>CM070516.1:18867389-19567389 GCA_036346375.1 Guadua angustifolia | reverse complement strand
GTGGTTCAGACAAGTTTCTAAGTCGTTGTATAATTCCAGAGAAAATTTCAACAGCATCTTTCTACTGTTCTCTAGATACACGTCTTGACAAAAAGTCAAGAGGGGTGTGTATCTGAAGAACACCAGGGAGATGTAACTGAAATCTACTCTGGAGTTGTACAACAGCTCAGAAACTTATCCGAACCACCTATCCTCAAACTGTCCAAAAAACGTGGACAATTCGAGACTATTTGCTTATAAACAAGGAATTTTTTAATAATACATTTTTTATTCGAAATTTCAAAAATATACCACCGAAAAAAAATCTTAGAATATACCCACATGCTTGGTTGGTTGGGCGACAGGCCTAAATAGGAAAACACAGGCGATGAGGAGGCCACGTCACCCCATGACCTCTGTCGCTTTGATCAAATGGCGATCGACACATGCCGCCCGATAAAATGGTGACAAGATCCTTTCGCCCTATGAAATGGTCATAGAATCCTGTCGCCCAACCATATGGCAATAGAATCTTTTCCTCTATTTAAGCACCCGTTAAACATTGTGTTCAATCGAATGCTTGGTCATCCATCAAGCCAAAAGCGAAGGAGAAAGGAAGGAAGAAAAGAAGAGAAAAAATGCGGCGGCGAGTGGAAAGGAAAGGGAAAGGCGAAAAGAAGCGGAGGTGCTTGAGTTGCAGCATAACATGGCGTATCGAGGACCTCTTCGTACCTTGTGGGGTTATCCCACCGATGTACTGTCAAGGAGATCATTGCATTTGTCTATTCTTGGGAAATTCCGACTTGGAAGAGGAGGTATTGGATGTGTCGCAACCACGCCGACCCATTTGGGAATCAAGAAGCGCCACTGGTAACAATTATATTTGTGTCAGTAATATTTTTGAATGAAACATTGCTAATTTATGTTTCATGCGATCGCCTCGCCACTGTGTGAATTTGAGAAGTGGTATGACGAGGAGATCAACCCGAGCACCAAAGGCTACTTGATGAAGCCAATCGGCAAGCGGACCTTAGGGAAGCGACTTCAAGCAGCGTGACGCCGCGAGGAGGCCGAGAGAGAGAGAGAGAAAGCGAGAGCACGCCGTCGTGAAGCCCCACCGGAGGCATGGGAGAAGGGAAGTGGCCTCGATGCACTCGATGAGCGTTAAGTTGTAACCATTTTGTCCGCATCCTAGTTTTATGTCTTAATGAAGAGTGTTGTGTATTGTATTTTTCGCTGTAACTTTTGATTTGAGAAATCTTGGTCACTTAAGGGTTTTCCTTACCTTGCGGGGCCCACCGGATATGGCCCAAAAATTATGAAAAAATTCACGAGCAATCTACGTAACGTGAGCAACACTTATCAAAGGGTGACCTACTCGGACATTGCCCCGGCACGAACTTGCGAAAATCGGAAAAGGCACTCGCGGCCACGAAACCACAAAAATCATGGCCACTTAGGGGTTTTCATAGCCTCGCGGGGCCCACCGAATACTACCCAAAAATTACAGAAAAAATCATGAGTGGTCTACGCAACATGGGCTACCACTTATCTATGGGCAACCTGGCTGGGCATGCCCCGGCACGAAGTTCCAAAAATCGGAAAAGGCACTCGCGACCACGAAACCGCGTGTTGTCGTTTCAATCTGAAAAGCGGGATGCAGCATGTTGTCGTTTCAGTCTGAAAAGCGGGGTGTAGCGTGTTGTCGTCTCAGCCCGAGAAGCGTGGTGCAGAGTGTTGTCGTTTCAGTTCCCGAGCTCCCTCACCCGAACGAGCGATAAGGGCCTGTCCTTAGCCCTCGATTGTAATCCTCGGTAGCGCACTACCTCCTAAGCAATAAGAACCACTGCCACGAACTGGACGTAGGGACATTCGGCCTGAACCAGTATACATCTTGGGCTCCCTGAGTCAACCATCGAGGAGAGGGAATGCGTGGCCCCTTGACTTACAAATTTACTTGCCGGTTATACGAAACACCGACAGTTGGCGCGCCAGGTAGGGGCCTCGCGCGTCATCGTCATCGTCTCCGGACTCCCATCCACCTCCTTGATGGCTTTCTTCACCAATGACGGTGCACTTCCGTCGGGGAGCTAGATCCGCTTTGGCTCCCTCGACTTCGTCGCCACTCCAGCGGGAGAGCTCGCGCTCGTCCCCGCCACCTCCCAGGTCTAGGCCTCTGCCAGGATCCTGGACTCCATCGTCGATGCCCTCGACGACCTCCAGCTTGAGGCCCTTGCACGGGCCTTGACGCCGGAGCCTCTCCGCCGCCACGCCGCCTCCGGTAATAGTGTGCAGGCGGAGGTTTCGCCCCCAAGCTCACGACTCGTGGCGATGGCTGGCTATGCGGCAGCCTCCGTCCATGAGCTGCTGGAGTTTTCCTCCAGCGATGACTCTAGCTCCGACGTGGAGCGCGCTATGGATGAGTTGTGCTCTCGCGAGTGCAACATGGCGGGCGTGGCCGACCCCCCCACGACCCGTAAGTCCGGCACCGCCGCCCGCCGAGGCGCCCGAGCGGAGGAAGCCTCGAGCTCGCCCGGCTGAAGCCAGCAGCAGCGTGAGCAGCTGGAGGCTCAAAAGGTTCGGCTGGATAAACTCCAGGGTGACCTGGTGCAACGCTAGCCTGGTCCACACGTGCTGGCGCCGCGCGCGAGCCAGGTCCACAGCAACTGGCCGAGGGGTCTGACGACCTTCCGTTCTTCCCCCACGCCAGCCAAAATGTCGCTGCGCAGCAATGCTGCTCCGCGGCATTCCGGAACCAGCAGACCCGGAAGCTAAGACCACGTACCAGAACCTCTGGAGGCTGGTGGAACGTGCTGCCATGCAGCACATGCAGACTTCTGGCTCTCAGCGCTCTAGGGCTTCCTCGAGCCACCCGAGCCATACAGCCGCACGGGACCAGCGAGGTCCAGCGAAGACGGCGCCACTCCTTGACCGGCCCCAGGCCTCACGCACTCTGGTGCGCCAGCACCTGGGCCACAGCCGCGACGTCCGTAACACCCTTGAGGCACGGAGGGGGGCGATGGACGAGGCGGCCCGGTCACGGGTCGTCGACAGCGGTCAACACCACGACCACGCCACAAGCCCTGATGGCCCTGGGCCCCAGGCATTCTGCCGGGAGATCCGCAACACGGATTTCCCTGCCCATTTTCGAGCACCCGCCAACATCGCCAAATACACCGGGGCGACAAACCCCAGTGTCTGGCTGGAAGACTACCGGCTCGCATGCCGGGCGGGGTGGGGGGCAACCGATAATCTCTTCGTCATTCAGTACCTCCCCATCTACCTTGCGGACTCGGCTTGAGCTTGGCTCAATTACCTGCCCGCGAACACCATCAGAAGCTGGGCCGACCTGAAGAATCTCTTTGTCGGCAATTTCCAGGGCACTTACAAGCGCCCTGGGAACTCCTGGGACTTAAAGGGTTGCAAGCAGCAGCCCGGGGAGACTCTCCGGGATTACATCCGGCGTTTCTCCCAGTAGTGCAATGAGTTCCCCGACATCTGCGACGCCGACGTCATCGGGGCATTCATCTATGGCACTACCTTCAGAGCCCTGGTCCACAAGCTGGGCTGCGCCAAGCCCAGGACCACGAAGGAGCTCCTGGACATCGCCACCAACCACGCCTCCGGCGAGGAGGCCGTGGGGGCCTTCGAAAAGAAGAAGGCCAAGCGCGAGTCCGACGCCGACTCTGGTCCCCCCTCTGACCGTTTCGACAAACGGAAACGGAAGGGGAAGCAGGGCCGTGAAGGCCACGTGGTCGCGGCCGCCGACCGCCCTGCTAAGCAGCAGGCGCGACAGGCGTCCGACCACTTTGAGCAGCTGATGGACAGCCCGTGTCCGAATCACGGGTACCCCATCAAGCACAAGTACAGGGATTGCGAGACCCTGAAGCGCCTCCTTTCCGGAGCTCCCACGCGGGGCAAAGGGAAGAAGCGCGACTCGGCGCCAGAGGCTGAGGAGAGGAAGGAGTCAGCCGACGAGTTCCCCGAACCCAACGGCTGCCTCATGATCTTTGGTGGACCGGCAAGTTACGCTGACAAATGGCAGCAGAAGCTCGCCTTCCGCGAGGTCCACACGGCGGCCCCCGTCGTGCCCAAGTACCTCCGGTGGTCGGAGTCCTCGATCACCTTCGATCGAACCGACCACCCCGACCACGTCCTGCACCTGGGGAGATATCCCCTGGTCGTGGCTCCCGTTGTGGGGATGAAGCGCCTGTCTAAGGTGCTCATGGACGGCGGGAGCAGCCTCAACATCCTGTATGTTGAGACTTTCGATGCCCTGGGAATACCTCGCTCGCGTCTCCGACCGAGCAAGACAGCCTTCCACGGCATCGTCCCAGGCCAACAGGCCTACCCTCTCGGGCAGATCGATCTGCCCGTCACCGTCGAGAGTCCGGACAACTTCCGCACCGAGACCCTCACCTTTGAGGTCGTGGGGTTCGCCGGCTCCTACCACGCCATCATGGGGAGGCCATGCTATGCCAAATTCATGGCGGTCCCCAACTACACCTATCTCAAGCTGAAGATGCCGGGGCCATGGGGAGTAATCACTGTGGCGCATCCTTTCGGCTCGCCTACAACTGCGAGCAGAGCAGTTGCGAGCTGGCGTCGACGATCATCGCATCCACCCAGCTCGAAAATCTCCGGAGGGAAACCTCTGAGTCTGCCCCCGACTACAGCAAGTTAGGGCCCAGATCCTTCAAGTCTGCCGAGGACACAAAGGGGGTCGCGATCGATCCCGGAGATCCAACCAAGACCGTGCGCGTCGGAGCCACGCTCCCCACCAAATAGGAAGGCGCACTCATCGACTTCCTCCGCGCCAATCGGGATGTCTTTGCATGGAAGCCTTCGGCGGACAGAGGTATCCGCAGAAGTCACCGAGCACTCCTTGAACATCCCGCTCGGCTCAAGGCCGGTCGTCCAATGCTTGCGCCGCTTCGACGAAGAGAAGCGCAAGGTCATTGGCGAGCAGATCGCCAAGCTTTTGGCTACAAGGTTCATAAAGGAGGTCCGCCACCCCGAGTGGCTGGCCAACCCTGTGCTTGTAAAGAAAAAATCTGGGCAATGGAGAATGTGTGTTGACTACACGGGCCTGAACAAGGCGTGTCCCAAGGACCCTTTTCCATTGCCCCGCATCGACCAAGTTGTCGACTCCACCACAGGATGCGAATCCCTGTCTTTTCTCGATGCCTACTCAGGCTACCACCAGATAGCGATGAAAGAGTCCGACCAGCTCGCGACCTCTTTCATCACTCCGTTCGGCTCGTTTTGTTACGTAACGATGCCATTTGGGTGCTACATACCAGCGATGTATGCAAACGTGTTTTCACGACCAAATCGGCCGTAACATTGAGGCGTACGTCGACGACATTGTCGTCAAAACTAAGAAGGCTGACGACCTCATCGCCGACTTGGAAGAGACTTTTGCGAGCCTCCGCAGGTTTCGCATCAAGCTCAACCCCGAGAAATGCATCTTCGGGGTCCCCAAGGGGAAGCTGCTCGGCTTCATCATCTCCGAGCACGGCATTGAAGCCAATTAGGAGAAGATCTCCGCGGTCATGAAGATGGGCCCGATCAGCAACCTGAAAGGAGTCTAGAAACTGACAGGATGCCTTGCAGCCTTGAGCCGCTTCGTGTCACGCCTTGGCGAGCGCGGAATGCCGCTCTACAAGTTGGTCAAGAAGTCCGACCGCTTGAGCTGGACCCAGGAAGCCCAGGAAGCCTTCAACTGACTGAAGGCCTTCCTGACATCGCCCCCGGTGCTGGTCGCCCTGGTGCCGGAGGAACCGCTCCTCCTCTATATCGCCGCCACGACCTAGGTCGTTAGCGCGGCGCTTGTTGTGGAGCGAGCCGAAGAAGGCCATGTGCTCAAGGTACAACGGCCGGTGTATTTCATCAGTGAAGTACTCTCAGAGTCCAAGGCTCAGTACCTGCAAGTGCAGAAGTTGCGCTACGCAGTGCTCATCACGAAGCGAAAGCTGATCCATTACTTCGACTGGCTCCCTGTCTCCGTGGTGACTTCCTCGCAACTCGACGAAATCGTCCGCAACTGCGACGCCTCGGGAAGGATCGCCAAGTGGGCTCTTGAGCTCAATGGCCACAACATATCGTACGTCCCTCGGACGGCGATCAAGTCACAGGTCTTGGCCGACTTTGTTGTCGAGTGGACCGAAGCTCAGGAGCCACCGGCGCTTGAAGATTCCGAGTATTGGACAATGTACATCGACGGATCCTACACCAAGAACGGAGCGGGTGCCGGAGTTGTCCTTGTTTCCCCGCTCAGGAACAAGCTCCAGTACACCATCCGGCTACTCTTCGACACAACCAACAATGTCGCCGAATACGAAGCACTCATCAACGGTCTCTGGATCGCTGTCGACCTCGGTGCACGCCGACTCTACGTGCATGGCGACTCCAAGCTTATCGTCGACCAAGTCATGAAGGCCTCGGAGCCTCGTGATGCCCGTATGGCAGCATACTGCCGAGAGGTGCGCAAGCTCGAGGAGAAGTTCAAGGGTTTCGAGCTTCATCACAGCTACCGGTGCTTCAATGGTGAAGCCGACTACCTAGCGAATCTTGCCTCCAGTAGGGGACCGGTCCCGCCAGGGATCTTCGTCTCCGACCTCCACAAGCCTTTCGTCCGACCGACCCGCCTTCGAAACAGCAACCGAGCCCTCGGGGTGTGCCGCTCCGACCAGCGAGCGGTCGGACCACGGACCTTCTGGTCGAGCCACGATGTCTTTGGTTGTCGACCCCGACTGGAGGAAGCCCTTCATCGACCGGCTGACCGGTGGATCGCTCCCTGCCGACCCAACCGAGGCCCGGCGCCTCGCTCGGTGGGCGAAATCTTTCGTCATGATCAGTAACGACCTCTATAAGAGAAGCCCCTCAGGAGTCCTCCAGAAGTGCATTCTGGCCGACCAGGGGAAGCAGCTGCTGCTCCACTACAAAAGGACACCCCTTTTTGTAACGCATATATGCGTTGCTAAAAGTCCATATATGCGTTGCTAGGGTCTATACCAACGCATAATTATGCGTTGCCTATCTTTGCCATTGCTAGGGGCTATTGCAGCGCTTATATATCGTTGAAAACCCTACTAATAACCGTTGCTAAATTGCTTGAGATATTTATAGACTCTGACAATGCTTACATGTGTTTGTGCCGCCATGGGCAGCTTACCTCTAAAGCTTGTTGCAACATTTAAATTTGAGTTTGTTTAATTGGAGTTTGAGCTTATTTGGTGGAGCTGGAAGAAGTGCTTTGGAGTTAAAAAAGCTACGGAGCTGGATGAGGATGGCAATTTTTCGTAAATAATATTTAAGTTATAGCAATTACCAGGAAGTGGGATTTTTAGAAGCTCCAGCCACCCCGAGAAGCATCGTTTTCCTTGCTTCTCTCGCGTAGTGCAAATTGGGCTAGAAGCTTCTTCTCTCAGTCTAGCTGGAAAAATACTGTTTGTCTTGGCTTATGGCTTGTAGAGGTGTAGAAGTCAAATAAGCTCAAGCTCAAGCCTAAACAAACTGAGCCTTAGATTCGAATTGTGGCAACGCTTATATGCGTTGCAAGAAATTAACCATTGGAAAAAAATAATTAATATTTATTTGGAGCCAAATAAATATATGCGAGATCTTAATCGCATTTAAAACTTTCAGATCATCCAAGGCACACACATAGGAAATAAGCACAAATCGGTCTATATTAAAACAAATATTCACATTATAGAGTAGCATCCACAAATTAATTCATCACATAATCGTGTTCAAACATTTTTCTTTGTGATAGCAAGATATATACAAAGGAATCCTCTTAAATCAAAGTCATAACAGATCTTGATCCAAACTAAATGAGAAGCAAAGCACTAATTTCAATGGAAGCCCTCACATCCTCAAGTAGTCATCTTCTTTGGTCCCAAATTGAAAACAAAATAGAAAGAAAATATTCAGGGCAAGTCAATCGAAACCAACATTAATTATTTTCGAGGTACTATATTCAAACTGAGAGGAAGTGTCCTAAAAAAAGCAGCCCACAATATTTGAAAATTGAGCCTGATATTTTATTAGTAAAAAACTTACATGAATAATGAGCACTGGGCATTTCACCTTCTTGATTTTCTTGACATTCTATCTGCAGAGACAAGTTGACTAGATGTTAGTAAAAGCTACACCTAAAGGCACAAAAGGTACAGATTGAAATGAGATGATCAACTTGATATATTTACTTTGTAAATGTCAAAGCAGAAGGTAAAGTTCACATGGCAAACAACGCGTAGTCCTGACAGAATGGCACTGTGTAGAACCACACCACGCAATCTTGGCAAACGGGAGGCTAAATGCAATGTTGGCCCACTGCCAACAGATTGCCCATACAAGATAATGTCTTCCTGGCTGATTCCATTACTTTCGGTTTCCAAGCACTGGTAAACTGCTTCAATGTCTGCATATGTATTCTCTTCACTTGGCTGCACTTCAAATAACAAACATAAGATTTTCTCCTCAAAGATGCATTTCTTCAGAAAGAAATATTGGGCATACACATAATCAGTACAAATATCAGTGAAGTCAGTAATTCAAAGTTCAAAGTGCCATCTGATTTAGCTCAAATGAGCATATATCAGATAAGTAGACACTAATATTTAATACCTAGTAGGCAAAACAGAAATTCAAAAACAACCATGCATAACTTTTCCTAAGGCAGGAATTCTCAATGTACTGAATGCAGGGATTCTCGAAATAACCAACAGAAACTATCAAAATAACATTACCTCCATCTGTGAAATTTCAGGAATGAAGCGGCATTAAAATGAACTTAAGGGTCTTGAGAACATGTACAGATGGTTCAAATAGAGATTTTATCTCCCGTGCAGGACAAATGTAAA
The DNA here is from genome assembly GCA_036346375.1 of Guadua angustifolia. Classification (NCBI taxonomy): domain Eukaryota; kingdom Viridiplantae; phylum Streptophyta; class Magnoliopsida; order Poales; family Poaceae; genus Guadua; species Guadua angustifolia. The sequence goes on along the minus strand of CM070516.1, from coordinate 19,558,537 downwards.
AAGGCAGCACTGAAATATTATTTATCCTGAAAGTTTATAATGGCATGCTTGGCTGAAAACAAAAGTTGTTGGGATTTAGTAACAAGTTAAAAACAGAGTGATGAACTGATGATTGCTATCTCGGAACAACTTTTCAATATGCATTGGCCATGCTGTGCATGAAATACACCAGTCAGGCATGGGCCAAACACTCTTCTGTTATAGATACATGCAGAATGTTCTCTGAAAGTGAAACTGAACCACATTTCTCGAGGTATCTAGAATATAAAGATAAAAATGATTAGTGAAAACTCTATAGTTAGGCACATAGCATCATTCCATATCTGCATTAGTCAGGAAAGGCCACTAAAATTTACCAGAACTGATTTAAGCATCAATTCACCACATTTTCAACTATACTGTAGTATGTCCATGGTACAATTTAAGAGATTTCCCTCATGGTAAATAAGTTACTTACCTTGCCAGTAGATGCTCCATACCCAGAGTAGTCATATCTGCAGTTATAAAATTACAAAGTAAATCACATCAGCATGTTCTGCACAGCAATTGTCTTATGCACCGCCAGAGGACATTCAAATGGCAAGAGTAGGAAAAAAATGAACTACCTCCTGAAAGTAAAGACTGATATAGTTGTAACTGAGGATTCAAGATGCTCTCAACTTGGACTGATGATTATATATGTAATAATTTAAACAATTGGTACTAAAAAAATGCTAAGGTTTTTCCTAGACAGGCATTGACAACAAAATACCTTGTATGCTGCCACATCAACCAAATCTACCACCGATACCAGGCTTCGCATTTGGAACAGAAAACGGCAGACTGAACAAAACATGATAAATTGATAATTCATTATTAAGCCTTAACTTTCCACCAGCTATCCAAAAACACACAAAAAAGTTCCCTCCCACATCCCCAAGTCTCCATTAACCGCAATGTTGATGTTTCCCCTGCTCCATAGAATTCAGAAATGGATAGCAAAAACATCTGGAAGAAATCGCATCGAGTCACACTCAAAAGCAAGCAATCGCACGGAACAAATCACGCCACAAAAACCGCTCCTAAATCCTAATCACTAACTGCAGTAACAACCACAGTTCTCATTCACTCCACATAACAAATGCAGCAAAGTAGGGCGAAGAACCCCGAAGTATACCAGGAGAAGCAACCGGGCATGGAGGCGCGGGACGGGCGGCTCGGTGGAAACGGCGACCGGCGTCGGCTCGGTGGAGGCGAGGACAGGCGAGACCAGCAGTGGCTCGGTGGAAGGCTGAGGACGACCGGTGGCGGCCTCGCCGGTGGCGGCGACCGGTGGCGACACCGAAACGGCTGGAACTGGAGCAGAGTGGAGAAGCGAGGAGAGGATAGGGTTTGAGGGTTTCGCTGGAGGAGAAGCTGGGTGAAGGTCTCTAGAGGCGGAGAAGTGGAGAGGATAGAGGAGGCGTGGACTGGGCTGTGGGCTGGGCCGAAGATGAAGTGCCGAACGGCTCACAAAGAGTCAAAGACTCACAGCGAAAACGGATATCCGAATGTGAAATTACCCGATATCCGGATCCGATCCTGTATCCGTCGGATACCAAAGACTCCGTATCCGGATAAAATATCCGGATCCGGATCCGGATCCGGATGGATAGCTCTATTCGGATTACGGATCGGGTTTTAAACGGATCCGAGATCGGATCGGGCGGATATTTCCTGTCCCATTTTCACCCCTAGTATTTGCCGGGTAGTGCTCGCTCCGAATTCGTCCCGAATCCGATGCTTAGTTATCCAGGTACTATCTGTATCCAACCCAAAAAAAATACCCATATCCGTATCCGAAAAAACGGATAAAAATACTACCCGTATCCGATACCCGCCGGGTATTACCCGACCCGTTTTCACCCCTACTCACGGCTTGGCTTGAATTGATCTCAAGCATGTACACCATGGTACCAGTCAAGAAGCTCACGGTTTGCTTTGGCTTCAATTGATCTAAGCTAGATCAAGGGCATCTCCTCTCTCCCTCCCCCTCACAATCTTAAAAGGGTCTAATACGGATTCGGCCAAAAAAAACAAAGCGATCTACAGATGATTCTTGCAACAGTTGACGAATGTTGTCACTGGTTGTTTAACCCTACGGATGATGCTTGCAACGCTTTGCAAGCGTTGCCTGTTGCTTGCAGCGCGCAACATCATGTGTTGCTATGTATCCGTTGTTTAACCCTACAGATGATGCTTGCAGCGCTTTGCAAGCGTTGCCACCTGTTGCTTGCAGCGCGCAACATCATGTGTTGCTATGTATCCGTTGTTTAACCCTACGGATGATGCTTGCAACGCTTTGCAAGCGTTGCCACCCTGTTGCTTGCAACGCATAACATCATGTGTTGCTATGTATCCGTTGTTAAAGGGGTGTTCCTGTTGTAGTGCTCGACATCCATGGCGGCATCTGCGGCCACCACGCCGCGCAGTGGTCCCTCGTGGGGAAAGCCTTCCGCCAAGGCTTCTACTGGCCGACCGCCGTGGCTGACGGCGAGCAAATTGTTCGCACCTGCGAGGTGTGCCAGTTCTTTGCCCGGCAGACGCATCTCCCGGCACAAGCCTTGCAGACGATCCCCATCACCTGGTCGTTCACTGTTTGGGGACTCGATCTAGTTGGGCCCTTCAGAAAGGCGACCGGGGGCTTGACCCATCTACTCGTTGCGGTGGACAAGTTCACCAAGTGGATAGAAGCCAAGCCGATCACCACCATCACTTCGGTGCAGGCGGCCAACTTCTTCCGCGTCATCGTTTATCGGTTTGGAGTCCCGAACTCCATCATCACTGATAACGAAACGCAGTTCACGGGGAAGGAATTCCTTGAGTTCTGCGACGACTTCAACATCCGCGTTGACTGGGCTGCCGTGGCCCACCCCCGGACCAACGGCCAGGTCGAGCGAGCGAATGGCATGATACTCCAAGGGCTCAAGTCGCGAAGTAGTGTCTTGTGGAAGAAGGAGGCGCCCAGGCGGGGCGACCTATGGTCGATCCGGGACGCACCTCGGGGCTGCTAAGTTCCTCACTATTTTCATATTTTCCTCAAAGTGTTAGCGCTCCGACCTACGCTCCAACGACCCCAGAGGTCCCTAAGGGCTACGGTCATTCGACGAGTGCTCATCACAAAAAGGGAATACCAAAATATCAAGCGAAGTCCGAAAGGTCCGTGCTGCAAAAAATATTACTAAAACAAAACAAAAGATGGTCGCGGGCGCCCGGAGGGATCTCATGCGAAGGCGTCATCCTCGTCGGAGCTATCACTGCTCACGATGACGTCGCCGCCCGAACTTTGGCTCACTCCCGGCCAGCGTCGCCTTCGATCCCAGTGACGGTCGCGGCCAGGTCGAAGGAGGCATCGCGGCTGGCGCAGTAGGCGAGCATGTACTCTGCCACATCGACGGCGACTGCCCGCCCCTCGCGAGCGGTGCGCATCTCTAGGGCCTAGGGTAGGTCGGCCAAGGCATCAGCCGCCTGGGTGAGGCGGAAGGCGTACCCCGCCGGAGTGAGCTCCAGCGGCTCCTCCAGTCTCACCCCTAGAGGTTCCAGGCTCCTGCCCATGCTCTCGAAGGCTGGGTGGAGCATGGACAAGAGATTCTCCTGCGAGGCCAGGTGATCCGCGTACATCGTACCGAGGTCCTCCACGGCGGCCTGGAGCCGAGCCCGTTGTGACGACGCTTCCTCCCGCATCTTCGCGAGCTCATCCTCGGCAGCCTCGGCCCGTGCCCGCAGGGCCAACACCTCCGCTTCCTGGGTAGCGGCCATTGCGGCCTGAGCCGACAGGGAAGCCTCCAGCCGTGACAGTGCGGCCGCCATACTGGCTGCCTGCGTTCTCGTCATGGAGACGGTGGCATCCACCTCCCCCGCCGAAGCGGTTGGAGCCGGCGCGGCCAACGGCTCGCGAGAGCCTGAGCCGGTGGCACTGGCGGGGAGAGCAAAAGCAGGTCAGCATCAGCAAGAAGAAATCAGAACTAATACCATCCCGAGGCCCAATGAAGGAAACTCACTCCGGAAGGGGGTTCCGGATGCGGAAGACCGAAGAGGGCAACACGAGCCCTCCCTTCCTCAAGCGCATAGAGGCCCCAGCCGCGGTGCGGGACCTCTTGGGGTCCGACCCCCGGGGGTCTGGCGCTGCCTCCCGCTTGCTAGCCCTCCAGTCGTTGCCTCCGCTTGCCATCAGCACCTACACCTCCTGGCCTTCTCCCTCTCTTCTCGAAGAAGGGCAAAGGAGAAGCAGGGAGGCAAAGAAAATGGCCAGGCGTGGCCACTCTCTCGCACCCCCCACCATACTTATAGGAGCGGGGCGGAGCGGTCGAAACGGGCGTCGCCCCGGGCAGAACGCCGTACCCACATTAAATTCTCCTTGCGATGCAACGTGCCCTTGCCACACCTCCCACTTCGCATTAAAATGCGATGTGACAGCTAGAGCGAAAGGACGCTGCTTCGGTCAGTGTAACATCCCAAAATTTTGTTTTTATTTATTTAATATTATTTTATTGCAATTTATGATTTTTGTGAATTTTCTGGATTTAATTGGAATTTTTGAGATTTATTTGAAATATTTTAAACTAAAATATATTGCCTTTTGTCAAGAAATAATTATAAAAGAAAAGTGTAAAATAAAGTTTTGCCAAAAATATTTTATTTAAGTCCAGAATGTCTCAAAGTATCTTTGAGATTTTTCTTGGAATTTTTCTGATATTTTTACTACCCTAAATAAATCAAATGAATTTCCTTAATTATTTTAAATCAAAAACCCGGAAAAATCGGTATGAACAGTACTGGGCCGAAGCCCAGCTGTAACATCCTGAAAATTCAATAAAGTGAAAATAAATATTTTTAATTAGAAAATAAATGTTTTTGAGTTTTCTTGGCATTGTTGGTTCTTATTTGAATTTTATTGGATTTTTGTGTTATATGGAAATCCAACAAAGCGTAATTAGTAAATGGAAATTGATAAAAGTAAAAGTTTAGAAAATTTGCCATGAGAACCACGATCATTCAATTAAATCATTTCAGCCAAACAATTGAAATGTTATGCATAAAGAAATGAGGAGATAAAAGGAAAAGATAACTTTTAAATTCAAATAAATGCATTGTCGAATTTACATAAAATAACGGAATCACAAATGGAATTGAAAAATTTATAGAAGTATTCTGAGATCAAATATTTTTGAAAAACAAAATTTGAAAAAGAATATACTTCAAGTGATCTCAAAAGGAAAATCAAAATGAAATTAGAAGTTCGAATTGCCACCGACGCGTGGGCCATTCGTTGATTTCCCGTTCCGTTGGCGCATTGGAGAAGTATCAGTCACTGACAGTGGTCCCAGAGCTTGCTGCCGAACTCATCGCCCTGGTCTCCGTTCGTTCCACTGGCAATCTCCGTTCGCACCACCGAGAACTCTCCGGCCCGAGTACTGACCCACTACCAAGCCAATGCATTGCTCCTTAGTGATCACCAGAGGCAGCGCCTTCATTCCCCTCACCTCTCCTTCCTTCTTCCCAAGCCAGGCGCAAGAGAGCCCCTCCCATTTCCGCCATTGCCGAAGCTCTGCTGTTCGGGGCGCGAGGGAAAATCCGAGCCATGGGGTACGCCATCCTCAAATCCCTCTTAGCCAGAGCATCTCCACACTCCACTGATCAAAACCCCTCACTTACCCCTGGAACCCTAGTTGCGAAATAGTGCCGCCACCGAGAGCCCTCCTTCTCCAAGGCCGGCCACCGTGGGCGGAGCTCCTCCGGCCTTCTCCCTTCAGGTGAACCTCGAAAACGGAACCACTAGTGTCCCTTGATGCTTAATATGCCACCGATTTCATCTCTAATGCCCTTGTTTGCTTCCTCCACCGAACCACCATGGCCGCCGTCGCCCAAGCTTGGATGCGCGCCACCGCTGCACCTCTCGCCGAATCGGTAACACCCTGGATCGCCTCGTCGAGCTCCTCTCTCCATGCCGTCGCCGTCGCCGGAGCTACCTTCGCCATGACCCTAGTTCCTCCCTGTTTCTCTGTGATGCCGAGTGGAGCCCTCCGGTCAGCGCGCAAGAACTCGGTGAAAGGGTAAAATGTGCCTTCTTCTCGGAAAACGTATTCCAACTTCTTATTTCATTTCTCGTGATTAAATGATCAAACATGAATGTCTTCGAAATATGAATTCATTCTCAATGATATAAATTTCTATATTCATTTAAAACCCATAAGAATCCAAATATATAAAAGTATTTAATTCTTGAACTATAGGATTGTTATTCAAATAAAACCTTGATTATGGTGCTGATATGGTTATAATGGCAACTTGTGAACAATAAGAATTGAAATGGTGAAATGAATATTAATATGATGCTAAGATCAGGATGTATTTAAATATACAAAAATATTCAGTTTTTGAATCATAGAACAACTATTGAAATCAAGAATGAGACAAATACACTATTTATGAACATTTTGGTACATATGAAAAATATAAATGCTAAAATCATTAAATGAATCTTCCTGTGTCTCTGGAATCATAATAAACTCAAACCTCTAAAAATGCTCAATTGTTGAATTAAGTTTATATTATATTGTTTGCCTTGCCATCTTTAATGAACCCTATTATGGCCATTAGCAAAATACTAGCATAATGGCTCACAAAATGATAAAGTAATTTGTATTAGATTCCTAAAAGCAGTAAGGGTCCATGTTAGCAAAAATACTTAAGATAAGATTTAATTTGCATTCTTTAAATGAAAGGAAATGTTAATTGCAACAATAAGTAAATAGATAATCTATTGCAATTAAAGTTGAAATAATGCAAAACCAACATTAAAACATTCCTAGGATCGCTACCTGCCAACACCTCAAAAATGAGTCAAAGATCATGCACGGTGTAGTTAGAAACTCAAAACGAATCTTAGCCAATTTAGCATTATTCATCGTGGTCATTTAGACTACTTCAGCGATAGATAAAATAACTCGTCTAAACACTAAAATACGTAAAACTAGTTTAGTAACGCTCTATAAAGTTTATACTACCATGAACTATAAAAAGAACCTTATTCCATTAAGGGTTGCATGTTAATCTCATCAGATCAAAACCCTTAAGCGATAACCTTTTGATTCACTTTTTGGCCGATTCCGATAACGTAAACTTAACAATATCACTTAAGCCTTTTCAACAATGAATATAATGTATCAGCCAAAGTTTAAAATTTATGGAATCAGCTTAGGATTGTTATACAAAGTATAAATCATCTTATTGTGAAGAAATAACCATATTTCATCATGTTTTGCATACTAATCTTAATAGCTGAATAACCCTAAATGACCATATTCATGAATTCGGTAGAAAGAACAATTGGACTTTAATTTCGAAGTTTGTAAATACCAGAACCTTCTCAAATATGACGGAAATGTTATCAGTAGCCTAAATCAATAGACTCAACTTGCGTAGAACTAATTCTGAGCGAAATCAACTAAAGATAAAGAACAAATCATTCATAGTATAATGTGATCGTTTAAGCTTTTTCATTAACTCGCAAAGCAGCTCATCTAAATCTGAATTTAGTGCAGCACAGCTTAGAAATGATCTTCAAGATACAATCTACAGCAATCTAAGAAAATATTCCTATTTCGTCTTTCTTTGAATCTGAATCCTAATAGAGCAAAAGCCTTAAGTAATAAGAATTGGCAGAAACTCATATCATGAATGGTGAATCAATGGAACTTACAACTAATGATTAATTCTATTAATCCAAACAATCTTTGCATCTTGAATTTGTAAAATACGATTAATAAATTCATAAAGAGCATTCCCTGTTTCTTGTGCAGAGTTTTATTTGTTCTTGCTGTCTATTTCTTTGCCTCTTATTGAAGTTTATTGCTTTGCGTTGTTTCCGTTGTTCGGCGAGTAGAACCCGACGTCTTTGATTCCTGTCGTCGTCGTTGTCAGCCGCAATCCTCGTGTTCGTCGTATTCGGCAATTAAGCAAGGCAAGCATCCTTTGACCATATTGATCCCAGTATTTTATATTCCTTTTGTGCATCAAATTGTTTTATGCATGCGTTACTTTATGTAAATTGCTATTTTGTGGATTGGTAGATATACCTGTTGTCTCGTGAATCTCCTTTGATGATTATGAACATGTGAACCGTGATAACCATAGATTGAGGATAGACATTGCTAATGTCATTTTGGGTATATGCGAACATATTTAACACCTTAGCCATGCTTTAGAGTCGCAATGTACATGATCAAATCAATATTTGTTTTCCGAAAACACTGAAAATAGCACTGTTGGTTGCGGGTACTTTGATTAAAAACCCAAAATGAAACTATGCTTTGATTCGGGCGATTATTGGCGATAGCGGATGTGCTAAAGGAATTGCACGTAGTGTAGGGTGGAGTGTCGCCTGTGTCGGTTAAAGGACCGAGCAATGGGGCGCTATTGATCCGAGATTTCCGTGCAACCACAAGGGTGAGGATGGGTTAGCCATAGCTTATTATGTTAATTAGACATGGCTTTGTTCATTGGTAGGCGGAGCTCGCCAGAGTTTTCGGTCAGGTCTACTGCGCGGGTATTCGGTCAGTCTACTGCTAATGCAGCGGTGTACGCCTACGCCGTGTTTAGAAAGCGTTGCGTTGGTGTGTGAAAGTGGATCCACGGCTTGGGTGTGTGTTTCTAGTTCTCGGCAGGGTTAACGTCCCGGCTGGTCAAAGCCATGTCTAGGTAATGTAATGACTATGTATGGTCTTCTTGACGTCACACCTAAGGAAGTGTGTCGGGCAAAAGTTGATCATTCCTTGTGGGTAAAGTTGTACACCTCTGCAGAGTTTAAATCTAATCGATTATCCGCGCTCGCGGTCATGAGCACTCGGTGAAGTCATTCCAATGTTAGATGTTTTATTATTTCTCAAATAGGTTGGTATCATTTGTTTTGCAAATTTGCTTTATGTCAAAGGGCCGACATTGATGGAATTTCAGGAATGTGAATGATTCGCCGCTCACGTCATGGAGGACTGTGAGTGTTATTATGCTTTACTTATTTGTTATCAATTAAATGCTCTTACAAATTCTGTTTACAAATAACTTGGATTTACAAATTCAAATTCGCTTTATGCAAATTAACCATAGTAGCCTTTCCTTTGAAATGGCCTACATGTATGATAGGTTTTGCTCAAGTCTTGCTGAGTACGTAAAGTACTCACCCTTGCTTAATTATTATGTAGGTGGATGGGAATGCGAAGCTTCGAAGTTTGTTCATCGCAGGTTGCGGGTTCTTCTTGAAGCGATTTATTTCTAAGGATTTATGCCTGGTCAGTTGCCTGCGGGTCGGTTGGGCAAACTACAGGATATTGCTTCTTTACTACTATATTTCTCTGAGTTGTATTATTTCTGTAATTATTCGTTTCCGCTTAATTAATATGATGTATGGTTGTGATTCCAAATGTTGAAATGTGCGTGCTAGCTACTGATCTAGGGACTAGTACTGCAAGCACATTAGATTTCCATTTTTGCATTCGGTGTAAAAATGGGGGTCGTTACAGTTGGTATCAGAGCTATACTGACCGTAGGATAGACCTTAGGTAGAATGGTCGATAGTATTAGAATACGCAAATTCAAAAGCTTATTTTCAAAAGTTAATTTATTTACAAAATGTAGACTTTGCTATTCTTTTCCCAGTCTTAAGACTCTACTCTTGTCTCTACATTCATTTGGATTTGTAAACCAACTCTTCTTTCCTGAAAAAGAAATCCTCGTCATAGTTTATCTACACTGTTTGCTTCTGGAGAGGTATGAGACATGTTGCTGTCATGCTTCATGCTAGTCAACGAAGACTGCAATATATACAACAACCATCTCCAGGAAGTCAGACAACGCTTCGCTAACCTCGACAAAGCAAAAGTGATCAAGATTGAAGATTCTACTTAATAAAGAGTTAGCATCACCCCACAGCAAAAGGGCAGATGATTAGAATGCATTAGGATCTACCTTAAGGTAAGAACCCTTACGTGTAGCATATTATTTCGCTCTAGTTATATAGACCAATTTATGTTGTCGTTATGTCTTGCTACTTAGAATTGGTTTTGTTTCAGAATGTCAGGACTGGTTTGTATGTGAACTTAACCTCCAGGTTAAAGTTTCGTAATGAATTGTCCTTATGCATGAATAGGAGAAATCTCAAACCATAGGATGAATAAGAAGTCATGAAATAGCTCCTCTCATCTTTTTATAAAGCTTTATTCAAACTTGTCCCTTCTTCTGTATAATTTCTCACCTGTGTAACCATCATGGTTATCAACCTTTCCCAAAAATAAAACCCCATCAGGATTTGTAGTATAGTCTCTATTGCTACTCTTAGCTTTGCTTGAGAACACACCATTTATATATAAACCAAGTTAAGATCTTACCACATTAGTAACACCAAACTAGCTTATGCAGCTTTAGGCTAGTTAAAAACCGAACATGTTCTAATAATAACTTCTAACCATGTTTTAAAACTCACCTCGCTGCTTATCCAGATCTTATACCATGAAAATGAGTCTGAACTAGAAATGCTCTATGCTTCTGAACAGAAACTTTAGAATGGTGGTTAAAAAAAAGACTGGAAAAAGAAAAATCAGAAATCCTAATTTTCAAAAAGAAATATAAAAAGGATAGCATCAGTTATACATACACTCTTCCCATCTACAGAATTTATCTTCTTATCTCTATACTCATTTCCCCATGTGTAGAGTTTTCATTCTCCACCCCTAAGTTATTCTTTCTAGAAGAACTCCTCTTTCTATTCTCCTGCTTAATGAGAACCACCAACAAACCTTCTGAAAAGAATTCTGGTAACAAGTCAAGAACATCATGACGCCTACATCAACAACTTGAAGAAAATAGGAGTGACAAGCGTCTCAACCTCTCCGACTCCATAGAAGCAGAGAAGCATCACAACCTCCCCAACTTCGTCGAAACCTGGGAATACCAACTTCAACAAGTGGTGCAAAGACTAAAAGAAACTCATCACTGAATAGTCTACTTTGGAACATAGCAGTATACGAGCTACATATTATCCTAGCTATATAGTACACCTTTTATACATAAATACATATGGCCAGTAGGAGGAAAAAACATAGATACCCTTCCTGTGTATTAAGTTAAATATATACATATTACTTCTGTGTTTTTGAAGTTCTGTTGTTTGTCTTTTGTATTTCTTCTGGGTTACTCTCGTGAATGTTAAACCACTAGGTTGAAATTTACGATGCGTCAACCCTACTTAATAAGAATTTTTAATTAAAAAGATTTTAAAGAACGAAATGTTGCCTTATAAACCAAACCAAAAATTTCATAATCTGCATAGAAACCACAACTAGAGTTAATTGGAAAGAATCAAATATTACTTCGTAGTATAGATAACCCTTGTCGTACATCTTTCTATGATTCCAACATCTCATCAAATGTGGTTGCAAAATGCCTCTAATCCAACAGAATTTCATCTAAATAGCTTTACTCTCATAAATATTGTTGCAATATGCCTGCGACACAACACAATCCATTAATTCATCCGCTGAAAGTAATGAGTAATAAATTTTTCAGCCTTTATAATCAACCTTTGGCTCTCTCCAAATAATCTTGATTAAAATGCATCCTTTCATTTATCTCAGTTGTTTTAACGTATTGTATCTTTCTTTAAATTAACTTCTCCTTGCTAATAATTCTCGGTATAAAATGCTAACACTCCTCATCTAATTCGTGAAACCACGCCAGATACTTAATTGCCAAGAAATGGTAATCCTATCCAAGTCCAACCGAATCTTCTGTATCTAGCTAAAGCACTTCCTTTTCAACATAACAATCGTCATAACTCTCCACCTTTTTCAAAGTTCGCAAAAAACCCCAAACCAAGAAAAATGATTATCAAGAATCTGTAACCGTGGTGTAAATCCTCTCCATAATTGAACCAATCACCAAACACACACCTTTCTTCTTTAGAAACTAACAAAGAACAATTCTAACCTTGGTGCAGCTTTTGTCAAAAAGAGGAATGGATTAGATCGGAAATCTACTCTTATGCCATATTCGGTAAAAAAAATTGCCCTTTGAAGTGTTGTCAACCCAGTCGATCTGAAGAATCATGCTTGCACTCGCTATGGAAAAGTAGGACATACTATTGATGAAAGTGCCGTCAATTGCTTCAGTTATGAAAGGAAATTATTTCCCTGAAAAATGTCCTGTAGGTAATACCACTTGTTACTTTGCGAAGGTCGATCGAAATCATTGCCCATCACAATGCCCCCTTGATTCATTAATCACCATTGCAGTTCAACCTCAACAAATGAAATTCCAATCCTTGGTTGCTTAGGATTTGGTTATTAGAAAAAAAAGGGGTCAATTGTACAAAAAAAATATCGCTTAAAGAATATCCTAAGAAGAACGACTGCCTTTTATAGCCATGATCATCCGTTAGGATAATGGTTTAGTGATTGTCTCTAGAAAGATTCCAGCTATTCACTGTGCCATCCCAACCAACCATCATATATGTGAAACTCACGTGAAAATAAAAATCACAAACTTCTCTGTGTTGGCAAGGATCTCACTCTGCCAACTATCGCCTTTACTTTGATCTCAAACTGTTAGACTATGGCGATTAGCCAGGATTCTTGCCGTATATAGGATCGGGTCTTTCTTTAGTCAGAGCCTAGGATTTGTATTTTCCTTTTCCTGCACGCATGCAACCCTAGGCTGATTGCTTCTGTAAGTGCCTCTCGGCTATTTGTGCCAATCCCTTCCTCATGCAATCCAACAAATCTGGTAGACATCCCTGCTATCACGAACATTCTAGTGCTTTCCTTGTTTTGCATCCTTGCAAAAATCCTCCCTCATGAATCTGCATGTGAAAAAAACTAGTATCAGGTGAACTTGAAATTAGTTGCTATCCTAATCTGTTTTCCCTTTGAAAACAGCTTGTCATCTTCGAGTGATGATTCCTTTCAAACTCTGTCATGCCGCATGTTCGTTTTCAAAAACGAATATCTTGTTCTTTTGAATCTTCATCAAAACCTTGAAAAAAATGACCATATGTCATAAAAGACTTGATCAAAATTTTAACTTCAAGAATTGGAGAAGTAAAATTCGAAGCAGTTTACTCAAAGAATCAATCGAAGAAGTGACAGTTGAACAAGAACACTTGTCCCGGGGAGAATTCTACTCGACTCTAATCTCAATCGTCAATTGTCATCCCTTCAACGACATCAATGAACGTCTTGTCGGACCCTTAAGGAATCCAACTCCAGTTCCAAATCACAAGAGGAAAACTCAACCAAAATGCACATGAAAATGGAAAGGAAACAGATGTGATAGTATTCTGGAAGAACTAGTATTCAAAAGACTTCTGGTTCGACAGAAAGAAGAACAAGGTAATCGTCAGGAGATAGATGTATTGCTGTTGAAAGAGTAAGGCATAGCAGAACAAAAGCATCAAATGTCTCATGCCTTCTAAAGCCAGAAAGGGCTGCTTATATACTGCAGACTCTGACAAAACAGTTACCGAAACAGTAAACTTTAGTAATTAGTAAAGCTAGTGCAGTAACAGTAAACAACAAATTCATCTTCAGCCGTTAGATCCTGTGCTAACTTCATCTTCTCAGCCTTCTGATGCCACATACCCAAGGTTATCTGTAAATCCTAGCCATTTGCTAACTGAACTAGTTCATCCGATGTAAACTTCAACTTGGATATCTTCAGTTCCTGACACGTCTGTCCATTACTCCAAGTCAGAAGGCCAATCTTATTTGCTTTTATTATGGTAAATGTGGACATTATGCCAACAATTACCTAAGAAAAATAAAACTCCCCCTCATCCTCAACCCCAGGAAGCTATGCAACAGTCTCAAAGGTGACCTCAAGAATTTGAAGACAAACAATTCCTTAGACATATATCACTCCAACTCAAAATGTCAATCCAGTCAATCATGGCATTTACCTACAGCATGAATTCGTGAAAGGAGTTTACGACCTACCAGGAACAATACTTATGTAATTGAACCCTACCAGGATTCAAGTTTAACTCTAGGGTCAACTGTTCGATTCTAGTCACTCCTTGGTCATCTATTTTATACCATCAGTAAACAACCTTTTCGTTGTTTCGACTAAATCGGATAACGTCACTTGCATCAATCGAGAAGAACTTGGATATTTCACCAACACCTGCCCGAGAAGAGTTCTACATCACCTCGTCAGGAAAGACATTAGTAAATTCCTAAACTATCTTAAAGACTTAGAAAACATCAAGTGCCTAAAACAACCCCTGCCTTGATATCAGGCTTTGAACATAAATATTTTCTCATATGATTGTATCCAGCACTTGTTGTGATATTGAGTACATTCTTTGTGTATTCAATTCTTGCAATCAATCTTTTGATCCTGTACATTTTATTCCTTCCTAGTTGTCAAATCCAAAGGAAATCAAAATCCTTTGTCTACTAAGATGGTCAAACGAATTAAATCACCAGGATCATCTTATAATTCTTTTACCTCAACCCAGTACTTGAATTATCTCTATCTTGTTTTTAATCTAAAAGTCAACCTGAAGTGACATTTATTCTCAGCACATTTCATCAATTAATGTTGAACTATACAAGTTAATCATTGTATTCAAATACCCTTTATGGTATTAAGCATTCGGTTTTCCCAAATAAATCTAATGACAATGCAACCTATCTCTCACCTTAAATGTTCTAAATACACCCCATGCCACTTTATAAATTAGACTACCCTTATTGACAATACTAGTGATTCAACTAAAAGAGATATATAGAAAGTATTAGTATCTCTCATCCGCTTACCTAAAACTCAAATAGAATTCTTCTCTATTTCTTCGCACGTCAATTTAGAATTGCAAGATGAAGATCCAGTGAAACAATTGCAAGGAAAGCGACGTATCAACAAGAACGACAAAGTCACCTTCGATAAAGAATTCCCAAATCTATCTCATCCTCGAGAATTATAAGGTTCGTAGTATTCGCCGTTTCCACATCCGAGGTAACCTGGCGTCATGATATATTAGGCTATATCGTATCGCTGAGAAAATGGAATAAAAGGCATATAAATTAGAGTTGTCATCCTAGCTCCAGTGTTCATCATATCTTCTAGGTATCGCAACTAAGGAAATGTTATCGTCTTCCTTCTGAACCCATCCAGCTAAATGAAATCAATCTATAATCCGAACTAACTTATCGGAAGCGTCCGACTAGAATCTGAAAAGAAGCTAAGCGTCACGCTCGTAACAAATGCTGCAAGATGATCAAGATTCAGCGGAGCAATCATTCTGAAGAAGAAGCAACTTGGAAACGAGAAGACCGACTCAAGAAGAAGTTTCCTGACTTCTCTTAGAAATACTTTCCTTTAGACCCGCCAAATCTCGGGGTCGAGATTTCTGTAAGGGGGTAGATCTGTAACATCCTGAAAATTCAATAAAGTGAAAATAAATATTTTTAATTCGAAAATAAATGTTTTTGAGTTTTCTTGGCATTGTTGGTTCTTATTTGAATTTTATTGGATTTTTGTGTTATATGGAAATCCAACAAACAGAATTATTAAATGGAAATTGATAAAAGTAAAAGTTTAGAAAATTTGCCATGAGAACCCTGATCATTCAATTAAATCATTTCAGCCAGCAATTGAAATGTTATGCATAAAGAAATGAGGAGATAAAAAGGAAAAGATAACTTTTAAATTCAAATAAATGCATTATCAGAATTTACATAAAATAATGGAATCACAAATGGAATTGAAAAATTTATAGAAGTATTCTGAGATCAAATATTTTTGAAAAACAAAATTTGAAAAAGAATATACTTCAAGTGATCTCAAAAGGAAAATCAAAATGAAATTAGAAGTTCGAATTGCCACCGACGCGTGGGCCATTCGTTGATTTCCCGTTCCGTTGGCGCATTGGAGAAGTATCAGTCACTGACAGTGGTCCCAGAGCTTGCTGCCGAACTCATCGCCCTGGTCTCCGTTCGTTCCACTGGCAATCTCCGTTCGCACCACTGAGGAACTCTCCCGAAGCCTGGAGTACAGCCCACTACCAAGCCAATGCATTGCTCCTTAGTGATCACCAGAGGCAGCGCCTTCATTCCCCTCACCTCTCCTTCCTTCTTCCCAAGCCAGGCGCAAGAGAGCCCCTCCCATTTCCACCATTGCGAAGCTCTGCTGTTGGGCGCGAGGAAAATCCGAGCCATGGGCACGCCATCCTCAAATCCTCTTAGCGAGCATCTCCACACTCCATGATCAAAACCCTCACTTACCCTGGAACCCTAGTTGCGAAATAGTGCCGCCACCGAGAGCCCTCCTTCTCCAAGGCCGGCCACCGTGGGCGGAGCTCCTCCGGCCTTCTCCCTTCAGGTGAACCTCGAAAACGGAACCACTAGTGTCCCTTGATGCTTAATATGCCACCGATTTCATCTCTAATGCCCTTGTTTGCTTCCTCCACCGAGCCACCATGGCCGCCGTCGCCCAAGCTTGGATGCGCGCCACCCTGCTGCACCTCTGGCCGAATCGGTAACACCCCTGGATGCGCCTCGTCGAGCTCCCTCTCTCCATGCCGTCGCCGTCGCCGGAGCTACCTTCGCCGCCAGCCCTAGTTCCTCCCCTGTTCTCTGTGACTGCCGAGTGGAGCCCTCCAGTCAGAGCGCGCAAGGAACTCCAGTGAAAGGGTAAAATGTGCCTTCTTCTCAGGAAAACGTATTCCAACTTCTTATTTCATTTCTCAACAGATTAAATGATCAAACATGAATGTCTTCTGAAATATGAATTCATTCTCAATGATATAAATTTCTATATTCATTTAAAACCCATAAGAATCCAAATATATAAAAGTATTTAATTCTTGAACTATAGGATTGTTATTCAAATAAAACCTTGATTATGGTGCTGATATGGTTATAATGGCAACTTGTGAACAATAAGAATTGAAATGGTGAAATGAATATTAATATGATGCTAAGATCAGGATGGATTTAAATATACAAAAATATTCAGTTTTTGAATCATAGAACAACTATTGAAATCAAGAATGAGACAAATACACTATTTATGAACATTTTGGTACATATGAAAAATATAAATGCTAAAATCATTAAATGAATCTTCTGTGTCTCTGGAATCATAATAAACTCAAACCTCTAAAAATGCTCAATTGTTGAATTAAGTTTATATTATATTGTTTGCCTTGCCATCTTTAATGAACCCTATTATGGCCATTAGCAAAATACTAGCATAATGGCTCACAAAATGATAAAGTAATTTGTATTAGATTCCTAAAAGCAGTAAGGGTCCATGTTAGCAAAAATACTTAAGATAAGATTTAATTTGCATTCTTTAAATGAAAGGAAATGTTAATTGCAACAATAAGTAAATAGATAATCTATTGCAATTAAAGTTGAAATAATGCAAAACCAACATTAAAACATTCCTAGGATCGCTACCGCCAACACACGAAAAAGCGAGTCAAAGATCATGCACGGTGTAGTTAGAAACTCAAAACGAATCTTAGCCAATTTAGCATTATTCATCGTGGTCATTTAGACTACTTCAGCGATAGATAAAATAACTCGTCTAAACACTAAAATACATAAAACTAGTTTAGTAACGCTCTACAAAGTTTATACTACCATGAACTGTAAAAAGAACCTTATTCCATTAAGGGTTGCATGTTAATCTCATCAGATCAAAACCCTTAAGCGATAACCTTTTGATTCACTTTTTGGCCGATTCCAATAACGTCAACTTAACAATATCACTTAAGCCTTTTCAACAATGAATATAATGTATCAGCCAAAGTCTAAAATTTATGGAATCAGCTTAGGATTGTTATACAAAGTATAAATCATCTTATTGTGAAGAAATAACCATATTTCATCATGTTTTGCATACTAATCTTAATAGCTGAATAACCCCAAATGACCATATTCATGAATTCGGTAGAAAGAACAATTGGACTTTAATTTCGAAGTTTGTAAATAACAGAACCTTCTCAAATATGTTGGAAATGTTATCAGTAGCCTAAATCAATAGACTCAACTTGCGTAGAACTAATTCTGAGCGAAATCAACTAAAGATAAAGAACAAATCATTCATAGTATAATGTGATCGTTTAAGCTTTTTCATTAACTCGCAAAGCAGCTCATCTAAATCTGAATTTAGTGCAGCACAGCTTAGAAATGATCTTCAAGATACAATCTACAACAATCTAAGAAAATATTCCTATTTTGTCTTTCTTTGAATCTGAATCCTAATAAAGCAAAAGCCTTAAGTAATAAGAATTGGCAGAAACTCATATCATGAATGGTGAATCAATGGAACTTACAACTAATGATTAATTCTATTAATCCAAACAATCTTTGCATCTTGAATTTGTAAAATACGATTAATAAATTCATAAAGAGCATTCCCTGTTTCTTGTGCAGAGTTTTATTTGTTCTTGTTGTCTATTTCTTTGCCTCTTATTGAAGTTTATTGCTTTGCGTTGTTTCCGTTGTTCGGCAAGTAGAACCCGACGTCTTTGATTCCCGTCGTCGTCGTCAGCCGCAATCCTCGTCTTCGTCTTATTCGGCAATTAAGCAAGGCAAGCATCCTTTGACCATAGATCCCAGTATTTTATATTCCTTTTGTGCATCAAATTGTTTTATGCATGCTTACTTTATGTAAATTGCTAGTTATACCTGTTGTCTCGTGAATCTCCTTTGATGATTATGAACATGTGAACCGTGATAACCATAGATTGAGGATAGACATTGCTAATGTCATTTTGGGTATATCTGAACATATTTAACACCTTAGCCATGCTTTAGAGTCAACAATGTACATGATCAAATCAATATTTGTTTTCCGAAACACTTGAAAATAGCCTTGTTGGTTGCGGGTACTTTGATTAAAACCCAAAATAAAACTATGCTTTGATTCGGCGATTATTGGCAATAGCGGATGTGCTAAAGGAATTGCACGTAGTGTAGGGTGGAGTGTCGCCGTGTCGGTTAAAGGACCGAGCAATGGGGCGCTATTGATCCGAGATTTCCGTGCAACCACAAGGGTGAGGATGGGTTAGCCATAGCTTATTATGTTAATTAGACATGGCTTTGTTCATTGGTAGGCGGAGCTCGCACAGTTTTCGGTCAGGTCTACTCGACGGGTATTCCGTCAGTCTACTTGCTAATGCAAGCGGTGTACGCCTGCCGTGTTTAGAAACGTTGCGTTGGGTGAGTGAAAGTGGATCCACGGCTTGGGTGTGTGTTTCTAGTTCTCTGGCGGGGTTAACGTCCCGGGCTGGTCAAAGCCATGTCTAGGTAATGTAATGACTATGTATGGTCTTCTTGACGTCACACCTAAGGAAGTGTGTCGGGCAAAGTTGATCATTCCTTGTGGGTAAAGTTGTACACCTCTACAGAGTTTAAATCTAATCGATTAGCGGCGCATGATCATGAGCACTCAGTGAAGTCATTCCAATGTTAGATGTTTTATTATTTCTCAAATGGGTTGGTATCATTTGTTTTGCAAATTGTGCGTTATGTCAAAGGGCCGACATTGATGGAATTTCAGGAATGTGAATGATTCGCCGCTCACGTCATGGAGGACTGTGAGTGTTATTATGCTTTACTTATTTGTTATCAATTAAATACTCTTACAAATTCCGTTTACAAATAACTTGGATTTACAAATTCAAATTCGCTTTATGCAAATTAACCGTAGTAGCCTTTCCTTTGAAATGGCCTGCATGTATGATAGGTTTTGCTCAAGTCTTGCTGAGTACGTAAAGTACTCACCCTTGCTTAATTATTATGTAGGTGGATGGGAATGCGAAGCTTCGAAGTTTGTTCATCGCAGGTTGCGGGTTCTTCTTGAAGCGATTTATTTCTAAGGATTTATGCCTAGTCAGTTGCCTGCGGGTCGGTTGGGTAAACAACATGATATTGCTTCTTTACTGCTATATTTCTCTGAGTTGTATTATTTCTGTAATTATTCGTTTCCGCTTAATTAATATGCTATATGGTTGTGATTCCAAATGTTGAAATGTGCGTGCTAGCTACTGATCCAGGGACTAGTACTGCAAGCACATTAGATTTCCATTTTTGCATTCGGTGTAAAAATGGGGGTCGTTACACCAGCACTGTGCGCACGCCAACGCCAGTCGTAAGGAGTCATCGCGGACTGTTGGATCGCAATCCGAAGGCCTTTATCATGCCACGTCATTTAATAAAACCCTAGTGCTGTGAGCCGTTGGATCTTAATCGAACGGTCTTCATCAAGCGGTACCGATTCAGAAACCCTCATTCTATCCGGGCCGTCGGATCAAGATCGCACGGCTGCTCATCATCGTCTACGATTCAAACTCCGCGCCGCCGCCATATCCGGTTCGAACGCGCCGCCGCCATTGTACTTTCCAAGTTCTCACGTCGTGCTAGGGGTATTTAAAGCTCGAGCACCCCGTCCGAGGTTTCCCGTGAGCCGCCGCCTCTTTTCGCTATTGCGCCATCGCTCACGTCGCCGTGGAATTCGCGCAAGATCTCGCCAAAGTTGCTGCTTGAAGCCGCTGTCATTCTCGTCATTTTGCGCCACCATCGGGTCATTTTCCGCCGTTCCGAAGCCGGATCCGAACTCATCTTTCTACGCCGCACCTGTTTCGCCACTTGGTGGTCATCGGAGAACGCTAGAACGCCGCCGGGGAGGTCGTCTTCTTCAAGTCCGGCGGAAGCCAGCGCCGCGCTGCCATCGCCGTTCGCGAGAAGCATCAGCCGTCGGATTCTTCATCAACACTTCAGATTGAGCCACGTCGACTCGAGGAATAGCGTTCAGTTCGGGTAAGTTTTCCACCGTTAGATTAAGATCGTGCGATCGTGATTGGGCCACGTCGATTAGATCAATAGGGTTTCGCTCGGATGAATGGTGGTCGTCCGATCATAGATGAGCGTCACGGATTGAGCCACGGAGCTGGATGAACAGTAAAGTACTCGGGTATATGTCCACTGTCCGATTTGAATTGGGTGGTTGCAGTGTTGCCACGTCGCGGATTAAATAGCAGCCGTTGGATTGGTTCGGGGTGGTCCAGATTGCACCACACGTCATTCGTACAGGACCGGCGCAGTGCTGACGTCAGCCTATGCAATAAATCGGATTTTTCTTTATAAAAGTAATTCAGTTAATTCGGATTTTTCAATTTTAGGGATTTTTGGATTTTTGAATCTTCCAAGGGCTCGTTTTCCCTCATACGAACTCCGATTGAGGTGATTCAAATTTCTAAAAATTTGTAAAATTGAGATATATCTAATGGAGGTTTTTGTTTGAATTTTTTAGTTCATTTGCTATTTGTTCTTGGTGTTTATTTGCTATTTCTTCTCGTTTCGCGTAGACGTTGAATTGTGTGACGCTTCGGAGGAGGAGCTAGTTACTCAGGAACCTTTTCAGACCAAGACCAGGAGCTTAACCTAGGCAAGTTGTGCTTTGATCATGTTGAACCCATATTAGGAAAATTGCTATTTTGTTTTACTATATTGCATGATATTTCAATCGTACAAATGATTTCAACCTAAATTGGGATTTAGATATCATACCTTTTGAATTACACCCTACCTTGTAAATTGTATGCCATGATTCACTTGTCACCTTAGATTGGATTACTATAGTTGGTTACTAATGAAATCAACATGGGATGGTTAGATCGGATTAAAGTGCTTAGCCATGCCACGTCATCACATGTTCATGAAATGTTGATTATTAATTTTGACTAATGGAATATGGAACAACGATGTAAATATGTGTCATGCGTGATCACATGAGGAGATTGAGTTGTTGTGGCGAGGAGGTCACGCAACGATGTTGAATTGTGTATAGCATGTGATGCTTGGTAATCAACCGGGTTTGGTAATCACTTAGATTGAAACAAGTGGCAAGGGCAAGTGTGCCAAGGTGGGCCCGATGGGCAAAGGGGTATGTGCAAGTCTTGTTTTGATCAAACCTAAGGACTTAACCTTGCGAGCCTTTGACCTGAGTCAATCGTGCAACCACATGTCTGTTATGGGGCAGCCTAGCTGATTAATTTGCAAAGACTTAGCTTCAGTGCTATCGTGGTGGTGTAAGTCCGGGTGTACGGAGGAAACTCACATGGCGCAAGAGGGGGGCCCTGTTGTGGTTGTGTAACCCTTCAGTGTTGAAACCTCAGCGGGTAACACTGGGTTAAGAGGATGCATTGTAAAGGCTTTGATATAATCATTCGCCTGTGTGGTGCATGGTTATATCGTGTGGGTAAAGTGCATAACCTCTGCAGAGTGTACAAACTATTCGGATAGCCGTGCTCACGGTATTGAGCAATGCTCGAGAATTACAATCAAGGGGTAGTTAATTAAAATGGACAAATAGATGGGATGGCAGGATGCCATGTGGATAATGGAACTTGACCTAGGTGGAAACTTGGTTTATTTGAGAATTATTGAATCTACTTACTGTTATTAATTGTTTTATTGTCTTTTCAATCTATGTATTGTATGTGTTCTTATATGCTGCTTAGTTGCAAATATACCACCTAGCCATTCCTTTGGAATAAGCCTTACATATAGCTATGATAGAATTGCATTCTGTGCACAACTTGTTGAGTACGTGCTGTTGTACTCACCCTTGCTTAAACAACCAACAAACAATGGAGGAATCATCACCGTTACCGGAGGAGGACTTTCAGGTGGACACGAGTCACTAAGCCAATCCTTGTCAGACGCCTGTGGTGTGCTGATGGGACATCAACGTCTTTTGCTATACTTTCCGCTGCATTTGTTTAAGTTTACTTCAGCCTAGCCCATGTGGTAGAATAATGTAAGTGATCATAAGATCATGCACTAGTTATATTAAATAAATGAAGTCTTATTATTCCTATCATGGTGTATGATATGATGCTTACCGATGTTAAGCTGTGTGCACTATCGTTGATCCTGGGAATAGTGCGGTAAAACACAGTGGATTCGAATTGGTGAATTCTGATCCTCACAGGTCAGGGAGGCGCACAACCCCTCGATGGGATTACACCTGAGCGTTTGTCTAGGCATACCATATGGCTTTTGAGCTTTTGCTGCAATATTTTCCATCTTGTAAGACTTTATTGTATATACAGCTTCATCTATTCTATGTATAATATTGTGTATGGATGTGTTACCAATATTAAGAATGTGCGTAGTAGCCACTGATTATGAGACTAGTGCCGTATGCACATGAGACCTTTTGTAAAAAGGAGGGTCGTCACAGTTGATAGCAGAGCTATACTGACTATAGGATAAACTTTAAATAGAATGGTCGTTAGTATTAGGATAGATAAATTCAAATTTTAATTTTCAAAAATCACTATATTTGCAAAATGTAGTTATTACTATCCTTTCCTCCTTCCTAGGTTCTTACTCTTACCCCTATTGTCATTTTGATTTCTAAACAAATTCCTCTTTCCTCAAAAATAATTCACAGCCATAGTTCGACTTTGACATATGCTCCTGAAGTTGTCAGTGTGTACCGCTACCACCCTTCTCATCTGATCAACAAGGACTACAACCTCTATGCCGATAACCTCAAGAAGACCAATGTGACACTTCGCTACCTCTCTGACTTCGTGGTTTCCTTGGATAGGCTTTATCGAGAAGTGACACGTGAGTTGGAAGAGAATCGTCGTTGAGTGGCATACTTTGAAAGGTGTCATTTTGCATACCCTAAGTAGCTTTAAGAAGAACTAGAATCGTTAGGATAAGTAAGAGTGCTATAGGCTAAACTAGTAAAAATGAAGAACCTTAGGCCCCCACGTCTTAGTTTAAGTATGGCGTCTTTCGTGGTACTGGACTTTTGTTGTAAAATCTTTTGTACTACTTCTCGAGTTACTCTAGTGAAAGCTTAACTCTTGGGTTGAAAATTCACGACGTGACAACCCTTAAACTAATAAGAAATTCTAATTAAGAAAATTTTAAGGAACAGAACGTTGCCTTATAAACTGACTAGCAATTACCTAATTCATGTAGAGACCATTCTTAAAAAGTAATATTTTCAATGAACAGAATGTTGCATTATCTCTACTACTATAATGCAGCAGTTGGTGGCAGCGGTACGGCTTCCGGCCGGGCCCACATTCAGCCGCTAATCTCTCGCGATGCACAGCCCCTCCCGATCCCCACCCTCGCGCATCCCCTCTCACGCGATGCACAGCCCCCTCCCGATCCCACCCTCGCGCATCCCCTCCACGCCCGCGCCACCGATCCAGCGATCCTGCTCGCGATCCCCCACGCCGCCCCGCGCAATTCTCGGTCTGCCACAATCCCGGCGAGATCTTCCCCGCAACCCCGAGTCTCCCCTAATCAGAGATCTTCTCCCCTGTCCGGTCTCCTCGCGCGGCCGCCTCGCCGCCGCGACGCCGGAGGAACGATGAGGCGGTGCCGCCAGCTCCGAGCCGGTGGAGGTGGGGAGATCACGGAGGAGGTGCTGCGGCCGTACGACAGTCTGACCCCGAGAAGCCGCTTCTCATGGCCATCAAGGGGCAGATCTACGACGTCTCCCAGAGCAGGTCGCCCCCCCTCGCCGTCCGCTCGAATTCCCCTCCCCTCTCGATCTGCTCCGACAGCTACTCAGATCTAGCCCTCTCCGTCGTGATGCGTGTCTCCCCAGAGATAAGTCTCTTCTCGCCTATTCTTCTATGTTCCCCAGAGATAAATCCCTTCTCGCTACTTGATTTAAACATTTAACCATTGCACTTTCCTGGTGTGTTGAACATATATATCACCTTTTTTAGTATTATCCGAATTCTCCAATCTTTTCATGATTTTTGCTGATTTTTTGGTGGTTTTTCCTCCGTTGGTTGGTTGGTCGAAACCACGCAGCGGCCCTAACCGTCGGAGCGGATGTGGGTCACCGAGGTGGCGCTGGTCATCGGCACCATCTGGCTCTGCTCCTCCTCTATCGGCCTCACCCGCCCTCCTATACGGTCGAGGTAATTTAGTCATATCACTAGAGTTCACTATTGTATCGTAATTTGATATGGATGCGAATATTTTGACTTACTCTACTTGACATATTGAACTAAGGTAGCACATCTGTCTCCTGGTTCCTGCTGATCTACTCACCGTGTGTCATTTGGATCATATTTGGATATGAAATGTGAAATGTGAAACTACAAGCCTAGGTTTGATGTAAATGTTTTCTAGGTTTTGGCACATAAATTCCTAAATGCATAATGTTTACTTGTCACCTGAATTCTGACATGAGATTATATAGTACTTTCATGTGAGAATTGTCTAAATTTGTGCAACCAAGCTAGCAGTTACAAGCTCCATTTCTGAGATCTTTACATCCACAGCGTGGGTGTGGGTTTCTTGTAGTGTGCAGTGCTGATTTTGGTTTCTTGTTTTTTTTAACTTTTTGGGACGAGCCCTTTGTGGAGTGCAACCAGTGCACCTTCCCGTCTGCTGCGGCTGCTACAAGTATGAGAGGCGTGAGTACACAGAACTTCCTCTAGTGCAAGACCCGTTTCATTCAAAAGTCTGCCAAGGTATTTTGTTCAAGTTACTATGCATCTGTCATGATTATTGATATTCGCCATACATTTTCGTAAAAACAGCGACTTCTTTAACTTGTTGTAGGAATCAGAATCACCATACTGCCTTCTGTTGTTGCTGCAGAAATGAGTGCTGTGGTCTTGCAGGAAAACATGAATGAAAAAATCAGCATATGATTACTGCAGTTGCTTATTGAACTTTGACACAAGAAGCACATAGTTTTCTTCATTGTTGATGTAAGAATTTGTTATTTATAATTTTTCTGTTGTCATAGTTTTCAACTTCCTTTTACTTGAGATGCTCATATGTGACTACTGCCAGCTCTAACTAGGATGAATTTTCAGTTGCCTTTCCCGTTGGTATTTACATAGAGGTAGAACGCTTATGCTCATGTTTCTGTTTGGTTAGAGCAACAATGAAAGAGATGGGAAATATTTTTTGATTCTTGTTGCCTGTGAGTTTGACAACAAGCAATGTTGTATATTGCCTTTCTTTTAGTGAGGGTTTTGGTTACAAAAAGTAAAAAGGCAAATATTAGGACGTAGATAATGTGGTCTATAAAAGTTTTTTTAGATAGACTGAAGTTCTATGTTGGATTGCTTCACATCTCCAACAAGAGGAAAGAACTTTTCAGGTTCTGTATCCAAAAGAACTGAGTTTTTAATTGTTTAAAAGCTGTAGCATGATTGGATTTTTTATAGTTCAATGTGATGTTATTGACATACATGGCTTTCCTGTGCCATGCAAGTCAGCTTTTTCTGCATAGATGCAGTTGTACACTAGCCGAACAAGTAGTATCCAGAAGTTATTTTTACCTGTTTTGTTACATAGATGCAGTTGTACATTAGCCAAACAAGTTGTATCCAGAAGTTCGTAGGTGTTGTGAAGGAGTATGAGCGAAGGAGGGAGAACTTTGTCAAAGAGCTTGACTTTGTGATTGCAGATGTGGTATACTTCTATCCTTTGTGATTGCAGATGTGATTGCAGATGTGTTTATGATTGTCAAAATATCCTTTGTATTTGATTGTCAAAATATCCTAAAACAGATTCTCAGGATTATATTCGCTATTATCTTCCTCTGTGATCTTTGATTTTACTTCCTCCACAAGAACCAAAATCCAATCTCGAGCTGTCTCCCC
The DNA here is from genome assembly GCA_036346375.1 of Guadua angustifolia. NCBI lineage: Eukaryota > Viridiplantae > Streptophyta > Magnoliopsida > Poales > Poaceae > Guadua > Guadua angustifolia. The sequence continues at coordinate 19,531,851 of CM070516.1, read as the reverse complement.
CATCAGAACCCGATCTAATCTACCTTCGTTGAGATGGGCCGCAAGTTCTTCGTTGGTGGCAACTGGAAATGCGTAATTTCCTTCTCTCCTTTATTTACACGTTCTTGTTTCTTTATGGATCAGTGTGGAAGAATTGATTATCCGTTCTTTTGTGTGTTCTTTTGTGTGTTTTTTGGGGGTCTGAAGGGGTCATGAAGTGTAAAAGTGCATCTTTCCATGAGATACGATGAATAATTTCACTGGTCTCGATTCAGATTGGTGTAATGATTGCTTGTTTCAGTGTGTCTCGATTTTTGGTTGGGAACACTGGGTTTGTTGGTTAAAGGTCGGGGTTTATTGAGATCCGGGCAATAATTCGAACGATTTGATCATATTCTTGATTTTTGGGGTCGCTGTGATGTTTGATGCATTAATAGTAGTGTAGAACAGTCCTCTGTGATTAAAATCTCATGCTTATTTTGGGTGCTTAGAACTATTATTATATTCATCTAGGCTGGAATCAGATGCGATGGTTTCTAGGCCTGAACACATAGCATATACTTTTCGGGTGAAAGTTTTGTGATGTGTGTTGCGAAGGGTCTAGATCAACTCAGGGGCGCCAACTTCTGGAGATCTGTTTGTCTACAATACAAATTAGCCCCTTCAATCTCCATTTCAATTAATCTTTTTGTTGAATTGACAGCAAACAATGCAATACATAGTATAGTTATTTGAATATTATTATTTTGTAGAGCTTGATAAATTTCGGGGTTATATCGAAACATTATTTTGCACATGAAATACATCATGCAGCAAAAAGAAAAAATGGTATATTGGTATTAATGCTTGTTGATACCAAAATTCTCATACAGATTGTCATATGCGTGTTTATGCTAAGTAATATGTAAGACTAAACGTGGCTAATTTGTATTGATCTTTAATGAGTCGCTTGCTAAATATTGACATGGTTGATATTGACGTTTGCAGAATGGAACCATCGATCAGGTGGACAAAATCGTTAAAACTCTGAATGAAGGACAGGTCCCTTCTCCAGATGTTGTTGGTATGGAAGCCTACACATTAGCTTGGTTATTCTTAGGAGTGACCTTTTATGTTTCCATCTTTCCTGACAAATTTGTTTAAGCCTAAAGCTACATTTGTAACGACCATGAGATGGATTGATTACAAATCTACATTGCAAACAGATGCAGTCTTACTCTGTGGTATAAAATATCTTGTTCATTTGTCCAGAAACAGTGTTTTCTTTTTTAAGTCAGCCCTCCTTCACTTGGCTTTACCTATTCAATAGTGCTATTAGATTTGTTCAATCACAGATAACTAATTCAGATGAATAGTACTTATATCTGCATTTGCTTTTAGTCAAAATTTGTTATTCATTCCCATTCAACTTATCTGTTGGCTGATAATCTATTGCAAATGCAGTGCTGAGATGCTTGTCAACCTTGGCATTCCCTGGGTCATTCTTGGACACTCTGAAAGGAGGAGCTTGTTGGGAGAATCAAGTGAGGTATGCTTTACTTTACATTTTTTGCATCATGTATTCATAAATCACATGCGGTTCTAATTACAAATAGTGCAACCAATAACACCCTTGGAATAATGCTATTGGAAAACACATCATGAATATTGTAGTTACTGAGCTGACACTCTGTGCTCTTTAATCCTCCAATATCACCACGTAAGCACTAATTTTCTAAAGGTGATTGCCTACGTTATATTTGGTGGATGATGTACTGTAATTGTTTACTTGTTTTTAATATCGTAATCACTTGACTGATCTAAGGAGTGTTCGAATCTAATCGTTACCTGCCCTCTCCTGAATGCCAGTTTGTTGGAGACAAAGTTGCATATGCGCTTGCTCAGGGCTTGAAGGTCATTGCATGTGTTGGTGAGACCCTTGAGCAGCGAGAAGCTGGATCGACTATGGATGTTGTTGCTACACAAACAAAAGCAATCGCGGTGGGCAAGAGCATCTGTTCCAGAAACTTCGGCCATGTCCCACACTGGAAGAAAAGATTTATGGCTGGTGCATGTGGTTCCAAACTTAATGCAATTTGGAAGGGTGTAACTTCTGGAATACGGTTTATTATATACGAGTTACATTTTTGAACGAGCTAGATCACTTTCCAGTTTACACTGAAGAAATCTGTCATACCTTAGGCTTATCCCTCTGTCTTGATTGATTTGATATGTTTTCTTAAACAAGTTTTGGATTTTATTTATCTGACATGTCCATGTTTGCATTATCTCAGGACCCATCAACTACTCTTATCCACATCCCAAGGGTAGGTTTAAGAAGAAATTCAGAAAACAGGAACACCCAAGACTCGAAGGATCCATTCCACAAGAGAGTTGAGATGAAATTGTGTGCTTTATCTGATAGGATGAATGCTGGTAGAGCTGCAACCTCTTCTAAATCGGCTTCTTATCAGCATGCTGATAGAGCTACGACCTCATGTAGATCTTCTTCATATCAAAATGCTGATAGAGTTGCGACTTCTTCCAGATCTGCTTTGTGTCAGAATGTTGGTAGACTTTTTGCATTTTCTAAATCAGCTTTGTGTCAGAATATAGATCTTCCGGGAAGTTGGCTGCTAAAAGCTCAATGATGCCCAATTCATCTCAAATTAATGCAAAAACCTTGCAAACTACTCAGGGAGAAATATTGTTATTCTAATTTTTGGTTATGAGTTATGACACAAGAACCTGAATGCTGTTATGACATAGCTGCCTCGATATGCATGTATTATTTATTTAGAAGTTCTGAGAACTGATAATATATAGCCGTTATGTTGACCGTTAGAACAAATTTCAAATTTTAAATTCCCGCAATTAAAAATAGCCGGTCAAATTTTTTCCGCTAAAAAATAAACGTGTCTCGTATGGCGGTTATGAATTTTTTTCTGTTTGCTCGGGTTTTCCTTTTGCCTAATCCCTCCCTAACCAATGATAATAGAGATATAATGAAGCCATTGCCAGTGCTGACATCCCTGATTTCCTCATATGGAAATTCTATTTTAGGAGATGTGAACTCCTCAATATCACCTCTTCTATCTCATGGTGGTTTAGAAAATGTATCCGCCACTAAGGATACTCCTGCGACCAACGATGTAGGCTTGGCTACTAATTGCATTCACCGGTCAGACTCTCTCAGTGCAAAGAGTGGTGTTGGGCAAGTTGCAGCATTCATAGCATTAATATGGGGCTTAGAATTAACCTATATATCGAATCAGATCCATTTTTGTGGGTGGTGGCCTTATCCTGATTGGCAATTCAGCTGCAGAATGTTGGTTCTGTTGCTGGGAATCTATCGCCGTTCATCAGAAAGGGGATCTCTTGTGGTTAATTTGGCAAAAGTCTGGTCGGTGGTGTGTTACATGAAGTGACGGTAGAAGTGAACATGAGCGTTACTTCGTCTGTTTAAGCCATAGGACATATTCCTCTTTTTTTATGCACATGATCTTTATGTTTTGTTACCAATTTTATTTTTTGTAGTAACGCACGGGCATTGAACTAGAAATAGATGTTTGATCTTGTAGCACTTTTTTTTTATTGCTTGACCTTTATGTTTCGTTACCAATTTTGTTTTTCGTAGCAACGCACGGGCATTGAACTAGTAATAAAACAAATTCAAACTTCTAATCAACTGAACATTGCCTTGTAACCCCTTTCCTAACCCATATTAACATATCTCATCTCAATCATTCTTATAGATTAGTGGGATGTAGCAGATGCCTACACTGGGTCCATAAGTAAGCTCATAGGAATAATGACACTCGTGGATTACAATCACCAAGCAGCGTCCCTGTTCCGCCTAAACCGAATCCTCGACATCAAGCTTATAGGTTGATATTGAAATTAATGGATAGTGTTCCATGCTGACATTATCTTAATAAAAACCCTGATCTTAGATATAATTCTTGGGATAGATTGGTTTTCCATATATAAAAAATAAATAGATTGTCCTAATTGATCCATATCTCTCATCAGCCCTGATGGAACCCAAGTTAAAATTCTTTTTCAAACATGAAGCCCCGACTGGGTAAATATTCCTTTGTTCCGCCTTAGTCAAGAGACTTAATCCTATAGCTGTGGCATATGAATACCAAGGCTAGCAGAGGTACAACAATACAGAAAGTAATGTTACAGCAATAGAATGGTATGCGTGTGTTGGGTTGCCGCCATAGCCTTCGTGATGACCGTCCCAGCCGTCGTCGCCTCGCTGTCTGCTGGAGCCAGCAAGGGAGTTAAGTGAACCGTGTGTCTGCCTCTATACCAGCAGCCCCAGTCGAAGAAATGAGCAGGATCCTGTTTGGGAGGTTTTAAGCCTGCTACAGCTTCCAAAAGGACAGTAAATCTCTCAAACAGCTAAGTTTTTAAGCTGTTTTTAACATAAGCTAAAAGCCCGGTTGAAGAAATGAGTAGGATCCTGTTTGGGAGGTTTTAAGCCTGCTACCGAAAGGACAGTAACTCTCTCAAACAGCTAGGTTTTTAAGCAGCTTTTGGCATAACTAAAAGCCACATATAACTAGTAAAAGCCAAACATTGAAAGCTGGGTGGGATCTACTTTTGTAACTTATTACTGAGAGAAATTACATATTTATCAAACAGTCTCTTATAAAAAGCTACAATTATTTTTCACCCCAGAAAACCAAAAAGCAGTGTTTTAGAAAAGCTATAACGCCCCCAAACAGGCCCTATGTCTCCTCAGGCTTCTCGCAGAACAATTTGCTAACTTTGCACATCTTGAGTAATGTCGTTGAAAACTGTTTGCACAGTTTGATATAAGTTGTTAAAAATCATGTCGTTTCTTTCTTTTCCATATATAGATTTCATAAGGTGTAGATTAGGACTCTGTCCACTTCCGTGCGACGCTGCTTTGCGGTGTTCACGCGGATGGATTTCCACCACCGATCAACGGTGAATGCGACGGCAGCAATTTGTGGAATTGTGGGCTATATCTGCATCTAGCGGAAGACCATCCTCCATGCCTATTTTGCAAAAGGGCATATCAGGAGCAAATGGGTCATCTTGCTGGTTCCAATCCGTAGTCCCTAATGTAGCTAGCCCCTAATCAGTAGTCTATCGGCCATTAGGATTCTATCCTTAATAAATAATTAACCATGTGAAGAATTTGCATCATTCTTTCACCCTAGCCTACCAGATTACTCTGTAGTTATGGTTCGGCATGGAGCTATGGGGCTGCGTTCTATAAGTTGTTCTAGTTGAATATTTTCCATTCGCCGTCCATCTCCAAACGATGTCGTCATGCAAGTGTGTGTGCAAGGTAACCTGATGGCTCGCCATAAAAGAACGAATTTGACTAGTTGTGCTTTATTTGTGATTCTACGCAGTGGCCTAAGCCAGCTCCTGTTAGCTAGTTTCTCCTGAACCGCTCTACCTCTTCTCCAAACAAGTTTGAAGCAGTGAGGAGCCAGCTCTCGTGGGGAGGCTCAATTAAGCCAATTGGAGGTCCAAAATTTTGCCCTTTCACCATTTCCCAGTATGATCTTAGTGCTCGAGTCGAAAAGGCTTCTATCAAGATTGTCACATGGTAACGCCGTCTGTACCCATGCCCATGGGCCATGGCCGGTACGTCCTTCCAGCAGTACCAAAGCCAAGTAGCCAACAAAGCCGGAGCAAGTCTTTTACTCCAAGTCCTCCTTGTGTCTTCAATCTGCACAATTTGCTCCAATTTACTAAACAATGTGCTTCTTTGCATTCTTGTTTGCCCCTCAAGATGAAATTTCTTCGAAGCCGATCGAGTCTTTTGGCTGTCTATTTGGGAAGAGGAAAGACGACTGTGATGATATATGGCTATAACGACGTGAGGATCGAGTTTGTTAGAACCAATCTGGTCGTCCTGGAGAGCATTCTTTCTTTCCATCCTGGCAGCCGTGTTCGGACTTTATCGATGAGTGACTGCAGATCTATTCTTCTAAGTTTTGGAGGGCATAAAGGTAGACCTAAGTACCTGTACAGATGAAATTACCTGCATATATGAACATGCTAGGACGCTGAGCCTGGAGATCGACGTGATTATGAGGCCAGGCGTTGCGTGATCTCAGTTTAAAAAAAATTGTGAGTGGATTTTTTAAAAGTAAAAAAACACGGTATTTAGCATGCTACGGTTTATAAAGCTATATTATTTGTTGTATTCAAACACCTCAAAGTTTCAATACCCTAGTATTTTTGAGAAACCATAGTATCCCTTAAAAACTGAAAAAATACTATATGTATCCGAAGAGGTCCTTAGATTTCGCCTGAACTACAAACTTTCTCACCCTCTCGTTTTGGTCTCGTTGCGAGTGAATGATTGCTCCGTGTAAACACACCAGCTCGTTTAGCACCAAATGTCCAAAAACCAAAAGCCATCGATGCAACCACTCCCCAACCGCTATCAAACTTCTCTCTCTCTCTCGGACGCACGCACACGTACTTAGCCATGTCTAGACCCTTCTTGCTCACCGTCTTCCTCGGCATGGTCACCGTGCTCACCAGCACGACGGTGGCGGACACGCCAGACTGCCCCTACCCGTGCCTCCCGCCGCCAACCTCCGGAGGCATGATCAACAGCTACCCTCCACCGCCACCGGCAATAGGTGGCAGTGGTAGCGGTGGCTTCGGTGGCAGCTACCCACCGCCGTCGCCTGGGAGCTACCAGCTGACACCACCGGGGGTCATGCCGGGGTACTTCCCCCCGCCGTACAGCGCAATCCCGGCTGGGCCTGCTCCGCCGCCGCCGAACCCGATCCTGCCGTGGTTCCCGTGGTACTACCAGCACAACAACCCGATCACGGGGTCGACGACGTCGGCGTCCTCGCCGGCCACGGACCGGAGGTCGACTTGCATGTTTGCCTTGCTGCTCCCTCTGTGTTTGGTGATTCTTCTTCGAGTTCTGTAGAGTTCTTGTCGTTAGGAGAGTTTATGAATTAATTAAGGTGTTTTATGTAGGACTTGTTTTTGTTAAATTGAATTTTCTTTTAAGTTCTTGTAGATTGGGTCTAGAAATGCTTGCTTTTATTGTGCTTTTATCGATTACATGAGTTCGTAAGCTTAAGGGCAGATAGCTGCTGTCGGTAAATATATGCCATGTCATATAAAGACAATAAAATAGACAATTTCTACAATGGCTTGTCTGTTAAGCAGTCTATAAACTAATTAATTTATGCATGGGCCCATAAATTACCGTGATCAAGCATGAGTATATAGATGGTTTCTTTCCTACAGCAGGCGTGAGGCCGTCGTTTTGCATCGAACACAGGCCCTGCCGTCCTCTCATGAAGAGGCGGCAAGCGTCTCTCTCTCATTAATTCTATACCACATAGGATGATAAATATTACGTGGCAACTTACAGACGGCTCATTAATTACTGTTGTACATACCCTAATGCTTTTATAGCAGAGGACCTCTACTCTCTCACAATGATCTGATGTTTTCTCACATCCTTTATGGCTATAATTTGGCACTGCATAAATTTTAACGCATTAGCTTGTTTAGAGAAAAAAAACGCTATTCCTTTCCATATAATTCAAAAAAGGATAACATGGAGCAAATGTCAAGGATTATTTAGAACATATAAATTTCATAGACAGTAGTGCAATTTGCCCTTCGTAATTCTCGTGTTCGATAACAGCTTATGAGTTTAGAGAACAAAGTCGATCAATTGCGTATTTGTTCGTATTATAATTCCTTCCTCACTGAAAAAGTGATGAAGGAGAATTCGATTTTTTTTTAGATCAGAATTCGATTGGTTTGCTTCTCTCTATGCGCTAGGCGATGAAAAGGCGTTTTTCCCTCATCTTTCAGCTGTCTATCATGGACAGGTTAAAGATGTTTGTAGCTTTGATCAATTCGGTTTGTTGTGATGTCAAAATCTGCCCATTAAGTCGATCAATATGAACGCATCAGCTTCTAAATTCATTTCTGGGCCCACAGTTGCTGATTTTGCGGTGCTGTCTAATTTGGCTGGATTTTCTGAAACAAACTTGGCACATACCCTTCAAATTAAAAATGGCACATCCCTTCAAATTAAAAATGTTCTTTCGGACAAAACTTTGAAGTTTGAATCTTATATTCTTATATCCTACCGTACCGAGGTTTGCAAATTCGACTACCTGTACAGGTGGTTATCTGGACATATTGCTGATGCAAATAAGCACAGGAAAATAGAGGCCTTTGTTCGGATGAATAATTTAGTACGAGTTTAATTAGTCTAAACTTACACGGAATTATGGTACATTCCCATTCTATCTGAACGGGCTTATTGTTTTTTTCTACCTCGCTGCATGGGAGTAGTAAAAAAGGGTGTAAATTATGGTATAAATATGTGTTCACGTCATTGCGTAGAAGAAGATGGTGATGAGAATTGAGAAGAATGTAGAACACGTTGCTCTTCCGGTCGTTACTTGTCCGGTCAGTGGTGACAGTAGCAATGCACCGTTTCTAAAGGATATGTACAGCTAGTCGCCGACAGCGGTCTGGGGGATATGGTGACGTACTGACGTGAGTGTGTAGAAGCAACCGGTGGCCTATCTATTTGCTCCTAGGTATCTAGGTATCTGTCTTTTCTTTTTTTCTATAGATAAAGGATGCATACAATTTATCCTACATCACTGTACTACGTTTACGTGTATATACTTGTATGTGTCCTCTACACACTAGCAGTTTAATCTAGAGCTCTAAGAGCTCTAAAGCGCACGAACGTGCTATCCTACTAAAACGTATAAAATGTACATACACACTAGCAGGTGAGGTTCTGAGAGGACACCTAGCTTGGAGATTGTCCACTTAAAAATCAATATCCGGGTTTATATAGTATTGTTAGAAGGAAGTTTTCTACAATTGCTGAGGTTTTGATATCAACAGAACCAACTATTTCTTGGAGAAAGGTATTGATTGGTCCAAAGTTAGTGGCATGGAATGAATTACTTTTACGTCTCGCTAACATTAATTTAACGCAGATGGATGATGTATTTAGATGGAATTTGTGCCAAAATGGACAATTTACTGTGAAATCACATTACCAAGCTTTGATTAAAACTAATGTGCCAAATTTAAATAAACAGCTATGGAAACTTAAAGCTCCACTAAAAATTAAGGTTTTCTTGTGGTATCTTCGGAGAGGAGTACTTCTAACTAAGGACAATCTTGTGAAGCGAAATTGGCAAGGAAGCAGGACATGTTGCTTTTGTCTTGAACCTGAGACAATTAGGTATCTGTTTTTTGAGTGTCGGTTTGCGCACATAGTTTGGAATCTAATTTATTTGGCATATGGAATTTCTAGTCCAACGAGTGTTGCTAATATGTTTGGAAGTTGGATAACAGTTTTTGATAAAAATATTCGAAACCTTGTTCTCCTTGGTGCTGCAACTACATGTTGGTCTATATGGTTATGCAGGAATGATCACGTGTTTCAAAACAAAACATTTTCTCCTCCTTTGCAGGTTATTTTTGCTATTATCCACTGGCTTCGTTCATAGGTTGTGCTGCAGAAGGTAGAGGTGCGCCCTACTTTGGTGGCGGCTACGCTTTGCTTGGCGTGGGTAGCCAAGGATTTCTATGCCCAGACGCATGGGTGGCGGTCTAGCCTTCGGATTGATTGTCACTAGTTGTGTGTATTCCTTTAGTGCGTGTTTGGTTGTGTGCTTCATGTGAAGCTGAGGCCGGAAGAGTTTTCAAGGACTTTGTATCATCTTGATGTATTGCCTTTGAAATTAATAAAATCTTCCGTTTTCAAAAAAAAAATGTACCATTTTTAGATTTTTTCATACGAGATATTAGCCCGAACGGAAAATCGAGCGCACGTTTGAACACAGACAGGACGAACTAGCTAGGCTCGGTCTCTCCTGTATATCAACCTAATCTAACCCAAAAGCATTTATATAGCTTTTATCTCCCTTTTTGCTGTTGTACCTAACCTAAAGCCAAGTGTGCTAGCAAGCAGACTGTACTAATTATCTAATTACGATAATCTTCTTCGGCGAAACCGACCTAGAGTATTTCTATTTTGGTCAACTTTTTTTCAAAGCAATAAGTACATTTTACACTTTGAACTATAAAAAAAAGTCCATTTAACGTCCTAAAGTATAAAACTGGATATTAACACCATCATCTTCTAAACTGGACTAAATCATACCTTACAACTGTTTGGCATAGTTGTTTCGCTGGCATGGACTCGATCTTGGGTTGTTTTGCCACGTCGGTGAAACATGTGGCATAAGTGGCCCAAGAAATGAAACATGTTATTCCTCTCCCTCTCTCTCCACATGTCGACAGCACCGGCTGCAACCACCCCTGCCTCCATCCCCTCCACTATCCACATCTCCACCCTTCTCATCTATCTCTACCACTCCAGCTCGCTTCTGACCTCCTGCTCCTCCCACATACTGAGTGGACTCGCCATCGCCGCATCCTCCCTCCTCTCTTTGTTCCCCACCTCCACGTCTCACCTCTCAGGTCTTTCCCCTCCAGCACCCCCACAGCCACTGACCACTGCCACTGCTCCTCCACATCTTTGTGTTTGACCGCTGCGACTTTGGCAAATTGGGGACGGGAGAGGGCAGATATGAAAGTGGCAATGTGGGGGACAATAGATTCGATGGTTGAACCTGAAGAAGATGATGGATCCACCAGCCAGAGATAAGCAAGATGCTAGATAAGCGGATCCAGCCACTGAATCTGAGCTCATCGTCCTCCATGGAGCCTGACACGAGCTCGTCGAGGACAAATCTGGCAAGGAGGACGCCCGATCCGATGGCCGAAGGTGAGGACACTAGATCTAGATGGTCATCCTGCTCCGCAGCAACCTGCATTGCTCGCTCCGGTTGCTGGCCGCGACCGCTTACTCCGTTCATTGGACCGCCTCATCCATCTTACAGTCACTAGTCACCACGTTCATCCCCATCTTCACTAACCTCACCAATGAGTTTATCTCTCCTTCCTAATGCTCATGTGCCCCCTAGTTCTCCCCTTCTCCCCCTCCATTACCGTCACCCCCTTGCCTTCCCCAGCCCTGTCCATTGTGAGAATGCCTCCATCCACCTTGAACTGTGACGCCACCTCCCTTGGCTTCCTTACCCCTCCCTGATTCCATTTTTGTGGTCTTCACAGTGCCATCATAACCTCCTCAACACCGGCGAACTTCCTAAAGCCCTCCCATAGCCGCCTCCCATGTTCCTTTCCTCTATTTCATGCCCATATAGCCAAAATAGCCTTGCAACAGACCACATCAGCAACAAGACTAGGAAAAACCACCACAGGAGGTTAATTAAATCTGATTTTAACATATAAGGATGTTAAATATCCCATTTTTTAGTTAAAAGTATTAAATATACATGGCTAATGTTGTAAACTATGGCCATGTTTGGATCCCTGGACTAATTGTTAGCTGACTAAAAATTAGTTCTAGTCTATCCAAACAGGAAGACTAATAGGTGGGCTAATTTTTAGCCAACCCCTCAACTAACAATTAGTCCATTAGTTGGTGGGTAGAAGCTAATTTGGACTAAAAACATGTAACACGCTGGAAAAAGTCTGAAATACCCTCGCCATTATGAGGGGCGGACATATTGTGAGAAGCGGACATGACTTTTCAAAATTAGCCCAACTAGGGTGAAAAGCAGTATCGGTAATTCGAAATTCGAAAACCATTTTGAAATTTTTCAACGGACGTGTCGATATCGGTAATTTTGAATCGAATCGGAATCGGTAATTTTGTCGGAAGCGATAGCGGATAACGGTTTGATCGGTTCCGACCGTTTCCTTCGATATCCGGAAAAAATCGGTAAATTCCGTCGGTAATTACCGGAATTATTCCAGCCCACAAATCACACTCCTTCGGTCACTAAAGCGCCCATAACTTTTTACTCGAACTCCGATTTAGGTGATTTTGGACTCTATCTGAAGCTTATTACGAGGGCTACAATCTCCACCCATTTTCATGATTTAACCAATCATAGATATTTTTAAATATCATAAAAACAAAACTCTAATGTAGTCATTCAAGTCTAAAATTTGATGTGTGTTTATCATAAATTTGTGAATATTTATTAATTACTAATTTCTATGTGGATGTACTATTTGTGTGAATTTTTGAAGTCAATTGGTGGTACATGTCCTTACGGCGTTCGGTCTCTTTTTGATTCGATCGTTACTGATATATATTTTGTATCGAATTTTCGTTTCGATATTTTGAATTACGATGCCGTTTTCGTTTCTGTAGTTATCGATTCGATATCGTTTCGAGAAAAAATATGAAAACAAAAATGGTTTTAGTGTTTTCAGGCCGTTTTCACCCTAAGCCCAACCATTAGCTATGTATCCAAGCGATACACGGGCTAATTTTAGATGGACTAATTATTAGCTGGCTAACAATTAGCTCTAGCCATTAGTCGACTAACAATTAGTTCTAGTTCATCCAAACATGACCTATGTTTATGGGTCTATCAATAATTATTGGTTTATCAGACAGGCGGTTACGGCCTGGCCTAAACACCGGTAATGGACGAGGCCGTATGGTAATGGGCCTAGGTCCAAAGTGAGCCAACATGGGCTCCTCTTTCAACTGGACTTCTAGCGTTAGGCCTTACGTACTGCGGCGTCCTGTGAGCCCTGCGGCGTTTAGCCCTTCAGCCTCGAGCTCGGGGCGTCCGAAACAGCGTCGAAATCCCCTTCCTCTCGCGCATTTCGTCCAGCAGCGCACGGGCTCCTCGCTAAAATAATCGCTTGCTGCATTTCCGCCTATCTTCTCGCGTGGGTTGGTTCTCCTGTTTGGGCTTCACGATGTTGCGGCGCATAATTTCGTCGGCCCCATCGCATATGAATAGCACCTTGATGAATGACACCTTGTGGTGAAGATGGTGGCGCGATTACGATCTTTGTTCCTTTACGAATGGCGTTTTGCGGTTGTTCTTGTCGATTGAGTTCATCTTTAATTAGATTGGTGATCGCATTTCAGTTCAATTGGTTGGTTCGAAGGTTCGTATGTAAAACTTAGGATTTGCGCAAGGAACCTCGAAGGGTTAAGTACTTTATTTATTGTTCGACAGGCTGATTGCTTTCCTATTTTGCTCTGTAAATCGCTCGGCGCCCGGTTCTGTTTCTATAAAGCTGCGTGGTGGCGGCCTATATAACTCTTATGTCTGCATGAGATCAATCAAGCGTGATTACCTAAAACATTACTGCGTCTTCATGGTATCGGACTTCGATCCAACTTCCGCTCTGATTTTCTGGTGCGCGGCTGCCGTCCTCATAGCGCCCGCCGCCGCTGATCGTATGAGCCCTCGCCGTCAGCAGCGCTCACGAACAAGCCCGAGCCGCGCCCGATGCGCCGCCGCCGCCGCTTCTGGCCGTCTCGCACTCGAGGAGGTCGCTCGGCATGGCGCCTGGCGGGCGCCCGTCGCCGCCTCAGAGACCGATCGCCCGTGCAGGGCGAGCGCCCGGCTCCGTTGCCGATGGCGGCGCTCCTGGCAACGCGCCGCCGCTGCTGCCACGCGCGAGCCCTTGGCATCCTCAACATTCGCGCTCTCGTCCCCGTCGTCCTCGACCTCGACGCACCCTCCTTCTCCAAGTGGCACCGCCTCATCCTCCTCGCTCTTGGCAAGTATGCCCTCGCCGACCACGTCCTCTGCGACACCGCCTTCCCCGCCGTCCCTCACTGGGTCCGCATGGATCTCCATGTTCTGTCATGGATCTACGCCTCCATCACCACCGACCTCTTCGAGATCATCACCACGGCAACTCCGTCCGCCCGTAGTGCTTGGCTTGCGCTCGAACAGCAGTTTGTCGGCAACCGCGAGACTCGTGTCCTCCTCGTTGACACTGAGTTTCGCACGCTGTGCCAAGGCTCCCTCTCCGTCACGGACTACTGCCGGCGCATGAAGACTCTCGCAGACTCCCTTGTCGAGCTCGGCGAAACCGTTCCTGACCGTGCGCTCGCCATGAACGTCCTGCGCGGCCTCTCCGAGCGCTTCCACAACTTGCGCCTCTTCCTCAAACGGCAACGCCCCCTGCCGTCCTTCGTCGAGATCCGCTCCGAGTTGCTACTTGAAGAACTGACCATGGCGCCGGCCGCCTCTACCCCGACCACCGCTCTCGTCGCCTCCACCGGCTCTACCTCGGGCGGAACTTCGGGCGGGGGCAACCGGCGCCGCCGCCGTGGAAACGGTTCCCGTGATGGTGGCTCCACCGGCCAGTCCGGCACCGGCGGCGCCCCTCCCGGCCTTCCCTCCGCACCCAACTCCTCAGCTGGTGGCGGCGGTGCGCCTGGTTCCGCCCAGGGGACTCCCTGGCCATCCTTCTACAACCCCTGGACCGGGACCATTCAGATGTGGCCCGGTCCGGTCGAGAAGTCGCTCGCCGGCCAGCGGGCCGCCCGGTCTGAACCGCCTCGAGCCTATCTGCAAGCAGCTGGTGGGCTAAGCCGCGCGCCCTCGGTCACCGCAGCCTAGCCCGCTGTCGCTCCTGCGCCTTCCCCCTACGGGCCGCCCGCCACCTACGGGCCGCTGGCCGCCTATGGGCCGCCCGTGCTGACCGCTCCGGTTTCCTATGGGCCGCCCGCCCCGGCCTCCTCCGGTGCTTATGGGCCATGGGACCAGCAAGCTCTCGCCAATGCGTTCCACACCATGACCCTCACCCCTCCTCCGTGCGGTGAGTGGTACATGGATTCCGGCGCCACCTCCCATATGGCCTCCAACGCTGGTATACTCTCTCGTTCTCTCCCTCCTTGCCCCTCCACTCCTTCCTCCATCATTGTGGGGGACGGATCTCATCTTCCTGTCACCGCCACTGGGTCGGCTCACGTTGACAACCTTCACCTTGCCAACGTCCTTGTCTCTCCTCACATTATCAAGAACCTTGTCTCTGTTCGTCGCTTTACCATTGATAATAGTTGTTCCGTTGAATTTGACCCTTTTGGTTTTTCTGTGAAGGACCTTCGGACCAAGAGCATGATCGCCAGGTGCAATAGCTCTGGCCCCCTCTACCCACTCCGCCCTTCATCGTCCGCCGCGCCTTCACCCCTTGCCTTCGCCGTCGTGTCACCTCAGCTTTGGCATCGCCATCTCGGCCACCTCAGTCCTGAGGCCTTATCCTGTCTAGCTAGCTCCTCTCTCATCACTTGTAATAAAGGCACGATTGCCACCGATGTTTGTCATGCTTGTCAACTCGGCCGTCATGTTCGCCTCCCCTTTTACACTTCTTCGTCTCGTGCCTTACGCCCTTTTGACCTTGTGCATTGCGATTTATGGACCTCTCCGGTTCCCAGTGTGTCTGGTTTTAAGTACTACCTTGCCATTCTTGATGACTGCTCCCACTACTTGTGGACGTTCCCGCTTCGTCTTAAATCCGACACGTTTTCTACCATCTCACATTTTTTTGCCTTCGTTGCCACCCAGTTCGGCACCACCATTAAAAGTTTCCAATGTGATAACGGTCGCGAATTTGACAACTCGTCCACTCGTGCCTTCTTTCTCTCCCACGGCATCCACCTCCGCATGTTGTGCCCCTATACCTCTCAGCAAAATGGCAAGGCTGAGCGTGTACTCCGAACCACCAACAACATCATTCGCTCCCTTCTCTTCCAAGCCCACATCCCACCTCCTTATTGGGTCGAGGCTCTCCACACCGCCACCTACCTCCTTAACCGTCATCCCACCTCCACCCTCAATTTTTCTACACCTTTCCACGCTCTCCATGGTCTCCCTCCTCCTCGACCATCTCCGCGTCTTTGGTTGCTGGTGTTATCCTATCTCCGCCCTTGCCCGCACAAGCTTGCACCCGCTCCGTCTTGTGCGTCTTCCTTCTTCTCATCGACCACAAAGGCTATCATTGTCTCGACCTCACTTCCCATCGTGTCATCATCTCCGCCATGTTGTCTTTGATGAGTCATCCTTTCCATTCGCCGAGGCTTCCTCCTCCTCGGCCCCCTCTACTAATCTGGATTTTCTAGATGTTTTTTCCATGCAGGACTCCGTGGAACCCGCTCCTGGCGCTTCTGGCGGCTCGCGCCCAGCTCTACCGGTGCCCACAGGGTCGCCTGGCCCCTCTACTGGGCCGCCTTCGGCCGCTGGGCCTGCCCCCTCGTCCTCTCCAGATCCCACGCCTGGGCCGTCTCCCGCGGTGCCGCTCCCGGGCCACTCGCCTAGGCCACCGGCGCCTGGGTCATCTCCCGCTCCAAGTGGCTGCCTCCTGGCGGCTCCTGGCCGGGCCTCTCGCCTCCCGCGTGGGCTGGTGGCCGGCCAGCCTCGCTCCGCCTGAGTCCCTCGCCAGCCAGCAGCTGCGTCGCTGCTCCCTGCTGGTGCGGTTCCTGCTCTTCTAGTCGTCAACAACCACGGCATGCGCACTCGGGCCAAGAGTGGTTTTCGGCAACCCAAGCTGAACCTGCAGGCTGTCGCCGTGTCCCCGTACTGATTCTTTACATCGCGCTCGCCGATCGGTTAGCGCGATGCCATGGAAGAGGAGTTCCAGGCACTCGTCACCAACAACACTTGGACCTTGGTGCCGCGCCCGTCTCGGGGCAACATTGTTACTGGCAAGTGGATTTTTTGTCACAAGCTTAATTCCGATGGCTCCCTCGACCGCTACAAAGCTCGTTGGGTTCTCCGTGGTTTTACTCAGCGTCCTGGTGTTGATTTTGATGAGACTTTCAGTCCCGTTGTGAAGCCGGCTACTATCCGCACCGTTCTCAGTCTGGCTCTCTCCAGTGATTGGCATGTTCATCAGCTCGACGTCAAGAACGCGTTTCTCCATGGCACTCTCTCAGAGACCGTGTACTGCTCTTAGCCTTCTGGTTTTGTTGACCCGGCTTATCCTGATCATGTTTGCCGTCTCAACAAATCCCTCTATGGATTAAAGCAGGCTCCTCGCGCTTAAATGCAGTTGCCACGCTCACTTGCAGACTCTGGGTTTTCATGAGGCCAAGTCCGACACCTCGCTCTTCATCTATCGTCAGGGCACCGCCACCGCCTACCTGTTACTCTACGTCGATGACATTGTCCTGACTGCCTCGTCCACTGCCTTACTTCGTCAGCTCCTCACCGCCTTGCAGGCCTCCTTCCCGATGAAGGACCTCAGCTCGCTTCAGCATTTTTTTGGGGATTTCTGTGACCCGCTCGTCAGCAGGGATGATGCTCTCTCAACGACTGTACGCCCTCGCCATCTTGGATCGTGCCGGCATGACTGCATGCAAGCCTTGCTCCACCCCGGTTGACACTCAGGCCAAGCTCTCTTCTGGTGGCACTCCTGTGGCCGACCCATTGTCTGCTCGAGTCTGGTTGGTGCTCTTGATATCGGCGTTCACGATCCGATATCACCTCGCCATCGGCAAGTGTGCCTTCACATGCATGACCAGCGAGAGCCCACCTCCTTCTTTGTGAAGCGCATTCTTCGGTACCTCCAGGGCACTGTCGATCTCGGTCTGTTTCTTGGTCGCTCCTCGCCCTCCGCTCTCCTTTATTTACCCGACGCCTTGGCCGGTGGTGTCCGACACCCGTCGCTCCACTTCTGGGTACGCCGTGTTCCTTGGTGCGAATCTCGTCTCCTGGTCCATAAGCGTCGGCGGATCGTTTAGCGTTCGATCTTGAGGCTGAGTATCGTGCTGTTGCCAATGGCGTCGCCGAGGCCTCCTAGCTCCGTCAGCTTCTTCAGGAACTCCATCAGCCTCCTTCCCGCGCCACCCTCGTCTACTGCGACAACGTCAGGGCTGTTTATCTCTCGACTAATCCGGTGCAGCATCAGCACACCAAGCATATCGAGATTGATCTTCACTTCGTCCGGGAACGAGTGGCCGCTGGAGCTGTTCGCGTCCTCCATGTACCTACTTCCTCCCAGTTCGCCGATCTCTTCACCAAGGACTTCCGTCGTCTGTGTTTGTGGAGTTTAGGTCGATATGAGCGTCCGTTGCACCGACGTTCGTACTGCGAGGGTGTTCGACAGGCTGATTGCTTTCCTATTTTTGCTCCTATCGTGCTCGGCGCCCTGTTCTGTTTCTATAAACTGCGTGGTGGCGGCCTATATGACTCTTGTAATCTGCATGAGATCAATCAAGCCGTGATTACCTAAAACATTGCACGTCTTCATTTATAGTCATAGACAGTGCATTACAAATTGTCAAGATTACATGGGAATCAGGCCATGTCAGCATAACCTAAAGCTAGCGCTACATTCAGATAAAAATAGAACAGATACGCTGTTGTCGTATCACAACAGGAAAACTGGAGCTGACAACACAATATCTCTGACTCAAACCACTACTACTTTCAACATGCCCCCTCAATCTCAACTCGTATCCAACAAATTGAGATTGGCTCGCAAACGAGTAAACGCAGGCTTCAGTAGACGTTTTGTAAACATATCTGCAACTTGATCTTTGGATGAAACAAACTTTACCTCCAACATTTACTTTGCCACACGCTTTCGAACAAAGTGAAAATAAACCTCGGTATGCTTCGTAGCAGTCAAATATGCTGCCGCAAGGTTATCACACCATAGAACCGGTGCTCGAGATAGATACACACCAAGTTCTTGCAACAAGGACGGTAACCAAATCAATTCAGCGGTTGCATTGGCAATGGTTTTATATTCTACCTCTGTGCTAGACCGAGAGACTGTAGGCTGTTTTCTGCAACTCCAAGATACAAGATCTGGTCCAAAATACACAACATAGCCATTGGTTGACCTCCTATCATCTAAACACCTGACCCAATCAGCATCTGAAAAAGCGCTAAGGAGACATGAAGATGACCTTTTGAGCAACAACCCCATATCCATTGTACCCTTCAAATATCGCAGTATCTGTTTTACTAACGCTAATGTTGATCAGTAGGTTCTTGAAGAAATTGACAGAGTTAGGCCTAGTGAGTGTCAGGTACTGCAAAGCACCCACAGTGCTGCGGTACTGAAACGCTTCAGACTTTGACAGTTTTACACCGCCCGCCTTAGACAGCTTCTCTATTGACACCATAGGGGTTGAAATTGGCTTACATCCATTCATGTTGTTCTTGCGAAGTAGATCTAAGCTGTACTTTTTCTGTGTCAATAGCAGCCCCTTGTCACTTATTGAAGCCTCTACACCAAGAAAATACCGAAGACTGCCCAGATCTTTAATAGCAAAATCAGTAGACAGCTTCTGAAGAAGTCTATTCACTGTTTCCTCTAAAGAACTCACAATGACAATGTTGTCAACATAGATTAACATGTAAACAACAACTCCTAACCGATTGAACACAAAAAAAGAAGTGTCAGCTCCTGAGGGAGAGAATCCAAGGTCTTGGATCTGTGTACTTAACCTCGAGTACTAAGCCCTGGGTGCTTGTTTAAGACCATGCAACGCCTTGTCAAGCCAGCAGACATGTTCAGGAAACCAAGGATCTTCATATCCTAGTGGTTGATGCATGTATACTTCCTCCTCAAACACACCATGTAAAAAGGCGTTTTGCACATCAATTTGACACAAAATGCCAACCCTGTGACACACCAAGAGACAAAACAAGTCTGATAGTAGTTGGTTTTACAATTGGACTGAAAGTGTCACCATAATTTGTACCAGCATGCTGCTTGAACCCTTTCGCTACCAGCTGAGCCTTGAACCTTTCAATACTACCATCTGGATTTTGTTTGAATTTCAAGAACCACTTATACCAAATAATATTTTGTCCTTATCTCGGCTGAACAAGTTGCCAGATCTTGTTTTCCTGCAGTGCCAAGTACTCTACATCCATGGCCTCCTTCCACTTAGGATGCTTAAGGGCTTCAACATGTGAGTCTGGTTCAACCAAAATGGCCTTCTTGCCAATGAGAGGATAACAAATAGTACCATATGTATATACTTTTTGGCTGACTGATGCTGTTTTCTGCTCTAGCCTGAATACGGTTGTGGTTTTGACCCCCGCCCCCCACCTTGAGAATGTTGTACCATCGTGTTGCTATTCTCCAAGTCTAACATATCCTGGGTCCCTGTGCTATCAGGTTGAAACAAAGCATTAGTCGCAGGAGCCTGAATATCATGATTGTTACATGGAGCATTTACTATGACTGGCTTAGATAGAGGAATATGCTTATCTTGAGGAACAAGATGAAGGATTGAGTTGGCCTGGAGGGGGGTGAATAGGCAACTCTTCAAATTTCAGAAAAAAATTACTTAATAAAATTCAGCCTGAGAGCTTAATTATTGAAAATTCAAATTAATCAACAAGAAAGCACTGAAGAGCTTCAAATGAAACTAATCACAGAAATCAACAAGAGACACAAGAGTTTGTCCTGTGGTTCGGAGCCAAACTCCTACTCCACGTTAGAGCACTTCTCACGAAGTATAGCTCCTCCAAAGCTAGATGCAGTAGCTTTGGTCTCCACTAAGGTGATTCTTTCACCACTCTGGTGAGGTGAATCTCAACCTCTCACAACTAGTGGTGGCCTTCCACAATCACTTTTGGACAGAACACCACACTTCCTCCAAGCCGTCTAGGAACAATTAGTTCCAGGAGTAATAGACTATCCACAAGCCCTGTTTCTTAGTTCACTCAGCACAACACTATCTAGACTAAGTTTGGAGCCAAAACACTTAGAAAGTATAGAGTTTGAGTTTAAAGTTGAAGCTCGGTCTCCTTGAGGGAATGAAAAGCTCTAAGGTGCTAAAATGTCAATGAGATCAAAAGATATGTAAAGGAATGCTCAGGTAATGCTTATATAGCCATATGCATAGCATATAGCCGTTACACCTACCACAGTATCCGTTGGACGTGTCAGACTATCAAAAAACAGACTAACACATTTGCTACGGACTTAGCAAAAATAGACTTAGAGATTTGATCTTTGCACTCCGGACCAATATTGATGATATGAACATTTGCGCCAGACTAAATTTGCTTGGTCCGTTGTACATAGGATTTGGAAAATTTTGGTCCGGCGAAACAATGTGATCTTGAACATGAGCACCGGACCGAAAATTTTGGTCTGCTGTAGATAGAGATTAAAGAGGTTTGCATCAACAGACTTTTTGAAAGAAGGGAAATGTCTAACCGAGAAGAATGCATCTATGTTGGACTTAGAATTTGAGTTAGTGACAGTTGGTCCGGTGTGAATGGCATACGCTCGGTTTGACTTAAGCAAGTTGCTTTCTGCGGACTTAGAGGAATATGGTCTGGCAAAGATGGGCTTGTGATGGACTAAATTTCTAAGAAATCAAAGTTAGTCCGTCGTGAATAGGATGTGCTTAGTTAGAAATTTGACTTAGCAGATTTCAGCATCGGACTAAAAGAATGGTCTGACGAAAATGGAATTTTGACTGAGGCTACGCCGGACTTAAAGAAAGAGCAATAAAATTTAGTCCGAGGACACACATAGAACTTGTTTGGGAGAAGGACTGATTCTAAGGGAAAATATGACCAAGGATTTTGACTCCAAGCAGTCTAATTAATCTTAGTCTATGAACCAAAGTTTGAACTTGTGCACAATTCCCCTTTATAGTATGGCCAATCTAAAATAATCCTATCTACTTGGTTTGAATCATCTCCCAAGCCAAAACTAATAACAAGAGTCATTAATCTTGACCTTATTGATTGATGTCTTCTTGGATACTCAATCAGT
Source organism: Guadua angustifolia (assembly GCA_036346375.1). NCBI lineage: Eukaryota > Viridiplantae > Streptophyta > Magnoliopsida > Poales > Poaceae > Guadua > Guadua angustifolia. The sequence continues at coordinate 19,510,269 of CM070516.1, read as the reverse complement.
AACCTTCTTGATTATGGGTCATTGACTTAGTCATCAACACTAAAACCATAAGATCATATAGAATGAAAAATTAGGGGGCCTAGATGCTATCACAAGAATAGATGGAAGCATAGCAATAGTAGTTGTTTTTGTGGAAGGAGGTGGTCCATGAGGATTAGTAGCAGCAAAGGGGAAAATGCTTTTGTCAAAAGCCACATCACGGCTTATGTAAACACGTGTTGTTGTGCGGTCAAGACACTTGTATCCTTTATGCATACTACTATATCCTACGAACACACATTGATGAGAACATAATTCAAGCTTATGGGAATTATATGGACAATGATTTTTGGCCAACAAGCACATCCAAACACTCTTAAGGAAAGAATAATTAGGAGGAGTACCAAGGATACGTTCAAGAGGTGTAGAATTTGCTAGAACATGACTAGGAAGCCTGTTAATGAGATATGAGGCAGCCAAGAATGCCTCATCCTAGAATCTCATTGGCATAGAGGACTGTGCTAAAAGGGCCATCCCTGTTTCAATGATATGCCGATGTTTGTGTTCATCAACTCCATTTTGTTGGTGAGTGTGAGGATAGGGTACTCTATGAGAAATTCCTAGTGTTAAAGAATTTGTGTAGTTTTTGATATTCTCCACCCCCAATCGATTTGCATGGTAAGAATTTTTCGATTAAGCAATAACTCACGCTGAAATTGAATAAATATTTTCTCCACATCAGACTTACACTTAAGAAGATACACCCATGTGAACTTGCTTAATCATCTAGAAAACTGACATAGTACTTGAAGCCACCTCCAGAGGTAAGGGCTGGACCCCAAACATCTAAATGAATTATCTCAAGAGGAAATGAGGACACATGAGAAGAGGAACTATAAGGCGGCTTGTGTATCTTTGCTTGTTGACAAGCATTGCATATAGAGCCATCATTGTTTGATGAACTTGGAACTTTATTATTGTAGAGAATATATTGCACTACTGGAGAAGTAAGATGTCCAAGCCTTCTATGCCATAGCGCAGGAGTAAGCTTGACTATAGCAAAGGACCGATGAGGTGTGTGAACTATAGTAGGAAGTAGACAATATGTAGGAATAGGATAAAGACCCCCTTTGCATCTACCGTCTAGAAGAATTTTCTTCGTGATTTTGTCCTTAACACAAAAAGAATCAGGGTGAAATTCAAAGAAAATATTGTTGTCACGGGCTAACTTATGAATGGAGAGGAGATCTTTGCTGACTTTTGGAACATATTAGACATTATTAAGGTGCAAAGAGCAGGAGGAGCCAGAAATAGTAGAATAGCCAATATGAGATATCAACAAACCTGCTCCATTAGCAACCTGAACTTGATCATGGCCATTGTAATTCTCCCAAAAGTACAACCAATCAAGATTGCTTGTAAGATGGTCAGTTGCTCCCATGTCGGCATACCACTATTGATCAACCATGTATGATTTTCTAGCAACAGCAGTGACCTTATCCTCGGCCAGATAAGAACAATCAAAGCGATGGTAACAACGAAGAGCATCGTGACCATGCTTACCACAAACTTGACATGTTGGCCTGTTGTTGTTCTTGGAAGCACCATGACCAGATCCTTGTCCACGGCCACGTCCTTTCCACAAGGAATGACCACTGCCACGGTTGATGTTGGAGATGTTGTTGGAGCCTTGGTTGTTGAAGTTTCTCTTCATCGCATTGTTTGCAGAAGCACTAATCTAGATGTCTGAGTTGTTGAGTTCCTGTCGCAACTCATAGCTGATGAATTAAGTGTGCATACAAGTCATTGAGAGAGATTGGCTCCTACCTTGTGGTGATAGAGGTGACGAGTCATAATCATTGCCTAGCCCTGCCAGAATATAGATCACCATCTCTTCTTCTCTCAGTAGGCAACCGATGGAGGCCATCGTATCGTCCAACCCTTTCATCTTGTGAAAGAGATTGGCCATTGACTCTTTCTTCTTCAGGTTAGCTAGCTGAAGTCTAATATGCATAATTTGTGCCCATGACTGAGACGCAAACATCTATTCCAAGGTGGCCGAAACTTGAGCTGAGGTGGAGAGGAACATTACTTAAGCAAGAATTTCCTCGCTCAAGGATGACAACAGTGCAGATAGAACAAGTTGATCCTATTGGTACCATGCTAGATATGCAAGATTCGGGACTTGTTGGTTGCCACCTTCTCCTCCAACAATGGTGGCATCTAGGCAGCGAATCGATCCATCTATATATCCCCAAAGTTGCTGGCCTCGGAGATACGGGATCAATTGAGCTTTCCATAGAAGATGGTTTGCACAAGTAAGCTTTACCGTGACAAAGTTGTTGAAGGAAGGAGTCGGCGGGATGCCAACAGGGGTAGAAGACAGGGAAGAAGATGTCATGGCGCTGGAGGTTTCAGAGGAAAACTGAGAGGTAGTCATAGTTGGGCTATTGGCTCTGATACCATGTAAAACATAGGATTGGTCGCAAGGAACCTCAAAGGGTTCGTACTGTATTTACAGTCATAAAAAACAGCATTGCAAGTTGTTAAGATTACATGAGGATCAGGCCATGTAATCATAGGGCCTGTTTGGATCCATTAGCTCTAATAGTTAGCTGGCTAACTATTAGCTAGCTAATTATTAACTGGAGGTTGTTTGGATCTACTAGCTAATAAGTGGTTGTGGCTGCAAATGTCTATTATACCCTTACATTAATTAGTTGTTTGTATCTTTTTTTGCTAGTGTACCACTGCTGCTGCCTACGGTGGAGGGGTGAGGGCAAATTGGTCTTTTGACCATCCATTAGCTGAAATTAGCAGGGGAGAATCAGCTAATTGTTTGTGCTAATGGATCCAAACATGACCATAATCTAAAGCTAGCGCTACATTCAGATAAAAACAGAACAGATACGCTGTTGTCGCTGTTGTCACTGTTGTCGTATCACAACAGGAAAACTGAAACTACCAACACAATATCTCTGACTCAAACCACCACTACTTTCAACATATCCGTCTTAGTTGTTCCGTAGCATTTATTCCCTGACATCTCGAGCAGCGAATAGTTTAGATTTCAGTATACTATGTCACTGTTTTGTAAACAACTTTATAGTTTCTGGAGCAAACAGTCAGTGTGGCAAACTCGATTCATGCAACATGCAAAACCGAATATCTTCTTGCATTATCAGCCGTATAATTTATCTCAACATTGTGTTCTCATAAATATGTTAGATGCTAGTATTCACATGTACTACTATGCAATTACAAGGACCTCCTGTTGTAATGTCTCTGCTAGCCAGGCCTTGATCGAACTCACATTTGTCTTCCTTGGTTACTCATCTCTTTTGGAAGTTGAATAGCTTGATTGAGAGTCCGAAAAGGAAGGCAAAGAGAACGGCAAATGAGACGACCACCAGAGCGACGGCCCACAAGAAGTCGTGATGGTAACCGAAGTAGCTTTCGACAAAGTCAGATACACGCACGCCATTATCGAACTTCTCGGTTACATCTCCAAACTGTGAAGTGACCAGACCATAGAGTGTCCATGCAACTGGGCAGACCCAGTAGTACCACCTCCAGAATTTTTTTTTTAAATAATATTATTTTAATTCGAAATTGCGACATTAATACACGAATTTAAAAAATTGCAGAAATAATATCCGGTCGCCAAACCGTTTGGCGATAATTAGTCGTCGCCAAAGCGGTTTGGCGATAATAGGGTAATCGCCGACGGTTTGGCGACTATACGTAATCCGCGTGTCGCCGGTGTGACCGGTTATCGCCGGTCGGTGTGGTCGCCACACGCGCTCGGCGACTCTTGAGTAGTCGCCAAGCCGTTTAGCGACTACTCGATAGTCGCCAGCGATGTGGCGACTACTACGATACCTGCCAGCGAATGGCAACCCGGCCAAGGCAGAAAGCGGCGGCGAGCGTCAGGCAGGGAGAGAGGAGGAGAGGGAGAGGAAGAGGAGGAGGCGAGGGAGAGAGAGAGAGGGAGAGAGAGAGGGCTCGGGAGAGGAGAGAGAGAGATCGCTGAGAGAGGGAGGAGAGGAGGAGGAAGAAGAAAGGAGGAAAAAAAAAAAGAAAAAAAGGTATTTTTTTGATATTTTTTATTAAATTTTTGTAGTGTAAAATAATTTACATATTTTGTCATATTAGAAAATATAGAAATTTTAGAAATTAGAAAATTTTAGAAATTTTAGGAAATAGAAAATCTTAGAAATTTTGGAAATTGTAGATATTAGAAATTTTAGAAATTTGAGATATTAGAAAATTAAGAATTTAGAAATGTTAGATATTAGAGATTTTAGATATTAGAAATTTTAGAAATGATACAATATCGATGTTTATGCAATATTAGAAATTTTAGATATTAATGCAATGTCGATACTAGAGAGTTTAGATATTGATGCAACATTAGATAATTTAGATTTTGATGCAATATAGCGATTTTAGATTGTTAGTACAAAATGCGGCATGATAATTTTCTTATTTAGGAGGAATTGTTAATTTAGATATTGATGCAATATAAAAATTAATTTTGTTTAGTTAGTGTAGTGATATTAAGCGTTAGTGGTGATCTAGAAATCAATTTTGTTTATGTGGTCGCGATAATGTCGGATCTTGATGAAATTTAGGGTATATTACTGGCGATGGTGAAATAAAAATTAGGCGAGAATGGTGTTGATTTGAGCAGTTTTGCGATCACAATGGCGGAACACTTATGTCTGATAGAGTTAGCATCCGTGATATAAAGCTTTGGTTGACCAAATATTTTTCCACGGATGCAAGTGTTTACTCTGTTACCATTCAAGTCGTATTCACGCGTAGTAAGGGTGACCCGGCTATGTGGGAATTGAAGAAAATAGATCGGACGTGCTTGTGGCGAAATGGTTAAGGTGGTGCAAGGGATCTAGCCTTGAATGTGTAATCTTTGGTGCGGCGTGCCCTAGAGAAGAGGTGAATATTAGCGGCGTGGGAAAGCGACGCGTCGACTCTGATTGAACAAGTTCAGGTAGTGGTGCGGTTGAGGTAGCGGAGGAGGATGATAATGAGGATGCGACAAGCGGAAGGTCAGGCGAGATGAAGGGAGGAAATCGAGCAAATTGTTGATCAATTGGAGTTGGTGGACCATATGGCGAGGCAAGATGAAGCTGAAATGTTGGAGTGTGATGATGACATCGGCGAAGATGAGGAAGAGGAGGAGATGATGAAATGCATAGTAATCTTGGGAACAACGGATGTACCCATCACGGCGAGTGGAACAGGGAAAAACAAAGCTAGTATGGAAGTTTTGTGGGGGCATGAGTCGCATTGGGAGTATGGTAGCAATGCCGTTAATTTGAATCAAGTTTTCATAAACAATTACGAGTTGAAGTTGGCGGTGAAATTGTGGGCACTATCGCAGCGAGAGAGTTCGAGTTGTTTTGTCGATCGAGATAGATACGTGAAGTCTGAGCGAAGGATGTGAATTCAGTACATGCTTGGCAAGTCGAGACATTTTGGATTGCATCACGGTAGATGGGCACACATGCAGACTACCGTGCCACCTCGAGACCTTGGCGTGCCTACACACCCACAGCGACCCGGCTCCTCGTTACAATGAGGCGGAGTCGCTTCCACACTCCTTTGCCTCCGCCCGGCGTGGTGGAGGGTCGGTGGCGAGCACCACGCTCCCACCATGGTCCCCACGCCGGTAAGTCGAGCTACTTACGTTGAGTTTTTGCATCACGTAACTACAATTAAAGGTATTATCGAGCGCGCGAGCTACGTTGAGGTGGAAGCCAGTTCTCTCGATCCACGCACTCCTCGGGCCACGTCGGCGAGAGTTCTTCGCGGACCGATTCTTTGGTGCAGATTAATCTTGCCTCTGCCTGAAGCGGCGACGCAGCCCCTGCACCCACGAGCACGCAGCCCCTGCACACCACGATTCACGCGGCCGGAGTTCGGTACCTTAGGGTACCGTTGCCTCCACGCGGCCGTCGGCGGTGCGGCGTTCTGACCGCCGGACTACGGGCGGCGGTGCCATCGCGGGATCGGCGGGGCCATCGCGGCGCTTCACCTCGCCCTCTTGACGATGCACCGGCCTCGGCAAAGCGTAGGCGAAGAGGGTCGTCGTAGGAGGGTGGCGCCGACTAGGGACTTCGTTCATAGGTCTTTGTCCTACTTTTGTTCTTACTTTATACTATTCTACATTGTTTAGAGTGTTGTTCTCTCTTTGTTACTTTGTTCGTCTTGTTTTACAATATTAATAGTGATGTTCACGTTTTTTACCTTTCGATATCAATGCACCCGCTTTTGATGAGGCGACAACACACCGCACCCGCTTTTCGTGAGAGAGCGACAACCGCGCACCCGCTTTTGAATGAAACGACAACCTGTTGCACCTGTTGCTCGGCAGAGACGACAACACGCTGCACCCGCTTTTGGTGAGGCGACAACACGCTGCACCCGCTTTTCAGACTCAAGCGACAACCTGCTGCACCACATCGCTCGGCAGAGAGCGACAACACGCTGCACCTCTTTTCGGTCGAGGCGACAACCGCTGCACCCGCTTTTGATGAAAGCGACAACACGCGGCTTTGATGATGGGTGACACGTCGTGCGGGTAACCCTCACCACCACTATAAAACATGGCGAAGGGTAGACATCCAACACAGCCAAACCAGCAATAAACCTCGGTGAATCTCTGTAAATTAGGGCATAATGTCGTTCTATCGTCGCCTCTTGAATAGCGAAGTCATCCGCCCGAATATCCGGATGATGGCGTCGGCCTTGATTCTGCGGGCTGCCCGGCCCAAATCGCATTGCAACCTCTTGGCAAAGATGATGCAATCTACCCATCCAGAACGGACGCGCCGTGCTCACTCTTCTTGTGCCGCACCTCTGAGGTAAACCTCTGGTGTCCACACAATCTGGTAACACTACCATCTCATGCATCGTTCTTTCTTTTCTCGGCACAAGGACCGGTGTTGCTTCTTCCAATGGATCGGCGGGCGGAACGACGCGACTAAATTCTCAACAAGCGCCACGACGCCTACCCCGCTTGGCGAGAACTTCACCGGTGGGAGGCCGCGGGATATGTCCTTTTCTAGATCGACGAGCTTAGGGCGGTGTGCAAGGGGCCAACCGATCGGTGAGTTTCATCGACATACTCATATTAAACTCACAAAGTAGTAGTTCTAAACCAGTTCATCGCTACAGGACTTCAAAGGGCATTTTCGAACATCAACAAGTCGGAGGAGAACCTCCTCCGGGGCCACCGAAAGCCCGGCGTCTGCGTACATGGCACAGGCGATGGTTGATACCTGCGGGGTGATCTAGCGGACCGGAGATTCTCGGTGCCCCTTGGCGAGGAGGAGCGATCTTGGTACTTCAAGCTGGGTGGACCGGAGGCGTACCACCCACATCTCGAGCAACTTTGCATGGGATAAGCGGGCGAGCAACCCTCTCCGTGGTGCCACTACCGCCCAGAAAAGCCAGACCCCGAGTACGCCTATGGTGTTATGCAACCACCAAAGCGGGCATACTGCATTGAATGCAGGGCACGCTTCCGGTTGTCCAACCATAAGCCCAACACACACCTCCTGCACCATATAGTGGAGTGCGAGCCGAAACAGAGCAGGCGCCTCCGCATGTCTCCGACAACGGCCAACACAACAGAGGCGCAAGAGGGTTCCTCCTCTCGAAGAAGAAGGGACAAGGGGAAGAAGCCGGCCGAGGCCCGCACCACGCAACAAATCCTCGACGCGTTGCGCGGACCATCCGGGAACCGGATGGTATTAACATAGGGACGCCGGAATCGGGATGACATGCCCATATGGGAGGCGAAATCCACATAAAGAACAACCAAAATTTAAGTCTTATACACGAGGCGTCGGCATAGGCCACCCAATCGGCGACAATTTGGGAGCACCTTCGGAACCCCATGGAGTTCTTTCATAGTAGGGATTGAGCGGTGTCCGAGGACAAATCGCAAAATTAGAACGGGTCAGGTAATATGCAGAAAATGTATGACATCATTCTGGTTGTACCCAGATAGGCGGAACGATCATTTGTTCCACCACGACGAACAGTGCTTTCCTTATTAACCTCGTCACTGTTGTAATGCCCTAGTAATATAATATAATCTAATCTATTGCTTATTTTCTCATCAGAACTTTCAGTGTATGTACCCTTATATATGTTCAATAAATAATTTAAGTGTTCATAACATGAGTTGTTGTCGACCATAAAATCTTGAAAATTCCTGTCTATGATGTTCATAACAATAAAAATTAAATTTTCAAAAGTTCATAACAATCAAATTTTATTGTTTGAATTTAAAAACATTGTTCAAATCTTCAAATTATTTGAAATTTTTATGGTAATATCACTGATTTATCAGGAACCTCCATAAAATATTTCAAAATTTTCCGACGTCGTGGTTGTCCAATTTAATTTTTATCGTGCTTTCGTGATTCTACATGAGTGCCTTTTCGATTTTCGCAACAAATGGTCGGACCAAGCGTCGGCTATCTCGCCCATACGTAAGTGGTAGCCCGCATTGCGTAGGCCGTCCTAGAATTTTTTCGTAATTTTTGGACCGTGTCTGGCCTGTCCCGCGGGGCAACGAAAACCCCTTAGTGCCCACGATTTCCGTGGTTTCGTAGCCGTTAGTGCCTTTTCCGACTTTCGCAACAAAATGCCGGAGGAACGTCTTCCTATCTCGCCCATATGTAAGTGGTAGCCCGCACTGCGTAGGCCGGCCTTCATTTATTCAGTCTTTTTTTGACCGTGTCTTGCCAATCCCGCGGGGCTATGAAAATACGAAAGTGAGATGCGTATCACTAACGAACTAAAATAATTCTTCCCGTCTATTACATGACAAGAGTTTTTTTAGTTTTTTCCTGTTTAATATAACAATTATTGCATAAACAGTTCACAAAAAAATTTACTTACAAATTAATAAATGTACAGTATTATCGCCAAACAATTGAACGACTACAAGTAGTCGCCACACCGTTCGGCGACTACTAGTAGTCGCCGAGCCGTTGGCGACTCTTGAATAATCGCCAGCGGTTTGGCGACCACTCCGACTTTGGCGACAAGCGGCTGTCGGCGATTTGATCTGTGGGATTAGGCTATTATCGCCAAACTATTCGGCGACTACTCGATGAGTCGCCAAACCGTTAGCGACGACCTATTATCGCCAAAGCGGTTTGGCGACGGATATTATTTCTGCAATTTTTTAAAAACGTGTATTAATGTCGCAATTTCGAATTAAAATAATATTATTTAAAAAAAAAATTCACCACCTCCACCATATTGGAATCCTCTGTAGTGAAAAATTAACCACTTAGCATTTCATGTATTAGGAAAAGCAGGAGCAAAGTATATTAGTTCTAGTTTTTTCTGTATTGGTTGTGTGCAGAAGCCTTGTTGTAGAAGTGAAAACATAAGTAGAACTGATAAAAATTACTGTACTTACAGTCCTTGGTATTATAAATCCCGAGAAAAGGTTCCAAATGGAATAGAATGCCGTTGAAACAACAGAGGCGACATTGTAGTTTGGAGTCAGGCCCACCGTCATCATCCCGTAAAATGTGTAGTACGACAGGGTGAAGTACATGAAGAACAGGTACCAAAAGAATTTGGCAGCGGTCCACTCGAATCCAATCATGGCATACACTAGCACACCATATATTATGGACTGAACAAAGATGTATGGAAGTTCAATTGCAACCTGCAAATGGAACTAGATGTTAGAGGGCTCATTGTTTTGCCTTTTCTTTCCACTTACTGAAGGGTTTTGTTTAGCTTTCTGTACCATCTTGTTATTCATGAAACTGAATAGTACCTTAAACTTTCTATCAAGACTCATATGTACATGCTTGGATCTGATTATGACGGTTTAAATGAAAAATGCCATGCCCTTTCTTTGTGGAACTTAATAATCTTATTTTTAACTTAGTATATAAATTAAATGATTGTACAATGAAGTTAATGCAAAACAATTATACCTGTCCCAAGGCATATGGCAAAGGCGAGTACATGTGAGCCGCTCTTTCCCTGTAAAAGACTGTGCGCTCAACTGCCACAACTGGCTGAACTGAAGCAGAATTCTGCACTCCCATGAACAAAACTGAGGCATACATGGAACCCATGGCATTGAACAAGTCCTGTTGATTGTGCCTGCAAGAGTGAATATCTTCAGTGAATGGCAAAAAATGAGGGCTAGAGGTAGTCTCCTTAAAACTGTAGTAAATCATATGCACATTTTTTCTACATGCTCTTATTTATTATATATTATTATTACCTTTTTCTGCCAATGCCCCAGAACATTGTTCCAAATAATAGTGCAATTACTATGGTGTAGAAGTACTTGACAGCAGTATATGGAGGATTTCTCCAATATGACAGACTTTGCTTCCACAGGCAAGCGAAACATTGTGTGAGGAAGGTCTGCGAGTATTCCGTTGGAAAGGATAGGTCACTTGAACCTTCAGGAGGTGTGCTTAGCTCCTTTATTAAATTTTTGTTCCTCGTGAAATGCAACAAAATTGACAATGTTAGTGGTCAGTTTAAAACATTGTTTGGTCTATTTTCTTTTTTCAGAGATACTGAAACGTCAAATGCAAAGGAGTAAATTATGTTGCATACTAGTTTTATGATGCTTTTGAAATTGAACATCTATAATTTTAGCAATGTTTTTATTGCATATATTACGAAAATAGACTTGTCTTTTGCAGCTTAGTAATCTGCCCTCTTTAAAAATAGTTTAAAGATACTGAAGAAGATGTAGATTGTTTCTTCCTTATTTTAATTTCAGAGCTTAACTCAAAATTAGATATGTCATAGGTCTATAATTCATTGAGTCTTTGAGTGGATCATTAAACTATGAACCATAGTGCAACTAGAAATTTACCTATATAGTTCAGAATTCTTGTATACTTCACTGAAATTAATCCCAGTTATCTGTTCTTGCATCGTACTAGTCACTTCCAGCATCCATGTTGAAGGATTGTAGCCATCTTTAATCTTACCGACACCTTCAATAGCCTTTATAGAACCAAAGCAAAGCAGTTTAATAACATGTGTGTTCAGTGCAAAATTGCAAACTGATGGAAACATACAATTGTGCTCTTTCCTCACTCACCTCAAAATATTTGATCAATTCAAATGAGTGCCGTCCTAGTGGACCTACATAAATCTCTTCTCCTCCTCGTTTCATCAGGAAGAGCTGCAAACATGCAGAAGACCAATGTGAACGCAATGCGTTGCTTTACTTTTTTCTTCTTCTTCGTATATCTATGTAACAAAAAATATGCGCTATATTTAGTATGGTTTCCTTCACCTCATCAAAAGATTCAAATATGTCGATGCTTGGTTGGTGAATGGTGCAAACAACCGTCCTTCCTGTGTCCACTGTATTCCTTATTGCCCTCATGACAATGGCTGCTGCTCGTGCATCAAGTCCAGATGTTGGTTCATCCATGAAAATGATACAAGGGTTAGCAACCAGCTCCACTGCTATTGTTAGCCTTTTCCTTTGCTCAGTTGATAATCCATTCACACCAGGCAATCCAACCAATGCATCTTTTAAGGGGAAAAGCTCCACAAGCTCCATGACCTCATCAACAAACATCTGAAGACCAGGTTTCATGTGTAAAAATAGTAGATATGGAGACGCTTACAGAACATATGACCACTAGATAAATACAACCAGCATATCATCTCATGTATGTGTCTGAAACTTTACAGTGAAATATTCTAGTATTGTAGAATTTTTCATTTATACCATTACATGATATTTTAGAACGATTGAAAATATTTGTCTTCTCGTTTTAACCATGTTACACATACTTTTTAGGATATATGCTTGTACACTATATTATTGTTGAAATAAAGTGGAGTCTTTGTTCTTTAGCAAACCTTTCTTGTTGCGGAATCTACATCGGCAGGTAATCGGAGCCATGCAGAGAACGCAAGGGACTCGTAGACGGTCACATTTGGTGAATGGATGTCATTCTGCTCACAGTATCCTGATACACGAGCAAAAGTTTCTTGCTTCTTTGGATAGCCAGAGATGGTGATGTTCCCTTCTACGTATCCACTGGTCTTCCTCCCAGCCAACACATCCATCAGTGTTGTCTTGCCGGCACCACTGATACCCATAAGAGCTGTAAGTACTCCTGGCCTAAATGAACCACTGATACCCTTCAGTAGTTCCAACCGGCTCTCTGCCACACCTTGGGCTTTGATTTCCTGCGAGTTTTGTTGGATAAAGCAATTATATATGGAGTTTTTGCTCTTAAATACATATAGGAGAATCTGCATAGTGAGCATGCACATGTAAGAAATTAGGAATATTTGTATTTCTAATAACTTCCTTAAAGCAAATACCTCTGGCATGTCTACACTGTATCTTATATCTTCGAATGTGATGGACAGAGGTACAAAAGGGAGGACCATTCCTTTCTTGCCTGGACTAGAATTCACTGTTGCATGGTTGGAGCTTGCTTCATCATTGTTTTCATCCGCAGTGTCTGGTTGACATCACAAATGCAAGGCTATTGCTACATGGCATCTCATTATATTTTATAATGTTTAGATTGGTGAATATAAAAGGATAATTACTTCTCGATGCTGCTGTATTGCTGGTAACCCGTCCTCTCGATGATGCTTCTAAAATTTCACCGGTTAGATTAGCTTGTTTTATCTTCAATGTCTCCTCAGATATTGTTGGCTGACTGCTGTCAAATGCTGCGGAGAGCAGAATGTATAAGATTAGAATTTAGAGCTTCCTTTGCAAGATTAGCTTTCTATTGGTATTCTAAATACAACTTATTTCTGACTCACGCTTGAGGAATGTGAGGCAGATGGTGTAGAGGATATTGAATAGCAGCACATATCCGAGCAAGGCACCAACACCAATCCAATACCATTTTGCCTCAGGAAAAACTCCACGAGATTCCAGAACTAGTCTTCCAAGTGGTTCTCTGAAACCAGGGATTGTCTGTAGTGTAGCAGCAACAATAAGCTTTAGCAAGAGACATATTCAGATAGATGATTGTTTATCCTTTTCTGTAAGAATCTATTTACCTTATTCCAGCTGTGACCTAGGAATTCATTTACTGATATGGCATTCTGTGCATACATCAGGGGTGATATCCAGTACCCCCATATCCACCATTTCTTCACATTCTCTGTTAAATCAAAGGAACAGTTTAATTGGTGATTTTCTTATGTAAGTACCGCATTTAATGTGGCAATAGTAATTGAACTTAGGCAAGTTTGATCCAAACATCCTTAGCTGGAAACGTCAAGCAAGGTGTTTAGATTAGCTAGTTTGTCATACCTCTTGACAGGATGAATCCGCCCAAAAGCATGAATATTAGTATGCAGAATGAACCAATGGTGTTTGCAACAACCTGATGCCTTGCAAGCCCAGCAATGAAGCGGAACAGTCCAGATGCTGCCTCATTCATTACTAAGAGCAGCAGGAACTGTCTAAAAAGTCTGCAGCATTGCACGATTTTCGTTAGCTTCTCTAATATCATAACAAGCTTTAATGCAAGGTAGAAATTTTTTTCCTCACCTTTCTAGATTGGGATCAAATCCAATGACGTAGTATGTTATGAAGACCCAAATTGTTACATTGAGCAAGGAGAGGGGGGTCTTAATAATCCATGACGGCAATGAGTATGTCCATGCTGGATAGAAGAGAAGATCCCTTTGCTTGAAGAAGACAGGGAGCTTTGCGATAGTTAGGCCCACTTCTGACAACCCATTGAACATAATCATCACTATCCCAAAGAACAGGGCACCCATGTATATCCCTCCATTTGTTATTGAGTCATGATGCATATTGGTGCGGAGAAAGACAGTCATTGCAATGATTGCCATGAGTGTTAACTGAACAATAATAGGGAGAAAAAACAGAGTTGTTATGTGATTTTATGATTTTCCGAGTAAAACCAGGAGACCAATTTTTTTTAGATAAAGGAAACAATCCAGCCTCTTCACTCAAGGAGGAATACGGCCAAGGAGACCAATTAACTTAGAACTTTTCAAGACTATAGAAGGCGTGAGCACCGTATATTCAAAAATTTTAGTTTTTGAGAATCACCTGCGTTGCCTTGAATATATACACGAAGGAGTTTCTTTTCATGAGCAATATCTCTCTGTCGATGTTAGCTTTAAGTAGTTCTTTGACGCTGGCACCGTATTTTGATGTTTTCAGGGCAGCAGGATGGCTCCTGGTCTTGTCAAAAGGGACTGCCAACTCACTTCTTATAGCCTGACCGACGTGGAAAGATTGAAACGCCTCTGCAAACTCCTTAACAGGAACATAACGGTATGTCTCATCACCGTGTATCCAGTATTGTCCCTGATCTTTCCTTGATGTAACCTGTCACATTTCAATTCAATTATATGATCCTACTTTACGGGAGAGTTTTCTACATTCTTTTTTTAGTATTCTTCTTTTGCTCGGAGAATGCAAAATGTAAAAAATATTGAAATATATTGCTCCTCTATCCAGTAAACTGGTCAACAAACTGCATTAAACTTCCCCAGATATTTCAAGTTTTTATATTTTGAAGGTATTTCAAGATGAGACTTTTTAGCATCTGTGGGAGTACCAAAATTTACATTAAGATAGTACCGAGAGGTATCAATGTAAATGTTGGTACTCTCCCAAGAATGGTAAAATGTCTCACTTCAAAATATTGATTTTTTTTATAAAAAAAATTGCATTATCATTAGAGAAAGCGTTATAGAGCACGATGGCTAAACTCACTTCCTGCAAGAAGTCAGCTACGCCTTTTCGCTCAGGACATTTGAAGCCCGCCGATTCAAAGAACTCGAGCACATGTTCACGAGGGCCATGATAGACAACCTGACCATCTGAGAGGAGAATTATATCATCAAACAAGTCATACGTCTCTGGGGCAGGTTGTAGCAAAGCAACAACTGCTGTTCCGCCAACAATGTGAATGGTTTGCCGGATAGAGTTCACTATCTGGAAGGTTGTCGAGCTGTCAAGTCCAGTTGATATCTCGTCCATGAAAAGCGCTCGTCCTGGTGTGACAAGCATCTCAGCTGCAGAACCAATTTCAGGGGATGGATGAGTTAGATCGTAGAGGAGCACAATGTAATTCCGTAATATGTGAGCATCTGGTACTTTAATCCCAAGATATATTACCTGTAGTTACTCTCTTTTTTTGCCCTCCTGATATGCCCCTCATTATGTTATTGCCTATTATTGTGTCGGCACAGATATCCAACCCCAGGACCTTCAATAGTTGAAAAGGAAAATAAAGAATTAGCAACATGAACACCATTTCGTCCTCAAATTCTTGCGAGCAAAGGCAGGAAACTTGATGGCATTCTAGTTTTAATTGTGGCATTTAGTGCAAATTACAACAGAACTGTATATAAGTAGGTAGTGCTCATGCACCTTTAGTATGTGATTTGTGACCACCTCAGCTTTCTGTTCTCCTGTTGCAGCAGCCTACATAAGCAAATGAGAAATTGCAAACTTTTTATTGAAAAGTTCACGGATGGTAAAAACAACAGGAGCTAGATCAACACTGAATAAAATGACTTGTGATGTAAGAACTAAGTACTGCATTGAACCTTCAGGTAGATGTCTACTTCTGGATCTGGTTTGATATTTTCTTCCTTTTCTCTCCTCGATAGCTCCATTAGCAGATCTGAGCATTTGTAGAATTGTAAGTTATTCCACGCAATATGCCATTGTTAGGAGTTTGATGTCTCCATCTTTTCCGATTCTTACCATAGCGATGACCAATTCCTTGACATTTTGCAGAGAAATTGACTGTCTCGCGAACTGTCAATTCGCCCATATGCAGATCGTGTTGGCTAACATAAGCAGCTGATCTTCGGGGCACAAACTCATTCATTGTATGCCCATTGTAAGCTATTGCCCCTGTTAACTTTTTTGGTTGCAGTATATCCTTATATTAGTACTTCCAAAGTGTAGTCATGTACCAAGGAACATACAGACAAGGCAAGTACCTGATTCATAAAGAGAAGAACAAGAAACAAAGTACCTTAAGACTTGAAGGGAGTGTTCCAGCCAAAGCCAAAAGCAGAGAAGTTTTTCCCGCGCCAGGAGGACCCAACAGCAACGTCATTCTGAAAATAGCAGGGATAAGGTAATGCTCATTCTCTATTCAATGGAGATGCTTTGGAAATTGACAATATGTGGAGAAATTACCTGTGAGGCTTGATGATCCCACTGACATTGTGAAGGATTGATATTTTCTGCTTCCTACTTGGTGTCAAGTGAAGAGCATTTGCAAGGCTCTGGTTGAAGACAATTACCACCGTGTCAATGAATGCAGATTACGACACAAAAAGAGAGTTTAATGTTATCTAGTAAATGAATATAATGGTACTCTGTTCAAATTATAATTCCTTATGTCAAAGATGCATGGATCAGTGGGCACTAATAAGAAATTTTAATTAAATCGGAAATATTGTGTGTTATTTGAGTTCATATTTCTGCGCAACAAGGGTATAGGGCAGTTTAAAGTTCCAGGACAGTGACCCTAATGTTTAAAGCTCCAATCAGAAAATGTTTTCTGCTTGTCAAGATCTTCCAAGAGAGTTTGTCTTAAGTCTTAACCAACTCCAAGCAGTGAATTTTGCTGCTCTTCAAAATCTCCAGGTTGGTGTCATAACCCAGGATCAGAATTTTGCTGCACTTCAAACCTGGCCGATTGTCTTCACCAGCATTAAGGATGTGAATTTGATTGATTTTTGACTATTTGCATACGGCATACCAAATATGTTTCGGCTATTGGGGTTCCTGGATTTTGTGCTTCAAGTTGCTGCTAGTTATTCACCATTTAGAATAGCTATTTCTAAGTTTCAAACCATGCTGCATTTCGGTTGGAAATCAGGAAAAAAAAACTTTGACTAGTCAAATCTATTAAGCTTCATCTGAAACCGTTCAATCAGGTCGTTTCCTAGCAGAAGAGTTCACTGTCGACATCATTAGCAGAAAGCTCTGCTCTTAGTACCAGACAGACTGGATAGTGTGGGCACTAGGCCCCATCAGATACTGAACTCCAATCGATATCCAGTCCATGATTAGCACTGTGTTAAAACTCTAGAATTTTGCAGTTCTTTGTTTTTAAAACTGCGTGAATTCATGTAGCAAATTTCTTTCTTGAAAAAGGAACCCCATGCGACAAATTTGACATCAACTTTTTTCTGCTGCAAGTCTCCAATTAAGTTGCTGATGCTTCTCTCTTTACCCTTCAGGAAGCAATAATTTTTTTTCTTTGGTGTGACATACATCCTACCATCTTCTACACACAGATGCTCCTAGACATGCATAGATAGGTTCTTCGCAAAGCAAAACAAAAAAGTTGGAAGGAACTAAGTGATGTAAGTAAACGTTGCTTTCTCATTTACAATCAAATGGCCTCAATACTTTAGAGGGGAAATAATCATTTGTTCTGATTATCCTCTCCAAATAATCATTTGCTTCTCTGGACTACTGTACTATTCAAAAGATTTTTTTCTTTGGAAAATAATTCAAGAAAAAAAATCCATCCTACTATGCACTCAAAACTGAAGTATGATGAGCTCGTGTTCTTCTGACTAAGATACATACCTCCAGTACATTAGCGTAGGTATTCGGGATCGTCGGCAGGCCCCTGCTGCCAACATACGCCTCTGCTTCGACATTCAGGTTCTCATACCGCACTTCGATCGTCGGCAGCTCAATTCCAACTCTGCATAGAACAAACGTCAAAGCGAATCAATCGCTGATATCAAGGTACACTTGGCACACTCGTACCAAGTTATATTTTGAATAATATTGTGTATAAATATAAGACATATTTCATATTACGATACATAGTTAGTACGATGTTCCTCTATATATCTAATAAATATTGTACGATGTTTCCTCTATATATCTAATAAATATTGAATTTTACTATATATTTTTTACATATATACATTGAATATAATACTTAGAGATGATAATTAAGAATAATTTAATCATTATTAATTCTTCTTGATCTATATATCAAGAGAAAATATGCTCTGTAAACTTCGACAAAGAAGTACATTACTCTCGTATCAAGATTAGGACACGGAAAACTTTCACCTTTGTAATTCACAGTGTCTTACCGGTCGACGCGCTCCCTGAACTTGGAGAGGAATCGCCCGTGGTCGTCGCCGACCCAGGCAATGCGCTGCAGCAGCGCGTGCCTCTCCTGGGCGCCGAGCCTCTGCACGTTGATCTCCCTGAGCTCGCCCTCCGGCATGGCCAGGACGGCCGTCCTGGCGCGGTCGTAGGTGGGCAGCTTCTCCAGCGCCACCCATCGCAGCGCCTCCTCGTCGTCGTCCTCCCGCGACGACCGCGAGAACGCGTTGCTCGCCCCCGACCACACCGAGCTCTCCCGCCTCAGGCTGCCGATCGAGTGTATCTCGCCGGCGTCGTCCATCCCGCCGCCGCCAGCAACGCACCCTCGTCTCCTCCTCCTCCTCTCTACACAGCCAGAGAGTCCAACACGAAAGAGTGGCGTCGTTATCTCCCCTGCTAGCTCCTGTCCCCTCGTGTGCTGCGCGCTCGTTTCTTGGCGTCAGGATCAGAGATGCCATGACGACGACGGCACACGGTTGAGAGTTTTGATACGAATTTATTTGTTTCGATAATTGTGGGCTATGAGCACTCGTAGTCGTAGACAACTTTTGCATGGTGGGAGGGTTAAATAAATGGAGATAACACCCGTGCTGCTACGAAAGAGAGGCTGGCAAAAAAATCCTTTTAGAAATGAAACACGATATTCATACTCGATCGAGTTGAGAATTAATACAGATAGACTTCAAAATGTATAAAAAAGCAAAAAAAGATAACATATTATATTTAAAAAGCACAAATAAGAAGGACCGAAAATAATCACAAGTGTAGTCAGTATATATCCTAATGAGACAGGTATGAATTATTACCCTGTGTCCCTAACACGATGAAGCCGGCACATATACTCTTCTAGAAACAAAACATGCATGGTATCTCCGAGTTATGAATACAGGTAGACTACAAATATAAATATTTATAAAAATAAATAAATAGATAGTATATATGTAAGCACAAAAGAGAAGAATTGAAAATTATCACAAGAATATCGTCATCCTAATAAACAGGATGAATTATACCCTAACATAAAAAAAAAGGCGCTGCTTTTTATGAGGGAAAAATAGCATATAATTAAGTGTTGATTATTTTTGCCTTTTTTAGTGATAAAGTTAAGATGTTGATTATTTGATGTGGAACAACTGTAGTACTGGTGCCCTCTTTCAAAGTGGGAAAGATTTTTTTTTTTTTGGTCTCAATACATAATAAAGAAGAAAACTTTTCTA
This sequence comes from Guadua angustifolia, assembly GCA_036346375.1. Lineage (NCBI taxonomy): Eukaryota > Viridiplantae > Streptophyta > Magnoliopsida > Poales > Poaceae > Guadua > Guadua angustifolia. The sequence continues at coordinate 19,490,904 of CM070516.1, read as the reverse complement.
AATTGTTGGAGTCACTGATGTGATCAGATAAATCCCCACTCCCCAGGTTGGAGGGAAGCTCTGCCCAATGGTACATAGCCGTAAGCATCAGCGCCTTCCATCTATTCTTTTCTTTTTTTCTTCTTTTTTTGAAGGGAGCACCTTCCATCCTGGATAAACCCAAAATATGCAGATTTTTCATGGTTGCTATTCAGGCAGTGCCCAAGAGGGCAGTTGGCCTGCCCACGGCCGAGCCCTTTGATTGGTTGATCACGGGCGGCCATGGACGCCAGGTAACATGAACCTTTTTACTGGCTAGTAGTTTTACTTTAACCGGTAATATCTCGAATGGGTCTTTTTATCATCTTTACGAGACACTAAATTATACATTAAGAAAATATCATGAGATATCAAAAGCTTAAAGAGTAAAAATATCAAAAGGTATAAGAGCTTAATAGCAATTTGGTGACCCATATGGTACCCGCAAAGGATGGTAAAAACACTATTCTCAAATATGCCACCAATTAATGCAGCTATACTTTTCATATACAGCCATCGTACGTTTTCACGTATGCCCCCGGCCGGCTGAGCAGTTCTTCCCCTTTTGTTGAGTGAATGAGTATAACTTTGTTGAAAAAAATAAAATAATATTTTATTGGTCTACATATTTCTGTCAAAAACCCATAAAACTCTTATGATTTGAAAAAAAATGCATTAGTTAAATATGGATAATTCTATGAGTCAAAACGTTGTGCTGTCAGCCTCTTCACAAGCGGTTGGTAACTCCAACCGCTTCCACAAGCGGTTCGTAAGACCAACCGTTTTTAGAGAGAGTCTCTCCACAAGCGGTTGGTAACCACTTGTAGAAGTGTCCAACCACAAGCGGTTCGGGAAACCGCTTGTGATACGCGACGGGGTATCACTCGCGATTGCTTACAAGCGGTTCTAAAACCGCTTCTGAAAGCGGTTTCGAACCGCTTGTGCATACCTGATCCGCAGTAGTGTAAAAAAAACTGTCGTTCTAAATCTTGCCACCATATCCAATATATAACCTTTTTCAGGACATGTAAAAATTAATGTAAATTCAAACGTTGTAAATCTGTACGTACAGCACATTCTGAACTCTAGGAAACTGATGGTTTGACTTGGGTTTTTTTCTTTCGCACTAGGGATTCAAGGCAATAAGCATCCCTAGTGTTTTATTATAAACCCTTAATTAGGGGGTGTTTGGATTATAATTATTTCATTAGAATGTTTTAGAATCTATTTCAAATTTAAACTAAGTTACAAACCTTTTAAAAGAATTACCACTTATCCAAACAAGACCTTAGAAACCTTTTAACACCCTATGGACATTTGCATATTCGGACACGCATCCTAGCTTGGCGTGCGGTATCTATACTAGCATTAAGAAAAGCCACCTCATCATGGTACTAAGTTTGTAATTTGTCTCTAGTGTTTAGCACTTCATCCTCTCCCTTTAAGGTGGGACCCACTGCTAAATAAGATATTATCTCTTTTTTCCCACCGTCCATTAGTTATTTCGTTGGCTTGATACCGGAGCCAGCAAGTTGAAGTACAGGTGCTACCGTGTTCTTGGTCCCTACCTCCCTATTTTTGGGTACCAGCATGGTACCGGTACCAGGTCGCCTTCGCACAGACGGAAAACGTACACTAAAGATGCATGGTTATTTGTATAATGTTTGAATCATGTAAGTGAATACGAATATATCTATTAAATACATATTTGATTTTCTATTCATTTAGACTAAGTAGACGTAATTGTATCCACTCATATAAGATAGAGGAAACATAGTGATCGGGCTTCTCTCTAATATAGGCCCGTGAAATATATAAATAAACAAGCAACCAAACAACTTAACTTGCATCCACTCAATCAGTCCAAGCCCAGCCTAGATGGCTCATACGGGATATACTAGGGTGGTGCAGGCAACCAAACACACTCTTAACATATGTGATAATGTGAACCAAGAGGCAGAGTATAAGTTAGGCCGCGTTACTTTTTTCTTTCTTTTCTATATATAATAGTAAATTTCAAAAAAGTACAAGTTTTTTATAAACTACCAAAAAACTACAGGTTTTAGTTTCTATTTTATAAAACTACAGATTTTAAGAAAACTTATGTTACAAAACTACTAGTTTTAAAATTGACCTTTCTTATAATAGGTCTGACAGTATAGACTCACATGATAGCCTCACGCACTCCTAAAATATGTAGTTTTTTTTGTAAAATAGAAGGTAAAATATGTATTTTTTGTGAAATTTACTCTTAATATAAAGCTAAGACTACTGAATGTAATCTAAAACATGCATCCTTCGATCACAGTGAAGTGTGAAGACTGTATGCATGGATTGGAGAGGAAACATTCTAATTTTTAAAATTGGTTTTTTTGTTCAAGTTTCGTGCAAGTTTCTTTGACACTTTTTATTTATTGTTGGCAAGATTGCAAAAACCCACCTAGAAGTATGTCGAAGTTTTATCCCCCTACAATTATTTTTATGGCATCTTCACCCTCACTAGTATGCAATTATTTGAAACTCCCCATGTCACATGTTTTCATGCGATTGCTAATGACGTGGCCAAACCTAACTAGCTCTCCACTGCGGTTCGGTGGTCTTCCAATGTGATAAAATGGTTGGAACCAAACCCTTTAATGTAATGGATTTGTTTGGACTTACCAAATCAATTTGGTGTCACTACTATAAAAAACCTCTTTTTTACCGATCTATTACTGTCGGTTCGACTAGAACCGACAGTGATAACACTTTTACTATTGTTTCATAAGCTAAATCGGCAATGATATTATTACTGTTGGTTCTTCTTAAGAACCGGTAGTGATAAATTATTATCACTGCCGGTTCTCAACAAGAACCGTCAGTGATAATGGAGGAAGTATCACCGCGAGTTCGAATCGAAGAAGCGGTGATAATATTTTTGAAAAAATCATAACTTTTGCATCGGAGTTGGATGGAACAAAATTTATATGAAAATTGTAGCTCTCAATGAGATCTACAACTTTGTAGTTGAAAATATTTTTATTTGAAGTAATTTAGACTTCAAATAATCGTTGATAAAGTTGTCAACGATTATTTGAGAAGTCTACAAAATAAAAATATATCAACTTTTTGTCTTCATCCGAATGTTTAAAATGTAAAAGTTATGATTTTTAAATATTATTACGCATGTTTGGAATCCAACTGTCGGTGAGACTATTACTATCAATGATAATAGTATCATCGCGGTTCGAAATGCTAGCGGTGATAATATTTTTGAAAAAATCATAACTTTTGCATACGGACTCGGATGGAGACAAAATTTATATGAAAATCGTAGCTCTCGATGAGATCTACAACTTTTTATTTGACAACTTTTTAATTTGAAGTCATTTAGACATCCAAATAATCATTGAAACTTTCGGATGCAAAGGGATAAAAATTGTCAATGATTCTTTGGATATTTAAATGACTTCAAATAAAAAAGTTGTCAACTACAAAGTTGTAGATCTCATCGAAAGCTACAATTTTCATATAAATTTTGTCTCCATCCGACTCTATATACAAAATTATGATTATTTCAAAAATATTATCACTACTTGTTCGGAATCCGAACCGTCGGTGTATTACGATGCATAGTTAGTACGATGTTCCCTCTATATATCTAATAAATATTGTACGATGTTTCTTCTATACAGCTTCCGAGGAAGGCGGCGGTGTGGCCAATCACGCCTTATGGACTCGAGTGCCCAGATCCGCGAGGGGGACGACGGGAGGGTGCCATGGCGTCCCCTCCACGTGACGGGGGCGGCCAAGGAGAGGGGGCCGCGCTCGGCTCGTCACGGAGGAGACTGCGTCCGCCGATTGGAGTCAAGGCTCGGGATCCGATCTGCCGCGGGTGGCAGGGTGGATCTGGCGCCATGACGGATACACCACCTCTCCCACCGTGGTGGCCAAGACGGCTCGGGCGCTTGGTGGAGGGGCTCCTTCCTCAATCCCTCGTGGATGCGCTCTCCTCTCCGTGGTGGAGCTCCGGTGGTCTGGCGGCAGATCTTTGGTTCCCTCTCGGATCCGTGCTCTCGGCCCCTGGATTTAGCTGTTCTTGGTGGGTGCCTTGCCGGCCGGATGTCTGTCGCTGTTCCCGGGTGCGACGCCTCACCTTTGCATCGGCTTGAGGGTCGGTGTCTGGTCCTTCCATGATGGCGGCAATTTGGGTGGCGGTGGCGGTGGCAATGGCTGGCCCTCGTTGCCTTATGGTGGTTTGGTTGGATCCCCTCACTTGTTCTTGCCAACACTAGTGCTAGTGGCTGGCTTCGGCAACTTGTGGATGATGGGCGATCTAGGTGACTACTTTTCGCTTCAGCGTCTTCATCTCTTACTAGCGTTGTTCATACATTTCTTTTGACCTTTGTCATCTTAGCATCGATTCACGGATTCGCTTTTCTTAGGCGACACAACTCATTTTTTACATGCACTCTATGGACTTGATGATCGTGTGCCTATTGGCTAGCTCGCGAATCTGTCATCGTAAAGTCGAACATCTAAAAATTGTTTGTTTGGCCTTGAGAAGGTGGCCGTTGCTATTGGCTAAGATTAAGTGGTATGGTGGCACTAGCTTGGAATGAGGGTGGTTGCAACACTTGGGATCTCCGTGCCGACTTGAGGGAGAAATCTCTAGGTCGACCTTAATTGGTTGTGCTCGCAATGGCCTTGTTGAAGGCATTGTTTTGTAGTCTCGAGGATTTACTCTCGAGGTGAAAACCTTTAGTCCGGCCTTCCTTTGGTTAGATCATGGCAATGGCGGTGCGTGTGCGTATCGAGTCCTTCTTGGAGGTGTTGTCATTGGAGAGCTTTTATCGCGGTCCAAGGGTTGCTATGATGGTGGATAGCCTTGAAGACAATATTGCGTGATGTAGTTTGCCGCGACGGTTCCTTTGTCTTTTCTTGTGTGTGTGTGTTTGGCTGTGTACACCCTAGTTGTGTAGAGGCCGAGAGTCTTCTTAGTATAATTGTATCACCTTGATGTAATTTACTAAGATTAATAAGCTTCCTTTATCAAAAAATATAAATATTGAATATAGTGTTTAGAGGTGATAATTAAGAATAATTTAATCATTATTAATATCTTTTTGATCTATATATCAAGAAAAAATATGTCCTATAAACTTCGACAACCAAGTACATTGCTCTCATATAGGGAACATATCCAGTGCTAATGGGCTACTCCGTGTTAAAATGCTAACTCCTGTCATTAGCCATCGGATGAAGAATCAGCGGATCTAATTGAGCAAGGTGGAAATCCCTTTACCACTTAATCCATTTTACACAAAACCCCCTGAAAAGTATTTCGCCTCTCGCGTCTGTCTGTTCGTCTTCGTTGTTCGTCTTCGTTGATCGCGTCTGCCTGTTCGTCTTCGTCGACCAAAAGAAATCATTATCAAGATCGATCAGGACAGAAGAATAAACTCATCCATCATCAGTCATGTGACTAGTTTCAGACTTTCAGTAGAAACATGAGACATCAAGATGCATTCATGCCCGAAGCCACAACCCCCAGCTGAGCACACCTGGCTACCTTTAGGTGGTCGACCCACCCCCTGGACACTAGTACTACACTGCCGGCGATCGCTTGGAGGAGCCGCCGGGCGTGGGGAGTTTGCACGGGGAGGAGAACGCGATCAACGAAGACGTACAGGCAGACGCGAGAGGCGGAATACTTTTCAGGGGGTTTTATGTAAAATGGACTAAGTGGTAAAGGGATTCCCACCTTGCTCAATTAGATCCGCTGATTTTTCATCCAATGACTAATGATAGGAGTTAGCATTTTAACACGGAGTAGCCCATTAACACTGGATATGTTCCCCGTATCAAGATTAGGACACGGAAAACTTTCACCTTTGTAATTCACAGTGTCTTACCGGTCGACGCGCTCCCTGAACTTGGAGAGGAATCGCCCGTGGTCGTCGCCGACCCAGGCAATGCGCTGCAGCAGCGCGTGCCTCTCCTGGGCGCCGAGCCTCTGCACGTTGATCTCCCTGAGCTCGCCCTCCGGCATGGCCAGGACGGCCGTCCTGGCGCGGTCGTAGGTGGGCAGCTTCTCCAGCGCCGCCCATCGCAGCGCCTCCTCGTCGTCGTCCTCCCGCGACGACCGCGAGAACGCGTTGCTCGCCCCCGACCACACCGAGCTCTCCCGCCTCAGGCTGCCGATCGAGTGTATCTCGCCGGCGTCGTCCATCCCGCCGCCGCCGCCAACAACGCACCCCTCGTCTCCTCCTCCTCCTCTCTACACAGCCAGAGAGTCCAACACGAAATAGTGGCGTCGTTATCTCCCCCTGCTAGCTCCTGTCCCCCTCGTGTGCTGCGCGCTCGTTTCTTGGCGTCAGGATCAGAGATGCCATGACGACGACGGCACACGGTTGAGAGTTTTGACACGAATTTATTTGTTACGATAATTGTGGGCTATGAGCACTCGTAGTCGTAGACAACTTTTGCATGGTGGGAGGGTTAAATAAATGGAGATAAGACCCGTGCTGCTACGAAAGAGGCTGGCAAAAAAATCCTTTTAGAAACGAAACACGATATTCATACTCGATCGAGTTGAAAATACAGATAGACTTCCAATGTATAAAAAAGCAAAAAAGATGACATGTTATATTTAAAAAGCACAAATAAGAAGGACCGAAAATAATCACAAGTGTAGTCATTATATATATCCTAATGAGACAGGTATGAATTATTATTACCCCTGTGTCCCTAACACGATGAAGCCGGCACATATACTCTTCTAGAAACAAAACATGCATGGTATCTCCGAGTTATGAATACAGGTAGACTACAAATATAAATATTTATAAAAATAAATAAATAGATAGTATATACGTAAGCACAAAAAGAGAAGAATTGAACATAATCACAGGAATATCGTCATCCTAATAAACAGGATGAATTATACCCTAACATAAAAAAAGGTGCTGCTTTTTTTGAGGGAAAAATAGCATATAATTAAGTGTTGATTATTTTTGCCATTTTTAGTGATAAAGTTAAGATGTTGATTATTTGATGTGGAACACTGTAGTACTGGTGCCCTCTTTCAAAGTGGGAAAGATTTTTTTTTTTGGTCTCAATACATAATAAAGAAGAAAAATTTTGTAAATTGTTGGAGTCACTGATGTGATCAGGGTTCAAGTTTTCGTTTGAAGAAAAAATTCGTTCCAAGCCGAAATCCGAAATTTCGTCCGAAATTCGGAAAATTCGGCCGGAGGACATTCAAAATTCAAATTTCAAAATTCAAATCCGGTTTGTTTTGGACCGAAATTTCGAAATTTCGCCGAAATTACCCCGAATTTCGGCGAAATTTCCCAATTCGGTCAAAATGAACTGATTGAAAATGGGTTCAAACGACGTCGAAAAATTTTGAATTTTTTTTCGTAGGTTTCTGACACTTTAGGGATGTTGTCATAAAAATTGCAGGTGATTATCACATCTGTGGAATTTTTAAAAATTCAAACATTGATACTATGTAGATGAAGCGTTGATCGGCAAGTTTGAACCGGATGAAAAATAGTACAAACTACGTTAAAAAACTTTGAAATTTTTGTGAAGATTCTGACATACTTATGATTTTTCTGTAAAAATTTCATATGATGATCAAATGTGAGGAATTTTTAAAAATTCAAAAACGTAGAGAGTTGAAAACTAGTACTTTGAATGTTAGAATTTTTATAAATTCATGAAGAAATATTTTGAGATGAAAATTTTACATAAGAATCCTTAGCTCAAATGAATTTGAAAAACAAAATTTCAAAAAGTTATAAAAATATTTGAATTGCCTGATAAATCCTTAACTCAAATGAATTGATTTTTGAAATATAATACAACAAATTAAGTTTAGTGCTTACTGCATTGATAGATTTTATTGAGCAAACCAAGAAAGTTTAAATTTTTTGAAAATTTTATAGAATGGTACTGAGGAAGTTATTAATCTGTAATAAAAAGTTTAGATGATGATCACACTCAAGAAAATTTACAAAAATCTAACAAGTTTACTGTCCCAATTATGTCCATTCTGTTTTTGATTTTTTAAAGATAACAAATGATGTTAAATTATTTTGAAATTTTTTTTCTATGATCCCAAACAACAAGGGATGGTACCATAATTTTTTCAGATGATTATCAGGCTTGTAAATTTTTTTAAAAATCTGACAGTGTTTCTGCCCAAATTTAAAAAAATTTCAAAAAATTTGTTTTTCATCAAATTTTCATGGAACAAGACTTTCTTAAGGGTTATTGGACCCATTCCGTTCAAATCCGGCCAAAAAATTTGAAAATCCGGACTCCAAACCCGAAATTTCGGCGAAATTTGCCCGAATTTCGCCGAAATTTCCGAAATTACTGTAGCAGCACTGTAGCAAAATCAAATTTTTTAAAAAAATTGAATTCGGCCGGTAGATATAAATTCGGAGGGGTCCGAAAACCGAAATTTCGGCGAAATTCGGCCGAATTTCGTCGAAATTTGAATCCCTGGATGTGATCAGATAAATCCCCACTCCCCAGGTTGAAGGGACGCTCTGCCCAATGGTACGATAGCTGTAAGCATCAGCGCCTTCCATCTTTTCTTTTCTTTTTTCTTTTTTTCCCTTTTTTTTTTTTGAAGGGAGCACCTTCCATCTTGGATAAGACTATCTTGACGATTTCATAGAATCCTTCACCTAACGGAATCCTTCCAGATTCCCTTCCTTTCAGATCTGCATCTCAACAACATCCTTCCACATTCTCTTCCCATCCCTTCATCCATATTTTAAGCATATACTTTAACCGTCAAAGTTCGTATCGTATTTTATACGAGAGTGTATTTGACTTGTTTATGATGTATTCCGTACATTTTTAGAACGAAAAAATTAATTTTATAATAAATAAGGTTGCGTAATATAAAAAAAACTATGAAGACCTATCAGGAAATAACAGAAAGATGAACTGAGCAGCAAATAAATATAAATAGAGCCGACTGCTGGACAGTTAAAGAAAATCCTACATAACAATCTTGTAGTAGTGGTGTTGGACTAATACAAATCCTACATAACAATCTTGTAGCTCAAAATGCATTCAATGGCCTGCATTCTCAGAAAAGTTGCCGAATAGATTTTCAGGTTCTGTAATAGTGGTGTCTGGAATCACATCTAGTCTTTGCTTCTTGTTTACTAGAGGTGATCTTGTTTCAGGGGACCTAACAGTGACTTTCGGATTTCCAACTGCAATGAAAGCCACTCTCTTCCTTGTATCAGGCTTGAGATCCGGGCGTGGAGTTGAATGCACATGAGTAGCAAGCGTGTCAGGAAGAGAACAAGAACTGTTTTCATTCACCAATTGCCTCCCACTTCGAGAATCTTCAGAATTACAGCAATGGCTGGTTTCTTGTTGGTTTGCCAGAGCAGCATCTGGTTGCTTGGCTGGGGAGTTTGATTTTTCAAGGTCTTCCACCTCTGAAAATTTGTCACAAGTAGGTATAGTGGATCACAATTCACATTACAAAAATAGGTATATAACCATGTATACTGCATCATCTATCATACAAAAACTAGGCTGAATTGACAAGCCATCATACCTATTTCAATGCATAAGGCACACAACACAATACAGTCCTGAGTCCTGACACAGTCCAAAACTTTTCACAAAGTGTCAAACTATTTCTGACATAAAGGTATTCACAAATCTAGCATAAGCTCGAAGTTAGTATTCACAAATCAAAATTAATCAAGTTGTCAGCATTTATGTCATAGTTCAATAGGTTATCTCATATTGGTGATATTCTTCAATCTATGATCTAAGGGACAACCATGGTGATATCTCCAACAGGTAAATGTAGAGGTCAGAAGCTCATTGTTTCATCTAATTCAAATATAAGATGGAGAGCTTACCATTTAGCTCATTGTTATCAGAAGGAAGACTACGACTCTTCAGTGATATTTCCCAAGACCTAATAAATGCAAAAACATTCTTGACGCCATTCGCCTTTTGTTATCCAATACAGTTACTAGACTCAGCTACAAAAGTTAACCAGGTTTCACATACACATGGAGAGACAGTTTTGTTCTTTTGTTTCAAGCAAGGTATTTTCAATCTTCAGCATGGATTCCTATTTTTCAATTGTATTCAGATAGCAGAAGGGCTCCTCAAAGCTCCCAAAATTCTGCCCACTGGTGGGAATCCTCACACAAAAAACTGGATAGCACATCTTCTCAGCAACCAGGACTAAATATAGAAACATTTTAATCCAAAGCATATTTATATGAGGACTCAGACTACATCTTAATAGGTGTCTAGCATAGTCTAATGCATTAATTCAGCAATACAAGTACTTATCAGCAATTACCTCCTGAGTAGTTGTGATAGCAAATTCCTCCATTACACCTGTTTGAGACTTTGATAGAGTAATCAAACCCCAGTATCAATAACGATAAAGTCTTGATCACCCCAATATGACCGCACATATAAGCCATCTCTGGTTACACCAGGTTCATCAACAACGATAGCACTGTTTACCTGTGAGACATTAACATTCAATACACTATAGCAACTTTGCATTCAGACCAGAATATTATACAATGATCTACATTGCAGACATTAACTGAAGTAGTTATGTTTGTATCAGTAAGGGCATACCCCAACAAGATGATTGAATAGTGCAGATTTACCAACATTGAGCCTTCCAATAATCGCCACCTTCGGAAGAAGATTGTCTGGTATCTGGGCCATGGATCGAACAGTAAATCAAAATCATGGTTTCCACATTTACGCCTTCTTCGTTAACATGTTAACTGCATGACAATCCCGCATGGAGAGACTACCTTGCATCCCGGCGAGGTCGGCGGCGGCGCCCCGCGCCTCCTCCTCCATCGCCTCCGCGTCCATCTCCTCTTCCCACTCTCCCTCCTCCTCGTCACTACAATAATCCTCGTCCACCCCCTCCTCTTTGTCTTCTTCCTCACCATCATCGTATTGGTGTCCCGCAGCGGGTTGCTGGGCGGAGGCGCGGAGTCCGCCGTGGGTGGGCGCGGGCGGGCGCGGGCGCGGGCGGAGGGAACGAGAGGATCAGCGGGCGGGCCTTGCAGGGGAGCTGGAGGGGGCAAGGATGGCTTAGCGTTTTGGCGGGGAGGAGAGGCGGCAGCGAGGAGGAGGCCATGGCCATGGCCATGGCGCGGTGGAGTGGAGTGCGACTCCGGTGAGCGGGAGACTCCGGTGAACGTCGCATCCTCCTCGCTATTGAATCGCTCCACATTTGGGGGAACAACGTACCTCGCGCAGACGCAGCTTCGTCCTCCGTCGATTCCGGTGAAGACCCCAACCGCCACCCCCTTCAGGAGAAGCCGCCGTTGCATGCTTCGCCAGCCGCCGTCGCGCTGTGCTCGTCGACGTTGGCTCCGCCCCGCTCCCTCGGCGATTCCGACCTGGCGCGCGCACAACGGCCGTTGGCTCTCGTCGAGTGGAAGCCACCTGTAACGGTTGGCTGAGATCGAGTCACGGAGGCATCCTGCGCTGGGGGTTGAAGGTGTCGGGGAATAGTAATAGAACGACAATACTAATAGTAATTACTGTGATAGTTAAAGTAAACTATGTCTGAAGTGTGGGGCATACTGTGTCGGGTAAAGCAGGGTACAAACCTTGTCTATAAAAGGGCTGGAATGATGTTGCTGGAGAGTTGTTGAAGATATGGAATGAGAATCTGGTTGTTAGCCTTTTGGCTGTTCTTCCTCTGTTCTTGTGTTCTTCCTGTCTTCGTTCTATTTCTTCTCTGTTGTTTGCACTTTGCTGTTGAGATTTGTTGATCCTCACGTCCCGGATCATCTGGTGGCAAGGGGGATATAACAATCTTGGTATCAGAGCTTTGTTCGATCGAGGGATTTGCGTGGTTGGGTGGTAAAATTTTTTTTTCAGAGGCAGGTTCGGGAACTCGAGGTCGAATTCATTCGCTTCGATTGATCCTGGGTAAAATCCCCAATTTCGGTTCACCTGACTTGGCAATCGGTCAAACACGGCTCCACCGAAACCTTCAATCCAGACCCAACTCGTCTTGGCGGCGATGGGTGAGACAGCGAAGAAATTTGAAGAACAACAGGCCACGATCAAGGAAAATTTCGATCGCCTCTTTGCGCGTATGGAGTTGATGGATGCTGCGCAACAGCAATTGTTGCAGCGATCGGATCTTACGGCCAAGGTGGTGGAACAGAACACGAAGGATTACCAACTTCTGTCGAAACAACTGGAGGCGACCGCCCAGGCCATCACACAACTCACTTTAGCAAGAACAGTGGACACATCAGGGTTACAGGAAGGTAATTCTTCGGTGGTGGGCAGGGCATTGTTTACTCCCGCACCGCCGAACTTCCACCAGTGGGGCAAAGGCGAGGCCGAACCGTCATCGTCGGCGCGGGCGGCGCCGGTTCCTGGGTTGGTGGGCGGCGGCACACAAGACATCACCACTCCCCATCAGCGTTTTCCCAGAGATTGCAATGGGACGATTAGAGGTCCTTTCCCTAAGCTTTCTTTCCCTACATTCAATGGGGACAATCCTCGGCTGTGGAGGGACAAATGCATGGATTATTATAAGCTTTTTAATATCCCTGAAGCGTTGTGGGTGAATGCTGCTACTCTTCATATGGAGGGAAACGCGGCCAGATGGTTGCAAATGTTTAAAGCTCGCCATGAGTTGGGCACTTGGGCACAGTTTATGGATGCAGTAGAAACAAAGTTTGGCGCATTTGATCACCGCAGGCTCTTAGAAGAACTAGTTGACCTGAAGCAAAATGGCTCAGTCACAGATTATAAGGAGAGGTTTGATCAACTTATGTTTGAGGTATCCATGCATAACCCTTATTATGGAGAGGAATTTTTTGTTTCCCAGTTTGTAAAAGGACTCAAGTTCGATCTGAGAGGAATGGTGCAGTGTCAAGTTCCAGAGTCTGTCAATCGTGCAGCACTGTTAGCTCAAGTTCAGCAGGATGTTCTTCATCGGCAGAAAATATGGAAGCAGAAACTTAGCAATTCTAAGGAGCAGGGAACTTCTGTTACACTGGACAGTCCGCAGAACACTTCGAGGGTGGGGCAAGGAGAGTTATGGAAAGCTCGACAGGTGCGTGAGTACCGTCGCACTAATGGACTTTGTTTCCAGTGTGGTGAAAAATATGAACCCAATCATTTTTTACACTGTAAAAAGAAGCAACAAGCGCAGCTTCAAGCGCTGACTGTTGAGGAACATGAAGAAGTAATCTCTGATACAGTGTTGGATTTGTTAGAGACTACGGAATCTGAGAAAGAAGAAGGCTGCAATTTATCACTTAATGCGTTGTCCGGAGTGGATGACCCAGAAACAGTGCATATTCTAGCGCTTGTTCGAAACCAGGTCATGTTAATCCTCATTGATTCCGGCAGTTCCCATAGCTTTATTAATGCTGCTTTCTTGAACAAGATTGGGTATGTGCCTACGCCATGCACACCGGTAGCTGTTAGAGTGGCCAATGGCGACACAATTCAGTGTAAGTATATGGCACCTGCATTGGAATGGTGGGCACAAGGACAGACTTTCAACACAGACTTTCGTGTTTTGGAATTAGGGGCTTATGACGCCATTTTGGGAATGGATTGGCTGCGATTACATAGTCCTATGATGTGTCATTGGCAAGAAAAAGTAATTGAGTTTACTTACAAAGGTACCTGGGTTAAACTCATTGGCGTTAAACGCACTCCATCACCTTGTCTCACATCTTTAACAGTGGAACAACTTGACAAATGGGACAAAGGAAATGACATTTGGGCCATGGCTATTGTTGAAACCACACAGTTTGAAGAAGCCGATCCAGTACCTGCGCCAATTCAACAAGTCCTGGCAGATCATGCAGAAGTATTTCAGGAACCGCAGGGAGTTCCTCCCAAACGAGAGTATGACCACGCGATCACCCTGATTCCAGGTGCTACACCGGTGAATTCTCGCCCTTACCGATACTCTCCAATGCATAAAAATGAAATTGAGCGTCAGGTCTCCGATATGCTTTCGGCTGGCATTATTATTCCCAGCATCAGTCCATTTGCGTCGCCCGTTTTGTTAGTACAAAAGAAGGATGGTTCTTGGCGGTTTTGTGTGGATTATCGTCGCTTGAATGACTTGACAATCAAGAACAAGTTTCCGATGCCTGTCATTGATGAATTATTGGATGAACTCTATGGAACTCAGTACTTCTCTAAGTTGGATCTTCGTGCTGGTTATCACCAAATCTGCATGAAGGAGGAAGATGAACCCAAAACTGCTTTCAAGACTCATCATGGCCACTACCAATTCAAGGTCATGCCATTTGGTCTTACTAATGCCCCCACAACATTCCAATGTGTTATGAATTCCATTTTGGCGCCTTTTCTTCGCAGATTTGTATTGGTATTTATGGACGATATATTGGTTTATAGTCCTTCTTTGGTGACTCATGTTGATCATTTGACCGCTGTTTTTCAAACTCTCAAGAAACATCAATTCTTTGTTAAAAGATCCAAATGCATGTTTGCTCAATGGAAACTTGAATATTTAGGACATATTATTTCAGATCAAGGGGTATCTACTGATCCCAAGAAAACGCAAGTTATGCTGGATTGGCCACAACCAAGGAACATCACTGAATTGCGCGGTTTTTTAGGTTTGACGGGCTATTACAGGAAGTTTGTGCATGGATATGGTATGTTGGCGAAACCATTGACTGATCTCTTAAAGAAGAAGGCCTTCTTATGGGATAAAAAGGCAGCCGATGCTTTTCTGTGTCTAAAACAGGCAATGGCCTCTACCCCTGTATTGAAGCTACCTGACTTTACTCAGAGTTTTGAGGTGGAGACAGATGCATGTGATTTTGGTGTGGGTGATGTTTTACTTCAACAAGGCCATCCCATCGCCTTTTTCAGTAAAGCTCCGGGTCCGGTGCACAAGGGTTTATCCATATATCAAAAGGAGTTTTTGGCATTGATTTTGGCTGTAGATAAATGGAGACCATATTTGCAACACAATGAGTTTGTCATTAAGACAGATCACCGCAGTCTTTGTTACTTGGATGAGCAGCATTTACAATCTGATATGCAAATAAAAGCTATGACAAGACTTATGGGATTGCATTTTCACATTCAGTACAAGAAAGGTCGTGAAAATATTGTTGCAGATGCATTGTCTCGGGTTGGTCCGATTATGGCCTTGCAGATGACTTCTTCCATGCAGCCGGTGTGGATCCAGGAGGTGGTGAACTCATATGTCACCGATGAAGATGCTCAGAACAAGCTTGTCCAGCTGGCTATCCACAGCCCCAATGCCAATGGCTATGAATTACAGCAAGGGCTGATCAAACATCGCGGCAAAATTTGGGTGGGCGCGAACTCTGCTCTCCGAACAAAGTTGATTGCTGCATTTCACGCAAGTCCAGTTGGTGGCCATTCGGGGATGCAGTCAACTTATCAGAGAATACGGAAGCTCTTCTATTGGACTGGTATCAAAAAAGATATTGAAGACTTTGTGAAACAATGTATTGTATGTCAACTGGCCAAAAGTGAACACACTAAGCAATCTGGGTTGCTTCAACCATTACCAGTACCAGCAACAGTGTGGTAGGACCTCACTATGGATTTCATCGAGGGATTACCTTTGTCTGAAGGGTATAATATCATCATGGTGGTTGTTGATCGTTTTTCAAAATATGCACATTTCATACCTCTCAAACATCCCTTTTCTGCTCCAATGGTTGCTAAAGTATTCTTGGAACATGTGGTGAAACTGCATGGCCTTCCTGTTTCCATCACTTCGGATCGGGATCGTATATTCACCAGTTTGTTTTGGCGGGAGTTGTTCAAGTTGTTGGACACCAAACTTCAGTATAGTACAGCTTACCATCCACAAACCGACAGTCAGAGTGAATGAGTAAATCAATGTTTAGAAATGTACTTGAGATGTGCTGTTCATGAACTGCCGAAGAAATGGAAAGCCTGGCTACCCTTGGCTGAGTTTTGGTACAACACCAATTTTCACTCATCCTTGGGGTGTTCTCCCTTCCGCGTGTTGTATGGAGTGGAACCGAACTATGGTGCCTTACCTCCATCTCCACACAGCAGCTCTGAAGAGGTCAATGATTTTCTTCACAATCGCCATTTGTACACTGAATTGGTTAAACAACATCTCGCAAGAGCTCAAAACCGTATGAAGCTTCAGGCTGACAAACACCGCCAGGATCGCCAATTCACGGTCGGAGAACAGGTGCTTCTGAAGATGCAGCCGTATGCCCAGACATCCTTGTTGAACAGACCTTTCCCAAAGTTAGCTTATAAATTTTATGGACCATTTCAAGTTACTAAGAAAATTGGCCCAGCTGCGTATCAGTTAAATTTGCCAGCAGATTGTCAGGTTCATCCCGTTTTTCACGTTTCTCAGCTTAAACCTTTCAATCTGAATTACTCGCCAGTCTATGCTGAGTTGCCTAAGACAGCCGATCTGGATATACATATGACTGAACCTGAAGCTATTCTGGAAAGGCGATTGGTCAAGAAGGGTAGTTCGGCTGTAGCCCAGGGCCTGGTCAAATGGAAGGGGTTGTCGGCTGAAGCAGCGACTTGGGAAGATTTGAATGTGTTGCGCAGCAGGTTTCCTTCTGCCATTGCTTGGGGTCAAGCAACGCTTCAAGGGGGGAGAAGTGTAATGGCTGGCTGAGATCGAGTCACGGAGGCATCCTGCGCTGGGGGTTGAAGGTGTCGGGGAATAGTAATAGAACGACAATACTAATAGTAATTACTGTGATAGTTAAAGTAAACTATGTCTGAAGTGTGGGGCATACTGTGTCGGGTAAAGCAGGGTACAAACCTTGTCTATAAAAGGGCTGGAATGATGTTGCTGGAGAGTTGTTGAAGATATGGAATGAGAATCTGGTTGTTAGCCTTTTGGCTGTTCTTCCTCTGTTCTTGTGTTCTTCCTGTCTTCGTTCTATTTCTTCTCTGTTGTTTGCACTTTGCTGTTGAGATTTGTTGATCCTCACGTCCCGGATCATCTGGTGGCAAGGGGGATATAACACCACCCCTGCTGCAGTCCAAGGGAAAGGAGAGAGAATCTCCCCCCGCTGGGATTCTCTCTCCTTTCTATTCGGTCCGGACGCCGCGACGGGACTTCACTGGAGACCTGCCTTCGTTCCCCTCTGCTGGCTCTTCCCATCGCGACGGGAATGACGGTCCGGACGGGACTTCGGTGAAGATAGTCTAAGCCCAAATTGTGCAGATTTTTCATGGCTGCTATTCAGGCCGAGCCCTTTGATTGATTGATCACGGGTGGCCGTGGACGCCAGGTAACATGACCTTTTTACTAGCTAGTAGTTTTACTTTAACCGGTAGTATCTCGAATTAATGGGTCTTTTTATCATCTTTACCAGACACTAAATCATACATTAAGAAAATATCAAGAGATATCAAAAACTTAAAGAGTAAAAATATCAAAAGGTACCAGAGTTTAATAGCAATTTGGTGACTCATATGATACCTCCAAAAGATGGTAAAAACACTATTCTCAAATATGCCACCAATGCAGCTATACTTTTCATATACAGCCATCTGTGATGTCCTGTGGCCAAACAGCGATCGCTGAGGCGTGAGATCAGAAGTCCCCTTTGCTACCGAACAATCGGAGCGTGAGGTAGATAGCAATCACAGGGAAGAAATGCAAACGCAAGAACAGAGAAGCAATGAAGAAAGGGGAAAGAACAGAGAGGAGTTGAAGATAAGTTCTGTATATCTTTTCTTGTCTTTTCCGTTTTGTTACCATGGCTTTTATACTCGACCGCATCAACAGATTTATCTCACCCGATCTTTGTACTAAGTTACCGAAAAGAAATGCTACAGTAACTTCAGTAAACACTGTGTTGTCCAATGGCCGTCCAATTAAATCCTTCGTTAATCTCCTTACTCCATTAACCTTCCTGAAGTCGCTGAAGCTTTGCTTGGGGTGCCGACTTCTTCAGTTCAGTAATGTCACTTGACGATCTGTGACAATACCCCCTCCTGCAGATGTTGCTTGCCCCCAAGCAACCGCCGAAGGAAATTTATCCTGCAAAACATTCAAATCTTCCCAGGTAGCAAATTCCTCTGGTATGCCGGACCATTTAATAAATGCTTGAACCCTAGCTGAGTTCCCTTTTTTGACAAGGCACCTATCCAGAATCTTTTCTGGTTCTGTTGGAAGAGTGTCCAACTGCAAAGTCTTCGGTAGCTCAGAAAAAACAGGTGCATAATTGGGATGAAATGATTTCAACTGAGAAACATGAAAAACTGGGTGGACTTGACTCCCTTGCGGCAGATCCAGCTTGTAAGCTACCTGTTCGATCTTCTCCTTAATGACAAATGGTCCATAAAATTTATAAGCCAATTTGGGACACGGTCTGTTTTCTACCGTTGATTGGGTGTAAGATTGCAACTTCATAATAACTCCCATAATTCCGGGATCCCATTGCACATAAAACCAAATTGCAAGTATTCTAATGTGGCGCTTGCCCACATTCTGTTCTTCAATGGAGTCAAACTTCTGAAAATGAATCTCCACGGAGTCCCCAGAAGTAATTGACTTCTTCTTCAGTAGAAGTTCTTCCACTCTAGAGCACAAACGGACTTCAGTAAGTGCTTCTTTTAAGGCCTCGATATTGGCAGCAGCAATATTCTCTGATGCTTTATATTGATCTTCAGTTGATTGAGATCGTAATTTCTTCTTCTCATCTAGGTTTCTTCACAACTCAAAGGTTTCAGCACTATCCTCATAATGTCAGCATTTCTCTTTAGTCCTGAAAGGACACTCTGGGTATATTCCAGCAGCTCTTCACGCTTCACCAGGACTTCATCTCTGTAATTCAAAAATAACTTGGCTAAGTCTTGTACATTTTTCATGATTGCCTCGTTGGCTTCTGTCCCTCCAGTAAGACACAAGCCAAAAATTTCCAAAAGAAGTGAAACTTCTTCCTCAGAAGGAGCTTCAAGAATCATGGACAGTGTAATACCTTCAAGTGCTTTGTTGTACAGGAATACATCACGGAAATTCATAGGTGCTCCTTCAATATCAGCATCATAAAACAAAGCCAATGGTGGTTTTAAAGTATTCAATTCACCAGAAGAATCATGATCTTCAGAATCCTTCAAATCTGAACCACCAAATTCAGCCTCAATGTCCCGTAATGCTCCCAACCAATGTTTTAACAATTCAAATCTTTCACCCCCATGGCATGAAACTGTTGTCTCTTCCACACGGACTACTGTTTTCTTGAAACTTCTGTAGGTCTGAGCACCCATGCGGTCGTGGAGGATGTCGGTGTCATCAACACATCCCATTTTTAGAGCACCCTGTTCGAGTTGCTCATCATCAGAAATCTCATTTCCAATAGATGTTTCCTGATCCCTGGCTTTCAATTCGCTGTCTTCCTCAGATGGATCAGATACACACAAAGTGTACTCATCCCACACCACGTCCTGGATAGGCCATTCGTCAATCACCTCGTCGGTGTGCTCCTTGTTGCTTCCAAAATCTCGGCCGATTCCTTCTTCTTCCTGGTGATATTTGGATAGGTTCACTTTGTTCATATCATCCCCAGAACTAATGAGATCAGTACCAAACCCAGCAATTTGGGGCACTGCCGTTGGAATCATCCTGCCCTGCCCCATTTCGGGCATGGGTGTGGTCGTAACACAGCTCATTTTCATGAATTGCTCCTCCTCGCACTCGCTCTCACTTGATTCAGAGGTGCCATCTCCACAGTTCATCGCAGCGGCAGCGTTCTCCTCTTTTCGCTTCTTCTGATTCAATTCCTGCCACAGCAGCTCTGTGGCATCCACGAAGACCCTCTCCTTGTCCGCGTCGCCGGCGACGAGGCCCATGGTCCGGATCTTGGCGAGGTCCCTCAGATTCTTTGCTGAGGCCGAAGTCCCTTCTTCATCTCTGTTGAACTCCACGGCTTTCCCCACGTTCAGTCGCGCCACCGTCTGAGCAATCACCTCCATCTGCCTGACCAAAATTTGCTGACGCGCACAGAACTCTTCATACCACTCCGACGGGCACCTGTTCATCGCGCCCACGCTGCTCCCCGCCGAGCCACCACCAACACCAGCGCCTCCACCTCCGGATGCAGCGACTCCGTTCTCCGTCGGCGGCGGGGCCCGGACTGGATTGGGGATCTCCTCGATGGAGAAAACGCGCTCCATGCGAAATCCGCCACGCGTGGGCTCGCGCCGATATAGATCGTAGCCGCTCTGATACCAAATTGTGATGTCCTGTGGCCAAACAGCGATCGCTGAGGCGTGAGATCAGAAGTCCCCTTTGCTACCGAACAATCGGAGCGTGAGGTAGATAGCAATCACAGGGAAGAAATGCAAACGCAAGAACAGAGAAGCAACGAAGAAAGGGGAAAGAACAGAGAGGAGTTGAAGATAAGTTCTGTATATCTTTTCTTGTCTTTTCCGTTCTGTTACCATGGCTTTTATACTCGACCGCATCAACAGATTTATCTCACCCGATCTTTGTACTAAGTTACCGCAAAGAAATGCTACAGTAACTTCAGTAAACACTGTGTTGTCCAATGGCCGTCCGATTAAATCCTTCGTTAATCTCCGCACTCCATTAACCTTCCTGAAGTCGCTGAAGCTTTGCTTGGGGTGCCGACTTCTTCAGTTCAGTAATGTCACTTGACGATCTGTGACACCATCGTACATTTTCACGTATGCACCCGGCTGAGCAGTTCTTCCCGTTTTGTTAAGTGAATGAGTATAACTTTGTCGAAAAAAATAAAATAATATTTTATGGGTCTACATATTTCTGTCAAAAACCCATAAAACTCTTATGATTTTAAAAAATGCATTAGTTAAATATGGATAATTCTATTGGGTTATATCTCCTTCATAATAAAAAAGACTATCGTTCTAAATCTTGCCACCATATCCAATATATAACCTTTTTTCAGGACACGTAAAAATTAATGTAAATTCAAACGTTGTAAATCTGTACGTACAGCACATTTTGAACTCTAGGAAACTGATGGTTTTACTTGGGTTTTTTTCTTTCGCACTAGGGATTCAAGGCAATAAGCATCCCTAGTGTTTTATTATAAACCCTTAATTAGGAGGTGTTTGGATTATAATTATTTCATTAGAATGTTTTAGGATCTATTTTAATTTTAAACTAATTCAGTTCCAAACCTCTCAAAAAATTCCCACTTATTCAAACAAGACCTTAGAAACTTTTTAACACCCTACTAGGGACATTTGCATATTCGGACACGCATCCTAGCTTGGCGTGCGGTATCTATACTAGCATTAAGAAAAGCCACCTCATCATGGTACTAAGTTTGTAATTTGTCTCTAGTGTTTAGCACTTCATCCTCTCCCTTTAAGGTGGGACCCACTGCTAAATAAGATATTATCTCTTTTTTCCCACCCCATTCTCTCTCTCCTTCCCATTTCATCTTCATGTGGGTCCATGAGTTATTTCGTTGGCTTGATACCGGAGCTGGAGCAGCAAGTTGAAGTACAGGTACCGGCACCAGGCCTTCTTCGAACAGATGGAAAACGAACGCTGAAGGTGTATGGTGTTTGAACAGTATAAGTAAATGTAAGTATATCTATTAAATACGTATTTGGTTTTATATTTATCTAGGTGAAATGGATGCAATTGCACCTACTCATATAGGATGGAGGAAACATAAAGATCGGATTTCTCTCTAATATAGACCCATGAGATACATAAACAAGCAACCAAACAACTTAACTTACATTCACTCAATTAGTCCAAACCTAACCTGGATGGCTCATACGGGATCGACTAGGGTGGTGCAAGCAACCAAACACACTCTTAACGTATGTGATAATGTGAATCAAGGTGCAGAGTATAAGTTAGGCCACATTACTTTTTTCTTTCTTTTCTACATATAAGAGTAAATTTTAAAAAAGTACAAGTTTTTTTTATAAACTACTAGAAAACTACAGGTTTTAGCTTTTATTTTATAAAACTACAGATTTTAAAAAAACTTGTGTTACAAAACTACTAGTTTTAAAATTGACCTTTCTTATAACAGATCTGACAGTGTGGGTTCACATGACACCTCACGCACTCCTAAAATATGTAGTTTTTTTGTAAAATAAAAGCTAAAATATGTAGTTTTGCGAAATAATTTACTCTTGATATAAAGTTAAGACTGCTGAATGTAATCTAAAACATGCATCCTTCGATCACAGTGAAGTGTGAAGACTTGTATGCATGGATTGGAGAGAAACATTCTAATTTTTAAAATTGGTTTTTTGTTCAAGTTTTGTGCAAGTTTCTTTGACACTTTTTATTCATTGTTGGCAAGATTGCAAAAACCCACCTAGCAGTATGTCGAATTTTTATCCCCTACAATTATTTTTATGGCATCTTCACCCTCACTAGTATGCAATTATTTGAAACTCCCCACGTCACATGTTTTCATGCGATTGCTAATGACGTGGCCAAACCTAACTAGCTCTCCACTGCGGTTAGGTGGTCTTCCAATGTGATAAAATGGTTGGAACCAAACCCTTTAATGTAATGGATTTGTTTGGACTTACCAAATCAATTTGGTGTTCTTCTCTAGCATAACTGATTTGACGCAAAGAAGTAATTAAGGAAGCAGCGAGGTGGTGAGACGGAGGAAACTAGGGCTGTAAACGAGTCGAGCTCGATCGAGCCTGGCCCTTCAAGCTTGAGATGAGCTTGAGTCGAGCTCAAGTTGGGGTCCAAGTCTCAATCCAGACTCGAGCTCAGCTTAATCCAAGCTCGAGTAGGCTCAAGCTGGGCTCGAGTAAACTTGATAAGCTTGAGTAAGCTCAGTAATTCTAGTAAGCTCGATAGGCTCGGTAACAAGCTCGAGTAAGCTCGGTAACAAGCTCGAAAAATCTCGGCTTCAGGAAGCTCGGCCCAGGCTCAAGTAGGCTCGCAAGCTATTCGAGCTCGGCTCGGTTAAGCTCGCGAGCTTGAGCTCGAACTCGAGTTTTGCGTGTTTGGAACTCGAGCCGAGCTCGAACCGAGCCTCTCGTGAACCGAGCTCGAGTAGCTCGTGAGCCTTGAGCTTTTTTTACAGCCCTAGAGGAAATGACCTAGGGTTCAGTGGTGCTGACCTAAGGAGGAGCAATGTGGGCGTGTTTTGGCCATCTTATACCATTGTTTATTGCTTTGTGTAAGCATCTAGGCCCCTAATTTTAGTCATTTATGTGTTTAATGATTAGTGACATTTGATTGTCAGGACCAATAATGTTTAAAAGTTTCAAGATGAGTTAGTTTTTGACTTTGGCATAATAGGAGTTCTTGGAATTCATGTATCCTTGAAAAGGTATAATTAACAGCAAAACATGAAAATTAAGGACATTTGTGTTTGTAAATGATTTAAGGTCTTAAGGATGGATCATTATAGTGTTAAATCTTTATTTTGCTTTGGCCATACTATTAAAGAGGGTCTAGATTAGTAGTTTGAGGTTGGTTAGATTGGGTATAGCTAGTGGTGATACACACAAAACTTGTCTAACTCATATATAGTCAATGAAAACTCATGAAAGTTGAAGTTACAACGGAATCAAAATTAGAGCAATATTGGTTTAGTTCAAAAATTGTTAATGAATTTGCATGATCCTATAGCTATGGGACAAAGGAGAGGATCATTGGAGCAGAAATGGTATTTTCCAATGTGTCGGCCACATATTCTGGATTATGATTCTGTAGCATCAGATAAGAGAGAGGATCATTGAAGCCGAATGTAGTATTTTGTAATGTGTTAGAAAGTTACACATTCTGAATGATACTATAGCTATCGGATAAGGGAGCAAATCATTGGAGCCGAATGTAGTGATTTTCAAGGTGTTAGAAAGTTACACCTTCTGGATGATCATATAACTGCTAGACAAACAAGCGAATCATTGAGACAGAGAGCTGGTTTTCGACATGGTCTGAAATTTTTGTACATTTTGGATGAATCAGATGAAAAGGATCTTCCGAATGTAAGGATGATTCGGAAGCTACCAAATGATACTTTAGGCATGTAATGGTTAGTTTTTCGACCATTGGACTTCAAGCTTTAGGATAATCTAGAAGGGCTTCAGATGATCCAGAAGGGCTTCAATGATCCAAAAGTTATTGATTTCTAAGGAAAGTGAGAGTGTAATGACTAGTTTCTTTAAGGAGGCTATAAATACTTTGCATGAGTATCTTTGTAAGGATGAGAGTAATGGCTACTTTCTTTAAGGAGGCTATAAAATACTTGGCATGAATATCTTTGTGAGGACTCTTGGCCACTTTATAGGTTCATCTTACACCAAGAGAAGAGTAAGAGCATTTAAGAGTATAATTTGAGAGATTTGAGAGAGCATAGACTTTTAGTGTGCATTACTCCAGTTGCTTGACCTATCTAGGTTTCAGTGATGATCTATATTTATTACCTTTGGAAATCAACTTCTCTTAGATGTCTTACGGGCGTGGTTCTCAGTGACCTTCCAAGGAGGAGCTTGTGGAATTGCACTAGGAGTGTTGTGAAGATTCGAAGTCCACCTATCCGAAGCAGAGAAGGATTACCATGAGTAGATGACTTGATTACTTGCACAATTTCAAGTCAGAGCGATACTCTTGCAAGAGTAATCTAATGAGAGGTAGGGAGATCGTCAAATCTCCAAGACCTCGGTAAAAAAAATTGTGCTCTTTGTTTCTTTTATGTTTCCATATTTACTTCTATGTCTTTCAATTCCTAGGTATACTAGACTTATATAGGGTTGGAACTTATATTGCAAAACTTTACTAGATTTGTGTAGGATTTGTTTGGCTACACTAGAAACTATATATAGGCATAGATTGGGCTAGAAAAGATTAAGTTTTAATTTGGCAGTTAGCGATAAGAATCCTAATTCACCCCTCCCTCCTTCTTAGGCATCCGATCCACTTCACTTTGCGGGGAGAGGAAGAGAATCAAACTGCGATATTTTGGGGGGAGAGGAAGATCAATATCAAACTGCCACATTCTTTTAGGTGATTTTTTTGCAATTCATCGTATATTGTTTTATTAACTTGAACCTTCCACTCCGGAAGGTTTTGCGATGCCTGCAGTTTCTCTGCGGCAAGTATGGGTCTTTACTCGAGATAGGACAATGCAACCTCTGAATACTAATACTAAAAACAAAAATCATTCCTGCCCCTATGATAGTTACATTGTAACTGTATCAACTGAATAAAATTTTATTAAATACAATGAAATGCTATTCTGAAGATAAAACTAGCATCACGACATTTTTATTTTGATAAAACACCGAATGGGATTAAAAATTACATAAATCTCAGTAAAATGTTGTGGGTTACGAAGTTTGGGACCATTCGGTTAGAAAGAGAAAGCAAGCTTTTCCAGAAAAAAAAAGTGTGAAACCAAAGCGTCTACGCAGGGAATCTCATTGTACTAAAGGACAAGGGTGCATGATCCAATAGGAAGGTACCGTTGCAGCAAATCATGGATGAGAAGCTAGGTAGAACTAACCTGCAGCGATGCGGATGTAGGCGGCCCACACCATGCTTGCCATGGGAGACACCACTCCCACATGCACGCATTGCCCCTGAAGCTCTGCTGGTTGGAGGGTGTGCAGAAACAACAGTGCAGAGATGGTTCTCTTGCTGTTCTGATTGTTCCATTTCGTGAGCCATACTCTCATCTTGTGAAATTATGCGCTGAAAAATTGGCTTAATGATGAAATTAGCATTGCAAAGTGGTTGTGATCATGGCGTGTGTGGTGTTTGTGTATGTGCTGTTTTAAATGTTTATTTGATATGCTTGTGACAGCATGATAATGGTTTTGCTTGATGCAATGCGCTCGTGTGAATGATTGTATGGATTGACTTTGAGTCAAGTCGTGGACTTGTGCTCGGATTCGTTTGTTGTTTATTCGTGTGCAAGTGTTGCTCGAGGGCGAACGTGGTCAATGACGGGACCGGAACTAGGTTCATGGAGGAAATAAGGTTCGGGACTAGGTTCGGGGAGAAATCGAGGTCTTGATGGTCGAGAATGTCATGCGGGACATTCGGGCTAGAAAACACTGTACATGAAGGCTGATTAGTCACGTGAGTGCAGTAGGTGGCCGTAAGCATGCATATGTGATTTTTGGGTTGTATGCATATATTAGGCTATGTTGGGCCAAGTGGAATTGTATACTTTATGGTTGCTCATTATAAATAGGAGGGAGGTCTCCTGTTTATGGTGAGTAAGGAATTAGGGTTTGTACTCTTTTGTTTAGAATACTGTTATTAGACAAAAAGAAAATAAAAAATCTTTCTAACGTCTAATGTGTTCTTTTGGCCGGCTGCGCATTCATGTGTGACGACGCTGACGACAGGGAAATGGGCGTGAACCCGTCTCCAACGTCATTAGAGACAAGTTAATTAAATTTAATCGATTGTGAAACTAAGAAATATCAAATATCAGGTATTGCGGGTACATTACTTCTAGAATTCATACATTTACATAAAAAATTCTGTTAATTACATCTCTTTACGAGAAAACCCCTAATTAAGAATTCCAACATAAAGATTACACCAATTTGCAACATATAACATTACAAAAATATAAAAAGAAAAGTCTTCAATCTTGGCGTCGCCGAATGCTTGCTCGGGGATATTTTAATTGCTTTTGCATTAATCAAATTTTTGTTTGGTGCACAGTATTCATTTTTAGAGAACCTACACACGCCACATAATAGGAGTTTAACCTATTTTATAATTTTTTATTTATTTCCATTTCTCCTTGTTTCATTTATTTTTACTCCGCGTTGTGTTACAACTAGCATTGCATAGTACTCGTAAATATTGAGCGCTTGCATCTCGTAACCGATGCGAAGGTTGCCTTTAATAGTGCTCGCAAGTATTACCAGCATGCATGGAAATGATTACTACTTCAACTTCCTTCCTGCATATGTGTGCACGTATCCATGTGCTGAATTAGTTAACGGAAAATTTGATTAATACATGAAAGCCTAGCTTGTACATGCATATAGCCATATATATATACCGGCCCCTCCTTTTTTTTTTTGTTACATGGTAGCCATATGCTCAGCATGCTTTGACTAAAATGTGCACACTAATATTACGTAGAGCAATGCTTAATTTCTTTACGCATGCGGCCACGACGTCACTTCCTTTGCGACATGCATGGGAGACGCTATGCATACATGCAGGACATGGGATTAAATGTGGCTCCTTTTCATTTTGTTTTCTTTGTTAATTTGATGATCCATTAATTAGTGTTTAGCTCATACATGCATGAGCATGACCACAGTACGTATATATGATGCATGGCCGTGGCCATGGGCAAGTGGGAGGTTGCGGCAACTAAATTAACTGGACTATCAATCCTAACATGCAGCAAATGCTATCTTCACTAATTAGCACCTTAATTAATTAAATCTTGCATGCATGCAGCCTGCTAGTATGCTATTATCCCTGGTGCATGTAACTAGCCACAATACCACTTCATTTGCGACATGGGTGATACTATGCATGCATTTATATATATGTATATATACACGCCTCCACTAATTAATTAGGGAAACTTTTTATATACATCCGCCTGGCCATTGTGTTGGACGTAGTGGCTGGCTGTCGAAGACATGCATTATATATACATGCATGCATACATTTTTATGTATACATGCATGCATCGCTGATTTTTTTTTTATGTGTACATGCATGCATCCATATATATATACACACACACATATATATTTGTATGATTTTTTTTTGAAATTTGTATCCATTCATGATTCGTATCCGCTTTAAAAGGCTGAACCAAAGAAACGCGTCTTCATCTTCTCACTCTTGTTCCGTATCTACTAATGGGACCGAGCAAGGACGTGAGGCCTTGATACATCTCACCCAAGTTTCGTATCCATTATTAGGACCGAACAAGGACGTGAAGCCTTGATTCATCTCACCCAAGTTCCGAATCCGCAAAGGGACCGAACAAGGACGTGAGGCCTTGATTCATCTCACCCAAGTTCCGTATCCACAAAGGGACTGAACAAGGACGTGAGGCCTTGATGGAGAGTGTACCTTGATTCGTCTCACCCAAGTTCCGTATGCGCAAAGGGACCGAACAAGGACGTGAGGCCTTGATGGAGAGTGCACCTTGATTCATACCGCGATGGCCGAACCTAAGGGCGAAAGGAGGACGAGAGGCCAAACATGATTCTCACCTTCTCTTACTTTCTTCCTTCTCCCAATGGCAGCGTGTTTTGCTCTCTTCTCAAGTGTTTGCTCTCCCTTCGAGTGTTTGCTCTCAAGCCTTTTACCAAGACTCTCCAACCAGGCTACCTCTCTACCCTCCTCCTCTATTTATAGAGCAAGAAGGAAGAAAATGGCTGCTTCTTTGAGGAAGTTAAAAAATACTGTCGTATGCATGCAGCCGCAACCGCGCTATTCATCCTCATGAACGTGGATACTCGGATGTGGTTTAGTTTTTCTCCTGCACATATGTACGTGGCCCAATTTAATTTCCTCCCGAGTCCCGAACTGCACGGTGAGTGTGGCTGCGTACGAGACGTGAGCTTGGCCATGATTTTATTTTACGGAAGTCACTTGTTCCTTCATGCACGAGCACGTACGTGGTTCAACTTAATTCTCCCTCCGCACTGCGCGCTCCTTCTGCTCGTATGTGCTTGCATGCATATTCATGTGGCTGAGGCGATTAGCTAATGCATGGAGAAATTGACTAGTATATGCAAGCCTTATCCACGCATGCACTGCACAAAAGTGACGTGGGATTTTTTTTTTTTCTGCCTTCTTTCTTTCCTGCTACACGTATGTGCATGCCTGCTTGTTGCTCAACTTCCCTCCATCTTGCATGTATGTGGCAGTAGCTAATTAGTGGAGAAACCGATTATTATTTCAACCTCCCCATTTCGCTGCATGCATGCGATAGTTATTGTGGGCAGCAGGTCTTTTTTTTTATTTGAGCTGGTGTATTGGTATAAAAGGCCTCGCATGGATATGGACCCACATGTCATCAAGTCATTAACTAATACATTAATTTGTTAATGAAGTATTTAATTCATGATTATATACATGTGTTTATTTTCCTCACATTTGACTGAGGTGTTATCACATTAGCGCAACGCATGTAGAACTTTAAGTTTTGTCAGTGAAATATTGATCGTCGGACTATTTTCTAGTCATGTAGCCCGCGTATGTCATAGTGATATAACTCACAACTTTTAATCATCATTTTTTTAACAGAGTTTAGCCGTTAATGTATTTTATTTATTTGATATTATAATTTCTTTAGGTTATTATTATTTATATTTTAATCTCAGGATAAAATCATTGTCAACAGGCGCTGATCTTGTTTTTCTTCTGACGGCCATTGTGATTTTAGAGGGCAACTAGAAGTTAGTCTCGCGTGACTAGCGTTGTGACGTGCATGCATGCGACGGGCATTTGGAGATCCTCCTGGCGTGCGGTGATTAGAAGTGCATGGCGTGTAGCCGTTGTTTTGATTTGCTCCTGGCCAGAAACATTGCGATTGGAATTTTGCTCCTGGCGTCGTTTCTGTTGGCTGTTGAATTGTTCCTGGCGGCTAAGGTCTTGCGCTAGGGCCTATTCTTCATGGCGGCGTGAGATTTTTCTCGGCACTTGGCCGTGCATGCATGATGCATGCATGACTGGAAGCTTTCTAGCGACGTGAAGATAGCTCCCGGCCGGCGGTTGTTTTGTGTATACGACGCTTGTGTTGGCGGCCAGAGAACTCTCATCTGCATCTGCATGCATACGAGGAGTCTGACGACTAGAAGGTACTGCAGTCATCTTGCGAAGGTAATATCTCGAGATCCATAGATCCGATCGAGTTGATTTTTGTTGCATTGGTTTTGTAACTGAGTCTAGTTTCTACAGTTAAAATTTCACATCGATCTAACGGTGGGATCTACAGTAATTACTATTTTAGTGAACATATGTTGGTCTGTTTTTTATTTGGTCCGACGTCTGATTTAGTAAAAGTGCGAAAGTAATAACTTTAGATCCGTATATCCGATCGAGCTGATTTTTGTTGGGATAGCTTCCAAATTGAATCTAGTTTTGTACAGTTAAAATTTCACATCAATCTAACAGTAGGATCTTCAGAAATTATTATTTTAGTGGACGTATATTTCTCTATTTTTGTCGAATCCGAATCAAACAATTTGAGTCCGAATTGAGGTGTTTCAAAAATCATCATAAATTTAATTTTAGCTTTCGCACATTTATTTATCTTTCTCTAATTACTAATTTAATATATATCGATCCTACAAATCCTTGAGAATGTGGACTGCTTGAACCTTGTTTCTCATGCAGGACGAGTCCTATCTGCTATGTGCCGAGGCGTCGTGAATCTCCCGTACCGCTTTACCGAAACAGTGGGAAAAAGTTGAAAAACTCTCCCGTTGGGAAATGTGTGGCGTACTGGCGTGTCATAACAAAAGCATGCTTCATTGCAAGTACGTCGCGACATTCATCTAATATTAGGGGTGACAATAGGGTCATTCCTCGTCGGGGAGTGCTTTTTTGTTTTCGTCTCTGTGATCTAAAATTTTTTCCATCCCTATTCCCGTTCCCTGTCTCAGGGGAGAAAATCCTCTGTCCCCATCCCTATTCGGGTATCAAGGCCCCGTCGGAGACCCATTTCCGCGAAAATTTCACACAAGAGAAGAGCTTTTATAGCCATTTTAACTCTAAAATCATATCAACAGATAAGGAAAAAAAGAATGCATGCATTCATTGAAGATTATGTTGTTCCGTTTATAAAAATGTGAATATGATGGGCTAGAGAATATGTTTGCAATCTAATAACTAAATTGGACTAAACTAAATTTGAATCCCCAACTGGGTCCCCGCAGGGAAAAAATTCTCCGTCCCCGTCCCCGCCATTCCCGACGGGAGAATAATTTTTTTCGTTTCCATCCTCGCGGAGGACGATTTCTTCCTATACCCATCCCCTAATAGAGGAATTCTCCACCAGGGATCGAGAAACAGATCCCCATTACCACCCCTATCTAATATGTAGGGTTGTCGAATTTGAACCAACAAATAACATGAAAATTTCGGGAGGCTACGACCTACACTAGCCGAACCACGTACTTACGCGCCCAGCGTAGATAGGATGCAAAATGAATTCGGATTATCCGTACAGGTGGACTACAGTACTCACTAGGGTGCGAATATGGTTTGACAGATGCTTCTGTGTATTTTGTTTTAAAAGTTACATAAATATATTGTAGCATAAATAAAAGGTCGACAGTGATTACTTACTATTTCGTTTGTTTCAAGATTTATACAACTTGTATTGAAAGGGAAAGCATAAAAACACTACTCATATTATTTAGATTAATTTTCTCATATAATTAAATTTTCTCCTCTATTTGGAGTCATGTTCATATTTACAGAAACAATATATGTGAATATAGTTTAGGCTTTGCCATCCGAAATGTTATATTATCCTGAATACTTTATATTTATATACAAATTTGATAAAGCAGTATACATATTTTATAGCAATATGTCTAACTAATTGGATTGTTTTTAATTTAATGAATTTATGTTTCTTTAGGTTAAATCAGATAATTAATTGTAATGCGCATGGGGTTAAAATGCTAATGATATCCTGACAATACATAAGTTATGCAGATATATGGAACCACCTTAATTAAGTAGATATATTCTATTCGAATTCGCGTTTGTTGTAACATTAAATGTGCAACTGTATTCGAGCGCATTTACATTTATATTCATATTCATTTATAAAATATGGATTAAAATGTGCTATATTTTTTTTTCATCCCTAGGCATAGCAGGATCAGCATCACATAATTGTATTTTGCCGCGGTACCTTCGTACCTAGAGACTAGAAGAGCGAAACTCTCGTATGGAATGTACAAACCAAAGAACAATTGACGTGCAGAGTTCCCTTTGGGCATCTCCAACAAATAGACAACTAACTATCCTTACCACTATTCGACGTCATCTAACAAAGCAAAAAGAGATAACATTTTCCAATTCATATTGTTCGCATGTACATCGGTAACCCACAATCAAGTCAGTAAGTACCCCACTCTCAATGTATACCTTTATATATAGTGCAGAGATTTTACGGCCAACGTCCAAGGATGCCACGTCTGCGTCCTCACAAAAAAGTTTTTGAAAAATTTAAAATTACGTTTAGGTTTCTTTGTGGTTTACGTTCAGATCCTTCGGACAATTTTTAGTAGAATAGACAAAAAAAACAAAATTACATTTAGGTTCAAAGAAATCATTTTTAGTATATTAGGCCCGCAGAAAAAAGGAATTACATTTCGGTCTCTCCACGGTATTATCTAAAAAGAACTACAAATTCGCCGACGGTTTATAGCAGTTCACAGATAAAAACGTCAGTCCTAGCGACCTATTTAAAAAAAAAAAAAACCAAAATTACATAAAAAATAAAGTTACACTATACACCAAAATTTTATAAGCATCATAGCGCACCATCCTAACTGGTCTTTTTCAAATCCAAGCCAATCAAACCTGAGTCACTCCACTACCTCAGTCACTTACGAAGCACCTACGGGTAACGATCTTATAATCATCCAGTACTTTATATGGCCCCACGTTTTCATATAGAGCTCATATACTGCGGATCAGGCATGCACAAGCAGTTCAAAACCGCTTTCAAAAGCGGTTTTAGAACCGCTTGTAAGCAATCGCGAGTGATACCCTGTCGGATATCACAAGCGGTTCCCGAACCGCTTGTGGTTCGACACTTCCACAAGCGATTGCCAACCGCTTGTGGAGAGGCTCTCTCCAAAAGTGGTTGGTATTATGAACCGCAAGCGCTTGTGAAGAGACTGACAGCACAACGTTTTGATTATATTCAATATAGAATATGTTTTCAGAGGGGTTTTTGATATAGATTTTGACAATTAAAATAAATAGAACTACAGGAGTTTTTTTGACACAATAATTAAATATATATTATTCATGCGTACTCATTCAGATAATTACAGGTTCATTTACAGAAAAATACGAACTTAATAGACTAAAAAATGAACAAGTTGATGAACACATGAAATAATAAGCCACTTTTACAAGTTTCAAAGAATAAAAGGGTGAATCTTGAGCTCATTTGTTGCGTGCGTCGCTCTTTGTGCTCTTGGTCGATGTTGTTGTCAGTTCACCTGTCTTTATTTCAGGACAAGGTCTCCAACCAATTGCGTGTAACTCGCCTTTGGTGGACACAATCTCGTCGACAATAAAGCCGATGAGTTGTTCTTGGATTGCTACAACCCAGTGCGGCGGGATCACGTTTTCACATCGATGTTGGGCTGACAAAGCGGGAAGTAAATAAATCTCTGGACATGTAATTAAAGTGTAAGTACTAAGAAATTGACATGTTCACACTACCTCGACGTTGGTTGTCGGCACATCGCCGTGGGTAATACTTTGTATATAGTGGCACACATAATAGCCACATAAGTTGTTTCCTTCCGTCTGTTGTATAACCTGCGATGAAATTTGAAAAGAAAACAATTATTGGGATGAAAAACTGTTACGACATATTAATATTCTTTAATACGTACTCAAGTGCTTATTTGTACATCAAATTCGTTCTCGAAATCTCCTTGTTGCTTCTTTCGAAACCTTGCGAATGCCCTGTGTGATGCGTTAGTATGAATAGTAATTATCAGAGTTGGAATTAGTAAGGTATTTCAATATATATAATAAGGAAAACTATCGTATATATATGTGCTATATACATGTTTAGCATGTCAATGATATATTGATATTTTTCCACTGGAGTCCTTTTTGAGTCTTGAACAATGATCTGGCTACTATCAAGCTTGATGACAAGAAGGATCCAGTGAAACCTATTCATGTATTGCAACATATATGTAACTAGCTAGGAGTATTATCAATGCCTTGGAAAAAGATAAGAACGAGAGGTTGTATATATATGTACTTGAAGTTAAAGGGCAGAAGTATGTACGGTTTGTAGTGCTGTCCCAAGAATGCATCGAGAATGTAATCTTCAACATCCTTCTTGCTGCATCGAGATATGACGTACTCGTTAACAATCTCTGGGTCGATGAAGCCCACGTTGAAGATGTTCTCTTTTCTACATCGTTGTATCTCTATTCTACATAGAAAGGTATAAGTTTAAGAGTTGCAATTTTATTGTACGAGGAAGCACACGGCAAAGGTATGAGCTTGACACTTACAAGCACCAACAGCTCATGAGAGACACATTGATGGCATCGGCATGATAAATATTGTAGAAGTCCTCGAATTCGAGCCACATGCTGTTGGCCCCGCGATAAAAATCATCTTCTTTGATACGGAGGGGGAACATCATTCTTCCTTGAGCGGACTCTGTCATGTACCATTCGTGAAATTGCCGCATCTTGGTTGGCAGATCCTTTATCTCATCAGGGTCAATCAGCTCCCGGCCCAACTGATATTGCCATCTGACCTTTGCCATTGGGAGATCATCTATTAATCCAAGAGCTGCAGCTGTGGAACTGAGTCCTGCCTCCTTCATAAACCTCTTGAGGTTCTCCTGATCTTGGTCTCTCTTCTTCTTTGCCGCCGCCGCCTGACCACGTTTATTCTTCTGTGTAGCCTTTATTATTGTCCGTTCATAATTGGACGGCACAGGTAGTGGCTTTGCACGGCATGTCGTGAAGTGTTCTGCAGCTTTTGGATCAATTGGTACCTTCTTTGGCTCTGGCTTTTTTTTTGTGAAGTGTGCAGCCAATTCTGCTTTCATGGCCGTGTCACTCTCCTCATTACTCATATCATATGCCCTCTTTGGAGGTTCCTTTATCTTTGTTGATCGGCTGGAGGAGGCCTTCTTGGGAGCAGGTGGAGGAGCCTTTCTGCTATCGAGCTTCTTCCTCGGAGGAGATGGTGGAGGCGTGGTTTTCCTGAGGGGGTTGGTTTTTGTTTGAGATGGTGGTGGCGGAGTAGGGCTTCTGCGTGGAGCGGGTGGTGGAGGAGGCGTGCTCTGTTTTGCCGGCGAGGCATTGCGTGGAGGTGACGTTGGAGGAGGCGTGGGTTGTCGTGGTGGAGATGACGCCTCCACACCATTTGGAAATATGATGTACCGTTTACGCCAGAGGATGATATTTTGGAGGGCCTGTCCAAACTTGGTCACGTCGTCGCCTCCTGCAATATCGAGGTGAAGTTCTTCAAATCCGCTCAGCACCTCCTCGACCGCGACCTTTGAGTAACCCGAGGGTATCTCATTGCAGTGGAACGTCTAGCCCTGCTCCACCGGAAATGCCATGCCATAAGCCACCTTGATGGAGAGGTTACGCGCATCAACGTGTAGCTCACACTGGCGGCGAACCCTTATGTCATCCACGGGGTAACAAGTTAGCAAGTTCTCCGCTTGAGGGGCCCCGGTGGATGCGCAGCTACTCCGCTGCGCGGAGGGGCTGATCATGGCGTCCGGCTGATAACTCGGACCTAGTCCCTGAAGCTTGATGAGGGCAATTTGTACTTGTTGCGCACTTATGTCGCCGATGCTAGCATGGGTTGCTCTGAGCTCTTGTTCCAATTGGTACACTTTATATGATTCTCTTGTTTTACTTCTCTGCCGGCTCCTGTACGTATTCGCATCCTTGGCGAAACCGTACTTCCACGGCGTATGCTTGCCCATACCTCGTGTCCGTCTCGGGTGCTCACGGTTTTGAAGGGCATGTGTTAGCTCGTCATTCTCCCTATCTGGCACGAACATACCTGCCTGAGACTGCTCGACAGCTTGTACAATCCTTTGACCAGCATCTTGCACTCTTTGTGCCATCACCAAGCTGCCGTCATCTGAAAGGCTCCCCCCATGACCCATGAACCAATTGCGCAGGCGCTCTTCCCACAAAGCGGTAGCCGGTGTGACGTCCTTCGCCATTAATTCTTCTTTCCGCTTCTCCCATTTCAGTACAGCCTTGAGGTAACCACCGGTGCCAAGATGGTGGTGGTATTTCTTCATCTGTGAATTGGCCTTGTTCTTCTGACTCGCGGCCTGGCCTTCAGCTAACAGCTTGTACTCCTCGAATGCTTCCTAGTGATCCGCCAGCTTAGAAAATTGGTTGAAGTCAGGTCTTTCTCCCTTCTAGACATACTTGCGGCTGAGAGACGTCTTCCACGCCTAAAACATTGTTGCCATCTTCTTCAGAGTGAATTTTTTGGCCTTGTCTTCGGACCCTTGAGGAAATGTCAAATTTTCCTTAATATCTTGCCAGAGTAGGTCCTTGGTAGCTTGAGGAACTTCGGCCCATTTTCTGATGCTAATTGGGATGTGATCCCTCACGTGGTAACCGCAAGCGTTGTTGTACGGCCCAACTGCTGAAAGAGGGGCAACCGGCATCCCTTCGTTGCTAACGTCGGTAAACACATGCTTTGTGGATGGCTTCTTGTTAGGTCCCCGATGCTTGGATTGGTTGCTCGATATACGGGGCTTGAAATACACAAACATATGTATAAATGTGTCAAAGTGTATTATATTAATGAATTACGATTAATTAACATGTCCACGGGGATTATATTCTTCTGGCTATACCTCATCCTGGCCGGAACCAGTGTTACCGAACTCAGCGGCTCCAGCGTCAATGGCTTCATCGGCTGCAGCCTCAATGGCCTCACCGGATCCAACGTTAGCCTCAGCGGCAGCAGCGTTAGCATCACCTTCGATGTTACCCAGCGCGATGGAGTCCAGCAAGAACTGTTCTCCCTCGTCGAAAGTAGGGTCACCACGTCCTGGTTGCGCCATCTATCCTAATTCCGAAAAAATGTTGACATAAATGTTGACATAAACAACCATATTACAGATTACAACACAAGCATATTGTAATAAATTTCTTTCCTTTGCACCATAAAACAAATATAATATTATTTCGACTTGAAAATATAATAACACATTTCACATGATATATATACAATTTGACATTTCACATATACATATACAATTGACAATTCACATATACTTATTTGTAATAAAAAATAATGAATCATTATTATTCCACACTAATATGATTTTCAAAAAATAAAATAAGGTTATAAATCCACAACTAGTATGTTAGTAGTCTATTACACCAAAAAGCAAAGCGATCATTCCATATCAACCACTTACGTCACCTCGTGGCTCGTCTCTCGATATAAGTATGCCTGGACCATGCTAGAGAAGGTTTTGCAGGCTTGATCAAGAAGCGAAGTTCCAAAAGCATCTCAGCCAGAGAGTATACGATACATCGAGAGCTGAGCCACGAGGTGACGTGCTTGGTTGACATGGAATGATCGCTTTGCTTTCTTTTGGTGTAATAGACTACTAACATTCTAGTTGTGGATTTATAACCTTATTTTATTTTTTGAAAATCATATTAGTGTGGAATAAGAATGATTCATTATTTTTTATTAAGCAAATTTTACTGAGTCCTTATCTTCATCTGACCAGCCTCTTGCACTCAGTAGTGCCATAATTTCAGGGGATATCAATCTGGAATAAAGGATAGATGGTGATTACGTCCCAAGAATAATAAAAATCATATAGGAGTAAATTTTCCCAGTAGAAGGCACTGACATAGTACATGGCTATTTAATGTTTTCAGATGATAAAATAAGGGAAAGCAATTGGAATAAGAAATCTGTAAATACAAAGTGCATAAATGTTTTCACAAATTCTACTGCACATCTCACTGGAAATGAGAGCTCCACCCTCCACAAATTGTACTGCACATCTCACTGGAAATGAGAGCTCCACCCTCCACATCTCACTGGAAATGACTATTTTTTCTACTAAAGTAAACTAGTTAGACAAATTACTCAGACAAATTTTCAAAAATCATGCCAACTGCTCAAACCCGGCTCCGCCACCGCCGGTCGTGGCTCCGCCACCGCCGGTCGTGCCAACACCACCATCGGGGACTGGTACGTGCCCAATCGACGGGCTAAATCTCAGCGTGTGCGCCGACTTGCTGCAGTACGTCCTCAAGATCCGCCAAAGTGTTCCTTCCTCACAGCAATGCTGCACGTTGCTACAAGGACTTACAGACCTTGATGCGGCACTCTGCGTGTGCACCGCCGTCAAGGCGAACGTCCTCGGTGTGACCGGCCTCAATGTTCCGGTTGTTATTAGGCTCCTCCTCAACTACTGTCAGAAGAACTGCCCTCCTGAGTTCACCTGCCCGTCCTAAGTATCATGCGTACGTATTTGCATGTCCATGCATGTGTTGTATGTGTGATGTTTCTTGGGGTGTCTTCGAAGACCTGTAGCCATATATGTCTCGTCCTGGCAATAGGTCGTTAATATATATGGTTAAGTGTTTGCTTTTTATCTGTGTTGTGCATGTTGTACCACTGGCAATTTGTACGTGTTTGAGTACCCATGTATGCAGCTCTTCTTCTCTGCATTAATAAAGTTTTGTGTAACGTTGTTGTTTGTAACGGTGGATCCAGCTTCCCTAACATGCATGCACACCGTGCAATATTTATTTAATTCCAGGAAATTTCCTAACAAACCCTGCGTACTTAAGGTAATCTGCTACACTGAAAGATTTTTGTTAGCACATTATGTCCTTATAGAGTTCGCTTGTCCGAAGGGCCTGCGTGACTAGTGCAACCCACAGCGCTCCCTCCCAAGCATAACTTTCATATATGTTAAAAAATGATCCGAACAATTTTTCAGTTGAGAAAAAAATTACAAGATAACAACGGATTTGTTATCAAATATCAAATACCATCCTTATATGGCAACGTATCCTGTACACACAGGTCCTCCCGTGTACACACCGTGCACACCAACTAAAAAAAGTCGCAAAAAATTCTGAAAAAAATTATAGATGTACTTCATAGATTACTCTACCTATGTATAAAATTGTAGGTTCAAATTCATTATGTATCAAGAGTTATAAAAAAGAGAAAATTCTAACGAGTTTAAATTCTTTAAACTTGTTAGAATTTTCTCTTTTTTTTTAACTCTCGATATATACTGAATTTGATCTTGAAACTTTATACATAGGTAGAGTAATCTATTAAGTACATCTACAATTTTTTCAGAATTTTTCACGACTTTTTTTAGTTGATGTGCACGGTGTATACATGAAAAGAGCTATGTGCACAGGATACGTTACCTCCTTATATATCACCCCTCTATATATCTACCATTAGATAACAACGGATTTGTTGGCACAAAAACAAAAACAAAATAAGTAGACACCATGACCTTACAGTTACCGAACATGCATGCAAGAAATAAGAAGATACAAGTCATACAACACGACAGGCGTGGAGGAGATGAAAGATGGTACTAATGACTGAGGGCCTGTTTGATAGAGGTCTATATTTTAGTTTTTTATGAAATCTGAAACTTGTAGGTTAAAATAAAGTGAATTAAGTTTATATTTTTGATCTAAAATGTAAACAAGGTGATCTATCTAAACACTCTTAATTTACTCACAGCTCCAGCTTTATGAATCTGGTGAAGCTAAAACTTTCAGCTTCACCAAATTCCCAGAATCTGGAGAAGCTGAATCCCTGCCAAACAGACCCTGAGGATGCAGGGAAGCTTGACCGATGAATGGTATGAAGCTAGCTAGGGTTTAGTTACTTCTAATCTACTTCTAACAAGTTGAGCGAAACATATGTAACACCCTGCTGGCTGAACCAATTAAGAGTCCAGAATATGACCACTACACTTTTCACTCTAAATTTAAGCCAGTATTACTTATAAATTCAGCAATAGTACTTTCCCTAATAAAAATTCTACACAAATTATGCTACCAAAAATTGTATCGAGATGCCATGACCAGGAATAACCATTCGCATATGACTTGGAACCTCACGTCTGAGAATGCTCAAAACCACGTGCCCAAAAACACCTAGAATCATGCACCCCGGCCGGAGCATTAAGTGGGAACTATGCTATATAATAAACCACTAGCAATAATAGCGCGCTACGCTGCGCCATTCTGTAAAGTCGATAGGACCCATCGGTGAATCCATGGGCTGCTATAAACCTTCGATGAAATTTGTTTTTTTTTTTAGAAAACGGAAAATCTGGTCGAATTTTCGATCTTCGTATTTTTTAAATAAAATAGGTTGGTAGGACCCGTTGGCGAATCCATGGGCTGCTATAAACCTTCGACGAATCCGCGTTTTACCCGTCGGTAAATCGATAAGTTGCTATAAACCTTCGACGAACCTGTGTTTTTTTGTGACGAAAATATTTTTTCCGGGTTTTTTTGGTGACGAAAACATTTTTTCGATGAATCTGTGTTTTTTTGGTGACGAAAATATTTTTTCCGGTTTTTTTTTGTGACGAATAAAATGGGTCGGTAGGACCCGTTGGAGAATCTATGGGCTGCTTTAAACCTTCGACGAATCCGCGTTTCACCCGTCGATAAATCGATAAGTTGCTATAAACCTTCGACGAATCTGTGTTTTTTTTGTGACGAAAATATTTTTTTTTGGGTTTTTTTGGTGACGAAAACATTTTTCGACGAATCTGTGTTTTTTTGGTGACGAAAACATTTTCTGTGGTTTTTTTTGGTGGCGAAAACATTTTTTCCGGGAAAAACGGAGAAAGGACCTAGACGTAAGAAGCAGGGGCCTGTTTGTTATTTTTTGGACCTATTCGCTATCCTGAAAAATTAGAAAAGGGTTTGTCCGCGATTTGAACTTACGGGAGGTCTTTTCTGTAAAATACCGCGCCAGGGACCCAAACGCGAAGGAAAAAAAACTATCTTCCCCTCACAAAAAATCGCGAAGGACCTATTTGTAATCCAGAAGGACCTATCCATAATTTCAAAGAAATGGAGGGGCTTTTTGCAAAACAGCTTGGGGGCACGTGGCCTTCCTGGTCTCTCGTCAATTCCTCCCGGTATAAAGGGTGTAGCTGTAGGATCGGATGGCGTCAATCAGAGGGGGGTGAATGATTGCGCGGAAGCTAAAATCTTATTTTTGAACTTTTTGAAACACCCCAATTGAAACTCAAATTGCTTGGAAATCAGTTTATACAGTTGAGAGATCAGTATAGTAGTCTGGGCGACCAGTAGAACACTTGGACAACCAGTTTGGGCACCTGGGCGACTAGTAGGACACTTGGGCCAGCAGTAGAACACTTGGGCGACCAGTTTGGGCACCTGGGCGACCAGTAGGACACTTGGGCGAGCAGGTTGGGCACTTGGGCGAGCAGGTTGGGCGACCACGAACTGTTGGGCGACCACGCACGCAGTCTGGGCGAGCAGACCGATATATGTCCACTAAAATAGTAATTCCTAAAGATCTAGCCGTTGGATTGATGTGAAATTCTAACGGTAGAAACTAGACTCAATTACGCAGCTAACACAAAAAGAATCAGGTCAATCGAATATACGGATCTAAAGTTATGTCCTTCACAAGATGACTGAATCTGGGCGACCACGCGAGCAGTCGGGCGAGCAGGACATCAATCTGGGCGACCATGAATTACCAAAGATCTAACCGTTGGATTGATATGAAATTTTAACT
Organism: Guadua angustifolia; assembly: GCA_036346375.1. Lineage (NCBI taxonomy): Eukaryota > Viridiplantae > Streptophyta > Magnoliopsida > Poales > Poaceae > Guadua > Guadua angustifolia. Next base: position 19,449,350 of record CM070516.1, on the reverse strand, counting down.
ATAAAAACTAGATTCGATTATGAATCAAACCCAACAAGAATCAATCCGATCGGATCTACGGATCAAAAGATATTACCTTCGCAAGATGATACCTTTGCAAAGAACCGAAACTCCGTGATGAACTTCGTGACTGCTATGATGAACAAAACTTCAAGCGATCGATCAACTATGTCGAAGCCAAGAGCAAATCACAGCCGTAAGAAGTAGCTCTCTGGAAGATTGATTTTTATTTCATTGTCTAAAATACTCCAACACCAGAGTACAAACCCTAATACCTGAACGCTCAAAAAATAAACAGGGACACCTCCCTATTTATCTGAGCAACCACGAGAGATTGAATACAACTCTACTTCCAACATGGAAAGAGTCTATATCTATCTCAACTTGGCCCAACGTGGCCAAAAACAAACCTTGCACGCATGTACAGCCCACTTTGTAATTACGTGACTAACCGACCTCCATGTGCATGTTCTCTAGCCCGAACGTCCCGCATGACATCCTCGACCACCAAGACCTCGATTCCTCCACGAACCTAGTCCGAACCTCGGTTCCTCCATGAACCTAGTTCGGTCCGTCATCGACCACGTTAAGCCCTCGAGCAACACACGCACATGAATAAACACAAAAACCGTGCACGAGCACAAGTCCACGACTTGACTCAAGGTCAATCCATGCAACCACTCACACGAGTGCATTGCATCAAGCAGAAGTATCTCAAATAGCGTATGCTATAACCAAAAACACTTTGCAATGCCAATTTCTTTCCTAAACCAATTTTTCATCACATGATTTCACAATCTCCCCCTTGATGAAAACATTGGCAACACCGTTTAGAACAGAACATCGGCATTCTCTTCACAAGAAAAGATTTTAAGAAATTTTATTTTAAAACAGAAAGCAAAGTGATCAAAAACAAAGTGAAAAATCTCCCTCTAAAAGGAAGCGAATGTGCACAAAATTTTCTCCCCCTTTGACTCCAAAAATTCTCCCTTTTGTCAATAAAACATTTTACTTCTCCCCCTAAATGTAAGCTTTCTTCTCTCCCTTTGACAATGATTTCAGCAAGGAAAAACAAATGAGTGCCAAGTCAAGAACCAATGAGCTTAATTGATCATATAACCTTATAGATCACATAATAAGCATAATACATGAACTTAATATTATTTAACAAGTTAGGAAGTGACATGCATCTCAACCTCAATTTAATCAACTATAGCCAAGTACTAAGCACAATCTTGGCAGAAAAACTAGGCCCAAAAATGAAGCAACTAACAACTCAGGGCAAGCAAGTAGTTTCAACTCCAACCTAGTAGACCAAACTAATCTTGATAACGATGAAGCTGCATGTGGCATGCTTGAAGCATACTTCTTTTATTTTCAATGAATGGCATGCTTGGAGCATACATCTTATCTTTCAGGGAATGGCATGCTCGAAGCATACATCTTATCTTTCAGGGAATGGCATGCTCGAAGCATACATCTTCAAGCTTTTGCACATTTTGATAATTTTGACAAGCTTCTTGCAGATTTGAGCCTCCCTTTTTTTTATTCCCTTTTCTTCCATTGTAAACATGCAAAGAAATTAAATGGTCTATGAAAGAGTAAAGCTGAAAAACACACATGCTTCATAGCCCAACTTTGTTAAGAGGATTCAATATCAGGCCTATAACAGCAAGATATCACAGAGCATGCACTATAGACAATTAAACTAAGGAATTCCACAATGTCACTTTTAGTTCAAGTAGGACAATTTAGATTATCATATATAAGCTTAATTACATAATATATAAAGAAATATGATAAAGTAAGCTCATTAAGTAACAGACTTGACATAAAACTCCCCCTCAAAACAAGCTCATGGGGTGCACAACGCCCAACTCTCCTCTTAAAAAGGCAAATCGAGAAGCATCAAGTGGTTTTGTGAAAATATCAGCAATTTGCAACTCAGAATCAACAAAATGCAACACAACATCTCCCTTTTCCACATGATCTCGAAGAAAATGATAACGAATATCAATATGCTTTGTTCGAGAATGTTGCACTGGATTTTTAGCAATATTAATAGCACTAGTGTTATCACAGAAAAGTGGAACACTATCTATAATTAATCCAAAATCCTTTAAAGTTGATATCATCCAAAGCACTTGAACACAACATGCGGCGGCGAACAACATATTCAGATTTCAGCGGTTGAGAGAGCAGCGAAACTTGTTTTCTAGATGACCAAGCAACTAAAGATGTACCAATAAAATGACATGTTCGAGAGGTACTTTTCTGTTAATTCTACAACCATAAAATCAGCATCGAGAAGGCTCTAAGTGATAAACATGATGATGAGGAGTACCATAAGCCAAACTCTAAAGTGGATTGTAAATAGCGAAGAATTCGTTTACCGCTTGTCGATGAGAAGCACGTGGGAAAGCTTGAAAGCGAGCACATAAACACACCGCAAAGTGTATATCCGGTCTTGAAGTAGTGAGATAAAAAGCGATCAATCATGCTTCGATACTCCTTTTGATTAACCGATTCTCCTTCTTCATCCGGATCCAGCGGTTGTTGTGCCAATAGGTGTGGAAATCGGTTTGCATGATTCCATCTCAAAAGCGTCGAAGGAGATCTTTTGTGTACTTCGTTTGGTGAATAAAGATACCTTGCCTTGTTTGCTTGACTTGTAAACCCAGAAAGTATGTGAGCTCACCCATCATACTCATCTCAAATTCCCTACTCATAGTGTCTGAAAACTTGGCAACAAGAGCATGAGAAGTACCACCAAAAATGATATCATCCACATAAATCTGAACAAGTAATAGATCATTGCCATGCTTGAGAGAAAACAAGGTTTTATCAACTTTGCCCATTTCAAAATTATTTTCCAGCAAATATGATTTAAGCCTATCATACCAAGCCGAGGAGCTTGTTTTAAACCATATAAAGCTTTGGACAACTTAAAAACATAGTGCAGGTATTTGGATTTTCAAATCCAGGAGGTTGTTTGACATAAACTTCTTGAGAAATAAAACCATTTAGAAAAGCACTTTTGGCGTCCATTTGATACAATCTAAAACCTTTAGATGCAAAGAAAGGCCAATAAAATTCTAATGGCTTCAAGTCTAGCAGTGCAAAAGTTTCATCAAAATCAAGTCCTTCAATTTGAGTAAAACCTTGAGCAACCAATCTAGCTTTGTTTCTAACAACAACCCCATCTTGACTTTGTTTATTCTTAAAACCCATTTAGTTCCAATGATATTCGACCTAAAGGAGGTGGAACTAAAACCCAAACCTTATTGCGCTCAAAATTCTCAAGTTCCTCATGCATGGCGTTAATCCAAGACTCATCAGATAAAGCGTGACTTACATCTTGGGGTTCAAAAGATGCAACAAAAGCGATATGAGCATATGAGGCATTAGTATTGTACTGTTTGAAGCACACGCACATTTAACTCACCAATCATCATTCAGGAGGATGTCTTCGTTGAATATGCAATGGTGCTGAAATTTACGAAGTTGCTTGAGGTCGATTACCATGTGTGTTTGTTAGAAGAATTTTGAAGATGCTTCTTGATTTTCTTCTGTGGTTGAATTGGGTGACCGAGTTGCCAACTTGATTACCACTTTCATCTTCATCTTCATTATCACTTTCTTCCAAAAGATACTTTCGAATTACAAGTGACTTGTGTCTCTGAAATTTGGGTCTAGTACCAGGACTAGCCTCATCAAAAGTGACTTCACAAGTCTCAACAATTTTGTTAGTTTCTAAATTCAGCACACGGTAACCACAGTATGAAGAGCATAACCAAGAAACAATCCATCTAAGCATCTAGATTCAAACTTATCAAGATTTCTATGTTTGAGAATGAAACATTTGCAACCAAAAACACGCATATGGGAGATGCTAGAATGCGTCCAAACCGAAGTTCATAAGAAGTTCTATGAAGCTTTGCTCTCAAAAATACTCTATTTGAAATGTAGCAAGCGGAGAAATAGCTTTAGCCCAAAACTTCCTAGGAGTAGAATATTCATCAAGCATTGTCCTAGCCATCTCAACTAGTGTGCGATTTTTCCTCTCAACAACACCATTTTGTTGAGGAACTCGAGCAGCGAAGAAAATTGATGCTCAATTCCATGTTGAACAGAAAAGAAGCAAAAAGAGTGTTCTTGAATTCTCCTCCATTATCACTCCTAATTACTTTAAGTGCTTGAGGCAATTCCTTGAGCAACCTTAATGCAAACTCTTGAAACAATTCAAAAGCTTCATCTTTGGTAGTCATGAAATATACCCAAGAGTACCTCGAGTAATCATCTACAATCACAAGAACATACCACTTACCTCCTGCAGATTTTACTCTTAGCGGGTCCAACGGTGTCCATATGTAGAAGTTGACACGGAGCATTAGTCATAATAGTAGAAATAGGAAAATATGGTGGTGCGGTCATTTTTCCATGTTGACAGGGGATCAAACCAAATCACTTGTTTTATCATACTTCAATTCAGGCAAACCTCTCGAGCAAATTTGATTTACTAATGCGTGAAAGGTGATCAAAACCAATATGACCAAGTCTCGATGCCAAAAGTTAGATCTTTTGAAACATGAGATACAAGACATGTCATTTCGGATGATGGACACGAAAAATCACCTTTAAACAAGCGACCAATGCGAGTGATGTTGCATACTAGATTTTGAAACATCTAATATTGACAAGAATTTTTCGAAATCTTACCTCAAGGTCTTCATCAAGCAAGCGAGAAAGCGAGAGCAAATTATATTTGAGCTTGCTTACCAAAGCTACATCCTTGAGAATGAAGTTTTCATTGACTCGCACAATTCCTCTTCCAAGAATTCTTCCCTTTGAATTGTCGCCAAAAGTGATGACCTCATCACCAGAACTTTGTGTGAGGGAGGAGAACCATTTTGAATCACCAGTCATATGTCTTGAACATCCAGAATCTATGAACCATATGTTCTCCTTCCTCTCTTTCACAGCCTACACAAAAGACAATGTCGATGTCTCAGTACTGGGGTTAGATAAAAGACATTTAGGAACCCAGCACTGAGACACACGACAAGTAGGCACAGCACGAGTATACTTGTATACAAAATCAGTTTTGCTCTTTCTCGTGTTTCTTGCAACAAAAGGTGTTTGCATCACCTTAGGCACATAATGAGGAGTAAAGCGTGCCTGTCTGAAATTAGACCTAGCCTTAGCTTTTTCTTGCTTCTGTTGTTTGGCTAGCCTAAAGCAAAAATCTACTAGATGTCCATCTCTACCACAATGAGTGCAAGTGTACTTATGAGAATGTTTAACTTTAGAAGTAAAAGCAACATTTGCATTCATCACGAGAGAAGATAAAATTCAGTGATTTAAAAGCAGGTTTTCTTAGGCTCATTTGCAATTTCAAACTTTCCACTTTCAAGAACTTTGACAACGGTGGGAACATGTGTTTTATGATGAGCATAAGAATCAAAACCTAAACCTTTGTTATGAGTCTGACTTTTGATTGATCCAAAATCATGTTTAGGTTTTTCTTTCCTTTAATGAAACGTTCTAATGATTTTTCCAAGTTATCAACCTTTCTAGACAGAGTTAAACAATTGTTCAGAGGCGTCCACTATTCCTTTCTGTTTTCGACAATTTGAGCAGAAAGAACTTCATGAGTGAGCAAGGCATCATCATTTGAGAAACTCTAGCATTTACATCATGCAACTTCAATTCGATATGGAGCATTTTGAACAAGAAGTTAAATCATGCGGATCAATGGTTGAACAACTAGCATCTTTCATTTGTTTCTCATTTTCCCTATCTTGTTTTAACAGAGAAGCATGTTCTTTCCTAAGTGAAACAAGCTCATTGTGAATTAAGTCACATGACTTACGAGCATCATCATCGGGAATCAAAGATCTAACCCTTGCAATTTGAATTGGAACTATCAATTTCTAGATTTTTTTCTTTAAGAGCCTTCTTAGATTTTTTAAGTTCGAAGCTAATTTAACCATAGCATACTCAAGTTCATCATAAGAAGGACCTACCTCATCAAAATCAGAATCCTTGTCACTATCCCTTTTAGCCATAAAGCACATGCCGGTGAAGTCATCATTAGTATCTCCTTCTTGTCCGTGGCTCATTGTCACTCTCAAAGTCCACATCACTAAGATCGCACTCCTCCAAGGCAGCTAAGACTTTCTTAGCGACTTTTCAAAATTGGGCGCCTAGGAGTAGTGCGTCTTGAGCTGCGTTCTCTTTGGTTCCTTTCTTCCTTCTTTTTCAACTTGGGACAATTTGCTTTGATATGTCCGGAAGACCACACTCAAAGCAGTTGAAAGACCACAAGTAGTACCTCCGCCTCCTCATCCTCACATTGTTGAGTGCTTTGACAGTAGCGTGAAGAAATGAGTACAAGATCTTCTTGAGGAGCATCTCAAACTGTTCATCTCGAAAAAAAGCTAATGCGACAAGGAGGCGAAGATGGTAATCCGGAAGGCGTCTTTGGGGTTAGCAACAAGTACATGTGTAGAGGTTTTATCGGCTCTAGGTGATAAAGAATCCATCTCATAAGTTTTCAACCTAGAATCTGAGATCATCCATGGTCAGCGTGTCCAAATCAACAGTTTGATTGATTGCAGTAACAACCATCGCCATTCAGAGTCGAGATCTCAAAATCTTACTAGCATTCTCCTCTCTTGGATTGTTAACTCCAACACCACGCATAAATTGCACAAGATTTTATCAAATCGAGAGTAAAGATCATCAATTGATTCACCGGTCTCATTACAAAATCGAGAAAAGTCCTTTTGGTAAATATTTTTGCGCACTTTCTTAATCTTAGTTGAACCTTCATGATAGTCACATAATGTCTTTCAAACTGAATGTGCGAGCGTAAATGAGAAACTCGATCAAATTCTTTTTGAGAGATTCCTTGAAAAATCAAGTTTTTAGCTTTAGCATTTAAATCAACGTCAGCTTTATTATCATTAGTGACTATATCGGGAACATCATATGCGATAGAAACTTTCGCCAAACATCATTACCTTGAGCTTCAATATAGGATTGCATCGACTTTTCCAATAAGGAAAATTTGAATCATTAAGCATAGGAGGACGATTAACATACTTATCGACGACATACCTTAACCTCGCTCGATACCACTTGTAGGATCGGATGGCGTCAATCGAGAGGGGTGAATGATTGCGGAAGCTAAAATCTTATTTTTGAACTTTTGAAACACCCCAATTGAAACTCAAATTGCTTGGAAATTAGTTTATACGGTTGGGAGACCCGATATAGTAGTCAGGCGACTAGTAGAACACTTGGACGGCCAGTTTGGGCACCTGGGCGACTAGTAGGACACTTGGGCGAGCAGTAGAACACTTGGGCTACTAGTTTGGGCACCTGGGCGACCAGTAGGACACTTGGGTGAGCAGGTTGGGCACTTGGGCGAGCAGGTTGGGCGACCACGAACTGTTGCGACCACCACGATATCAGGCGAGTAGACCGATATATGTCCACTAAAATAGTAATTTCTGAAGATCTAGCCGTTGGATTGACGTGAAATTTTAACTGTAGAAACTAGACTCAATTACACAGCTAACACAAAAAGAATTAGGTCAATCTAATATACGGATCCAAAGTTATGTCCTTCGCAAGATGACTGAATCTGGGCGACCACGCGAGCAGTCGGGCGAGCAGGACATCAATCTGGGCGACCATGAATTACCAAAGATCTAACCGTTGGATTGATATGAAATTTTAACTGTAAAAACTAGATTCGATTACGAATCAAACCCAATAAGAATCAATCCGATCGGATCTACGGATCAAAAGATATTACCTTCGCAAGATGATACCTTTGCAAAGAACCGAACTCCGTGATGAACTTCGTGATTCGCTATGATGAACAAAACTTCAGCGATCGATCAACTATGTCGAAGCCAAGAGCAAATCATAGCCGTAAGAAGTAGCTCTCTGGAAGATTGATTTTTATTTCATTGTCTAAAATACTCCAACACCAGAGTACAAACCCTAATACCTGAACGCTCAAAAAATAAACAGGGGACACCTCCCCCTATTTATACAGAGCAACCACAGAGAGATTGAATACAACTCTACTTCCAACATAGAAAGAGTCTGTATACATCTCAACTTGGCCCAACGTGGCCAAAAACAACTCTTGCACGATGTACAGCCCACATTTGTAATTACGTGACTAACCGACCTCCATGTGCATGTTCTCTAGCGAACGTCCCGCATGACATCCTCGACCACCAAGACCTCGATTCCTCCACGAACCTAGTCCGAACCTCGGTTCCTCCATGAACCTAGTTCGGTCCGTCATCGACCACGTTCACCCTCGAGCAACACACGCACATGAATAAACACAAAAAGCGGTGCACGAGCACAAGTCCACGACTTGACTCAAGGTCAATCCATGCAACCACTCACACGAGTGCATTGCATCAAGCAGATGTATCTCAAATAACGTATGCTATAACCAAAAACACTTTGCAATGCCAATTTCTTTCCTAAACCAATTTTTCATCACATGATTTCACAGTAGCCATTATCATAAAAGTAATTCAGACTCATCATTGACCATATACTCTGTGATCCACATAGTTACACTGAAGCATCAAAGGTTCCACTAATTTAGTTCCAAATAGATAAGCTAATTCACTAAGTTGTAAATGAGGTAACTAAAGGAGATAATTAAATTAATGGTTGTCTGCTCGTGATGTGTATGTGCTACTCCCATCCTATGCATGTTGCGGTGAACGATCACATAAAAGCAACAACAAAGCAGGTGTGAATCCAACATCAGCAATTACATAATAAAATAGTAAACATACACATAAAAATATCATCATTCATTATCTCATCATCATCGTACGTATTTTCATCGTACGTATTTTCTTTTCATGGAGGTGCTTGTGGAAGGCTTTGAGAGTCTTGTGAATTGTTTGGAGTCAAGATATCCGAAGTAAAGAAGGACTACTACAATTGAATGGCTTGATTCCTTATGCGGTTTCAAGTCAGAGCTAAGACTCTTGCAAGAGCGCTTTAACGAGGAGTAGGGGAGATTGTTGAATCTCTGAGACCTTGGTAAAAATTGGTTGCGCCTTTTGTATCTTTTACATTTCCGCATTTACTGTGTTATCATTCTATTGCTATATTTGTAGAACTGTGTAGAGTTGGAATTAGGATGCAAAACTCATGTGGAAACTCCATGCACATAGGTTGAGCTAGCTAAGTTCAATTTTGAATTATGCCTTGTTGCGAAAAAGGACATATCAATAAAGCAGCATTGCTTATTGCAAATAGAAGGTACACTAAGAGAGAGTATTTGGAATGCAACAATTTAACAGTAAATTCGTAGGAATTTTATAAGAAATCGTTCATTTCCACTGTAACTATTTTGTATATGTTTTACTTGTTTAGTCTTTTGTGGAAAGAATTACATAAATCAAACAACCAATTACTTCTTAAGCAAAAAATCCAGTTACCTCTTCCACCTTCTGATTGGGTCCGAGATCCATGCAATCAAGACACATACAGACCCATGACCTTAGATATCGGTGTAGAGACATGATAGCAGGGTGTCCAAAATATAGATCTAGGAAGGGAGAATAGGACGGAGTATGACACCCCAAAATACATATCTAGAAGGAGGCGACAGTAGAGAGAGATGCGAAGAGGATGCAAAACTGGCATATTAGTGGTAGGTGGTGCTTGATTAACGGGCTATGGCAACTGTTGGATGGTTGCAATAGATTGGGCAGAAGAAGTGGTGGTGTAGGTAGGAAGGAGGGCTAGGTGTGTGTACGCACTATGGCTTAGCTGTTGTTTCTCCTCCTTTAGTGAATGCCAGAGCTCTTGGTCAATTTAAAAAAAATGGTAGTCAAGTGAGATGCGGTGAAAGGGAGAAAAAGATGAGGGTGGTGTAACATCCTCATTTTCGGTCTTCGTGCAAAAACTAATTTAAATTAATTAATTTAAAATTTGGATTTTCCTCGATGTTCTAATTAACCTGGCATTCTTATCCTTCCGAAATTAGAGTTCAATCCTTTATCGTCTGAAAAATCAAAATTTCAAATTCCGGTCCTTACTCGAAATTCCACCTACGTCCCAAAATCCTCTAAAAATCCTGAAACCTATTGCATTAGGTTCCAAATATTCCAAAATGATTTTGGGACTTTTTCCAAGATTTATAGAATCTCGTTGCTATTTTATCTCTCGCGCCATTTCATCAAATTTATTTTATTTGTCCCGGAATTATCTAAATTCTAAAATTCATCCAAAATCTGTGAAACCAATTTTATTGGGTTCCATTTATTCCCTAGTAGTTTTAGGAATTTTTCTGGGATTTTTAGACCCTTTTTGCTATTTTATCTCGCGCGCCATTGAATCTACACTATTCAAATCCTAGCCAATGGGAGAACGCCACGTGGTGAACACGGTTCATCTCCCTCATGCAAAGTTCAGTACAGATAAGCTGTTTCTCCCGTGCTTGGCTTTCAAATTTCCAACTATCATAACTTCTTCATTAGTTCACCAAATCACGTGGGAGCTGAAGCATCGCGACGGCGTCATAATAGAGAACAAATGCCATGCTGTTACCCATGTTTAATCCGAGTTAATCGGCCGCAATTAATCGTTAATGATAATTTATTACTTGGCCATTATCTCGGGCGTTTCTCCACCTCACCGGGCGTGCGAGTACTCGAAAGTTGCGTCTTGACGTCCTCTATCCCGTGCTCACCTTGCCCTGTTGGTTTAGTGCCATTTCCCTTTCCAAAACTCGAGAAAAACCGACGCCCAGTGTTCTCCAAAGACACCGACGAGCCATCTTTTGCTCCGGTGAGTTTCTAGGTAAACCAACCACGTCACTTTGTGCCCCTTGCTTCCGTGATCACAACCATTCAATCGGATTTAATTTTCGTTGCAGTTTGACTCTAAATTTTGAGTTTGTTCATCGTCGGTCGTCGCTCCGTTCGTCGTCGATTTCTCCCGTTTGGGTATGATTCAATTCAATTCCTTGCACCCATAGACTCCCCTTGATGCTAGCTATCCCGTGCTCACCTTAGTTTCGAGAAATATCGCATTTTCGAGGGTTTTTGGCCGTCGTGCTGTCGGCCCGATTTTGGTCGCCAGTTTTACTTCGTCGTTGTCATTCCTGGCCTCGCCGCTGCCGGCCACCGTGCGCATGGTCTTCGCGTCGCCGAGCCGCACCTCCGCCGCTCCTCACTCACCGTCATGCCCCGCCCGCCGCACTGCTTGCGCCTCCTGCTGCCATTTGGCTGTTGTCGCCCACGCCCAAGGCTCCTGTCGCCGCCGTCACGGCCACCGCCTCCTCCAGCGTGGCGCCATCCCCTTGGCCATGAGCCCCTTCTCCTCTTGGCCGGCTCCCTCCATTGCTCCCATGGCTTTCTCTGTACACAGACACTTTGAGAAGAAGGACAAGACACAACGCAGGTGGGACCCGCTTGTAAGTGAGGGAGAGAAATCAGAAAATGGAGAAAAAGAAAAGATGCCAAAGGAATATTCTCGGATTTTCTATTTTCCAATCCGACAGAATTCAAACAATTGTTTCTCCTCTGTCGTAACTCTGAATCAAGTGATTCAAATTTCTAAATTCATATAAATTCATCTTCTATCTGCCAGTATTTTTATTATAATTTTTACTTTCTTTTTATTTTATTTTATTCATTTCGTGCACCGTTCTGCGTGTAGTCGAAGAAGCGGTCGTCGTCGTCGACGAAGGAGAAGACCTTCAGAACAGCGCAGCACACTTCATCGACGAAGGCAAGACTCCTTGACGCACGTTGATCCCATCGTTTATAACTGTTTTATAAAATGTTTACAATATGCATGGCTATTTATATAAACTGATGATGTTAAAATATAGGATATTAGTTATACCCATTTCGAAATGACATCCTTGTGGTTTGATTACCATGCCTTTGTAACCTTAGGATTTGATCATGAAATCATGTATCATGTGATTAACCTTGTTTAGTACGTTAGACTGTGCTTAGGATTGATGTTGATTAAAAATGCCTATGGCGGGTTAAATTCTAAATGTTGTTGAAACTTGTTTTATCAAAATTGTAGCAAGGTGATTGCTACTGTGATTACAAAATAAAAATAAAATGAAAATAGTTTTGATTGGGGTGGAATGGTTTGTCGGCGGTGCGGATGGAGCCTTGGGTTCGTTTGTGAAAGCCGCCTAATCAATTTAAGGACCGACGCTTATGACTATCCATTCTAAGCATTACCGTGCAACCACAAGTCTATAATGGGTGCGACCTTCTTTGAATAATTTGTAGAAACCTAACTTAGACTCGCTAGTTGGTGGAATGTGGGTGCCAGATGGAGGCAAGTCGTATTTCCCACACAGCGCAAGAGGGGGCTTCTGTACTGGGTGGATGGAACCCTAACAGCGGTGAAACCTCAGCGGGTGGGTCGGGTTAGGCGTATACATTGTAAAGGCCTTGTCATGATCTCTCTGCCGGCACACCAAAGGAAGTATGTTCATAGCGCTTGGCATTAAAGAGATGATCATGTTTTGTGGGTAAAGCTGTACACCTCTGCAGAGTTAAAACTATTTGAATAGCCGTACCTACGGTCAAAGGCAAAGCGAAGAATGCTTTCATATACTGGTAGACTTGGTTTTGGTTTTTAAAATAACTGATGTTTTGGGATTCGGGAGTGGTAAGAACTCTCGAATGTTTATTTGGCGGATTGAGCCAATCAGGTAGATGGAACCTGTTTTGATCATGATGGATAGAGTCATGAGCCAGTATACTAGTGATGGTGGATAGAACCTTCGCTAGAATAATAAATATGTTCAATTGCTAAAATATTTGTTAAAATATGCATTGTGAAAACTATTATTAAGTATAGTTTGATTAAACTTGGCTTTATGAAAAAGAACTCTATTAAGCCTTTCCTTGGAAAGCCCTACATGTTGCATTTTTCCAGACTTGCGGAGTACGTTTGTACTCACATGCTACACAAAATTTTGTCATCAGAGAATTACTAAGATGCAGTCGAAGACAATGAGTTCTATGACGAGGAGTTCGTTGGAGATCGCCAAGATAACTAAGCGCACGCTCCTAGTCGTTGCCTGTGGTGTCTTTTGGGTTTTATCTTGTTGTTTTTGTTTCCGCTACTGTAAACTCTGGTCATGTGACCAGGAGATGTAATAAATAGCCATGTGGCTGGTACTTTATATTTATGATATTACTTTGTTCTGTTCTGGTTATGATTATCACTGCTTCACTATGTCACTACAACATGACCAATCTATTCTAACACACACTTTGCAACACATATAGTTTGTGTTATAGGAAAACTCAACTACAACACATGCTACGTGTTGCTAACACCATATGTAGAATTCTCAAACATACAGTACCCATTGAATTACCCTACAACACTTGATGGTCATGTTGCTACACTTGTCAGATGTGTTGGTAGGTGAACAAAGAATTGAGATAAGAAACATATATAAATTTTGGCTAAACAAGATAGGGTGATGGAGGCTGTTGCGCTAATTAATCTTCCTCGAGATGTGTGGTGCCTTGACTTCTCCTTGTCTAAGTATCCTGCATTGAAGGGGCATCAGGCAATATGAGAATAACATAACATACTTTAGACAACAGTTGAACTTCGTTGCCCCCCCCCGTGCGGCGTGATGTGGTGACCCCGAGTTCCCGATTCCAAAATCCAAATCGTCCAGTGACCCCGAGTCCTCGACGCTAAATCGCCTAGGGGTGAAAATGAGTCGGGTAATACCTGATCCGTATCCGTATCCGTAATAAAATTATCCAAAATTGCGGGTACAAATTCGGGTATTTTTGGTTCGGGTACTACCCGGATAATTTTTGTTCGGATATGGGTCGAATACAGGATAGAAAATACCCGATGAAAACGGGTCAATATGGGTACTAAGCGGGTATTTCCTTCAGGGTACCTGTGAACAGTTCTTTTCGGCTCGGTGGCTCGCATGACCCATAGAGCCCATGTGGCCCATCTCCACGAGACCAAGTGAAATTCGCAGAACGCCAAGTCCCCTTCGGCAGCACCTAGCCGTTAGAAATTTGGGCAAATAAACCGAAAACCGAAATCGAAGCTGAAAAAACCGAAACTGAATTATTCAGTTGTTGATTCGGTTATCTGTATAAAATAACGGATTTTTTTTGGCTTATTCGGTTTTCAATCTCGGTTAGCCGAACTAACCGGACCAGCCTTAGCCCTCAGTAGTTTTCAATCTCGACTCGAGCACATGTGACCCTCAGTAACCCTAGCTCAGCTGGACGCCCTCCATTTCCTGAATCCCAACTTCCCCAATCCCCACTCCGTCTCCAAGCGACCAAGCGCCGCTAGTCCCTTGGCTCCGGCCTCCGGCGCCTGCGCCCTCCTCCCTTGGCTCCACCGCTCCGGCCTCCAAGCACCGCGCCACCCCTCCCCTCCGGCCTTCCCCTCCGGTCTCCAGTGCCACCGCCCTCCAGCTCGGCCTCCCTTCCCCAATCCCCACCCAAGCTCCCGCCCCCCTCCCTCCGGGCCTCCGGCCTCCCGGCCTCCCTCCTCCACCCAGCGGCGCCTCCCGGCCTCCCTCCCCCCTCCAGGCGTTGGTTCCGGGTTCCCCACTCCAGATCCAGCTCAGCCTGTCGCCGTGCCCTCCACTGCCCATTCCACCGTGAGTCGCCCACCCCTATTTGGCGTGAGTTGTTCAATCCCATTCTTTAATTTCTTGCGTCTTCTTCATTTGATTCTTGCACTTTCGGTCGTCGCGTGGTAGGTGTTCGTGGCGAGCACGACTGGGCTCCTCGTGGCGTGGGTCAGTGTCTGCCTCGGCGGACTTGGTGAAAGCGCTCGTCAACCTCGGTCCTCGGCGTGGAGTATAGGCGCGACAGTCCGGGAGGAGCCCGCCCAGACCATCAGGGCCACGGTCGGGGCGACTACTACATCTGCCGCTTCCTGTAGGTAAACATGTTTAGCTAAAATTTACTCTGAATCTGAAAGTGAGGCGAAGCTGCAGAATATGTCTTGATATGCATTGCCATACTTAAAAACATGTTTAGCTAAAATTTACTCTGAATCAAAGTGAGGACTTTATTCGAATCAAAGTGAGGGCTTTACTCGATATGAAAGTGAGGACCTTTGCTCTACTACGGTACTAAAAGTCATTTTTAGCTCTGACATGATTTTGCATGATTGTTTCAAATTTCATGCTACATTAGCATAGTTGGAGAGTTTCCATGCTTTTGATGAAAAACGGGTGGGTTGTAGAGAGTCCATTCTATCGGTGGCCCCAACTGAAATGTTCTGGTTATGTATTTAAATCTAGGCACCTTAATGTGCATCTGAATCTTGTGTTCGAACTAAAATCTAACATGGTTCACAACCGTTATCGCATTGTATTCCGTTGATCTAATGGAAATTAGAAATTAGTCACGCATATATGGCGGAGCATCCATTGACTCAAGTCACTCAACTATAATTACTTAAATCATTTCACAAAAGTTGCCATCCGAAATCGGACATTGGACCACTAATTAGAAAATGCAAGTTCTGACATATGGATGAAAACCATCTACCATATACTTTCTAAAGGACATTCCTCAACAAAAAGAATCTTAGAGGAAAATATGTTTATCGATTTGCACATTCTACATACTAGGAGCCTTACTCACCAAAAAGAAGCCTCCATATGTTAGGTCATGAGATAAGGTGGCACACCACTCCAAGAATAAGTAAGAACAGTTGATCTCATGAATTCGGACAAGCTAATAGAATTTTGAAGAATCTTAAGACTGTGAAAGTTTACAATTAATTTACAAACCAATCAAAACAAACTCTAAAGTAGGAACAGATGGTGCTCTTTAACCATGTTTAAATTAATGATCTTTATAGTAGTTGATGGTAGATGGTTGCTGTATTTATAAGACATAATGACAAAAGGACAATGGGAGCAATTGGAAATAACATGTTGGATATTCTTGCTAGATAGAAAAGGCAGAGCAAACCACAACCTATTGGATTCTTGCTAGATACAAAAGTCGGAAGTGCACACTAGATTGTCATATTTACACCCTTTTGTCTCTGATGTATAATACTTTGTATTACCTTGTCTATAGAGCACCCATTCAACAGAATCAATATTGTTACCTTCTCAACCTACTTTTAAGATGGTTGATCTGTATTTCAATTTACTAGTTGGATATTAGTATTTCACTGCAAGTCTGTGGTGCATCTGCTTGTTTTGTTCTGATGCTTAGTCTATTTCATTGCAAGTTTGTGGTGCATCTTGATTACCTCGCTGCTTGAATACACTATTTAAAGAAGATATTAGGTGGCTAGCTTGTGACCCAGTTCAAGTAGCAAAAAGATATCGTGCTTTCAACACCCGAGGCTTTCGCTTTAGGCCTAAACGTCTGGATGGAGTGACACAAAATAGTGGAGTAGTACTAATTACAAAGACATCTAGTTCGTAAAAAGTGATGCAAATCCTATTTTAGGTGATGTGGCATATTATGGGAGGGTGATTGATATAATTGAGTGAACTATGTCAAATTTTCAGTAGTACTATTTAAATGTGAATGGGTTGATGTCATTCTTGGAAAAGGCATTAAAAAGACAAATATGGGTACACACTAGTCAACTTCTGCATTTGATACATACAGGGGAAAAGATTGAACATGAGCCATTTATTTTTGCTAATCAAGCTGATCAAGTGTTTTATGTTGAGGATCAAATAAACCCAGGGTGGTCTGTGGTTATGAGGATGAAACCTAGAGATATATATGACACCGGGGAGGAGGAATGTACAGATGACATAGAAAGTGCACCATTCCATGTCTCACAACTTGGGAAGTTGTTCAATAACGCAAAGAACGCCCAGCATTGGGTTAGAACAGATATTGAGGGTATAACCGTGTATGCTGATAATAATGAATTGAACAATGAAGCATAGTGGAGGGAATCTTTTTTCATAAAGGTATGAATTTTGCAACCCAATAGTGCAAGGAAGGTTTCCTATGTCATTGCAAACCTTTTGTGCTATTATTTTTTTGTTAGTACGGGTGCACCTTATTGTACAACTTGACAAACTTTTGTATTTTTTCAGATTCTGCTATTTGGTCCACTGAATTATGGTGAGGATGCATAGTAGTTTGCTAAATGCATAGGGGGTGAGTAGTAAATTGTTTACTTTCTTCATCAATAATTTGTGCAAATGTATACAATAATTTCTTGTCTTTTTGTGGTTGTAATGTAGCTAAACTGTCAGGAGGATGAAAGGAAGCTTGAGATACCTTAGAGGGGACTGACTTCCTATAGTTACTTCTGCACGGAAGATTATGAACATTTATCTAACTTTGCTTATGCTAATCTGCTGATGGTGATGAGGCTATGCTGGTATTGAATGGGTTATCCTTCCTGTGTGGTACATTAATTTATATGAGTATCTTGTGAAAACTCACACAAAAAGTAGTTGAATTTTGAATTCTTGTGTATATGAAAGATGGATTTGTCTTCAAACATTAAAGGTAGAGAAATGTTGACATCAATAGCTCAATCAAGGAGTTACTTGAAGTTTGGCATGTTCAGTAACTTCACAGGCAGAAATTCGCTTTATTGAAACAGCAGATTGCTTGCTCTTTTCAAGGAAAGTAGGGCAGAAAATCTACAGTTGAGTGGGCAAAAAATCTACAGTCGAGCCTATACCTCTGCAATTCCAGCCATCATGCATCCCGTCTGGTCAGTGTGTCGATATGCGTTGTATGAAAGAAACAAAAGGAAAATCAATTGCTTAGCCTTCAATTTGTGTATGTTAATGTCATCTTGATTCGATTTTGATGTGTCAGACAAGTTATGTATATTTACATTCATGCAATTTTCTTGTTATTCTTACAGGTTGAAAAGATCAATGGTTGAATTGTTGTATTTGGATGTTTACCTCATCAAGGGATCAAGAAGCAAGGAATTTCAAGAGGAAAAGATAGTGCTAGTAGTGTACTAGTATTAGTAGTAGTAGAATTTCATATGGTAGGACACAAATTTTACTCTTATTCTCAACAAATGAGATGTATTGTTCTATGTGGAATGATGTTCAATACTTATATTTATTTCCTTAATTAATGCAATGCAATCTACCATTTGATCATTGCTCGTGTTGAATTGTATTATATATCATCTAATATGAATTTCTTAATTATCAAATAAAAATTATTCGCGACAATTATATTTTGTATATATATAGCAAATAAATAAACCATAATTTACGTTTACTTAGTTGTGTTGCAATAGACTAATTATGTGTTTCTAACAGGTGTTACATATGTGTTGAAAATATGTGTTGTTATATATAAAAACATATGTTGCTACTTTGCAACACCTTTTCTTTTGTTTAACAACATCTAGTTTGTGTTGCAGTATATCTACCATAGCAACATGACCAATAACATCACTTATCACATGTGTTGCTATCTATCCTAGCAACACATATGTGTGCATATAGCAACATATACCTATGTTGGTATAGCTCATTCCTGGTGTAGTGTGTGTACTAGCAACTGATCTGGGACTAGCACAGAAATACACAGGAGATTCCGGATGGTAAATCTGGGGTCTCACAGGTGGTAAATAGAAAAGAGCTATTTTTGCCTAATAAGAGCATCTCCAATGGTGCCGCTTCAGCTAGCTATAAGAGTGCCATCTCAGCATTTTGCTTAGGTGGAAGAGAGAAAATGAGGAGAGAGATATAGACGGGTTACTAATGTATAGCCAGGCTATAACTGATTCTAAGGCACTTATTATCTATTACATGTGGGCCAATATTTAATTTTATAGACAATGCTATAGCTAATCTATTAAAGAGATTGTCTATATACTATCTATAGATGACATGGACATTTCTTATAGCTAGTACCATTGGAGATGCTCTAAGATGATAGCCGTGAATGTATCTTTTGGCAGTGCCGTCAAATCTGAAAGCTACAGTTCTACAGTGAACAATGGGGCTGCTACAGTGGAAGCAGTACCCTCTCATATTATTTTGCTGCGTTGATTTAGAATGCTACTGCTACAGTACTCCTCTGACTTTCATCGAGGTTTCGACTCAAGAAATTGAAGTTTTTACAATTTTATATTACTAACTTTGTAACATCCTGAAAATTTTAAAAATAAAAAACAAAATTTAAAAATAGAATTAAATAAAAATTTAAATTGGAATTAAGATTTTAATTTAAAATATCATCTTTTCGTTATTTTCTTGAATATTGGTCTTAAAAAAGAATAATTACAATGTTGAAACCCTTTCTTCCAGAATGAACAAACTATAAAAATGAATTTGAATTATGATATTATTTTGAATTTCCATCTTTTCAGAAATTTTCCTGAATTTTGGTTTTGAAGAAAATCTTTTATATTAATTGTTTTCTTCTCCTTCAAAAAAAATAAAACCCAAAATCCCATAAGAAATAAAATCTAGAAAAAATTATGTAAATCCAAATCGTCTCCAGGGCATCCCTAGAATCTTTCAAAGGCATGTGAACATATTTAATGTTGAAAAAAAAATCAAAAGCATTGTATGGAGACTAACAATAGTATGCTTGTTAGAATTTAATAAAAATATTTAAATGTGGTCATCAATTGAAATTTTTATGTCATCATCCATAGTGTCTTGGGAACCGACCTGAAAATTTTTAGAAAATTAAAAGCTCATTTTTAGTGTCTGAAAAATAAAAAATAGAAGAACAAAATAACTAACCAGATCAATGTCAGAATGTAATAAAAATTTATATAGCTGATCATCTTCTGAAAATTTTTTGGAAACATTAAAATGTCGATAGGATCATGCAAAAAAATGGCAAATAAAATAGACTCCATTTTCATCCTTAGAAAAATCAAGAACAGAGAGTGATAATTTGTAACAGTCACATTATCAGAATTTTTGAAAATTACAGAGTCAAGTCATGAGCTGAAATTTTTACAGGAGGGTAAAAATTATCTCCAGATCACTCAAAAAAATTTAAAAAAAAGTTTAGACAATGAATCTTAGCTCAATTAATTCAAAGACCTAGCGCTATCTAGAGGAAAAATTCCAGTGCATTCCTTGCATTTCTGCCATGCGGACCTGTCCTGTTCCTAGACCCCACTTGGCAGTCACTAGCTCATCTTCTTCCCTAAGCCAACTGCCTTTGCTCCTCTCTGCTTGCTCGCTGCCACGACAATCAAAACCGTGTCAATCCTCTACCAGACTACCACGGCAACCAAATGTCAGCGAAATCATTGCCACGGCAGTACAATGATCCAAAGCCGACTCTATTGTGTCGTGTGAACTGAAATCACTCTCGCACCATCATAGCCATCTACTGGCAGAACACCGTGAACCTTCTTCTCCTCTCACCGTCCTGCTCTTTCTCAAATCAACACCACCTCCCTATGCCAACCGACCTTGCCGCTGTATACTGCCAAAGCGCGTCGCCCAAGCTCTGCCCTCACCATACCCTACCATGGCGACATCGCCCCCATGCCCTGTTAAAGGTAATTTTGTAATTAATAAAGAGTTTTGGTAAGAGTCTACTTAGGGTAAGGAGTCCGATTAGAATAAGGAGATAAAATCCTATTCCGTTTATGTAGGCTAAAGTTTTAGGTATAAATATGGGGTAAGTCTCAGTTGTAAAAGCGAATAAAGCGAGAAGTAATAAAGTGAAAATTGTCTCAAAGTTTTTAGCGTTCTGTTCCAACAAGTGGTATTAGAGCACGGGAGATCCGATTTCTCGGCAACGCTAGATCAAAACAAGGCGTCACAGATCCGATCCAAAAATTCCCGAAGTGGCCGGCGGTGGCGGCATGCCGCGAGGACTCCGTGAGGCGTCGAAGAGAGAATGTGAGAACTAATGAACAACATTAGCCAACCTAAGTCATGATCACCAAAAACATAGTGCGGAAATAAATCATTAGATGAATGCACTGACCTGGTGAAGAAGAAGTAGCCATTAGGATTCTTGTCGGTGTAGGGGATTTGATCGGTGACGAACATAAATGCGCAATGAAGAAAACAAGGCACCGAGATTTTTCTCGGTGATAGTCACGGTCTTCGGTAATATGTACGCCAAACCCTAGATCTTTGTAGCATATTTCATCCTACAATTTGTGCTAGATGTCAATCCTTATCCAGGACCTCAGTCAAAAAATTTAGAAGATTTTCACTGTGATTTGATGGCCAATTTAATACCAAATCCAAGCTGTCCAGAGCTAGCCTAAACGGAATTCCCTTTTTTTTTTTGTTCTCACTGACAGTGGATCCTTAGCCCCACTCGGTAGCCACAGCAAACCAGCAGCCTTCTTCTCCTCACTTCACCCGCAAGCCAGCCTCGCTTTTCTCTCTGCCGAAGCTGCCACGGCAGTGACTTCATCGCCCAGAAGCTGCCACGACAAAGCGTTGCTGTCGTCCTTGCTGCCGTGGCAGACATCTCCCTCCACGTGACATCACCGGCCAGTCGCTCCCATGCCGAACTTCGCCAGCTCCGCCTTGCCCACGCCGTGACCACACAGCTCGCGCCATACCTTAACTTGCCAAAGACTTGCGATGCCATTTTTGCCCAATCCATCACAGCTCAACATCCGGCCTTGTTGCACCACCATTGCTCGGTCGAAGTCCTTGCCTTCTCTCTCAAACCGACCCTGCTCACCGCCCATGCCATCTTCCTCACCGAGCTCAGCCGACGTCCCATTTCTTTTCTCTGCCGATCGTTGTCACAGCAAATGCCGAGCCTCCTATAGCCAAACTCTTACTACACAGAACTACAACACCCCCATACTCCCACTTCATCCCTCTCCTGGCCAAGTCTCCCTCAAATAGCTTTGCATGCCGCCATGATCACCCAAATCTGAAACGCAGGGCAAGAACTCAATCGGGCGATTCAGTAGGTAATTTGGCAATTCCTTCAGCCTGGAACTTCCTTATGACTCCGTGAGCTTGTGTACCTTCTCAACTACAGCTACCACCGCCTGAATCTTCGCCGCACCTAAGTCATCTTCTCCCTCTCCGGCCACTCGGTGGCAGGCTATTCCAGCTGTTCCCCGTTGTCATTAGCTAGCAAAATGGGTTGCATTTGACCCCTTAATGGTTGATTCATGCTCCTCCAAAACCGATTCGGCTTCATTCGCTTGATCTCTGCTCAACAGATCGCCTTACCTCCGGTGGCCACCGGCTTTGAGTGGGACCACCCCAGGTGCGCCCTGATCTGGTGATGCTCCTCGGCCCCTTGGCTAGCCAGAATCGGCCTCCTCTCGCCACCGCCCACCGGCGAGGTCCTCTCCAGGCTCCTTTGCTTTTGGTCATTGGGAGGTGGCCCCTCCAATTAGCCAGTGTGCGCAGCCAGCTAATTCAATCAGGGAAGTCACCTTCTAACTTAGGAAGCAGGGTGGTGACATCGGCGTATCCTTGTTTGGCCTGAAATCGCAGAGCTGGCAGCAGCTACAGCAGCGAAGAACTCGGCTTTGGGGCTCTAGCGGACGGAGGAAGAGGAAGAAGGAGAACCAAGGCTGATGGGTGGGCTTGAAGTGGCCGGGACCCACGTGCCAGTGTAATGAGCAGCTCAAATTTTTATTTTCTATTTTTAATTTATTTGAGGATTGATATTTCACCACAAATTTTTGAAACTTTTTGTAGAAGTCTCTTATGGTTATAAGGATTACCCTATAAAAATTTTAACTAAATATATTTTTCATTTAATTTATAAAAATTCAAACATTGATATTGTTGAATTCTTAGCTTTTCGGATTTAAATTTTTAAATACAGCAAACTTAATTATTTATTTTTGATATTTTTACCACTAATTAGTATATCCATTAAGAAGATAAGCTAAAATTTTTAGCTTGAGATAATATCGGGTCATTTTTATTAACATTTGACAGTGTTACTGTTCCTTTCTTTTCATAATTAATTATGTTCACATGACTTTTAAATTCAAAAATAAGGTTCTAGAGATTTCTTGAGTTTAGATAGAATTTTTTCACACTTTAGCATTATAAGTTTTTTATTCTTATCATTTATCTATTGCATAAATCAATATTAAGAAGGATTTCCATTTTAGAGCAAATTCAAGAAAAGTAAAGAAAATCCATAAAAAGCTAAAAATGGAGAATTAAACATAATTAAAATTTAATTTCTTATTTTATTTAAAATTTTGAGGATGTCATAGTGTGCATCCCAGGACGTGTCGTATACCTTGTTTACTACTCAATACAACGGGAGCACCGCCACCACGAGTATCATCTTCTCCAAAACTGGCGCATGTTGGCGGGTCGCTTTGGCCAATTTCCACTGCCCCTAGCCAGTAAAATGAGCTTTCTTATGGTCACTAATGCATAAATCACCGTCAACCAAGCCTTAGGAGATTTCATTTTCATTCTCGGCCCTCACCATCGCCAAGCACCGCCTCTCCTCGGTGATAGACATTTTTGACCAATTTCCTTAGACACCAAGTCGCTCCCTAGGCGCACCACGGTTGTCTAGTGCTCACCGAACTTTGGCTGGGCCAGCGCCGCCCTCGCCTAGCCGCCGTCGGCCATCCTCCCCAAATGCTCTGTTTTGTGCCACTGCGAGGCGGGCCCAGCCTATCAATAGCCAAAGCTAGGGTGGGAGAACATTGAAAACCGGATGCACTTTCATATTGAGAATATGTACTTTTCTAATTTCTATGGAATTTCCAAACCGACTGAAATTGAAATCTTTATATCTTTTGCATCCTAAGTCCAAATCAAGTGTAATAAATTTATAAATTCATATAAAATCATTTAGTTGCAAAATATGGAAAATTATTTAATTTTTATATTTAGTTTTATTTTTTTAATTTGAAATCTAGATGAACCATAATATGGACTCTATATAAAATATGAAAAATATAGCTTAAAAATTATAAAATAAAATCCTACATGCTCCTAAGACCTTAAGAAACCTATTTTTACAAAAATATTTAGATTTGAACCAATTTTGAATTAATTTTGTAAATTGGTCATTATTCAACGCATTAGAAATTTAATTAGCTATAACTTGTGTATATAAATTCAAAATTTGGTAAAACCAATTCCTAGGCTCTGATAAGACCATAGCATCCTTAGATATGCAAAAAGTATTTCATAATTGATTTAGTTTGCACTAAGTTTATAAAAGAATTTAGGTGCTAAGTACATATAGTTAGTATATGGCCAGGTAGCGCAAATAAGTGTCTATGTAAAAGAAACCAGTCTATGAATATTCTATAGGTCCAGATTAGCAACTTTGTAAAGATAAATAATGTTTACCTTAGTTCCTATATAGCTTTGCCTCCTATATACAAAAGACCGACACATAGAATATCTTTCACAAATAAGTAATAATAGGTGAAAGACCAGTTGGCATGTGCCCTATAGGTCTAAACCACCTAATACAATAAAAATTATTATAATTAGTCATAGCTTGCACTTAGCCCCTTAATCAAAATATGCTTTCATATATATATATATAGGAAAATGATTCCATACTCCTGGGTGTATGTACTCCCACCTCTAATATACCATTTAAATGATGTTGTTATACCTTTTTTATCCTTTTGAGTATACTCTAATATTGATTATAAGATACTCTAAAGTGAGTTTCATGAAAAATTTCATTAAAATCCACCTTTTATAGCATAATTTGTTTACATATTCTTATACATATGGAAAAGGGTATGTAGCAAAAAATAAAGGATCTGATAAAATTTTTTTAATCATGTTGTATTCGAGTATCTTAGAATTATTATTGGAGTATACCGAAAGTGATAAAGGAGTATAAAGCGTTTATTTAAGTGGTATATTAAAGGTGGGAGTATGTACTCCCAGGAGCACGGAAAAGACTTCCTATATATATATATATATATAGAATTAAAATATAAACAAACAAATATAAATAAAATGTCATAAATAAATATTAGATCATACAGACCAGTTTTAAAGGTCAAGACCATCTCAATCTACAAAAAATATTAATTGCCTGATTTAGTTTAAATTAAGTTCATAATAGGTTTTATTTTCTATGTACACGAAGCCTAAAACATTAATAACTTTTACAAATAAAAGTTAAAATATGTAAAACTAGTTTAAAGATACTTCTAGGGTCAAGACTTACTAATGCTACAAAAATGATTGCATATGTATGTCAATTGCATTTACAAACCTAAAAGGAAATTCGACCTTTTATAACGTAAACTTTAAAAATATATAACATTAGGAAATAAATATAATATCACAAATAAACTCTAATACTAATAGAACCAGCTTAAAAATGCTCCCTAAAGCAAGATAGTAAGCTAAACAATGTTTCTGATCAAGTTGTGCACTTCTTACAGGCTCCTACCAAGTGCTAGCTTGTCGTGCTCGAAGACAGATTTCCTATTGAGGCTGGACACAAGGTTACATTTTCATACAAGGAGACGGACATTGTACATGGTGACACTTTGGAAAAGGGCTACATGAGGGTGCAAGTGGACTATGTCCACGATGACTTATTGTCTTATGTGTTGGAGTTCCTGTCGAACGAAGATATCATCACTCTTGGGTAAGCGTGAACGTTGTTCATCAACTAGCCCATGATCTTTCCAATGAAACAACATGTATACCTACTTACATATACATGTGTTTTGTAGGTTCCTACACCTATCGTACCTGCACCTATTCCTACCACTATCACCACTCCATCCAAATTGACTGGAACGAAGTGTGAGCTAGTGTGCAAAACGACCAAGTCATCGACCAAACAAGCATAGGAGACCTCGAAAACTCCTTCTGTCAAGAATACAAAGTTGACAAAAGACATCAAACCTCCTAAAAAATAGGTCACAGAGCCCCCCAAAACAGAAGGTCATAGAGCCCCCTAAAAAACAGAAGGGGTACATACATGGACAACCCCTTCTCCTAAGAAACTAATTGAATACTCTACCCTATGTCGCTCGCTTGCTCCATAGATGATACATTAACAAGGCCAAAGAGGCAAATGGCACCAAGCATCACACCGATTTCCATGTGACATATCGAGGGGGACAATTCCACCATTAGGAGAATGGGACATTCCTAGTGAGTTTTAAGGATTTGTTCTTTTTGTACAACAGGCAAGCCGTTAATATTTCTACTATACGAACCTGAACGCTGCTAGTACAACATAAGTATATGATTGTTCTAGGATTTTGATTATGTTTTTTAACAATTGATTTGTTTTAGCTAATGATAAGGTAGCGAACCACGATGCATTAACACCCCATCATCGACCCCGAGGTGGTTTCTATGACCATGGCACAATATCAATCAGATTTTGTTGTCGACTACCTCAAGTAGCATTGCTCGCTGAGACATGAAAGGACTTCATTCTCATCCCGTACCACAAGAGGTAAGTACTACTCTGCTTACTTTACCCTTCAATTACTTGTATGCACTTAAACCTTATATGAATTTATTTTCTTGCACTGCATACATTTAATAAGGAACCATTAGGTTCTACTCATGATTATTCCAAGTGAAAACAAAGTGTACGTATTTAACTCGCTAGAGAAGAGGTCGATGAACTATGTGATCAAACCTATTTTGTAGAGGTAAGTACATTTCTCTAACCTGACACTTTCTGTATTTAACTACGTTCATTTTTTTACTAAATGGCATCTTTGGCCATTGTATGTAGGGTTTTTTTGTCTTACATTGCCGAAGGAGAGTGACACAACAAGAAACGAGGTGACCAGCTGGAGTGGAGGTGCTTCAAGGTACAAGTGCTTAGCGTAGGATTCTTCCTAATATCTATTCTTCATCTTGTAATTTGATTTTCTTTGTTCACAGTGTGATCAACAGGGTTACGACGAACTGTGCGACTTCTACGTCATGCACCACATGATGATCCTAGTCAACAGCTTAGACCTTTTCCCTAATGTATGTACATGCATAATACATTCACCCTTTTACATATAAATTTTAAAACTTAATTAGTGCACTAATTTCTATTTTGCAATAGCCCGATATCACCCACAAGAGCCTGCAAACAAAAAACATTTCAACAGAATAGCAAACAACATATGCACATGGTATTGGTCAAACATTATAGCGAAGGACGGTAGGTTTAGAGACACGACAAACTCCTATTAGTCTATATAAACAATGTTATATACTGTGAATTTCTACTCCTATTAGTCTATGTAAACCAAGGTATTATATATTGTGAATGTGACATATGTAATGTTAAGTATATTTGTTTTCTATATACTGTGATATGTGTACTTTGTGACACAGTGAATGTGATATGTATACTATGAATGTGATATATATGAGTACTGTGATTTGGTTTTAGAATCAGAGTGGATTTATCTCTATCGGTTCGACGCTCAAAACCGATAGAGAAAATTCATGTGTTGTCTCTATCGATTCAACATTCAGAATCGATAGAGATAATAGGACTTCTCTATCGGCTCTGATTATGGAACCGACAGAGATAATTTGTCTTCTCAGACGATTCTGAGCTCCGAACTGACCCAAATGACTTTATATTTCTACTGAATGAAAACTGACTGTGATAGCCGCTCCTCGTCACTATCTAAGGACTTTGTATCGCTACCAAAATCGACCCAAATGAAGACCCAGATGATAAAAAAGAACTAACCTAGATGACCATTTCTGTAGCAGTGATAATGCTTACATGCGATGGACTTTTGAAATTTCAGTTCTCAACCACTAGCTCACGGGGGAGGTGAACTATCCTAATGACATAGCAGAACTGATGTCATGATATACAGCTTCTTGATTGCAAATAACGACAATTAAAATGAACTGATTTATGTTGAAATTTGCTTGTCTTGATCAAAATAATGTCAAATGGAGTACTGTCTTAGGGTTCAATGGTAGGCACAAAAAGATTATGAACCTACCTAAGTTTGAATCTCATTTCTCTCTTTAAATTTCAAGTGCGGGGAATAAGTCTTAGGGTTTTGATAAACATCATCCGGATGTTTTCTTACCAAAAATCAACCAAATCGTGAACCGTTGGATTTTACTGTGATTAGTGCAATTAAGTAGGACTGATTGTGATTTGCTGTGACTAATTGTGATTTGCTGTGATTAGTGCAGTTAAGTAGGTCTGATTTTGCTGTGATTAGTACAGTTAAGTGGGCTTGATTAGTGCAGAACTTAAGCCTTTTGATCCAACGGTTGGGTTAATTAATCCAATGGTCCAAAATTTGGATGTTTTGTTACACAAAAACGTCCGGAAGATAACTATACACACCCTAAGTCTTATCCTGTCGAATCTACAAAAATAATGTCAAGTGATATCAGAGCCCAAAAGAAATTAGGCCCGTTTATGTACAGTCACAGCACACGTAGTACAAATCGAGCAACCCAGTATTGGGACCCGACATGGCAGCTTCCACTATGTGCATCTGTCGATTTTTTTTTATTTAATATTTATTTAATTTTTTTTTCAAAAATAATTAACGGAAAAAATATTGCGAAAATATGTCCCCGTCGCCCAGATATAGGGCAATCGCTTCGGGCGATAGGGATCCTAATGTAAAAAACCACTGCTCAAATTCACACATATTTTTCACACATATTAAGGTGACAGGGACATATATTTTACATCAGGGTCCTTATCGCCCGAATATGGGGCAATCGCCCCATATCCGGGCGATGGGAACCTATTTTCGTAATTTTTTTGCTGTTGATTATTTTTTTAAAAAAGATTTAAAATAAATATTAAATAAAAAAATTCTGCATCTGTCTATGTTCCCACTCAGTAGCAGTTTTCTATTGGTTAGATATTTGGTCAACGTCACAGGTGCTATTTCAGACCGAAGTTCCGTAGAGTTCCGGGATTTAGCCAGATACGTGGCTAGCTATTTAACATGGCAATGTTAAGAAAATAAGAGCATCTCTAACAGTATCCAATATTTTAACTCCTAATACTTTCGGATTGGGATCTTCCCAAAAATCTTTAGATCTTAAAAAAGACCATCCTTCAACAGCTCCCTTATTTTTCCCAAAACATTGGAAGTGCGGACAGAGCGCGGAAAAGTGAGGCGTCGGGGTGCTGTTTTTGGGCGTGCCAAAATTTGAGGAGTCAGGAAGAGGAACTGTTGGAGTACATTTTTTTGCAATCAAGCCCAAAATCAGATTTTAGGAAGGGATTTTAGGCATTGTTGGAGATGCTCTAAGGATGGCGTCTTCTCACAAACCTTGATTACCTATATACACGAGTGCTGAAAGGTAGATACTACTTCGATGGAGATTTTCTTTCAGCTGCTAAAAAGAAGCATGCTAGTGATACATGGCATGCAATCCTAAGTGGACGGAATGTCTTGAAAAGAAGTCTAATTTGGAGGATTGGTAATGGTGCATCAACTGATATTTGGTGTGATAGATGGATCCCAAATCATTTTGATCTCCGGCTCATCACCCCTAGAGAGGAAATGTTAGTGTGAACTCTATCACCGATCTGATTGATGAGGATGGACCATGGAATGAATCGTCGATTTGATTGATGAGGATGGAACATGGAATGAATTGTTGATTAGAACAATATCCCTTTCATCAAATGTTGATGCAATCTTAAAGATTTTATTGGGTCACTTACAGGAGGATTTCTGGACTTGGTCGGTTGTGAAGTATGGTTTATATTATGTTTAGTCAGCTTATCGTCTTCTAGTTGATGATATTTGGAGGATAAAACTGACTCTTCATGCCAGTACTTCAAATTCTGGTGATGATTGGTAGAGAATTTGGAAGCTAGAGGTGCCACCGAAAGCGAAGGTTTTATGGTGGAGGGTGGTACATGAATTCCTACCGGCATGCCATGGGGAGAGCACATAGAATCCTATCCAATTGATACTATAGGCAAAGGATACTATCTTTGATCTATCCCGGGTGAAGCATTGCTTCTAGTACTACACAAATGGTATCCTCGCTACAACAATAGGTTCCTCCCTCGACTGATTAGAGTAAATGCAATATTGATGGAGCGTTCTATTCTAAAGAGAAGCAGGGGTTATGGGTGTTATAATCCACGATTCTCAAGGTAACTTTTTAGACGTTAATGCTCTTTAGTATCCTTATGCGATGAGTCCTATATTGATGAAAGTCAATGCTTATCAAGATGAAGTCAACCTAGCAATCCAGAAAGACTATCAACGTCTAGTACTAGAGACTAACAATAAATACCTTATGAACCTTTGGTAGAATCTAACCAATTTCAAATCGGAGACAATGCCAATCCTAGCGGATATCAAGGGGTTGAGTTGTTTTCTCTTGAGTTTAAGTTTTGTTTTATCAGTAGATGTTGTAATAATGCTGCGCGTGTAATTGTGAAACAAGTTTCTCATCCTATGAAGTGGTGTTCGTGGCATTTTGAGGCACCAAGCTTTATGCAAGAGATTTTGCTTAGGGATTGTAATCCTGCTCAAAGCTAATAAAATGCTCCCTTAGTCTTAAAAAAAATTCAAATTCTCAATGCCAAGGGCGCCTCGCCAATCTGCCGTGGAGGGAGGTAGAGGACGTGCATTCGGCAAATTTTTTTTGAAATATCCTATTATTTTATTAATACAAAAAAATAAATTCCCTTTTACAAAATTGCAAGAATAGTACTCAATCGTCAATTCATTTAGTAATAGAATCTAAATTGGCTATATAAGCTTTCCCGTCAGCATGTCGTAAATTCATCTAGGGATAGAAGTTTTGTTGCCAGACCATTCGACGACATAGCGTTATTTAGTCAACAGACTTTTGTTGCTGCATCATTTAGCTGACAAGCTAGTTTGGCCGTGACAGAAAATGGCGATAGAATGTGCCTTGTCGGTCTATATCGTCATTTTATTTGATGATAGAGCTCTTGTTGTCAATTCATTCGACGACAAAGCTTCCATCGTTAATTTATTTACTGGCGAAGTATTATTTTTTGTAATTTTTTAGAATATTTCTTTTTATCTTTATTATATAAAGTGAGAGTTTCTTTCCACGTCACTTCATCAAAATTACCCACCTTTGCCACTACTCTTTAATTACTCACCTTTGCCACTGTTAGTGTTCTTAATTACCCACCTTTGCCACTGTTAGTGTTCTTAATTTGCAAATAAACTTTTTGTCGCAAATTGAGTTTTCGTTGCAACGCATGGGCACATGACTAGTATTAATAAAGATGTGAGTTTTTTTTTTTGAAAAAAATATGCATTGCATTTGGCAGTGGCGCGGAAGAAGCCTGAGCGAGCACACGCGGACGCTTGAGGTCGAGATGCAGCCTCACAGAGACCTACAGCAAGCATTATTGGCTCAATCGTCGATCGCCGTGCGCTCGATCGAGTGGAGACATGAGATCAAGGGACAGATGAACTGGATAGATGCTTGACCGTCAATAACGTTCTAATGTGTCCAAGGCTGGTTAAGTAATTTTTGCTTCCCATCGCGGTAGATGTATTCTACGAGGACAAGTAATTAAATTCGCTCACCCTCGCAGAAAACAAAAGAAGTAAATCTGTTCAGCACGAATGGCTACAGTTGCCGTCTCTACGTGTTTCTTTGCCTCGAGTGTCGGCACATTTCTGGTCAAAGCTAGCGCCTTAATCATGCGAGCTATGGCCGAGCCGCCGCCACCCTCTTCTCGCGCCGCCACCGGAGAAACCGGCAGAGGCGAAGTGCGGCGCCGAGGTCTGCTCGCAGGACTCCGTGGCCGACGCAAGCAAATTGAAGGGAAGAGGAAGGAACTGTTAGAACCGATAAATACTCACGCGATCGCAGTGGACACAACTATCACTTTCGCGTGAAACTCAAGAAGATGAACATAGGAAGAACACTCGTTTGTGAGACCGAACTCTACTTAGCCTCTTTTCTTCTGTTCAACTTTTTACATAATGCAATGATTTGGTACAGACTTAAATACACATGCGCAGTAACTATTGTTGCCCACGTCTCACATTTTGATCCTAAACTTACGGCTCCATATTCCTGACTGAGCCAAACACCATGCATACGCACCACTACCTGGAGATTTGCTGACTTATTCTTCAGCATCTCGGACACACGACTCAAGGAAAATAAGTCACCAGATGCATGCAGCTACACTCAAGGAGACTAACTCAACATGCAACCAACCTGCAGACCGCGTCTTCCTGCTACACGTGTACGCGTCGTGCACTTCTGAGGACTCGGCCTGTCCGCATCTTCCGGCCACGCGCCTCCGCGCAGTGCACTCCTGACGACTCGACACTTCTGAGGACTCGGCATGTCCGCATCTTCCGGCAACATGGACTAGCTAGCTCCTCCAAGCAACGGGCTGCATGCACACAGCACCTCACTAATGCATGCACTAATCAATTAACTACATGCAGGCTCTCTCACCTGCTTGCATGGACTCAATGCAAACTCTAATACAAAATAAACATGGACAATTAAACAACAAGATTAATTTTCAACAATCACCCCCTTAATCTTGTTGTCCTTTATTTGAGCACATCCTCGCTGATCTTCAAAGCAATGTCGGCTCCTCATCCGCATCAGCAAGAAGTGCCTCCTCCTTCTTCGGCTTGCGACACTCCTTTGCAAAGTGCCCGTACCCTTGACAATTGTAGCAACGCACCTTCGCCTTGTCAAAGGTATTATTCTTCTTTCTGAAGCTTGAATCGCCATCCTTGTTCTTGTACCTAGACTCCCATTGAGCACGAGTGAGGAGAAGATGTTCGTCATTGTTGTCGGTGTCGTGAACGCGCACACGCTCCTCGTACGCCTTGAGCCGTCCGACCGCTTCTTCCACCGTCATCGTCTTCATGTCCCCAAATTGCTCGATGGTGGAGACAATCTGCAGGTACTTGTTAGGCACAGCTCGGAGAAGTTTTTGCACGATGTAGCTCTCCTCCATCTTGTCGCCAAGGCCACGAATTTGATTGACGAGAGTCATCAATCTCATGGCGAAATCATCTACCGACTCCGTGTCCTTCATGCGCAAACCCTCAAACGCACTTTTGAGGGTCTGTGCGCGCGCCTCCTTGACACGGTCGGCACCAATGTACATGCTTTTTAGCGCCTCCCATGCTTCTTTCGCCGTCTTCTCGGCCAACATGAAGAGCATCTCATCGGGGATCCCTTGGTAGATGGCCGCCAATGCCATCTGGTCCAAGCGAGTGTCGGTGACGCCAGGCTCGACAGCTTCCCACATGCCTTGTGCCTTCATGTACACCTTCACCTTGATAGCCCAAGCAGCATAGTTGCTCTTAGAGAGCATTGGGTAATGAAGGCTCACATTGCCTTCCCTCGTCGGCGCCTTCGACGAGGCCTCTCCATCACCGGTGCCACTGCTCCCCAGCACGTTGGAACGCGTCATCATCTTGGGCATGGATCTTCACCTTCGGCTCTGATACCAAATGTTAGAACCGATAAATACTCACGCGATCGCAGTGGACACAACTATCACTTTCGCGTGGAACTCAAGAAGATGAACATAGGAAGAACACTCGTTTGTGAGACCGAACTCTACTTAGCCTCTTTTCTTCTGTTCAACTTTTTACATAATGCAATGATTTGGTACAGACTTAAATACACATGCGTAGTAACTATTGTTGCCCACGTCTCACATTTTGATCCTAAACTTACGGCTCCATATTCCTGACTGAGCCAAACACCATGCATACGCACCACTACCTGGAGATTTGCTGACTTATTCTTCAGCATCTCGGACACACGACTCAAGGAAAATAAGTCACCAGATGCATGCAGCTACACTCAAGGAGACTAACTCAACATGCAACCAACCTGCAGACCGCGTCTTCCTGCTACACGGTACGCTCGTGCACTTCTGAGGACTCGGCCTGTCCGCATCTTCCGGCCACGCGCCTCCGCGCAGTGCACTCCTGACGACTCGACACTTCTGAGGACTCGGCATGTCCGCATCTTCCGGCAACATGGACTAGCTAGCTCCTCCAAGCAACGGGCTGCATGCACACAGCACCTCACTAATGCATGCACTAATCAATTAACTACATGCAGGCTCTCACCTGCTTGCATGGACTCAATGCAAACTCTAATACAAAATAAACATGGACAATTAAACAACAAGATTAATTTCCAACAGGAACGAATACCATTTGGAAAGGGCGAAGAGAGTGAGCATGCACGGGAGGAGGAGATTGTGACGGACCGCCTTTTCAGGTGGTGCGTTTAGATACCGGGACAGCTACCCAGAATTTTAGCTGCCGGTAAATCAAGCGTACATTGCCAGGTAAAGAACAATAAACAACAGTTGACATAGATAAAATAAGCCTCATGGCTAGAGTTTTACAAAAGGGCGCGATAAGCGCTTATATTACATCACAAAAGGGTTCTCCCACAGGAAATGGGTTTGAGCAGTAGAACCAAAACATCAAAACCAAACACTTTCGCCATCTATGCTTTCTTGAAATTCTCCTGCTTCTTGATAATCTAAGGGAGGGTAGGGGCAAGGGTGAGTACACAACCGTACTCAACAAACCACACGGAATACACTGAATATTATATGCAAGGATTTACAAAGGCAGGTAGAGTTTCATTATTGTGATAGATGCAGGATTTAAGAACAATTTTATTTACATTTGAAACACAAACCATATAATAGGTAGCACCGGGGGTTTCTGTAAAAGTCCAGCACTTCGTCATGTTTTATTATTAAAACTAGTTTGAGCTCAGATTCGAGTTTCACCCCAGTTTAACTTAGCTTCATTAACCGGAAGCACGGCGTAATCGATTACAATTTTATTTGACTCTGTAGAGCTGCTCAGCTTTACCCACAAGATATCTACGGTCTTTAGTGCCACGCGATCAACATGCAACTTAAATGCATGCGGCCGGACCGAGATGATCGTAGCTGTTCGTTGAACTTCCCCTTTTTAGCTCCTACCCAGTAGGCTATCCAAGGTCCCCAACATTCAGCACCCTACTGGCCGTCGCTGGTGATAAGATCTGAATATTGTGGACACCTACTGTTGCGTGAACCCCGAATGGCTGCTCCATTCCTGCTCCGTTCTGATTACTGCGGGATCCATCCTCTTCCAGAATGGCAGCTACTATATGTATAGGTATTAAAAGGGAACGTTCAATGTACTAGGCTACGTTGGGACCAATCAACCGAGTTGACCGTCCCAACCTGCGGTTGAGCGATTACTGAAGTTATTTACTTTGCCCAAGGAGGTTAGTCCTTAATGCCAAAGACCAAGTCTATACCCATATCATTTCCATGGTACCCACTGTACCGCCACCATTCTATCCATAGACTTGTCATCGGTTGGGGATCGGACCCGTAGCCACCTCTCGTGGTTAGCCCAATACTGTCCCCCTAACCGTAGCAGTTTTTAAAAGATCCTCCGACTCAACTTTCGGAGATTAAGCATTTGTCTAAAAGTAGTAATGTGTATGAATTTGCTACGTCTACGAAGGTTTAGTATTTTATATCCTAGTGGTTACAAAGGAATTAAGGCATAGCAATGGTTTTGCATTTGGCAGTAACTAATCATGTTATTTGAAACTACCAAGTTTGCTAGTTTTCCAAAATAACACAAATAATACAATACAAGAAATATATATACGTATACTAAAATGGAACTAGGTTCAACATGTTCAAGGGGTGGGGCTTGCCTTGCGAAGATGAAGGTTCTCCTAAAGAATAGTCGCCGAAGTCTTGCGGTGTCCCGTGCGGCTCTTGTTCCTGGGCGTACTCGATGAAAGGCTCTGGCTCCGCGAAGGGCTCCAAGTATTGCTCCGACGTCGGGTCTAGCGCAAGAAAACGCAAACAATAAATAAATGAATAAATCAAAACAAAGAAAAAGCAATGGAAAGGAAAAATCGAGAGAGAAATGGCCGGATCGGAGCTCAGGGTCATTCTGGGAATTTTCTGGACTTGGTGTGGCGAAACGGAGATTATTTTTGGACTCAGTGGATCGGAACAGCCAAGAATATGTATTTTTGGCTTTTCTGGAGTTTTGGGGAATTTTTGGGGATTCTCTGGAATTTAAAATAAATTTTCGGAATTTAAATCGTATTTAAATCCGAAAGTGTAAATAGAAAACTGAAATAGAAAATGGAAAAGGAATTTCTCTGCGGGCTGCACAGTGTATGCGCCATTCGGCCCGCTCGGCACAGTCTTGCTAGGGAACGAGCCATGGCCTGGTTAGGCGGCGGCCCATGCAGCGTCTTGGGGAGGCCGACAACGTGGGGCGATTTGTCGAAAGGGGAAAATCTGTGGCGAGTGGGGAAACCGTCTGGTGCTGACTGAGGGGAGAAACAGAGGGGCGGCTCGGCGAAGGAGATCAGCCGGAGCTGAGGAAGACATTGCCGGTTTTGTCGAAATGGCGCTCGGCTCTGAGGAAGAAATGGCTGGGGAGGAAGAGGATGGCGAGTGGAACTTGTGTACCTTACCAGTGAAGGCTTGGGCGAGGAAAAATGGCCGGGGGGTGCTCGGGTTTTATAGTGGTTGGGCGGAGGAGAGAGAGACGCACGGTGGCAAAGGTGCTCGAGTGGCGAAGGGACAAAACGGAGCGGAGGATTGGACGCGGCGGTGGAGCAGCCTTCGGCGCAGGGTGGTAGAGAGGCGCAAGCTTCGTTGGTTGGGCATCGGGGCGGCGTGACAGAGCGGGTGTGCGGTGGAGGGGAGATACGCACGTCGTAGGGTACTCGAGTGGTGAAGCGACCGAACGGAGCGGAGGGATGATGGCGGTAGGGGAGTAGCGTTCGGCGCTGCGCAGCAGGGAGACGCGAGCTCCACCGGTTGGGCGAGGCGACGGTGAAGCGTGACAACCGAGCGGCGGAGTAGAGAGAGCTTCAACGGGCGGCGTGGGGGCGATGGGACGGAACGAGAGTGACGGAGATGTGTCGGGTGTGTTCGCGCGGTGCTGCAGGGTGGCAGAGCTTCGGCGATTGGGGAACATAGCGGCGAAACGGGATTGGGCGGCAGGCGTGACGGGGAAGGCGGCTTTTGCAACGGGGAAGACGACGTGGACGGAACGGGCGCGAGAGAAACAATGCGCGAGGGTGGGTCAGGCTAAGCGTCGCGAGGGAGATGGGCATGGACGTTGGGCAAGCGAGAAAGCGAAATGGCCGCGAAGGAATGCGGGAGGCGGGAAGGCGGAAAATGCGCAAACCGCGGGAGAAGGCACCCTGGACGAGAAGGGAAAGCGGGATTCGGGGTTGACTTTCCCGAAAAGGAAAGTTTTTGGATTAAACTAAATAAATTCGAAATAAAATCAGGAAAAATCCAAATAAATTCCAGATAAAAGGATAAAGCCCAAATAAATCCATTTTGAGATTTTTGAGGTTATTTCAGCCTACCCCACTTAAAATAAATCTCGTCCCTGAGATTTACTGGTCGTGGGAGAATAGGTTGGGAAATTCCTGCTGCAGTTCTGATTCCTTTTCCCAGGTTGTTTCATCCATGGTGTGATTCTTCCATAGCACTCGGCAAAATTTGACATTTTTGTTCTTGAATTCCCTTTCGACTGTTTCAATGATTTTGACTGGTTCCTCTAGGTATGTCAAATCGTTCTGCAAGTTGATCCCTTCCAAAGGTACTTGATCTGTCGGTTGTCGGAGGCATTTCCTCAGTTGTGACACATGAAATATATTGTGTACTCTGGATAGTTCCGGGCTTAGTTGCAATCTATAAGCTACTTCTCCAACTCTACTCAAAATTTGGTATGGTCCAATATACCTTGGTGCCAATTTCCCTTTGATTTGAAATCTGCGTACTGGTCTGAAAGGTGTCACTTTTAGGTAAACGTAGTCTCCTACTTGATAGCTGATATCCTTGCGTCGATTGTCTGCATAGCTCTTCTGACGTTCCTGAGCAGCTTTTAAATTTTCTGAGATGATCCTTACATGTGCTTCTGCATCATGGGCTATCTGAGGTCCTAGGAGTTGTCTTTCTCCTACTTCTGTCCAATTTAACGGGGTCCTACATTTCCTTCCATAAAGAGCCTCGAAGGGTGCCATTTTCAGACTGGTTTGGTAACTGTTGTTATAGGAAAACTCCGCAAATGGTAGACATGTGGCCCAAGAGGCTCCATAGGTTATAGCACAAGCTCTTAACATGTCCTCTAATATCTGGTTGGCTCTTTCCGTCTGTCCATCTGTCTGTGGGTGATATGCTGTGCTGAATGTTAGGTCTGTT
The DNA here is from genome assembly GCA_036346375.1 of Guadua angustifolia. Lineage (NCBI taxonomy): Eukaryota > Viridiplantae > Streptophyta > Magnoliopsida > Poales > Poaceae > Guadua > Guadua angustifolia. The sequence continues at coordinate 19,411,179 of CM070516.1, read as the reverse complement.
CCCATGGCTTCGTGTAAACTCTCCCAGAATTTTGATGTGAACTGGGCTCCTCGATCTGATACAATCTTCTTAGGGACTCCATGTAGCCTTACTATCTGTGTCAGGTATAGTTCTGCCAGCTTGTCTTTTCCATAGGTTTGCTTAACTGGTATAAAGTGGGCTACCTTGGTTAATCTGTCGATTATTACCCAAATGGCGTCATACCCTTGTTGGGTTTTGGGCATCCCTGTGATGAAGTCCATTCCAATTTCATCCCATTTCCATTCGGGGACTGGAAGTGGTTGTAACAATCCGGCGGTTTTCTGGTGGTCTATCTTAACTTTCCGACATACGTCGCAGCATAAGACATGCTCGGCTATGTCTTTCTTCATGCCTGGCCACCAGTATTCCTATTTCAGGTCTTGGTACATCTTAGTGCTTCCAGGGTGTATTGAGAGTTGGGATGAGTGAGCTTCTGTCAAAATCAATCCTCTGATATCTTTATTATCAGGAATATATACACGGTTTCGGAACCGGAGTATGCCTTGTCCATCTTCAGAGAATTCTGAGGGGCTAGCTTCCTCCATTTCCTTTCGGAATTGCTGAATCCTTTCATCCTTTTGTTGAGCTGTCTTGATCTGGACTAATAAATTGGGTTGAATCTCGAGAGCACAAACAAATCCTGCTTCTACTATTTGTAGGTTTAATTTTTCCATATCCGTTTGTAGTTCTGGTGGAATTCCTTCTGCCTGGGCTATGTGATGACATGCCTTTCTGCTTAAAGCGTCTGCCACTACATTAGCCTTTCCTGGGTGGTACTGGATATCCAAGTCATAGTCCTTTATTAATTCCAACCACCTTCTCTGCCGAATGTTCAGGCTCGGTTGAGTGAAGACATACTTTAGACTCTTGTGATCGGTGAATACTTCACATCGGTTTCCCAACAAGTAGTGTCTCCAAATTTTCAGGGCGTGTACTACTGCTGCTAACTCCAGGTCATGGGTTGGGTAATTTTCCTCATGCTGCCTTAGCTGTCGAGAGGCGTAGGCAACCACTTTTCTGTTCTGCATTAGTACACATCCAAGTCCTCGCTTCGAAGCATCACAGTATATCTGAAATTCCTTGTCTGGTTCAGGAAGTACTAACACCGGTGCGGAGGTCAATTTAATCTTAAGTGCTTGGAAACTTTCTTCGCACTTCTCGGACCATTTGTAAGCTTGATCTTTCTTGAGGAGCTGTGTTAAGGGTTTTGAGATCTTGGAGAATCCTTCAATGAATCTCCTGTAGTATCCAGCTAATCCCAGAAAACTTCTGACTTCTGTCACTGAGGTTGGTTGCTTCCACTCCATTACTGCCTTCACTTTCTCGGGGTCTACCTTGACTCCTTCCGGGGTGATTATATGTCCCAGAAATGCTATTTCACTCATCCAGAAGTCGCATTTAGAGAATTTGGCATACAGCCGGTGGTCTCTGAGTCTTTGTAATATAAGACGTAGGTGCTCTTGGTGATCCTCTTCACTTTTGGAGTAGATTAAAATGTCATCGATGAATACCACCACAAACTGGTCCAGAAAATCCTTGCAGACTTGATTCATTAAATTCATAAAATATGCGGGTGCATTGGTGAGTCCAAATGGGACAACTGTAAACTCGAACAGTCCATATCTTGTGGTGAATGCTGTCTTCTCTCTGTCTTGTTCCTTGACTTTCAACTGATGGTAACCCGTTCTCAGATCTATCTTTGAGAATATTTTGGCTCCCTGGAGATGATCAAACAGATCATCTATTCTTGGTAGAGGATATTTGTTCTTGATTGTCACTGCATTTAATGCTCGATAGTCGACACAGAGTCTCCGACTACCATCTTTCTTCTTGACGAATAAGACTGGCGAAGCCCAGGGTGAAACACTTGGTCGGATAAACTCCTTGTCTAATAGCTCATCTAACTGCTTTCTTAATTCTTTCAATTCTGTTGCTGCCATCTGATATTGATGCTTGGTGATGGGTTGGGTTCCCGGTACCAATTCTATTGCTAATTCAATGTTCCTGTCCGGAGGCCTTCCCGGTAATTCTTCGGGGAAGACATCAAGATATTCCTGAACTATTGGAACTCCAGTGATTTCTGACGTGAGGGTGTTGAGCCTATTCCCTTTTCCTGATACTAACTTGGGATCCGTTTGTACTGTCACTTGTTGGTCTTTCTCATTTGTGAGCACTATCATTTTTCTTTCGCAATCTAGCCTGGCCTTATATAGGGCTAGCCAATCCATTCCCAAGATGATATCTAATCCTTCCATTTCCAACATTAGCAGGTTAGCTTTGAACTCAACTTCTTGGATGGTCAGAGTCAGGTTCTCACACTTGAACCTAGTCATTAGTCGGCTTCCAGGTGTTTGGAACGCACACGGGGTAGGTAAGGAAAAATAGGGAAAACCATGCTTGGAAGCAAAAGCCAAAGAAATGAAGGAGTGGGTGGCACCGGGATCAAAAAGGATCAAAGCAAGTTGAGATTGGACTGGAAACTTACCAATGATCACATCTGTTGCTCCTGCAGCAGCTTCAGCAGTTACGTGATTAATTCTCCCTTGAAATCCTCGGAGGGCGCTTGGATTCTTGCCATTGGGGTTCGGTTCTGTCTTCACAGGCGCTCGCCCTTGGAGCATTCCTTGCTGTTGCGGGGGTCGGGGTGGCATGATCTGACAGTTGGTAGCAGTTGTAAAGGAAGAAGCTTGTGCCTTGGCCACTTCGGAGGGTAGGTGCTTGCGGGAACAATGAAATCTGAGGTGTCCTGGCTGGCCGTAGTGAAAACACTCTGTATTTTTCTTGGGGCATTCACTGGCATAGTGGTTTCCATTGCAGGTGTAACATCTGACGACCCTTGGTTGAGTAGAGGTGGGCGCTGGCCTTGGGCCTCCTATCGCTTGTCTTTTGGCCGGAAAGCCCGGGATAGGTGCTGGCATTCTTCCCCTGAATGATCCTTGACTCTGGGTCCTCATCTGTTGGGCCTTCCTCTTGCGGGTGTCTTCCAAGTCGTTTCTGGCCTCTTCAGTGTTGATTAACTTATCCACCATTGTCGTAAGGTCCTTGAAATCCATTGCAGAGATGTGGAACTTAAGGTTCTTTTGCAGTCCATCGAGAAATCGTTCCATCTTCTTAGCCTCAGTATCTACTTCCCCTGGGGCGTACCTGGCCAGGGAATTAAACTGGTGAAGATATTCCATTACAGTCTTCCCGCCTTGGCGTAGCGCCAAGAACTCCCTTCTCTTGGAAGCCATCAAACCAGCAGGAATATGCATTTTCCAGAATGCATCTTCAAATTCTCGCCAGGTTATATCCTGGCCATTTCTCTGTGCTTCATAATTCATCCACCAAGTTGCAGCTGGGCCTTGTAGCTGGTGGGATGCAAACTGGACTTGCTCCTTTTCTGAACACTGCAGGAGATCTAGTTTTCTCCGGATGTCCCGGATCCAATCGTCGGCTGCCAAGGGTTCAGTTGAGCTAGAGAAGATGGGCGGCCTGGTCTTCTGGAAATCTGACCATCTGACTCCGCCGGTATTTCCTTCAGGATGGTGGTGAGGTCCTTGCGGCATTGCCTGAGGTCTAGCAGCTAGCTGTTCCATCATTCTTTCCATCATTTGCGCCTGATGTTGTTCGGCCTGGTGCCTATTTCTTTCCATCATCGCTAAGATTTGCATTACAGCAGGTGTGTTGTTGGCAGATTCTGCCTCTTCGTTGCCGTTATGCTGGGATCGGGTTTCAACCATGGTGATTAATTCCGCTTCAGTTCTGCAACAGGTTTTGGGTAACTTAAAAGGTGAGTAAGAGTTAGAAGCATGGGTAAGGGTAGAGGAATTTTAGTTGAGAGGCTCAGACGAATAGAAGGAGTAAGTTGAGTTAGGCGGGTTATATAGATACTGCAAGCCAAACAAAGTAATTTTAAGATAGCGAACTTGGATTAAAGGAAGATTCGAACATAATACCGTTTCAAAGGTCCGGTACGACCTATTACAATACCAAAAGTAGGCCTAATCCAAAAGGGTACCACTCTACTACTACCGTCTGACTACAGTGGCGCGAATCCGGGCGGAACGGCGAGGAATTCTTCCTCCATCTCAACCTCCTCCGGGTCCTCCTCTTCAGGCTCCTCCATCTCGTACTCCGGCTCTGGTGCGTGGTATGGCTCCATCGGCTCTGGTGATGGCGTGTAGTCTGGCTCCATAGCTACGTCAAGGTCTGAGTCCACCATCATAGGCTGAGGTGGGTGCTGAGGGTCGAAGATGCCTGACGGACCGTCAACAGATGATTCCTCCATCGGTAATTCCTCGGGCATAGCCTGTTCCAACTCCTCCTCGAGTTCGCGGATGGTATCCCATGCGTGGTGAAGATTGACGTGAAGATGGTCACGCTCACGAACGAGCTGACTGTAGAGTGAATCTATCTCAAGAAGGTGACCCGCTGCCTCGGAGATGTACGGATCAAGGCCGGCAGTGGAGAAGGAGATGGTCAAGCTGCCGGGCTCGTCTGCGTCCTGCGGGATGAGCCGGAAGGGACTGTAGGTGAACTCTGCCTGGTAGTAGTCGCGAAGGTAGTGTACCGCCCTCCTGGCAGCATCCTGGATGGCGTCGTACTCCAGCATACGGTGCGCGACAAAGCGGCGAACCGAGTCGGGGCGGATCGGCAAAGGGTAGAGGATCACGGATGCACTGAACTGGCACCGGACGGGTCCGTTGAACTCCTCGTCGGTGGTAAAAGAGGGGCAAAGTTCCTGCCCGACAACGAGGTGTTGTAGCATCCTCCAGAGAAGTAAAGCCCAGCTTCCGAGAACTTCGGGGTCAGGGTATTGGTGCTGCACCATCTGCATCCACGAAATTTTCGAGATCAGTTGAGAGTTGGAAAATCCCAAAACGATTTTTGAAAGTAGAATTCTTTTCAGGTAAGAAGGAAAGAGGTGGGATCAATATGTAAGTAGCAAATATGCTTATATGTTTTGCAAGGTGTTTTGATAATGTTTAAATACCATTTTGGAAATGACTTCCTAAACCACCTTAAGGTCTTGATCTACTGGTCAAACCTTGGCTCTGATACCACTTGTGACGGACCGCCTTTTCAGGTGGTGCGTTTAGATATCTGGGACAGACTACCCGAATTTTAGTCAGCCGGTAAATCAAGCGTACATTGCCGGGTAAAGAACAATAAACAACAGTTGACATAGATAAAATAAGCCTCATGGCTAGAGTTTTACAAAAGGCGCGATAAGCGCTTATATTACATCACAAAAGGGTTCTCCCACGGAAATGGGTTTGAGCAAGAGAACCAAAACATCAAAACCAAACACTTTCGCCATCTATGCTTTCTTGAAATTCTCACCTTCTTGATAATCTAAGGGAGGGTAGGGGCAAGGGTGAGTACACAACCGTACTCAACAAACCATACGGAATACTTGAATATTATATGCAAGGATTTACAAAGGCGGTAGAGTTTCATTATTGTGATAGATGCAGATTTAAGAACAATTTTATTTACATTTGAAACACAAACCATATAATAGGTAGCACCGGGGGTTTCTGTAAAAGTCCAGCACTTCGTCATGTTTTATTATTAAAACTAGTTTGAGCTCAGATTCGAGTTTCACCCCAGTTTAACTTAGCTTCATTAACCGGAAGCACGGCGTAATCGATTACAATTTTATTTGACTCTGCAGAGCTGCTCAGCTTTACCCACAAGATATCTACGATCTTTAGTGCCCGCGATCAACATGCAACTTAAATGCATGCGTCGGACCGAGATGATCGTGAGTATTCGATGAACTTCCCTTTTAGCTCCTACCAAGAGGCTATCCAAGGTCCCCAACATTCAGCACCCTCTTGCCGTCGCCGGTGATAAGATCTGAATATTGTGGACACCTCATTGTGCGTGAACCCCGAATGGCTGCTCCATTCCTGCTCCGTTCTGATTACTGCGGGATCCATCCTCTTCCAGAATGGCAGCTACTATATGTATAGGTATTAAAGGGAGCGTTCAATGTACTAGGCTACGTTGGGACCAATCAACCGGAGTTGACCGTCCCAACTGCGGTTGAGCGATTCTTGAAGTTATTTACTTTGCCCAAGGAGGTTAGTCCTTAATGCCAAAGACCAAGTCTATACCCATATCATTTCCATGGTACCCCTTTGCATCGCCACCATTCTATCCATAGACTTGTCATCGGTTGGGGATCGGACCGTAGCCACCTCTCGTGGTTAGCCCAATCTTGTCCCCCTAACAGTAGCAGGCTTTTAAAAGATCCTCCGACTCAACTTTCGGAGATTAAGCATTTGTCTAAAAGTAGTAATGTGTATGAATTTGCTACGTCTACGAAGGTTTAGTATTTTATATCCTAGTGGTTACAAAGGAATTAAGGCATAGCAATGGTTTTGCATTTGGCAGTAACTAATCATGTTATTTGAAACTACCAAGTTTGCTAGTTTTCCAAAATAACACAAATAATACAATACAAGAAATATATATACGTATACTAAAATGGAACTAGGTTCAACATGTTCAAGGGGTGGGGCTTGCCTTGCGAAGATGAAGGTTCTCCTAAAGAATAGTCGCCGAAGTCTTGCGGTGTCCCGTCTTGGCTCTTGTTCTGGGCGTACTCGATGAAAGGCTCGGCTCATGAAGGGCTCCAAGTATTGCTCGACGTCGGGTCTAAGCGCAAGAAAACGCAAACAATAAATAAATGAATAAATCAAAACAAAGAAAAAGCAATGGAAAGGAAAAATCGAGAGAAATGGCGGATCGGAGCTCGGGGTCATTGCGGGAATTTTCTGGACTTGGTGTGTGAAAACGGAGATTATTTTTGGACTCGATTGGATTGGAGCGACCAAGAATATGTATTTTGGCTTTTACGGAGTTTTGGGGAATTTTGGGGATTCTCTGGAATTTAAAATAAATTTTGAATTTAAATCGTATTTAAATCCGAAAGTGTAAATAGAAACTGAAATAGAAAATGGAAAAGGAATTTCTCTGCGGGTTGCGCGATGTATCGCCATTATCGCCCGCCGCAAGACAAGATCTTATGCGAGGGAACTGTGCCATGGCCGGTTAGGCGGCGGCCCATGCGGCGTCTTGAGGTCGACAACGTGGGGCGAAATTTGTCGGTGGTGCGGGGAAAATGTTTGGCGAGTGGGGCTTCCGTCGGTGGCATTGCTGAGGGGAGAAACAGAGGGGCGGCTCGGCGAAGGAGATCAGCCGGAGCTGAGGAAGACATTGCCGGTTTTGTCGAAATGGCGCTCGGCTCTGAGGAAGAAATGGCTGGGGAGGAAGAGGATGGCGAGTGGAACTTGTGTACCTTACCAGTGAAGGCTTGGGCGAGGAAAAATGGCCGGGGGGTGCTCGGGTTTTATAGTGGTTGGGCGGAGGAGAGAGAGACGCACGGTGGCAAAGGTGCTCGAGTGGCGAAGGGACAAAACGGAGCGGAGGATTGGACGCGGCGGTGGAGCGACCTTTGCCGAGGTGGTAGAGAGGCATAAGCCGTTGGTTGGGCATCGGGCGTGGACAGAGCGGAGTGTGCGGTGGAGGAGATACGCACGTCGAGGGTACTCGAGTGGTGAAGCGGCCGAGCGGAGCGGAGGATGATGGCGGTAGGGGAGAAGGCGTTATTGGCAAGGCAGCAGGAGACGCGAGCTCCACCGGTTAAGCGGCGGCGGTGAAGCGTGACAACCGAGCGGCGGAGTAGAGAGAGCTTCAGCAGGCGTGGGGGCGATGGGACGCGAGAGTGACGGAGATGTGTCGGGTGTGTTCGTGGCGGTCTTTGAGGTGGCGAGCCGGCGATTAGGAAACATAGCGGAAAGCAGGATTGGGCGGCGGCGTGGCGGGAAGGCGGCTTTAACGGGAAGACGGCGTGGGCCGGGCGGGCGCGGAGAAAACGGCAGCGAAGGGGTGGGCTGGGCTAAGCGTTGCGCGAGGAGAGATGGGCAGCGGACGTTGGGCGAAGCGAGAAAGCGGAAATGGCCGCGAAGGAATGCGGAGGCGGGAAGGCGGAAAATCGCAAACCAGCGGAGAAGGCACCCTGGACGAGAAGGAAAGCGGGATTCGGGGTTGACTTTCCGAAAAGGAAAGTTTTGGATTAAACTAAATAAATTCGAAATAAAATCAGGAAAAATCCAAATAAATTCCAGATAAAAGGATAAAGCCCAAATAAATCCATTTTGAGATTTTTGAGGTTATTTCAGAGATGGCCTACCTGACACACCCTATTGTACTGGATGAATATGTGGCAGGCCGGCTTGTCAGCCTAACTATTATGAATAAGAAAACGACATAGGCTGGCCAGTTTACCCATTTACATTTCTGTTCACCTTGAGCCTGCCAAGGCTAGACGCGCCGGCCACCATGCATACCATTGTAGGAAGCAACTTGCCAATGGAAATCAATTTGTTTGGATCCTCTTCAGATAAATTGATGTGAATATGATAATCTGAAACTTTAGCTAGCTCACTTTCTAGATATTTTAGATTGACTACTTTTCTGCAAACATCAATCATCCATTTGCAATGACATCCTCCACAATTTTTAGCAGTAAAAAGTGAGTATATAGTATTCGTATTCATAGATGATGACCTTGTTAAATTTTCTTCTGAGAGTAATAGATGTAACTGATGCCTTTTCTTGTTTAGCCTAAATACAGGTCGGTAAATAATAAACCAAATACCTGATATCATGTGCCTGATTGTCAGAAAAGTGACCATTCTGTTGAAGACATTCAGTGAACCAGATATAACCGTGTATGGAACGACCTAGCTTGCACGTGGTTTTAATTTCAGTTCCTTGACTTTCCTCTCAGATTTTGGTATTCTTTTCTTAATGTAATTGATGAGCAACTACAACCTTGTTTCCATCTATGTTCTGGTGTGATCACAATGTTGGTTTTAGCCCTTGTAACATCCCGAAATTCGATACCAGTAAATAGTTGAAATGATATTTGGTTTGTATTTGAGTTGAATACTTTTTTTGAATTTTCTGGATTTTCTGAAATTTCCAAAAACATACCAAATAACCCAAATGCGGGATGCAAAACGTTAAACTCAAAATTCTAAATTACAACAAACTCTGGAATAAATTGTTTAAACCCTAAATGCTCTCAAATTCACCTCTGAAAAAGTTTCACAAAAACTTTAACTCATTTATCAGTTATTTGAAAATAAAAACCAACAAATTAAAATCTATCTCTGAATCCTTCTCAGAATTATATAAAAATAATTAAACAAGAACTTGGCATGAAAAGTTTGCAGTAACACCCTCTATACCCCAGAATCACTCAGTAAAAATTTTAGAATATTTAGATGTCATTTTCTGCCTCTATAAAATAAAAAAAACCGAAAGGCCAATAATCAGACCATCAGATTATCAGAATTTTATAAAATTATTCAAGTCAGATTTCAAGCTGAAAGTTTTATGGTAGGTCTAGTATCTCATCAGGATCCACCCCAAAATTTTTCAAAAATATATAACTTGATTTTCATTCCTAATTAAACCCGAAATAGAAATGCAGCCAAATTCCAGAAAATCGGTTTTTCTTTTTCCCTTCTATTCCTGTGCGCCTCTCCTTGCCAGGTGGGCCCTTGCCTTTTTCCTTGTGCTGCTGACTTCCCTGGCCCACTGGCAGCCACCACAAGTCTTGGCCCCACCTGCCAGTAGCCTCCCTCTCTTCTCCCTTCTCCAGTTCTCCTTCACGCAAGCCAAACGAGTCGCTGCCGAAACTCTGTGGCGACAGCGTTTTCGCGAGGATTTCCCTGCCGTGGTAGAAATTAGGCAGGCCTCTCAAGTCTGCACAAAGTCGTGCCACCGCCCCTACTGCCCAATCGTCGCCGTGGCAACGTTCTCCCCAGCTTTTCCTTGCCGTGGCAAAAATCGAGCGGACCACCAGCGCCTAGCTAAGCGCGCGCCCTAATCTGGCACGCCATGGCGGCGTTTTTCGGTTTTACATCACGTGACAACGCTCGGGCAGCGCCGTGTTGAGGAGTCGCCGCCCTGCTGCCCAGTTTGTGCCATGGCAGCCTTTCCGTTGTCGTTGCAAGAGTCCGGCAGCAGCCCTACGCCAAACTTCACCGCCCACCTCCGCCAATCCTTCGCAGCGACAGGCCGGTAATGACCCTCCTCCTCCACGACAAAGTCCTCTCACCTAGAACTTGTGCCACCAGCCACCGCCGCCATCTCCTGTGCACGTTACACCACGCTGTCACCTCGACCAGCTCCTGTGCACACGCCATTTCACCGAGTTCCCAGGTGTCCTACCCATTCCACCCTGCCGTTGAATCCAATCACATCCCTACTGCCTAGGTGAATTTGCGTGCGTGTGTGATTTCTGCAGAGACGAAGCTGACTGCACCCATTCCTCCCTGTCGCTCGCCTGCTCCCGTGCCAATCTCTGCTCAACTCTCTTCGGCTGTAAATACGGCACCCTAGCCTCGCTTGCCTCCCGCTCGTGCTCAATCAGCCAGAGCACCAGCCTCTCCGCTTCGTCGAGCTGCCATTGCTGCCGAGCTCCCTTGAAGCTTCACCACGTTGCCCCGTTTCTTCTCCGCCTCTGGTCTCACAGTGCCGAGCCACCTCGAAGTGTCTCCTCTGTGGTAAGTCAGCAAAACGAGATCTCCTCACCTCGGTGATGCTCATCCCCCAACCCATCCGAAGCTAGCACTACTCCTCCGCCCTCACCACTCATCGCCATGCCGCCGCCGCCCCCTCACGGTGGAGCGCCAAATCCGACCACCGCCTACCACACCAGCACCTCCCCTATACGCACACAAACCCACTTTAGCTAGCTCCGCTGTAACATCCCGAAAAATTCAAAAATAGGAAAATAAAAGTTTTTGAATTTAAAAATGGAATTGAATAAAAATTTCAATGTAAATAAAATTTTTAATTTAAAACAATGTCCTTTCCTCATTTTCATGCATTCCAATCTTAAGAAAATGAAAAATAGCAATATTAAAACTATCTCTTCCAAAACAAATTAACTATAAAAGTGAATTTGAAGTGTGATCTTTAATTTGAAGGTTCATTTCCTGATTTTTCTTGAATTATTGGATTTTCTTGAGCCTTTGCTTTTAAAAGAAAATCCATAAAGCTGTAAATAACAATGTCAGAATTTTTATAATTTAAATATCAAATATAAAATTCTGAAAATTTTACAGAAGCATTCTTAAAAATCCATCTGAAAAACAAAGTTTAAAAAAATAAATAAAGTCATTTGGATACTTTAGTAAATCAAAAACAGAATAATCAGAATTCAAATAGTGCATTGTCAGAATTTTTTTATAAATAAAATATCAAATATAAAAATCTTAAAATTTTACACAAGACACATATTATGATTATAAACCTCCATAAAAGTCTAAATAAAATATAGACCTTATTTTTATCTTAAATAAAATAAAAATCAGAAACTAGAAAATCTAACAGAATTCATTGTCAGAATTATTTAAATTTTTATACCAAGGGTTTTACCTTAAAATTTTACTGGATAGCAAACCTCGCCTTGCCGACCTGTAATAAAATTTTCATAAATATCTAAGTCGGTTTGATATCTCTAGACGATGGATCAAACCTGGACTGTCCAGAAACTTGTAATGTTAATCTATTATTACACCTACACGTGGACCCCACCTGGCAGCACCTTCTTCAACCTCAGGCCAGCTCGCAGCAACACAGCAGCACGCCATTTTTCCAGAGATTTCCCTCTTCGTCCACCGCCTTCCATTGCTATAAAAATCGGCCAATACCCTGGCACATCCCTCACACTCTTTAATCTCCACCTGAAGCAAGCATCAGATGAAGTGAATTCCATTTCCTTGCCCCAAAACCGGCCATCACCTTCTTTGCCAGCCAAACCAGAGTCTTTCACTCTTGCCGACTGCCATTTTGGTCCCACATGCCAGGTCTCCCTTCCTCATCTCCCTCTTCTCTCTGCCTCACGCGCTGCGCAAACCGACAGAGTAGCACCGCCATTCGCCTGCAGATCAAGTCGGCGCCGCAATTCTCACGCAGCTCGAGGCTGCCCACGTCACCTGCCATCCCTGACACCGCATTAATTGCCCGAGATTCGCGCTGCTACGGTGAAGTATCACGCGATATCTAGCTCCGCCGAGCTACTTCACGGCCGCAAGAATGAATCTCCATTCAAACCCTGTTTATATCGTCTTTAGCGTCTATATAAGTCACTCTACACCTCAACCAGGAGACCATATCACTCCTCCTTGCCATACCTCTGCACATGAATGCCCAATTCAACCCTCATCATTTCCTTCCTTCACTTCGGCTGTGACCTCGCCGTGACCTGAGCTGAAAGGCATCTCCTCCCCAAGTGCACCATACTCCAATTTCGTTCACCAAGAACCTCCTCACTACCTGCTAACTTGATTTTCCCCTTCAATTCGGCCTCTCCCCTCACCGGTGTGTTTCGCAGCGGACACCACCGCCGAGCGCCGCACACCACCGGTGCCAGCCCTCTGTGACACAGCCCACTTGCCACAGAAGCTGCTGCTACCAGCCCCGAGCTTCCATCCTTCTCACAGCACGCCTGGCTGAGCGCAACTGCCGCCGAAGCTCCGCCACCACTGGAGCCTCCCACAGCTACCGCCTTGCACCATCGCACCGCCGCCACAGACCACCGCAACTCCGGCCATGACCTTTCGCGTCATCAGTGAGGTCTCCTCCTTCCATTTCAACCCTTGTCCGAAACTCCCTGCTCTTGCTCCAGCTCCAACTGAAGCTCACAGAGGAGTTCCCATGGTGTCTACTGTAACTGCGCTTACTGTAGCTACGGGAGCTCTGTTCTCCACTTCCCCAACTGACTGGTGGCCCGTCCATCTAAGGTAAAGACAGTAAATAAAATTTCCTCTTTAGCTCATGACATGTAAGGTCATTTGAGTTTGTGTAATTCAGAAAGCGAAAGTTAGATGAAATCAGTTTGGTTAGATCTTAAGTCATGGTCTCAGGGCAAGTAAGTGAACTCAAATGATTTGATCTAGCCTAATAACACATATACATTACAGAGAGGAAGAAAGAAGACCATGAATTAGCTCACATAAATCTTCATTCTGATCATACCTAGATACCTGTATACCACGTAAGCCCTCATACAACATTCTGTAAATAAACTTGATTAGTTACTCACTAATATCATAATCTCAAACTAAACAAACAGTAACAAGTATAAAAGATTATACCCCTATTTGCTTGAATAATATATCGACTAAAACATGAAAATATAGAATCATTCAGCACAAACTCTAAAACACGCCTGTTTTATATGATTTGTTTCTATTTGAATTTCCATCTGATTTCTAATTGCTCTTATTGAAAACTTGTTATTTATTATTTATTATGTCCCTCGTTCACGACGTGTAGAACTCGACGTCACTACTTCCATCGTCGACCACGCCGATTATGACTTCAACTTCGTTGTACACAGCAAAATAAGCAAGGCAAGCACCCCCTTTGACCATGTTGATCCCAGTTTTATAAATGTTTTCATTAAATATTTTTATTGCATGCGTATATTCATTACATGCTGCTACTTTGTGGGTACCGGACCTACCGGTAGATATACCTGCTGTCTTATGAAGTTCCTTTAATGTTGACATGTGAACCTTGACAACCCTAGAATTATGGTTAGACAATATCTGATGTCAATTTGGGTATATACGATGATTAATAATCATGCTTAGCCATGCTTTAGACTTGGGATAAATCAATTGAAATCATTGAGCAATAAAATTTGGAAATACTGAGACATGATGGATTAGTGGTATTTTGGTTAAAAATGAAAATAAAACTATATTTTGATGCGGGCAATTATTGGCAATAGCCGGAGGTGCATGGACTTGCACGTAGTGTAGGAGGAGATTATTGCCCGTATCAGATTAAGGACCGAACTATGGGTTGTTTTCAGGCCAAGATAACCGTACAACCACAAGTGCTGGTATGGGACAGTCTTAACCTATTAAGTTACTTAAAACTGACTTTGCACATTGGTAGGCTGGAGTATTACGAGCTTCTTCAGTGACTGGTTGCTCGTAGGTGTACGCCATGCTATGGGATCACTATTTCACGTACAGCGAATGTACAAGCACCTTACTATTTCACATACAGTGACTGTATAAATATCTTTCACCACCATAGCATATCGTCACCATGCTGGCGCAAAGTTAACCCAGGTAATGTAAAGGTTTTTGTCATGAACATTCTGGCTACATGCCAAGTGGGAACGGAAGCGTGCGCCAAAAAGAAAAGGTCATGACTTGTGGGTAAAGCTGTACACCTTTGCAGAGTGTAAAACTAATCGATTAGCCGCGCCCGCGGTCATGGGCACTTGGTAAAGTCATCATATAGTTAGAAGTTTTGATATTTTCAAAATGGATTGGATTGGATACATTTATTGGAAAGTATTTGTCTCAGATTTATGCCTTGTGTTGGCAATGGACGACTTGATACTCACGTCATGTAGGACTGTGAGTTGTTACTTATACTTATTTATTACTTTTGTATCAGTCAACTTGCTTTTATAAATTTCATTTTGCAATCACTACTTATTTTACAAATTAAATTGGCTTTATGCAAATTAACCGTAGAAGCCTTTCTTTTGAAATGGCCTGCATATATTGTATGTTTTGCAAAAGTCTTGCTGAGTATGCAAGTATTCACCCTTGCTTATTCGTTGTTTTTAGGTGAAGAATCAGAATAGCTCGACGAAACTTATTTGATGCAAGATTCGGAAATGTTAACGAGTTTTTCTAGGGATTATGCCTTGTCAGTTGCCTGAGGGATTAGATGGGCACACTACAAGACTTTTGATTCTTTCCGTTGCACTATTCTGAATGTAAGACCTTATTATGTACATTACCTTTATTATTTGTAATAAAGAGTATGTATGTGATATCAATTGTTGTAAATGTGCGTGCTAGCTACTGATCATGGGACTAGTACTGTATGCACATGAGATTTCCATTTTTGCATTTATGTAAAAATGGGGGTCGCTACACATAAGCACCGGTCTCCACAACCATACACCGGAATGGGTAACCATGGTGCCTAGGCACCATGATTTTCAAATGGGTGAATTTAAGGCATATTCGGGTATATTTTTTTAAAAAAATTTAGTTCTAGGGTATATACTCAAATTCAAAGATTTTGAATAAATTTAGATCATATGTTTTGATGATTTATATATAAAATCAGCACATACATACATTTAAACTAACATCGAAAAAGGAAACTCTAGTTTGAATTTCAGTTCAAAATTGTTTGCACTAGTTAGTAAACTGTTTATACTCAACATCCAAAAATTTTTAAAAATATTTGCAAGCAATACATAGGAACAATACTCGTTTTGGATCATGGTGCCTAGGAATCATGGTGTCCCAAGTAATTATACTATATATGTATGTATATAGATGACATATTAGGTGAAAACCCCTCTTATCATGTAAACTCCATGAAAACCATAAGTGCAAGTTTTTAAAAAAATCTCAAAACATAGGGAGGTGAGATTCTATAACTATGTAAAATTTGAGGACTAAACTCAATCATAATTGAAAGATATGAAAAGCACAAGTTCACTCTAAAAAGTGATTTTCACTATTCATCAATATCCATATCCTTTGCTGATTAATTTCATATCTGTGAGACCCGTTAAATGAGCAGGAACCTCCATGTGATTCTTGTGCTATTCACTGGATCAGTAGCTAGCACTCACATGTTTACAACAATTGGAAATCACAACCATACATTAATTAATTAAGCGGAAGCGATTATACAAATAAATATTACAACTCGAGAAATATGGCGCAAAAAAGCAATTGCCTTGTAGTGTACCCATTCAATCCCGCAGAACAATGACCGAGCATAAACTTGAGATAGAACAAAGGCGAAGAAAATCCGCAACTGCGATGAACAACCAAACCGCTTTCTAAACCACCTACAATATAATTAGGCAAGGGTGAGTACGTTGCGTACTCGGCAAGACTTGAAACAAAGCCTATAATATATGCGAGGCCATTTCAAGGAAAGGCTACTACAGTTAATTTGCATAAAGCGAAATTGAATTGTAAAGCAAGTTATTTGCAAACGGAATTTATAAGAGCATAAGATTGATAACAAATAAGTAAAGCATAATAACACTCACAGTCCTCCATGACGTGAGCGACGAATCACTGAATTCCTGAAATCCAACAATGTCAGCCCTTTGACATAGAACACAGTTGCCAAAACAGTTTCAAACCGAAACTCCAGTTTTCAGAAAATACCAAAATCTAACATTGGAATGACTTCACCGAGTGCTCGTGACCGCGAGCGCGGCTAATTAATTAGATTTAAACTCTGCAGAGGTGTACAACTGGACCCACAAGGAATGATCCACCTTTTTGCGAGAACATTTCGACACACGCCTCCAATAGAACAGTGTGCCTGCCAGGCGATCATACATAGTCGTTACATACCTAGACAAGGCTTTACACTAGCCCGGGACGTTAACCCTCGCATACAAAGCAGAGACACTCACCCAAGTCGTGGATCCACATTTATCACACCCAACACCACGTCTCTGTCCATGGCAAGGCGTACCGTTACATTAGCAAGTAGACTGACCGGAATACCCGTCGAGTATGAACTGACAGGAAAACTGTGCAAGCTCCGCCTACCAATGAGCAAAGCCATGTCTAAATACATAACAAGCTATGGCTAACCCATCCTCACCCTTGTGGTTTGTCACGAAATCTCGGATCAATAGCGTCCCATCGCTCGGTCCTTAGATCGACAGGCGATACTTCACCCTACACTACGTGCGGCTCCTTTAATGCACAAGGCTATTGCCAATAATCGCCGCATCAACACATAGTTTCATTTTGGGTTTTAACGAAAATACCCACAACTAACGATGCTATTTCCAAGGTTTTCGAAACAAATCTTGCTTTGATCATGTATATCATTGATTCTAAAGCATGGCTAAGCATGAATAATATGAGCGATATACCCATGATGACATTATAACGCCTAACCTTATTCTAAGGTTATCAAGGTTCACATGTTCATAATCATCAAAGGAGGATCATAAGACAACAGTATAGCTACCAATCCACAAAATAGCAATTTACATAAAGTAGCATGCATAAAACAATTTGATGCACAAAAGGAATATAAAATCTGGGATCAATATGGTCAAAGGAAGCTTGCCTTTCTTAATTGTCGTTCTGATGAAGGCGAGAATCGAGGATGATGGAGGCGATAGCGGAATTAGAGGCGTCGAGTTCTACGTCGATCAACGGAAAATACTGACAAAATACTAACTTCAATAAGGGCAAAAAGAAAGTTGATAGAAAAGCGGATAAAACTCTTCACAAGAAAGCGAGGATTGCTCTTTTATGAATTTATTAATCCCATTTTACTGAATTCAAGATGCAAATATTGTTTGGATTAATAGAATTAATCATTAGTCGCAAAGTTCATTGATTTTACTATTCCCAATATGCTTTACGCTACTTTATTACTTATGGGTTTTGCTCTATTAGGATTGAGTCAAAGCAAGCTAAAATAAGAATATTTCTCTAGATTCTGCAGATTGTATCCTAAATATCAAGTCTAGGCTATTCTCTACAAAAATTCAGGTTTGGACGAGCGCTGCGAGTTAATGAAAAAACTTAAATGGTCATATTATACTATCGATGATTAGTTCTTTATCTTTAATTGATTTAGCATACTGATCAGTTACACGGGTTAGATCCATTGATTCAGGCTACTAGGATTATTTTCATGATATTTTAAGAAGGTTCTGGTGATAAAAATAACTTAACTACAGATTCCTTCATTATTACCTAAAGTTTATTCCTCCGCATTAAGGCCTAAAGCAATGTGACAACTTAGGGTTATTTGGCTATTAAGATTATCATGCAAAACATGACGAAGTATGGTTATTTCTTCATAATGAGATGATTTATACTTTGCATAACAATTCTAAGCTAATTCCATAAATTTCAGACTTTGGCTGATACATTATTTTCATTGCTGAAAAGGCTTAAGTGGTATTATTAAGTTAACACTATTCGGGATCGGCCAAAAGGCGAATCAAAAGGGTTAACACTTAAGGGTTTTGATCTGATGAGATTAATAGGCAAACCTTAATGGAATATGATTCTTTTTACAGAATATGGTAGTATAAACTTTGTACCATGTTACTAAACTGATTTTACTGATTTTAGTATTTGGATGAGTTGCTTTATCTATTGTTGAAATAGCCTAAATGATCATTTTTGAAACCTTAAATCGGCCAAGTTTCATATTGAATGTGCGACTACATAACACATGATCTTTAACTCATTTTTCAGGTGTTAGCAGGTAGCAATCCTAGAAATGTTTTAAACCTATTTTTACATTATTTTGGCCTTAACCTTGGTAGATTAACTATTTATTTGCTACGACAGTTTGCACTTTCTTGCATTCAAAGAATGCAAGATAAGTTTCACTTTTAATATTTTTACATAATTGGTTCTCTATTGATTCTAGGAACTGCATATAAATTAATTTATTGTTTCATGAGGTATCCTGCTACTATTCTTACTAATGACCATACTAGAGTTTATTGATGTTTGCAAACAAATAATATAAACTTAATTCAACAATTAAGAATTTTTACATGTTTGAGTTTATTTATGGTTCCAGAGCACATAATAATTTATTTAATGGTTTTAAGAATTATATTTTTCCATATCTTAATAATGTCCATAATAATGTGTTTATGTTATTTCAAATTTCAGTAATTGTTCTATAACTCAAAAATCCAATATTTTTACAGATTGTAATTCATCCTGGTCTTAACATCATATAAAAATTTATATTATTATTTATTGCCTTATTGTTCACTACTTTAACATAAAGACCATATTAAGACTATTAACAAGGTTTAATTTAAATAATTCTCCTGTAGTTCAAAAATTACATATTTTTATATACTTAGATTCTCTCTGATTTTATATGAATAATGAAATTTATTTCATTGAAATTGGATTACAAATGCGAAAGATAATCAAGATTGAATTTTAGCCCGATTTGGAAAATCCATATAAAACAAGGAAATACGTTTTCACCTGAGGGAGACGTCTTTTGACTCAGGTCTTCATCAACCTTGCGATGCTGACAACCCGACCCCACTGCGCAGCGACAGGAAAAACAGGGGAGTGGCTAGGGCTTTCCGGCGACGGCTCTACGGCGAAGATCCGGCGAAGCCGAGGACACCAGGAGGAAGAGCACGTCCAGGCGCATCTGACGGTGGTGTTGATTCACTGGAAGAGTTTCCGGAGCAGCGCGCCCACGAGCTCCAGCGGCGGCGTTCATGGCAGGTCGGGAGGAGCAAGAATCAACGCATTAGAGCCCGAATGAGTAAACGATTAAGCATGAGGGAGTGATAGAGGTCCCATTTTCGAGGTGTACCGGAAGGAAGAATCTCCGAGCTGAGCCACCACCGGTGACCGGTTTTGGAGAAGAAGGGCGCACGGCTGCGGCTCGATTTCGCATGAGGGAGACCGAATCTTGCTGAGGGGTTTTGATGCTTGTGTCTTGGTGATGCTCTAGCTCAGAGGAATTTGGAAATGGCTGGCTGATTCAGAAGAACCGCGAGTGGGTTTGAGCTCTGGAGCTTGCGGCCATGGCGGATTCGCGATGAGTTCTTGCGCCACAGGCTTGAGGAAAGTGAAGGAGAGGTGAGGGGAATGGGAGAGGGCTTCATTGCGGTCAGGAAGGAGAGACTTATAGCCAGGGATTGCAGTGGATAAGCCGGTCCGGTTGCACTGAGTCTCGGGCGGAACTTCACCGAATGCGACAAGGCAAGAACAGGCTGCGGTATGGCGCGAAAGAGTCAGGGACGATCGTGGCAATGATCGAGCGTGTGATGAGGCGAGGATGACGCTGAGGACACGACCGATCGAAGAAGTGATTCACTGAATCGGAGCTGGTCAATTGCGCTGGACTCGGAAGTTCCTCTGCTCGGTCGCACGAACAGGAGGAGGAAGACGATGACTAATGGGCCTGGGGTCCACCGGTCAGTGAGATTAGCACCCAAAAGGAGTGGTCCAGCTCGGGTGATTCTAGAACCGGATTTTCTTGTGCTACCAAATCAGGGTAGAAATTGATCAAACTTTTTGACCATGGTCTAATGGCAGTGAACAACCTTTGGTAGAAATTTCGGACTAAAATACATTATGGATAAATAATGAAAATTCTGACAGTGAGCACTGCCCAGATTTCTCAATTCGGATTTCAATTTAATTAAAGGTCTAAATGACATTATTTATTTTTCATACTTTGTTTTTCAGATGGATTGGATCTAACAATACTTATTTAAAATTTTCAGCTCAAAATATGGTTCCAGTATTTTATAAAAATTCTGACATTGCAAATTCTAGATTTTCAGGGTTTCTGTTTTTGAATTTAGAAAAGTATCAATCCACATTATTAATTTATAATATTTTTACCAGAGGTATATTTTGCATTGAGGTTTTCATGATCAAATTTTCAGCCCCAGATAAGATTTATAATTATTTTATAAATCCTGACAATGCATTGTTTTGATTTAAAAGTTGACTCTTTGTTTTATTCCTTCCTTTGTTCATGTATGGAATTTCATTTTATGGCCAAAATGATTTACTTATATGCTTAGGGTTCTCATGGCAAATTTTATAAATTTTTACTTTTTTTTTACATTTTTGCCTTTTCTCCTTTTCATTCTTTATTTCCATTTGTTTACTTTTTCTTGCAACACAAAATCCAAGAACTCCAAATAAAAATCAATAATGCCAAGAAAACTCAGAAAGAATAATATTCAATTTCAAAATATTGATTTTTATTTTATTAAAATTTTGGGATGTTACAATATCTTTCAAATGTGAGTTAGTTTTGTCTTCAAATTTTAAAGGGTTGTAGAAGCTAACCTCCCCCACACATTGTAATATTTTGAGAATTTTGAAAACTTCTACAGATGATTTTTATAGAATTTACACGATAAGGGTAGTTTGCACCTGATATTGTAACACCCCGGCGCCAAACGCACCGCGAATGCTACCAAAAGATCCTAAATGACGCTTACAACACTCCGGAACCATACTGGTCCAGAGTGTCCCCAACAAGACCCAAGAAATAAAAACTTGACAAAGAAGTCCAACTGAACTAATAACTCAACTAGTGAGTCACTAAACCTTTTTCCTCTACTAAAAGATCGCAACCGACCTTGAAACTCTCTAAACCAGTTTAAAACTAAGTCACCAAAATTTACAAAATTTCGGCATGACCTCTCTAGAACAGAGGACATCCACTCAGCAGACAAAAGAATAACAGCATGTATAATACCATTCTAGCAGGTCCTTAGTTAATCAATCACGCACCCAACAGAAATTAATAAATTTCATCATGATGAACACTAAATTACAATTACATTAATTACATCCAGATGTGACGAATTAGTCAAATAAATTTGCTGGAGACCGCAGTCATGCACGTGTTACTACTCCCAACCCAACGAATCAGCTTCAAGGTACCTAAAACAGGAGGCAAACAAGTGTGAGTCCAAGACTCAGCAAAGTGCAGCAATAAAGAAACGCAACCGAATCAAACGAAATACCAATACTTTGAAACGTAACATATTCAAACACTTGACTGAACTGGGTAAATAAATGAACCGGAAACTGATTCCAAATACCACAACCATCTCAAGAATTATTTAGATTTACTCATACCTCGATAGCCACCTTTGGATGAGTCCATGGCTCAATCCTCAACCTATAATTGCCATTAGCTCCACGATTAACCATTAACAGGCTCGATTCGTTGCCTTCAATGCTCAGGTGCACAAAACATTCAAAAGAAGAACCTCATATCCATACATCATTGTCAATGCAATGCATGCCATACAAAAGCAGCATCTCATATCCATACATCACAATCGACTCAATAAACATGATTTACCATTGTCAATGCAATGCATATTTCACAATTCTCATGCATATGATGCATCATGTATGTCTCATCTCCTCTTTTAGCACATACCGGTATGGCCGAGTGCACACCCGTCGGTGTGCACCCTCTCATTCCCCTTCCACCCCGTGGTGGAGGGTGCCTACTCTTACTGACTCGCTCCCATACAACCATGGGTACGGGACTACGAGGTAGGACTTTCGTACTCACTACATGTGAGCACAGAGGCCCGCATCAGAATGGGTCGCCTCTTCCATCATGAATGCACAAATGCAATAGACAAACAAATTTGCAAACTACATTCATTTCTCACATTTGCATAGCCATAGCCAAATACGTAAACATCAACCACTCCTCACATCCATAAATTACCATCCCATTCTCAACACTCATAATCATATTCTCAACACTCATAATCACATCCTCAACGCTCATAATCACATTCTCAACACTCAAAATCACAGTCTCAACGCTCAAAATCATACTCACATCACCAATTCTCAAGTAATTACTAATTCCATCTATCTTGATCATAAATCAAATCATTTTCGCAATCCAATTCCATACTTTCAGTGTTCTCACTAGCCTACCAAACTAGTGAACCTGAATATGAAAGTAAAATTTAGCAAGATGTCATCCCGGCATCTAGACGAAATTCATTAAACATCGTACATAACATTCAATCCAGGGATGCAGCATAATTTCATAATGGCAAGGCATATGAAGTTCATCAAACAAATCATAACACGTTCAAACAAAGATGCACATGTATCAGATTACTTACCCTTTTCATCAAAAGATAATAACCTTACTAGATGTGCTTATAAACACGAATGCAACCATAGCGTAAGCATATACTTAACACAAGCAATCAACTAGATACCGTATAAGAGATATACGGGTTACACTTGCATATAAATTCGTTTTAAATAAAAGCATAACCAATTAACCATTCTCATTCATCATATCGCATGCAAAATCAAACATGGCAATATTAAAGCAACACATGGATAACTGTATTATTATAAAGCCTAGTGGCTACCTAAGCCACAACCGATATAATGCACTTGCCTTTTACCATTGAAGAATGGAGTGGCATACGGTTGAGGCCACTCCCGACAGAACCTTCTTTGCAATTAAACAATAATCATCCAACTCAATTTTTATGCACACTCGAAACACGCGACACAAGAATACAACTCTTTTGCATAAATTCAATTAAAAATCATAGTTAATTCATGCCTTTAACTGCAATAGTTAATTGAATGCTCAAAATTACTTCCATCAGTGTAAACCAAGTACTTTTACATATGTATCATGCTTTAGTACTTTACAAGTACCAGGTACTGGTTGAGTGGTATGCCTAGAAGTTAATTTCCATGTCATGCTAACCAATCACAAAAGTCCAGTATATGAGGCATTCCTAACTGCACATATATTTGATGAAAGGAAAATTCCAACACCTTTATAAAATTTGGAGTCTTACACATTCAATGAATAACCAAAGCATTAGCATGTAATTATATATTCCGATTGGCATCGCAAACAACTTAGGAAATTACTATGGGGAGAATCTAAAAGTTAAAACTAATAACAGGAGTACATGACCAAGTAATCCCATTTCTTTCAATTGACAGTAGCAAGTATACGTGCATATACTCTCTCTTTGGCAAATATCAGTACACCCAAACCACTAAAGAATCCATTTATGATAATCAAGCAAGTTTAATCATCATGGAAAATGTAACATACAGTCACAAGTACTAGGGTTGAGCATGTGAGGCATTTCCTCAAACACCTTATCTACAACCATGCATCCACAAGCTAAACCCCCACCTCCACTTACCACAAGAAGGGAAAGGAAGGAGGAGGAAGTGCCTGCTGCCATCGGTCTTGCTGGCTTTGCTCCAGCACATTGGCGCTCTGCTGCTCTTCTTCTTCTTCTTGCCAAGACCGAGGAGGAGGAAGGGCCGAGGCGACGCCGGCAGGAGGAGGAAGGGCGCGGGGAGGAGCCGGGAGGCTGGCGCCCGGGAGAAGAAACTGGCTCGGGATGGCGCCGACCGGTGAGGAGCAGGAGGCAAGAAGATCGCTGAAGTGGGGAAAACTAGGGGAAGTGGCGCATTGGACTGGGGAGAGCAGGGGAGTGCCAGGAGGTGAGCTCGGGTGGAAGAGGCAGCTGGGAGATGGATCGGCTGGGGGGAAAAAATATCTAGCCCAGGGAAGAATGGTAGCCACACACAAGAGAAAGGAGATGACGCTTTGCAGTATTACAGATATGTTACAATATGTGTGTGTGTGTGTATTGAATAAGAAATGAAATGTACTAGGAAAATTATTGTATGAATTTGGTGGGATTTGGCTATATATAGTGGTAATGTAGATTAGTTGTATATAACCTAGAAGTCTAATTATAAAATATATGGTTTCTACCCAAATTCAGCATTCTTATATGAATAGTGGTAGTATACTCAATATATGTGACCATAATGAAGCAAAGGTATGAAAATTAACATGTATAAGTATAAGCTGTGTTAATAACAGCGCTAACACTACTACAGGAATATACATTAGAATCGATTCTTCTTTGTTATCACAGTCAGTTCTAGTGGCGATACAAAGTTTTTAGATAGTAATAAGGAGAAGCTATCACAATCGGTTTTGGCCCGATTGTGATCAAGCCTCATCACAAACAGTTTTTACCAAGAACCCATTGTGATGACCACATCATCGCAATTGGTCCTTATGAGAAACCGATTTTAATGAGGGATCATTAGAATCGGTTCTTATGCGAAACCGATTCTGATGATCACCTCATTAGAATCGATTCTTTGAAGAAACCGATTGTGATAATTAGGTCATCAAAATCAATTGTTATGAGGAACCGATTCTGATGACCTAACTATTACAATCGGTTCCTTAAAAGAATTTATTCTGACGAGCGGCCATCAGAATCGATTCTTTGACGGAACCGATTGTGATGACCAACTCATCAAAATCAGTTCTTTGAAGGAACTGATTGTGATGAGGTAGCTATTAGAATCAGTTTCTTGTAAGAACCAATTGTTATGAGGGGCTTATCAGAATCAGTTCCTTAAAAGAATCAATTCTTATGGTATTGGGTTTTCATTTTTGCATATTCTCAATAATAGCACAAATTAACAAGTATGAACATATATATATATATATATATCACATTCACAGAACACAAACATTTTATTACAACATATATATATCACATTCGTTCACAATATACAATGAAACATGCTTAACAATCAGTACACATACATATCACATTTGATATATATAATAAATATTGTTTACATATGGACTAGTATGATACTTCAGGATCTCTAAACCTACCGTCCTCTGATATAACTTCTAACTAGTACCACTGGCATAAATAGTCTCGTAAATTGTTGAGTGTTTTGCTTTCTAAGCTCTTCTAAGGGATATTGATCTTCTACAAAATAGAAATGAGTGAATTAATTTAAGTTTCAAAATTTGTATGTAAAAGGCCAAGTATATTATTATGCATGTACATATACCTTAGGGAAAAGTTGTAAGCCACCGAACATGACCAGCATGTGCTCCACGACATAGAAGCCCATATCATCGTTGCCCTATTAATGACACTGTGAAGAGAGAAAGAAATTAAGACACAAAGATTAGATGTCAGAAAAAATTAATCGTGTATATATATGCTAGACACTTGTATCATGAAGCGATTATACTCCAGCTCCTTGCCCTTTTAGTCATCGTGTGACCCTCCTTCATTGACGTAGGCCGAGAAACCCCTACTATATACATTGGACAGTTGCCATTGAGTTAAAAAAATTAACGTAGTAAAATTCAGAAAGTGTTAGGTTATAGTAATATACTTACTTCTGCAAAGGTGGCTTGATCGTGTAGGCCATCAGTCTCTTCTCGATCGAGTTAAAAGTATAGACTGTGTTTTCACTTAGAATGAGGATGAGTAGATCCCAATGGTTGCTTATTAAATGGTATGTAGTGCAAGGAAATAAGTTCGCATACGGTTTAAGTGTGTACAAGTAATTAAAGGGTAAAGTACTACTTACACCTTGTGGTACGGGAATACAACGAAGTCCTTCTTCGACTCAGCATGCAATGCCCCCTTGATGTACCCAGCAACGAACTCCGGTTGAAGCCTAGCCATGGTCGTAGACACAAGCTCAAGGTTGACGAACCCAACTAGGTGTTGATTCATCATGGCTCACTGTCTTATTGCCCTACAACTCGTGTTAAATGTTAGAAAACATAATACGAAATCTTATAAAATTCATCAACTCATGCTGTATGGTGTGATACTCATGGCGTCTAGGATCATAAAGTAGAAATATCAATGGCTATCTATTGGTACACACGAAACAGATCCTCAAAACTGACTGGGAATGTCCCATTCTCATTGCGGTGGAAATGTACCCTTTTATACTTCATATTGAAGTCGACTCAATGCTCTTTCTCATTCACCCTATCAATGTACCATCCATGGAGCATGCAAGTCCATCTTCCTAGATTATTCAATTGGCTGGATGCAATCAGGGGCTTTCCATGTACGTAGGCCTTAAAATCATAAGGGGTGTCTGTAGCCTATACCGACTTTCCTTTCCGGGCCGATGGAGTCTCCAAGGTCGGGGTAATGGGCTTTTCATGTACCTCAGGGGGCATTATGGCCTCTGTCAGCTTTGCTTTCTTGGCAGAAGGAGTCTTCAAGGCCTCCTGTGGTTTTGTTGGTTTCGTGCTAGTCCTTTTACATGTCAGCTCTGCACACTATGTAGGACTTGTCACGGTGGTTGGAGCAGGAGCAAGTACGGTAGGAACCTACGAAGTATGCACATACTTAACTTATTGCGGTACTATTGGAATGGTAGAGAAGATGCAGGGATTTTTACCTTCACTAGTACGACACCTGTCGTGGGCTACTGATGAATGACATACGTGTTTGCTTGACAGTAGTGATATCTTCGTTGAGGGAACTCGAGCACATGTGATAAGAAGTGTTCGTGGATGTAGTCCTCCTGCACTCTCATGTAGGCCTTCCCCAAAAGTTGACCATGCACAGTGTCGGTCTCCTTGTATGGAGATGCAACCCCACGTGCAGCCTCGACAAAAAATCTGTCCTTTGTTAGGGTGAGTTGGCACTTTCGCAGGCGCTTGTAAGAAGTGCGCAACTTGAGGAAAATATTACGGGAGTTACACTCATAGCATTAAGTTAGGTAAAATTAATTATTACCTTTAGCTAGGGACCGGTCTTATTATTTTTGGAACCATAGCTACTGGGTCGGGGCATAGGCTTCTCTATGAGAGGTGAGTGCATCTCGCTTTGACTCTAGGGGATCATGGCCATCATCTCGGCCCACAAGCACTCCTCACATGTCATTATCTCTTCCCTCATCTCCTCCTTAATCTCCTCCCTCAACTGCTCCCTAAGCGTGTCCTTGAGTCGCTCCGCACATGCCTCCCATGATCTTGATCTGGCACTTGCAGCATCATCTTGGAAGTAGGACTTCTTTGTATGCCCCACCCCTGTGGCAAGCACCTGGCCCTTATGGTTGGGCTTCCCGATCGTAGACAACAGGATGTCCTTTGACCCTTGACTCTGAAAGGTCCCCTGCTCTTTTTGCTGGCTTACCTCCTCCTGCAAGAAGCGAGTATGAATTAGATCTAAAATACAACAAGTTGGTCAACTGCAACGTACTAAGTCAGATGTCTTATGATGGTGGAGATGACGTGAGCAGTAGTAGGGTTTGCAACTACAAGCTGCCCATCAGCTATTTTCTTTGTCCTCACTAATACCCAGTTGCGTGCCTACTCCTCACATATGTGGGAGTAAGGCATCGCCGTCCCAGAGTTCGCGTAGTCCTAGGCTAGTCGCGCCCACTCTACCTTCTTCCCCTCGTAGCCGCCTGAACCAAGGTGGTGCGGGTGCGTGTTATGCCTCTAGATAGCAATGTTCCTCTCTCTCAGCTGCTCTGCCTTTGTGGTACTCTTCATCCTTGTGAACTCTTCCCAAACATCAGGAGTCACGAACAGATACCTCTTGAATGATGTACGATGTTTCAGCATGTACTCATTGTGCATGAGGACCCTAAAGTGCCTCAAGGACAAGCCCATTCTTTTCAAGGCGTACTGTCTCGTATTGCTTTCATCTTTATCTTCTATAATCCATTTGCCCTTAACCTCGTCCCACAACTAATTTTTCTATCTGACGCCGACTTCCTTTCTCCAATCCTTAACCGTTATGGGAACTCGCTCCCTCACCAATTGGTCGAGGAATGACCGGTAGCACCCCTTATACATGGAAGAACCTGTAGCCCCTTTGTTTGGTCCTCCAGCCTTCCTCATCTTACTAGGCCTCTCAACATTTGGAACCATTCTCGGCCCTTCAGCATCACCTTCTACTCTATTTGGCGATGAGCCGATTCTCTCTAATTGCGATATTTTGAGTTTTTTATTGACATGGTCATATATTTTTCATGAGAGAAAGCAATTCGTAGCTATTATACAAACTTGATAATAAATCATGTGAAGCAACATATGAATGGAGAATTCATTGCATTTAATTACTATAGAGTAACTAAATACGTACCAACGATAACTCTTAATCTTTAAATAGTTTTGGTCCTAATCCCATTCGAGGATATGTGGTTCGGGCAAGTTCCTAAGCCGTTGTACAACTCCAGAGAAAATTTCAGTAGCATCTCCCCGCTATTCTCTAGATACACGTCTCAACAACAGGTCAAGAGGTGTGTGTATCCGGAGCAAACAGGGAAACACTACCAAAATTTACTCTGGAGTTGTACAATAGCTCAAGAACTTGCTCGAACCACATATCCTCGAACTATCCCAAAAACGTGGACAATTCGTGACTATTTGCTTATAAATATGTCATTTCCACATATTCATAAACAAGTACCCTCAAATAGGTGACGTAGGTTACGCATGGTAAACTCTAACATTGATCATATTATAGCAAAAAAATACATGTAAATAAAAAACCGTTGTAAGGACATTGGTGGTATTACAACAATGTAGATTCATTTTCATTTTTGCACCTAACTGAATGGATAGTGAGGTTAATATTTTGAAGATAACAGAAAAGGTGCTAAAGACCTGTTTACTAAGTTGCTCAATGTACTGCTTCAAGATTGCTTTCTTTTCTTGAAGGTTAGAAATCAACGATGATCCCTGATGAATACCTACGAAAAGAGGAGTCAAGCATTAGTAGTAATTCATATTCGATTCTTATGATCAAGAGATGATGTGAATGTATTATAAGAAACCTTGCACTATAGTATTTTTCACTCTATAAAACATGAAAATGAGATACTTGAATTTGACGTTTGCATACAAACCATAGTTATGACATGACAGATCACTTTTCTGTATGCATGGAAGCTATTGTACAATGACACGAATGATTTTCATATTACATGGAGAATTATAGTTGATCTTAATGTCTAAGCTTCCCAAATTGAGACCAGTCTAACTTTATGCCAACTAGCTATGTACCCATGCGTTGCAACGGAAACTCAATTTTTGATAAAAAGTTTATTTGCAAAGAGCAGTAACAATGGCAAAGGTGAGTAATTAAAGAGCAGTGGCACAGGTGGGTAATTAAAGAGCAGTGACAAATGTGGGTAATTTTGATGAAGTGGTGCAGGCAAAGGTGGGTAATTTTGATGAAGTGATGTGGGACGAAACTCTCACTTTATATAGTAGAGATAAGCAGCACTGAGGATTTTTGACAGTCTTAACTAGAAAAGAATCCAAAAGTGATATAAAATAACTAATAAATTACTCAAAGTATGAACAATGTAGTGGACTACTCAAAGTATGAACAATATAGAAGTAGAGGGAATTCTTTCTTTCTTTCTTTCTTTCTTTCTTTCTTATTCATTCTTTCATGCATACAACCCTGTATTTATAGGTAACATTAGAGGTTTCAACTAAATACAAGAATTGATGTTATGAAGGTTTCAATAGTAATAGCATAGGAGTTTCTCCTTAATTGATGTATGAGAGTTTCTCCCAAAAAGGGGTTATGGACATCCATTTGTGAAACAATATTTTGTAACACTCCCCCTTGGATGTCCATTAATTTGTGAATATGTATGCCTCGTTAAAAACCTTACCAAGGAAAAACCCAGTGGGAAAAAACCATGGTTAAGGAAAAAAGAGTACATAACATATTCACTCCCCCTGATCACTTAAGATCTCTGGATCGATAAAGTCCAATCATACTGGTCAATTTCTTGAACGTTGTAGTGGGAAGTGCCTTTGTGAATAAATCGGCGAGATTCTCACATGAGCGAATTTGCTGGACTTTCAAAACACCATCCTTTTGAAGGTCATGAGTGAAGAAAAATTTTGGTGATATATGCTTCACTCTGTCCCCTTTGATATGTCCCTCCTTCAGTTGAGAGATGCATGCTGCATTATCCTCATATATAATGGTAGGTTCTTCTTTGTCTAAAAGTAAGCCACATGATCTTTTAATATGCCCTGTCATATTTCTTAACCAAACACATTCTCTACTAGCTTCATGGATTGCCAAAATTTCTGCATGGTTAGATGATGTTGCCGCTATAGTCTGTTTCATTGAACGCCATGATATAGCAAAGGCCACCACAGTAAAAACATATCCAGTTTGTGATAGACCATTATGGGGATCAGATAGATACCCTGCATCTACAAAACCAACTAACTCTTTCTTGTATGCATCAGAAAAATATAAACCTATATCATTTGTACCTTGAAGATAACAAAATATATGTTTGACTTGCTTCAATGTCTTCTCGTAGGACATGAGCTGTATCTTGCTAATAAGTTGACTGCAAATGCAATATCAGGTTGTGTATGAGTAGAAAGATACATAAGTGCACCTATGGCACTTCAGGGCCGAGAATTTCCTCATCATTATCTAGAGGTCAGAAAGGATCTTTAGTTATATCAAGCGATCTTACAACCATTGGAGAACTTAATGGGTGTGCTTTATCCATATAAAATTGTTTCAAAATTTTATCTGTATAAGTCGCTTGATGAATAATAATTCCATTCTTAAGATGATCAATTTGCAATCCAAGGCAAAACTTTGTTTTTCCAAGATCCTTTATCTCAAATTCTTTCTTTAAGCATTCAACTGCATTTGAGATCCCTTTAGTTGTTCCAATCATATTTAGATCATCAACATATACAGCGATTATCACAAATTCATCTCCAGATCTTTTTATGAATACACATGGACAAATAGAATTGTTTGTGTATCCTTCTTTATCAAATATTCATCGAGGCGATTATACCACATTCGCCCGCATTGTTTTAATCCGTATAATGATTTTCTCGGTTTAATTGAATATTGTTCTCGAGAACCCGCCGCTTCGGCAGTTTGAATCCTTCGGGATTTTCATATAAATATCACTATCTAGTGATCCATATAAGTATCTTTGTAACAACATCCATCGAGCGCAAGTCAAGGCATTCCGTCATTGCCAGACAGATAAGATATCTAAACGTTGTTGCATCCATCACGGGAGAGTATGTTTCTTCATAATCTATACCAGGTATTTGGGAAAAGCCTTGGGCAACTAATCGTGCCTTGTATCTTGTAACTTCTCCTTTCTCATTTTTTTTCACACAAAGACCCATTTGTAACCAATAGGTTTTACACCATTGGGTGTCTGAGCTCAGTTCAAAACTTCTCTATTTGTCAGAGAATTCAATTCTGCCTGAATTGCGTCTTTCCATTTTAGCCAATCATTTCTTTGTTTGCATTCCTCGATTGATCGAGGTTCTTGATCCTCATTACCGTGTATAATTTCTAGCGCTACATTATATGCAAATGCATCATTGACGTCAATATCACGGTTCAAAAGTTTTCTGACATGACATAGTTTAATGAGATCTCGGTTTATGTAGAATCAGTACTGTATTTCTTCCAAATAGTATTATTAATCATGTCATTCATCTCTTGAGAGATTTTCCTTGGGCTATTATTTCCTCAACTTGACTATCTTTAGCTCCTTTTCTTCTTCGAGGATTTTTATCTTTCGAGCCCAATGGTCTACCACGTTTTATGGTAGGTTTTGTCTCATTTGCAATAGCTTGTTGTCCTTCTGGGACACCAATTTTTTCAGGAGCATTAGCAGCTGGAATATGTGACTTTGTCACTCGTTTCAAATCTGTAAAAGCATCAGGCAAATTATTTGCTAAACTTTGTAGATGAATTATCCTTTGAACTTCATATTCACATTGTCTTGTGAGAGGATCAAAATGAGATAATGATAATTCATTCCAAACAATTTCCTTATTTAGCTGCTTCATTTCTCTCCCTAATGTTGGGAAATTTGATTCATCAAAATGACAGTCAGCAAATCTAGCTGTAAATAAATCTTCCGTTAATGGCTCAAGATATTTTATTATAGAAGGGGATTCATACCCAACATATATTCCCAACCTTCTTTGTGGTCCCATCTTCGTGCGTTTTTGTGGAGCAATTGGAACATATACTGCACAACCAAAAATTCTTAGATGGGATATACCTGGCTCTTTTCCAAATACTATCTGTAATGGAGAAGAAGTATGATAACTTGTTGGCCTGATGCGAATTAATGATGCCGCATGCAAAATAGCATGGCCCCAAGCTGATGTTGGAAGTTTTGATTTCATAAGTAACGGTCTCGCAATTAATTGGAGCCGTTTTATAAGTGATTCTGCAAGACAATTCTGTGTATGAACATGTGCTACAGGATGCTCAACATTTATTCCAATTGACATGCAATAATCATTGAAACTTTTTGAGGTAAATTCACTAGCATTATCCAAACGTATCGATTTAATAGGATAATCTGAAAATTGTGCTCGTAATTTTATTAATTGGGCTAACAATCTCGCAAACGCCAGGTTGCGAGTTGATAATAGAGAGACATGTGACCATCTAGTCGATGCATCAATCAAAACCATAAAATATCTAAATGGACCACTTGCTGGATGAATAGGTCCGCATATATCTCCTTGTATGCGCTCTAGAAAATCAAGGGATTCAGCCCTTATTTTAGCTGGTGATGGTCTTACAATCAATTTTCCTTGAGAGCATGCCACACATGAGAAGTCATTGATGAAGAATCTTTCGGTTCTTCAACATATGTCCACAAGTATTTATAATTTTTCGCATCATTGTTGATCCGGGATGGCCCAATCGTTCATGCCATACAATAAATTCATTATGGTTGGTAAACTTCTGGCCTACCACCATATATGATTCAATTTTATCAATCTTTGTATAGTACAAACCAGATAATAATGATGGCAATTTTTCCAATACATTTTTCCTACCCGATAACATATTTGTAATGTTAAGGTATTCCCTATTTCCTTCATTAATTGTCTCAATGTGATATCCATTTTGGCGGATATCTTTAAAACTCAATAGATTTCTTTGAGACTTTGGGGAATACAATGCTTCTTTCACACTTATTTTTGTCTTCTTGGGGTAATAATATTATGGCCTTTCGGAGCCCTCTATCAAATTTGCACTCCCGACACGGTATTGATACTTCCATTATGCATCGTTAAATCATGAAAATACCTTTTATTCTTGAGAATAGTATGTGTTGTTGCATTGTCTACAACACATATATCTCCACCATTTACTGAGCATTTTTCCATTCACTTCAAAAGAAAATTTTAATAAGATAAATGAGTATTATAACATAAAATTTATTAACACATGAAACATTACAACCATAATTCAATACATAATATATTATATTTATTCTCTAACAAAAAACATAACATGTTTGCATTATTAAAGATGTAACATATAAAATTTATTCTTGTACAAATAACAACTTAAAAAGAATTATTCTTGAATAAGAAAATCAGAGACATCTAGATGAGTTGTATCATGTTGGCCGCTGTCTTCTTCTTGAGTTTTGCAAAATATTCATTATCTCCATTACTATTGGCAAAATTGGTCTCTATCCTTTTCTCTTTCCTTTCAAGAGATTGTTGATAGAGATCCACGAGGTGCTTTGGCGTACGGCAATTACGCGATCAATGATTTTTGCCTCCACAGCGATAGCATATATTTTCATGTTTATAATTTTCATTTTTCCTCAGATCTCCTTTTCTTGCCTCTTTCGGGGACCATTTGTATTTTTGAAGGAAACATTATAATTTCCTCTACCACGACCTTGTCCATATCCACGTCCACGACCACGACCACGTCCTCGGCCGCGCCCTATATTGTTATTATTATATCTTGTCGCATTCGCTTCAGGGAATGGACTTGAACCAGTTGGACGAGCCTCATGGTTTTTCATCAAAAGCTCATTATTTTGTTCAGCCACAAGTAAACAAGAAATAAGTTCAGAATATTTCTTGAACCCTTTTTCCTATTATTCTGCTGCAGGAGCAAATTTGAAGCATGGAATGTGGAGTATGTTTTCTCCAACATTTCCTCATCCGTAACCTTTTCTCCACACAACAAAAGTTGTGAAGTGATTTTGAACATGGTTGAATTATACTCACAAACAGTTTTATAATCTTGCAACCTCAGGTGCAACCAATCATACCGAGCTTTAGGGAGAATTACAGTTTTCTGATGGTCATACCTTTCCTTTAATTTGTTCCAAAGAACAAGGGGATCTTTCACCGTAAGGTATTCAGCTTTTAACCCTTCATGGAGGTGATGGCGAATAAAGATCATGGCTTTAGCCTTTTCTTGGTTAGACGCCTTATTTCCCTCCTTGATTGTTTTGCCGAGATTATTTGCATCTAGATGGATTTCGGCATCAAGCACCCAAGACAAATAATTTTTGCCCGTAATATCCAAAGCCATGAATTCAAGTTTTGTAAGGTTCGACATAGTAAACTATAATACATAGAAATGCAAACTATGAATTATAGTGTGTAAATTAAGCAAGATATAATAGGGATTGAGAGAATACTTTACCTCAGAAAACGACGATCAAAGTATTGTTAGTATGTGAAATTTACGATGGCCTTTTAGAGGCGATCGTGCTGATAACGTGATATAAAATAACTAATAAATTACTCAAAGTATGAACAATGTAGTGGACTACTCAAAGTATGAACAATATAGAAGTAGAGGGAATTCTTTCTTTCTTTCTTTCTTTCTTATTCATTCTTTCATGCATACAACCCTCTATTTATAGGTAACATGAGAGGTTTGAACTAAATACAAGAATTGATGTTATGAAGGTTTCAATAGTAATAGCATAGGAGTTTCTCCTTAATTGATGTATGAGAGTTTCTCCCAAAAAGGGGTTATGGACATCCATTTGTGAAACAATATTTTGTAACAAAAAGTAATTACTTCGTATACATTTAAGAAAAGTGATAACACTGAGAAGGGTCACAGACATTACAAATCTAACAAGTGTATCAGGATAAAATCAATCTGATACCAAGCATTTGACAAGATAATCTCTCAAACACCACTAGAATTGATGGGAAAATTAATCACAAGTTTTTCATACCGGAAGCTATAGCTCCACCTGAAGACAGGCAGAAGTGGAATATCAAACAAGTCAAAGAAATCAGGATGGGATAATGAGATATCTTTGAAGGTTGTCCAATAAATGTCATGTGACAATTGTCATATCAAATATTCTGGTCTGAAACCAACATTTGTGTCACAAACAGAACATGGAAGCTAGAAAAAAATCGAACGGAATGAGGAATTCATGATATTTAACCTATTAGTGCAGATCCTGGTTGAAGCATTGATTAATGCATAATGACTTTTCCATTAGTGCAGATGGTAAGGATAAGTGTTTGTCACAAGGCTTATAATCCTTAAGAGTTGCGGTTACTTTTTGTCTTCAACGAACAAAGCTGACAAAGCCATGATGAAGTGTAGTATCTAAAATCTTGCTGGGTTTTCTAAGTTTGTTGAGCCAATGTTTTGTGGTCGCGAGGCAGATAAAAAATCACAATGTCTAGGAATTAATAATGGCTGGCAAGGAAGTAAACTAAACAATATATCTCCTGGTACAATGTGTTGTGACCAAAATAATGGCATCGTGCACATGCCTAAAAAAGAGGAACTAATGTACTAACAGTATTTTTTTCCTAAACAATCCACTATCATCGAGCAAATTTAGATGATTGCTGACATTTGCGTGAGAACTATGTCATAAGATAAGTAGATCACACGTATTTCATACCCTCCAGATGACAATGTCACACCTTTCCCGCTTCGGCAAGCCTCAGACAGGTAACAAACAGCAAGGAGCAGGGAAAGGAGATGCCAATTACATGGAGGCAGGTAAGAAACAGCAAGCACCTACGCAGTGGGGGGAGGTCGAGCCGCTGGTGCGGGGGAGGTCAAGCTGCTGGTGGGTGGTGCAGTTGGTTGGGGGAGGCAATCGGCGTGGTGCTGGGTAGCACGGTGGGGGGAGGCAACCGGCATGGTGCAGGGGAGCACAGTGGGGGGAGGCTACCAGCGGTGCGAGGGAGCATGGTGGGGAAATCGGTGATTCTAGGGTGCACTACATCCGGAGGGTGCACGAGCTAGAGGAGCTGCTAGAGGGACCAGAGCCGGAGCCGATGCTTGAGCTGCACGACCCCGACCCCGAGGAGCCCGAGTAGGAGGCGCTGGTACAGGAGGCACCAGCACCGGTAGCACCAGAGCCGCCAGCACCCGAGCAGGCACCACCCGAGCCAGCAGAGTCCGTGGGATCCTCGTTGCCCGCCACCGGGGCACCAGGACCGATTCGCCCGATGCCGCCAAGACCGCCAAGACTACTCCACCGTGAGGGTCGCGGCTGGATGGCTCGACGACTGAGCGTTTGATCTTTGTTGAGTCGACTCCTGCGTTGAGTCACGTTATCATCGAGTCAAGTTATTTTTGAGTTAGTATTGTTGAGTCCGCCATAGAGCGTTTGGTTGGTTTGAACTTTATAAGTTGTTATGGTTGTTTATAATGAACAATTTCTATGGTATGCGTGTTTGATATGTGTCGCAGTGCCTGTAGGCATTTGTGAGCAGCCATATCCTTATATTATTAAATAAAATGGTGTGCTTATGTTTGAGTCAAACAAATCTTCTCCCCGCATAAGATTCTTGTTACTTGCATATATATTCCCTCTTTTCCCTAAACTTATTGTTCCTCAGATGGTGAACACTCGTGGAAACCGTGGAGTCGGAGGCAGCAACTCTCAGCAGAGGGATAACAACAATGAAGCACCCAATCCTCAAGCACCACCTGTGGATATGAATAATCTGGGAGCATTCTTGGCTGCTCAAACTCAGTTGATGCAGACCATGATGCATCAAATGCAACAGATGCAGAATCAAGCTGCCGCCAACAACTTTAACAACAACCAAGTTAATCACCATGGACACCAGTCTAGGTTGTCAGATTTCATGAGAACTAGACCTCCAACCTTCTCTGGGAATGTCAACCCCATAGAAGCTGACGATTGGCTGCATACAATTGAGAGGAAGCTGCACATAACCCAATGTGTCGGCAATGAGAGAGTCTTATATGCTTCCCACCAGCTAGAAGGGACTGCTGCTGAATGGTGGGAGAATTACTGTGCTTCCCATGAGCATCCCCAGGAGATTACTTGGGAAGAGTTCACGGTTGCTTTCCGCCAGTATCATGTGCCGGAGGGTATGATGGAGCTCAAGAAAGAAGAGTTCCGATCCTTGAAGCAAGGGGGCCAGTCAGTGTCCGACTACCTGAACAAGTTCACACATCTTGCTCGGTATGCACCGGAGGACGTAGCCACGGACAAGGCTAGGCAGTCCCGGTTTATGAAGGGACTCAACTCTGGACTTCAGGTGGGACTGATCACCCACACGTTCCCTGATTTTCAAGAGTTGGTCAACAAGGCACTTATCCTAGAAGATAAGCGTAAAGAGCTAGATGACAATCGCAAGCGCCGTTTGGCACAGCAAGGAGGGCGTCAGGGTCAGCAAAGGCCGAGGGTGATACCTCAACAGTTCACCCGATTTCAACCGGGAAGCAGCACAAGGGCACCAATACTTGCACAGAGACCTACTGGTCAGAATCCACAGACACCGGCAAGGATTGTCAGCCCAGCTACAGGAAATCTGCCAATGGCAGGAAGACGATGCTATAATTGCAATGAGATGGGACATTTTGCCAATGTCTGTCCCAAGAAAGGCGGAGTCACACCTGTCCGCTTCAATTTGGGAAATACTCCTGCAAGAACACCAGCTCAAGGTGGAAGTCGAGTACCTACTCAAGCAGGAGCTGCACCTCAGTCAATTATACGGGGAAGAGTCAACCATGTCACTGCGGACGAAGTTCAGAATGCAACAGATGTTGTACTGGGTAAGTTTCTAGTTAACTCAGTACCAGCTACCATTTTGTTTGATTCTAGAGCTTCACATTCATTTGTTTCGTGGGTTTTTGTTATGGAAAATGATTTGGATATGGTCAACCTTAAGAATACTCTTATAGTCCAAACCCCTGGATCAAAACTCCGAACTAAAGTAGGGTGTTCTGGGGTAAAATTATTAATAAATAGAATAGAGTTCCTAGCGAACTTGATCATATTGGAAACCCAAACCCTAGATGTTATCTTGGGAATGGATTGGTTATCCAAGCACAAGGCAGTGCTAGATTGTGGGCGGAGAATGGTTACCATTGAGAGCCCAGATGGTAGGAAGGTGGAAGTTCAAGCAACTGCTGCCCGGGATGATCAACTGATGATTAACAGTGTAAAGACTATTAATATGGAAGATGTTTCTGTAGTTAGTGAATACCCAGATGTCTTTCCCGAAGATTTGCCAGGGATGCCACCAGATAGGGATATAGAGTTCGTGATTGAGCTGGTGCCAGGAACCGCTCCGATCGCGAAGAGACCCTACAGAATGTCTACCGAGGAATTGGTAGAAATGAAGAAACAAATCGAGGAATTGTTAGAAAAGGGATTTATAAGACCGAGTTCGTCACCATGGGGAGCCCCGGTATTGTTTGTGAAGAAAAAGGATGGGAGTTTCAGAATGTGTATAGACTATCGTGCACTCAATGATGTGACGATAAAGAACAAGTATCCATTGCCCAGAATAGATGATCTCTTCGATCAGTTAAGAGGAGCGGGAGTCTTCTCAAAGATAGACCTTCGGTCTAGATACCATCAGCTTAAGATTCGGACTGAAGACATACCGAAGACAACTTTCTCGTCTTGGTATGGTCATTATGAATTTACGGTTATGTCCTTCGGACTGACCAATGCTCCTGCATATTTCATGAATATGATGAATAAAGTATTCATGGAATATTTGGATAAGTTTGTTGTCGTGTTCATCGATGACATATTAGTTTACTCCAAATCGGAGGAAGAACATGCAGGACATTTGAGAATGGTTTCGGAAAAGCTGAGAGAAAACCAGTTATATGCGAAGTTTAGTAAATGTGACTTTTGGAAAAAGAAAGTCGAGTTTTTGGGTCATGTAATGACAGCCGAAGGAGTAGCTGTCGATCCGAAGAAAGTAGAAGCAGTGTTGCATTGGGAGCAACCGAAGTCAGTTACCCAGATCAGAAGTTTTCTCGGAATTGCAGGGTACTACCGCCGTTTCATTGAGGGATTTTCTTCAATTGCAAGACCTCTCACGCAATTGCTAAAGAAAGAGAAAAAGTTTGCTTGGTCGCCAGAGTGCGAAAAGAGTTTCCAAGAGCTGAAGAAGCGTTTAACTTCGGCACCTGTTTTAGTGTTGCCGAATACCAAGGATAATTTTGATATATACTGTGATGCTTCGCGTCAAGGATTGGGATGTGTGCTGATGCAGAATGGTAAAGTAGTGGCGTATGCGTCAAGGCAGTTAAGACCACATGAACAAAATTACCCGACCCATGATTTAGAGCTAGCCGTTGTAGTGCACGCTCTCAAAATTTGGCGTCACTATCTTATGGGAAATCGGTGTGAAATATATACAGATCATAAAAGTTTAAAGTATATATTCACTC
Organism: Guadua angustifolia; assembly: GCA_036346375.1. NCBI lineage: Eukaryota > Viridiplantae > Streptophyta > Magnoliopsida > Poales > Poaceae > Guadua > Guadua angustifolia. The sequence continues at coordinate 19,371,215 of CM070516.1, read as the reverse complement.
AATCAGATCTAAACATGAGACAACAAAGGTGGTTAGAGTTAATCAAGGATTACAATATTGGAATTCACTACCATCCAGGAAAAGCAAATGTGGTGGCAGATGCTTTGAGTCGAAAAAGCTATAGCTTAAATTCAATGTCAGCAGAAGATCAACCGGATTTATGCAAGGAACTTCAGAAGTTAAGAATAGAGGTTGTACCGGAAGGGTTTCTAGCTACCTTGGAAGTTAAACCAATCCTAGAAGAACAGATTAGGGAAGGTCAAAAGGATGATGAGAAGATTAATAGGATTAAATCCAAAATGGACGAGGACTTGGCCAAGGATTTCAGAGTAGATGAGCAGGGTACTTTATGGATGGAAAACAGAATATGTGTACCCCATAAACCTGAATTAAAGCAATTGATACTTGAGGAAGCACATAATTCCAAGTATTCAATTCACCCTGGTAGTGCAAAGATGTATCAGGATTTAAAAGAAAGATTTTGGTGGCCGAACATGAAAAAGGAGGTAGCCGAGCATGTAGCGCTATGTGACGTATGTCAAAGAGTCAAAGCAATGCATCAGAGACCAGTTGGACTGTTGCAACCACTTAAGATACCAGAATGGAAATGGGAGGAAATCGGGATGGATTTCATCACCGGTTTGCCCAGGACTCAAAGTGGATACGACTCCATATGGGTCATAGTCGATCGACTAACAAAGGTCGCTCATTTTATACCTGTGAAAACAACCCACTCAGGAGATAAGCTAGCGGAATTATACATATCGAGAATTGTGTGTTTACACGGTGTACCCAAGAAGATAGTATCGGATAGAGGTACTCAATTTACCTCAAGGTTTTGGGATAAGCTGCATACAGCTATGGGTACTCGTCTGAATTTTAGTACGGCATATCATCCACAGACCGATGGTCAAACTGAAAGGGTTAATCAGATACTTGAGGATATGCTAAGAGCCTGTGCATTATCATATACAACCTCATGGGACAAGTGTTTGCCATATGCCGAGTTTAGCTACAATAATAGCTATCAGACCAGCCTAAAAATGTCGCCTTTTGAAGCTCTATATGGTCGACCGTGTCGGACACCATTGAACTGAAATGAGACGGGAGAACGTCATGTTTTCGGACCGGACATACTTTTAGATGCAGAAGAAAAGATTGCTCTAATCCGAGAAAGACTGAAGACTGCACAATCTAGGCAGAAGAGTTATGCAGACAACCGGCGTCGTGATTTAAGTTTTGGGCCCGAGGATTATGTATATCTCAAGGTTACACCATTAAAGGGAGTTAAAAGGTTTCATGCTAAAGGAAAACTTGCTCCGAGATATGTAGGGCCATTCAAGATAATGAGCCGCAAAGGAGAAGTTGCATATCAACTAGAACTGCCGCAATCCTTAGCAGGAGTACACGATGTATTCCATGTATCTCAACTGAAGAAATGTCTTCGAGTACCAGAAGAACAAGCACCTATTGAAGCTATTGAACTGCAGGAGGATTTGACTTATAAAGAACATCCAGTAAAGATTTTGGATACCATGGATCGAGAGACCAGAAACAAGTCAACCCGTTTTTGTAGAGTTCACTGGAGCAACCACTCAGAAAGTGAAGGAACTTGGGAACGCGAGGAAGATTTGAAGAAGGAGTTTCCCAACCTCTTCTCTAGCCAGCCCTGAATCTCGGGGTCGAGATTCTGTTAAGGGGGGAGGTTTTTAACATCCTCAAATTCAGCTAATTTTGAATTTTACAATTTAATTTGAATTTCTGAGAATTTCTGGAATTTATTTGCAATTATTGGATTTTTGGAAATTAACTCTTATTTGGAAATTAATTTAAATAAGGAAAATTTTTAATAAAATAAAAGTGGAAATATTTTATTTGAGTTCAAAATGTCTTAAAATATTTTCTGGAATTTTTCTAGAATTTTTCGGATATTTTAAGTGCCTCAAATAATTAAAATGAATATTCGGAATTATTTTAATTCGCAAATCAATTAAAAACCCACATGAACAGTAATGGGCTCGGCCCAAATACTGTGCGCGCCGGCTGAAACCCTAGGGGCGCCGAATTTCCACCGTGCAATCTTAATCGTGCGGCCACGAATTGCCCGCGTCGTTTCATTGCCTCGGCCGTTGGATTTCGACGCGTGGACGGAGGGATGAACGCCATGTCGTTTCGTCTCCAGGTGAATGAAGCGCCGCCACCGCCGTGCGTTTCGACCCGAAAACCGCTGCATTTACTCGCCGCCGTGTATCTCTCCCGCTTCATCTTCTAGCTCCGGGTATAAAGCACCTCACGCCGCACATGTAGAGCCCTTTCACGCGTATCGAGAATCACCGTAGACACCACACCACCTCACCGAAGTTCCGTGACCTTCCGCCGTGGTTTGCGCCTGTTCCGGTGACTCTCCGTCGCATCCAGTGACACCGGAGTAGTCCTCACGACGAGCCGCATCTGAAGGACTAACTCACCTCGCCGAAGCATCACGGGAACGCCGTCGCAGGGGTCTTCTTCATCGTCTCCGGCAGCATTTCCACGCCGCATCTTCGCCGGAACACGAAGCTTGTCGACCGTTCGATCCACCATCTACGCCTTTGGTTCATCCACGTCTTCTTCGAACCAGTGAGTTTCATCTTCACCCCGTAGCCGTAGATCTAGCAATGAAGGGCTGGGATAGTGCCACGTGCCCGTAGCTGGGATCGCCCGCGTGTGCTAAAACTTAAGTTAAATGCTAGCTGTAGGATTCGTGTCGGACGATTGAGATTTAGCCACGTAATCATATGAATAGTAAACTTCATTATCTAATGTCAGTCGTTAGATCAAAATCGTGCGGTTGATAGTGAGCCACGTAGTTCTTTTTATTGTAGATATTAAATCGGAATGATTAAACGTTTATTTCGAATTAATCCGAGCCGTTGATTTTGAAATCAACGCTCGTAATCGCGCTGCGTGCCGGTCCAGTACCGTGTCGATGCGTGTGCGCGGGAAACGAGGCGACAGGGGCGTCGATGCTGTCGATGTCGCCTGGATTAGTGTCAGCCGTTAGATTTTGATCCGTCGGTCGAGATTTTGCCACGCGTCGACACCGCAGTAGCGAAGCCAAAGTGTCGGTGCAATCTCGACCGTAGATCTCAAACGCACGAATCTTGACGCATAACCGAAGTAATTAAATTGTTATCGATTTAATTTCTGCCATTAGATTTTGATCCGAGGGACGACACTGCGCCACGTGTCGCCACCGCGGTAACCCGAGCCGAGTCGATGTCAGATCGTAGCCGTTCATTTTTAATCCGACGGCTGATACTGATTTGAGCTCTCGGTTGATATTTCGCCGCCGCGTGTCACACTCGAACGATTGACACGTGTCCGTCGACGCGTCGGTAATGACGTCATCGGTGGGAACCCACTTGTCGATCTTTGGCGAGGCCGATGATGACGTCGGCGATGACGTCATGCCGACGTCAGTTTGAAGTTGACGTCATCCATCAGAAGCGCTGACGTCATAAATCGGGAATTTTCCGTATAAAAATAATTAGAGAAATTCGATTTATTATTTTTGGATTTAATTTGAAACTTCAAATGTTTATAACTTTTGCGTTTTAACTTCGATTTGAGTGATTCCAATTTCTAAAAATTTGTAAAATCAAGATCTATTTATTGGTGAATTTTGTGGAATTTTTAGAGTTGATTTAGTTCTCTGGGAAATGTATTTATTGTGTGCATGTTGATTTTAACTAGACGTTGATTTGTCGGGAGGTTGCGAGGGGGAATTTCCAGTCCAAGAATTGACTTCGGAACAGGATCAGCAACTTTTCGAAGGCAAGTTATGCTTTGACCATGTTGCTCCTAATTTTTGAAATATACTTTGTTTTAAACTATGCATGCTAATTCAACTAAAAATGACTTTAATTATTTTGGGTGAATTAGCTATCCAACCAAATTGTTTATGCCACCTTGATATCATTTATATGCCATGTTTCCTTGATAACCTAAGTTGGGTAAATCTAGTTGGTTGATGATATATATTGTGCCAACACGGGAGGCTAGACCGTGAATAGCTGCTTAGTCAGACATGTACGTGAACTACACTATTTGGATTACAAATCAACATTGACTAAAGAATAGTGAATGCTTTTTAATGAAATGTGGAATGATGTTGGTATTAACCTTGGAATGTAGAGGCCTGTGTGGTTCTACATGAAAGATGAATATGAGCATGTGTTGCACTGTTAACAACTTGGGATGGAATTGATTTAGACTGGGGCAAGTGGACCGAGGCTTTGTGCTGTGGGCTGTGTGGCAAGCTGTGGGATGGGTTGAGTGATGTGAGGGCTGTGTGCCAAAATTGAGAGAAGGATGTCTTGCCTTGGTCGCTTAAGGACTTCACCTTGCAAGCCTTTGACTGAGTCTCGTGACAACCACATGTCCGAATGGGAAGACCTAGTTTAGTAGGATTCGATATCTTACCTTTGATACCTCGGGGTGGCGATTACACGGGGTAATCAGACGGGGAGCATGCCTGTGCTTCGGCTTGGTACCCGTCCAACGGTGTTCGTCTGCCCTATACTTCGGCTCTGTGTGAGGGAAGTGATAGTGGAGGCAACACGGAGAGGTTCTTAGGATAAGGTAGAAGTCTCTGAAAGACTTTGTTACGGACAATCACCTGTGTGGTGAGCGACTGTATCTTGTGGGTAAAGTGTACAACCTCTGCAGAGTGTTAAAACTGTTCGAATAGCCGAGTCCACGGTAATGGACAATGCTCGGGGATTACAGTCAAGGGGTAGTGTTCTAAAAATAAAATGGGGTGGTTGGCTGTGTGCCAAAATTGTGAAATGAAGTTGTCTAGGGACTGTGTGTCCAAAAATATTGTGGAAAAACAATTTGAGACATATATTAATTATAAAGTTTGATGCTTTCAATCTAAATAATTGATAATTCAAAATGTTGATGTAAAAGCAAAATAACCAATAAAGCCTATCCTTTGGTTAAGACATGCATGTAGTAAATAGATCTGCATTGTGCATAACTTGTTGAGTACGGTGTGTACTCACCCTTGCGGACAAACCTACCAAAAGAAGAAACTACACCAGCCTACAAGGAAGAGTATGTCGAGGAGCCAGGGAACTAAGGGCAAGCCTTCGTCGGAGCGACTGTGGAAAAGAAGGACATCACGATTTTTTTTATATTTCGCTGCTGAACTTTTTGTTACTTGATTATTGTAAGCCCTGTGTGGTATAACTATTGTAAGGATGACCATAAGGTCGTACACTCGATTATATACATGTTTGAAGTACTTTATTTAATATTCCGCTGTGTATGATGTGATATTGTACCCTGTTTAGTCTGTGTGCACTAGCGCGATCCTGGACTAGTGCTGAACACACAGAGTGTCTGGATTTGCAAATTCGGGGCACGACAATGACGAAAACCGTTACATTACCTAGGTTAACGTTGCACTAGTCCAGTGGCGATAAACCCCTTACTATGATGGTAGAAGATATTTGTACAATGTTATACTCTCAACAGTATATTGTACTCCCACACAGGTTAAGCCTGATGAGTCCTCACTTCCGGTGGAAGATATTTGTACAATGTTATACTCTCAACAGTAGGTCCTGTTGAGTCCTCACTCCCCCATTATAGTACGGCATACACCGTTGCATTGGTAGGTAGAAACCCCTACAAGCAGACCTTGAAAGGAATGCCTGTGCTACTCCGGCCTTCCAAAGTGCAAAGTTAAACTAGGTAACTTAATTAGTTTAAGGCTACCCCATATCAACACTTGTAGTTCGTACGGATATATCTTGGATCATACAACACGATGTTTGGTCTTTAATCTGACACGGGCAATACTTCACTCTACACTACGTGCAATTCCCTTTGCACAACCGGCTATTGCCAATAATCACCCACATCAAAACCATAGTTTTATTTTGGATTTTTAATCAAAAAACCAGCAACCAGCGGTGTCATTTTTGACATTTTTAGGAAACCATTTTGATCTGATCATCTACCTTGATGATTCTAAAGCATGGGACCGTCGGTACCCCTTGACCAAGGGTGCCCGTTGATCGCACCCAAGCTTCCAGCCACCCAACTGGGAAGCGCTTTGGCTAGGAGGGCCAGAGTAAAGGAAAGGGCATGCAAGAAGCAGGTCCCAGGTCTACGAGGAGCCATGAGGACCTGAGGGCCCATCTAGAGCTTCGGCGCTAGCGGCGCGACGGTGATTTGCGTGATCACCTGCAGCGTCGCCGCGCCGCGCTCCTCCCGCAACTCTCACCTTCAGAGCGAGGAGGAGGTCCGCTCCTCTGACTCTTTGGGGAGTCGTGGTCCGCCCTCCCCGGCACGGTTTCCGGGCCGAGGCCAGGGCGGACGGCAGGATTCCCCCTACGGCGTCGGATGCCAGGCATTTTCCTAACAGCTGCACCGCGTGGCGTGGCCTGAAAGATTTCGCCCGGCCTCCATCGAGAAGTACGACGGCACCACCAACCCAGAGGAGTTCCTGCAGATCTACACCACCGTGGTGCGTGCCGCTGGCGGGTCTGGAAAGGCCATGGCTAACTACTTCCCAACGGCCTTGACGGGGTCCGTCTGGTCCTGGCTGTTGAACCTCCCGCGAGGATCGGTGCACTCGTGGGAGGAGTTGTGCAGCCTCTTCATCGCCAACTTCCAAGGCTCCTTCGCACAGCTGAGCGTGGAGGACGATCTCCATGCCCTCGAGTAGGAAAGAGGGGAGTCATTGCGTGACTTCATCCGACGATTCTACCACTGTCGCAAGACGATTCCTCGGATTTTGGAGCAGTCGGTCGTCATCGCCTTTCGAAGAGGCGTTCGCGACCGCAAGATGCGGGAAAAGATGGCGACCCGCGACATCGCCACCACCTTCGAGCTCTTCTACTTGGCGCACAAGTGCGCGCGGGCGACGGAGGCTCGGGGGCTGGTATATGGCGCCGCGTGAGGACGCGACGGGGACGAAGCTGGGACTTTGAGGGGTCCCAGTCCCGCGAGCAAGAAGGCGCAGAAGCGCGAGGCTGTTGAGACCAGGCGGGTCCTGGCCGCCGAACGCGAGCGTGAAGACGTCCGACCGTGGAGGCGTGACCGCTACGACCGGCGGGATGACCGCCGAGGCCGACGTGGTGATCGCCGCGGTTGGAGGAACGACTACCGCAGAAAAAGGAGGGTGAGCCCTTCTGCCCGATCCACCAGATCAACTCTCATGGCCTGGATGATTGCCGGGTTGTGAGTAAGATGGTCGAGCAGCGGCTCAAGGAGCGCTGCCCCCGCGATGACGACCAAGACAAAGACCTTGCCTCGCTAGCCTTCCAGCAGGCAGACCACGCTGTGGCGTACATTCACAGTGGCTCGTCCACCTATCCCTCCAACGCTTCTTATAAGTGGTTGAGGAGGGAGGGTTTGCGCTACGGCGTCGAGTTCAGGGGCGTGTCGGATGCTGAAGTGATTGGAGGAGCCGATCACCTTCAGTCAAGCTGACCACCCTGAGAGCACCGCCGGCATAGGTCACCTTCCGATCGTGGTCTCGCCCACGATCCGGAACGTGAAGCTCGGGTGAGTGCTGATGGACGGAGGGAGCTCCATCAACCTCCTATCCTTTGAAGCATTCCAGCGCCCAGTGCCGAACCAGAGCCGTGTCCCGCCCCGCTTTTACTGGCGAGTCCCGGTGGCATGGTCCCCTGGTCAGCGCTTTCCGCCACCTTCGGGAGGAAAGCAACTTCAGTACGGGGCTGGTCGACTTCGAAGTCGCCGACTTAGACCTCCCGTACAATGCCATATTCGGCCCACCCACTTTGGCCAAGTTTATGGCGACAACCCACAATGGATATATGGTGGTGAAGATGCCAGGGCCTGGTGGCCCCATAATCATCCGGGTGGATAGGCCAGAGGCTTTGCACTGCCATAAGCACGATCGACTGGCCGGTGCCACTGCAGAAGCCGGCCGACGCCGCTTCTTCATGAGCCCCTCACCCGGCTCGGCCAGCGAGGTTAAGGTGGTCTCCCTGTGCAAGGGCAAGCCTGGGAAGCCTGTCTACATCGGCGCCAGCCGCAGCGTCAAATAGGAAGACGCGCTCGTCACCTTCCTCCAGTCTAATTCCGACGTGTTCGCCTGGCTACCGTCCGATATGACTGGGGTCCCCAGGGAGGTGATCGAGCACCGACTAGCTACGCTCCCCGAGGTGCGCCCGGTTCATCAAAAGATCTGGTGCCAAGTACCGGAGCGCCAAGACGCCATTCGGGAGGAGGTAGAGAAGCTGCTGCGCGTAGGGATCATCCGGGAGGTCTCTCATCCTGAGTGGCTTGCCAACCCTGTGCTCGTCAAGAAGTCCAACGGGAAGTGGCGAATGTGCGTCGATTTCACCAACCTCAACAAGGCCTGCCCGAAGGACCCTTACCCCTTGCCACGCGTCGATCTCATCGTCGACTCCACGGCGGGATGTGAGCTGCTGTGCTTTCCGGATGCGTACTCTAGGTACCATCAGATTAGCATAACGGCAGAAGATGAAGACAAAACTGCTTTCGTAACACCCATCGGCGTTTATTGTTATGTTAGAATGGCTTTTGGGTTAAAAAATGCTGGTTCTACTTACCAACGTGCCATGCATATCACTTTCTGTCCACAGATACGGCGCAACCTTGAGGTGTACGTCGACAACCTGGTCGTGAAAGTGAAAAAGAGCAAAGAATTGATCGAAGACCTGGAGGAAACCTTTGCCAACCTCCGGAAGAATTGCTTAAAGCTCAACCCTGAGAAGCGCGTGTTCGGCGTGCCCTCCAGAAAGCTGCTAGGGTTCCTTGTGTCCAGGCGGGGCATTGAGGTCAATCCTGACAAGATAGCGGCCATCGAACACATGAAGCCGCCCGTTCAGCTCAAGTAGGTGCAGTGCCTGGCTGGTCGCCTGGCCTCCCTCGGGCGATTTATTGCCTGACTGGGAGAAAGAGGTCTGCCCCTTTTCAAACTGCTGAAGAAGACGAACCACTTCGAGTGGATTGAAGAGGCTCAACAAGCATTTGAAGACTTGAAGCAATACCTCTCATTCCCGCTAGTACTAGTCGCCCCTCAGCCCGGTGAACCATTGCTCTTGTACATTGCTGCTACCCCAGCAGTGGTGAGCGCCATACTGGTGACGGAGAGGGAAGGCATTCAGAAGCCGGTCTACTATGTCAGTAAGGTGCTACACGAGGTAGAGACCAGATATGTGCAAGCGCAGAAGATGTCAGATGTCATTCCGTGGTGCCCAGAAGCCGCGCACTACTTTCAAGGGCAAAAGTCACGATGGTCACCGCCTACCCCTACAAGAAATTCTTCAATCGGGAAGCGTATGCCAGTCGCCAAATGGTCGTGGAGCTGGGGAATTTGTCTCAAGTTTGCACCCCGCACCGCCATCAAGAGCCGACGTTGGCGGTTCGCGTAGTGGACTCTGCCGCTCTCGGGTGAAGAAGCACCGCGCCTTCCCTTGACCTTGTTTTTCGATGGTTCCTTCAGCTCGGCGTGGGGGCTGGGTTGTCTGGTCTCTCCGACCGTGACATCCTCTAGTACGTGGTCGCCCTCGACTTCAAGGCCACCAACAACATTCTTTGAATACGAGGGCTCTTTGGCAGCTGCAGACGCTTCGGCGTTAGGCGTCCGGCGCCTCCAAGTTAAAGGTGACTCCCTGCTGGTCATCAATCAAGCGCGGAAGGAATTTCAATGCTCTGATCCTACCATGGCCACCTACTTAGCGGAGGTCAGGAAGATGGAGCACCACTTCGAAGGATTGGGATATATCCATATCCCTCGACGCGACAACCATCTGGCGGACGAGCTTTCACAGCTCGCGTCCTCAAGAACCTCTGCTCCAGTCGGAGTCTTTGAAGAAAGACTATCATGACCGTCCGTCATTGCCCCCGCTCCAAGTGGGGAGGACGGTATAGCTGTCGCAGCCTCCGATCCAGGCGCAGGCGGCGGTGCGGCTATCGTGCCCTCGACTCGGGGAGGTGGCGGTCTGACCGCCTCGGGTCCGGAGAGAAGGCGGCGGTGCCGTGACACCCGGGGAAAAGCCTGGCCAAGTAGAGTACCCGGGCGATCACCGTGTGATCGCCACTCTTGGCCGGGAAGGTCAATAGATGGACCCCATCCTAGCCTTCCTGCGAGATCGAGAGAACCCCGACGATGATGCCTCAGTTGAGAAGATAGTACGCAAGGCCAAGTGCTATACTCTGGTGGATGGGGACCTATACCGCCGAAGCAGAAACGGAATTCTACTGAAGTGCATCACTCGGGAAGAGGGGAGCGCCCTGCTTTCTGATATGCATGGAGGCATGTGCGGGAGCCATATGTCTGGCTGGACGCTTGTCGGCAAAGCGTTCTACCAAGGATTTTATTGGCCTACTGCCCCCCAGGATGCTTGCGAGCTGGTGAGGAAATACGAAGCATGCCAATTCTTCATCAGGCAAATCCACCGACCAACCCAAGCTCTACAAACCATCCCGCTCTCCTGGCCATTCGCGATGCAGGGGTCGATATCCCGCCCGTTCGCGGGCCACAGGGGGCTTCACCCACCTGTTTGTCGCCATCGACAAATTCACCAAGTGGGTCGAAGCCGAAGCAGTACGTGCCATCACGGCTTCCGCTGCTATCAAGTTCATGCACGGAATCTTCACCCGCTTTGGAGTCGCCAATCGCATCATCACCGACAACGGCACTCAGTTCACCAACACGGCTTTCCTGGAGTTCTGCAAAGAGATGGGCACCAAAGTATGCTTTGCTTCGGTGGCCCATCCCAAGAGCAATGGCCAAGCTGAGCGTGCCAACGCGCTGGTATTGAGAGGCTTTAAGACCAGAGCATTCGATCGGCTCCATAAGCGGGGGGCGTGGTGGACGGAAGAACTCCCGGCTATGCTGTGGTCGCTCTGAACCACGCCTAGCCGGGCGACTGGCGAAATGCCCTTCTTCCTGGTCTACGGCGCCGAAGCTGTCCTCCCATCCGAGATGTCATTCGGTTCGCCGCGCGTCTCGGCGTTCAGCGAGGAAGGACAAGAAGACTACCACGGTGAAGATGTCAACCTTCTGGAGGAGGTGCACGACCGGGCGGCCTTGTGCGCTGCCCGGTACCAGCAAAGTCTCAGGCGGAACCACGCCACCCGGGTCTGCGAGAGAACACTGGCAGTTGGTGACCTAGTCTTGCGTAGAATCCAGACGCATGCTGGGCTCCATAAACTGTCTCCCCGATGGGAGGGCCCCTTTATGGTGGTCTCAGTATCTCGACCTGGGGCGGTCCGGTTGGCCACTGAGGACGATCAAGAGCTGGCCAACTCCTTCAACGTGGAGTTGTTGCGAAAGTTTTACCCCTAAAAAGCTGTAAGTTCCCAATGGTTCGCTTTGATCGGTTGTGTGGGTGAGTTTTTCCCCCGGCTGATCGGTGGCTGCTAGCGGTTAGCAAAGTTGTTTTCCTTAAGAGCTTTTGCTTTATCCTCCTCACTTGTCCCCTGGTGGGAAAGATTGCGCGGGAATGTCATGTGTTCTGGCGGTTTGGCCGCTCTTTGCTGATCTGCAGTAACACCCGGCATTCGCGTCATGTCCGGACGGGCGACCAGGAGCGCGAGTGTGGCACGGTGACTCAAACGCGGTTCGCACACCCCGGATTAGCTCCCCGAAGCACCGCTGGCTATCACCGCGAGCACCGCAAGCCCAATACCACTCCTGGGAATCTGCTCCCATGCCACGCAGTGCCGCGGGCTGACCCCACGTCACAAGAGCCTAAGTTCGAAAGGAAAGGATCATGACATACCCACGCAAGGACTTGTGTTCTTTAATATGTTTTCTGCATGCTTTGCTCAATGCTTACTTATGCTTTCAGTAGCCATGCGCAATCGCGGATGAAGTGCTGGAGCGCCTGTAGCTCAAGCATCCGAAGTAACCCCGTGGCAGCCGGGCGAGCAGGTGAGCGGTCATGCCCTGCCCGCCAGGTAGGGCTGGATATCGAGCCAACTCGACTTGACTCGACTCGACTCGTTAAACTCGTTAAGATAACGAGCCAACTCGACTCGACTTGTTTTCTTAACGAGTTAAAAACTCAACTCGGCTCGACTCGTTAAAAACTCGAGTTGGCTCGAGTTAGCTTGTTAAACTCGTTATGATGCTTGTCGATGGAGGAGAGGAGCACAGTGGCAGTGAAGGTGTCGGAAGTAAGGGTGAGGGTGGAGACGCAACCAAGCTGGGAATTGGGGAATTGTGGATGTGAAATAGGGAAAAAGAATCAGATCTGAAGGTTGAAGGAACGGGTTAGAGTTACAGACTTATAGTGTTTTTTTCTGACTCGTTAAGCTCGTTAGCTCGCTCGTTAAACTCGTTAGCTCGCTCGTTTAACTCGTTACCTTAACGAGTTCAAAACCCAACTCGACTCAACTCGCTAACAAACGAGTTCGAGTCAAGTCGAGTCGAGTTTCCGAGTACTCGTTAAACTCGCGAGTTTTGAGTTTTTTCCACCCCTACCACCAGGTGAGAGGCCCACGTGCCCCCCTAGCAAGCGGGCGGGCGATCATGCCTTGCTCGCCTGGCGAGAAGCCCACGTGAGGGTCTGGTGGGCAGGTGGGCGACCACGCCCTGCCCGCTGGGCAAGCATGTGGGCGACCACACCCTGCTCGACAAAGTGTTGGCCTCCGTGACCAGTCCAGGGGTTGGTCGTCCAGTGGCCTATAGTAAAGATAAGTTGCTCGCTTTAACAGTACCAACTTGTTTTTTGCATTTGCACCCCGTTGGGTTGAATTATGCGTGGCTGTCACTAGCTCTGGTAACCTGATGGCTCCTCGCTGATAAAAGGAAACGCCCAGTGTTTGTGTTGCAAGGACGGGTGACCGGGAGTGCGAGTGTGGCACGGTGACTCAAACGCGGCATGTACACCCGGGTTGGCTCCTCGAAGCACCGCTGGCTGTCTCCGCGAGCACCGCAAGCCCGATACTGCTCCTGGAAGCTCGCTTCCTTATTGCGCAACGCTGTGGTCAGGTTCCAAGAGGTTACGGGGATATAAGTTCCAAAAGGACAGGAGTCAGTGACACCCTTGCGCAGAAATCTAAGACTTTGCTTGTCTACATTCTGCATGTTCTGCATAATCCCTGTTCGCATTATTGCAATCACTCAAAAAATGCCTAAGTATCGACCTAACCTGAGTGGTTAGGTTCGCATCATGACAAGGCTGGAAGCTGATCGCCCGAAGATTGAGTTGAGCTAGCATACCCGAAACGCGAACAGACGAACATGCCCAGGTGAAACCGAAATATGCCAACTTCATTACAATTGCTAATATTGTTCTGGTATAAAACAGGAACAAAGAAGAAAATAAAAGGAAGCGGCCCGGGCCATCAATCGCCATTGACGACTTGGATGCCCCCGTCATCCTCTTCGGCCTTCAGCTCCGCTGCTGCCGCGCCAAGGTCCAGGGCTTCCGCCGCCATCATGCTGATGACGCGCTCCGTGGCCTCTTGCATGCGCGCCTGCGCCTGGGGCTCGTCTCCCTCAATGCCGTCCGCGACGGTCATGGGGTTGAAGGCGGCGTCGCGGCTGGTGTTGCACATAATGCGATTTGGGTAACTTTATCACTTAAGGGTTTTGCACTATCAGGATTCAGATTCAAAGCAAGATGAAATAGGAATATTTTTCTAGATTACTATAGATCATATTCTAAAGATTATTTCTAGGCTATTCTTCACAAGATTTATGCTTAGACGAGATGTTTTGTGGGCTACTGAACATGCTTAAATGATCACAAGAGACTATGAATGAATAGATCTTTATCTTTGATTGATTCCGCACAGAATCAGATTTACACAGGTTAGATCTATTGATTTGGGCTACTAGGTATATTTGCAGTGTCTAAGAAGGTTCTGGTGATACAAATATCATAATCATTGATTTCTTATTTGCAACTAAAGTTCATTTGTTCGTATTATGGACTTAAGTAATGTCAACACTTGGGGTTATTAAGCTATCAAGATTAATATGCAAATCATGGTGAAGTGAGATTATCTTTTCGTAATAGGTTAGGCTATACTTTGGAGAGCACTACTAGGCTAATTTTGTAAGTTTTAGGATTTGGTCGAGACATCATATTCATCGTTGAAAAGCTTATGTGGCATTATAAAGTTTACGTTTACGAAATCGGCAAGAAGGTGAAACGCAAGGTGAGCAATTAAGGGTTTTGATTTAGCTGGATCTAGTTGAAAAGCTAGTTGTAAATAAGATATTTTTTTAGAATATGGTGGCATGAATTTTGTACAGTATTTCTAATCTGATTTTATAAATTTTAGCATCTTGACGAGTTATTTTATTTGCTGTTGAAATAGTCTAGATGACCACAAAGGTAACGCTAAATCGAATCAAGTTTTATTTTAAGCTTGCGACCACACTATACATGATCCTTTATTCATTTTTCAGGTATTAGAAGAGTGTAACCATAAAAGTGTTTTAAAACTGTTTTTACATTATTTTCACTTTAACCACGATAGATTACTTATTTATTTATTGTTATGATCTGCTTTTCTTTTTACTAAAAGAATGTAATCTAAGTTTTATTTTAAATATTTTTATATACATAGATCCTTACTAAATTTATTTGGCTTTGCGTTTTTACTACTTTTTGTTATACGTTATTCCCAATTATTTAAATTATACCTCTTAAACCATATACATGCTACACTCACTTAAGGACTTATTGAACAACTGAAATGACTTATTTAATTATAATTATTTTGCACTGCACATGAATATGAAGCCCATTTATTTATTAAAGCTTTTCAATTAAAGCCACATTTGTTTTACCTTGAATAAACATCTATTTAGTGAGTGGTGTAAAATAATTCTAAACACAAATATTTTTACATATTTAAACTCATCTCAGAATGGATATTTTATTAAAAATTTATTTTCATCTATTTTGGCTACAGGTTAAATAACTATTTCTTTAATGCATTAAGACCTCTTCTAAGTATTTTATTTTCTAAAAATCACACAGTGACTCTTTTTGAAATATTTTTGCATATTCTAAATATACTGAATTTTATATGAATTTAGAAATTTATTTCACACAATTTTGATTGCTAGTTCAAAAGTTATGGCTATTTAAATTTGGCTCGGGTTTGAAATTCGATTGAATAAAAAAATGCGCTTTCTGGACTGGGAGACGTCTTTTGGAGTTGGTAGGCGCCAAACCCCTTTGAACTCAGCCATCGACACTGACATGCGGGGCCCAGGGGTCAGCGACTCACGTGCGACTAAACCGACCGGCTGCAGCGACTGACATTCGGGGCCCGATCGTAGCAGGAAGGTGTGAGCGACTAACGCTGGGGACCCACCCGATAGAGACTCCGAACAGGGCACTACGGTTCTTGCCTCGCCGCCGGCGAACTAACGCCGGAGGGGCGGAATGGGTAACGGAATGGGCTTCAGCGCAACAAGACGCACTCAATGGTGGTACCGATTCCATTTGGGGTGACCGGGATCATGGCCGCCACCGTGTGGGAACAGCAGCGCCATGGCCAAGCAGGTGCGAGCTCAACTTCGGCCATCTCTTTACCGGACAAGCGCATGGCGAGCATCAGGGAGACGAGGTGAGTCTATTTCACCTTGGCTCGGGGTCGGGGAAGAACCAGAGAAGGCTGTCCACGAGTCGCTGGAGCGGAAGAAGAAGGGCGACGATGAGGCACTGCTGTGCCTAAGAAAAAGTGAAATTGAAGTTTGATTAGTAATGCAGGGGACAAGGCAAAGCTTGGGGAGGAACCGATTCAAGGAGTTACCACTTGATTGACTGGAATTTCTGCTTTCCTCTTCTCGAGCTTCTCGGTAAAATGATGAGGAATAGCGAGGGGAATGGAGGAAGGGCTACGGCTCTGGCTTGGCAGCTGAACGAGGAAGAAAGGGGACTCTTTGGCGACGCCATTGTGCTACTTATAGTCGAGAAAAGGAGTTTGCTAGTGGTGTGAATGCACGCGCGGCCGATTTCTGTGCGAGGCAGTTGATTAATGGCGGTGGCATGGCTCAGTACGGCGCGGCATGGTGGTGAGTCTTTGTGGCAGCAATCGACGGCTTGGGTGGCACAGCTTGTACGTAGAGTGGTTGAGCGAAGGTGCGAGAAGCACGGCGTTCAGGCAAGCAGAGTCGGTTCGAGCGACAGGAAGAAGAGAGAAACCGGGGAGAAGATCTGGGACTAACTCGTGGGACCGAGCCCACTGGCAGTGAGAGCGAAGCTCAGGCCTCCTCACGTCAGCAAATGGGCCAGCACAGGCCGACTGGCCCACTTGCAGTGAGAAGATGAAGGCCAGATATTTTGGTTGGGAAAGTCTTGACCGAGTTTGCATTAAATTTGGCTGTCATTCACTGCCCATCTTTTGTGAAAATGTTTTATTGGAGTCTTGAGCTAATTTAATATCTCCAGTAAAAACTTTGGGTCAAAAAGTTCTACAGAGAATTAATTAAAATTCTAACATTACTATCTGCTCAAAAACTCATTTTCGGATTTTGATTTATTTAAGGGTGTGAATGATATTATTTAATTTTAAAACTTTTTATCTGCATTTAGAATGATCAATTGGTACTCACATAAAATTTTCAAGTTAAAATATTATGTATTAATTTTATAATAATTCTGACATTCCAATTTCCAGATTTTCAATAATTCTGTTTTTGAATTTGTAAAAGCTTCAAACGATTTTTATAAATTTTAATATTTTTACCACATTTAAATACTGTAATTACGGTGTTATGGTAATTTTATTAGAACTAGATAAGGTCTACAGATTTTACATTAAATCTGACCTTACACTGTTTTTAGTAAATGCATGTGAGGGTCTTTTCAATTATTAACTCTCATTCCTGTTCAAAAATTTATTTGTTGACTGAAAATACTTTTATTACTAGCTTAGGGTTTAGATGGTAATTTTTTTCCAAATTTTTACTTTTACCATTTCACCTTTTTCCAATTCCTATTCTCTTTTCTCTTTTATTTGATTATTCTCATAACACAAAAATCCAAAGAAATCCAAATAAAAATCAATAATGCTGAGAAAACTCAGAAATAATAATATTCAAAAAATCAAAATATTTATTTTTATTTTACTATAAATTTTGGGATGTTACAGTTGTACAACAGCTCAGGAACTTGGCCGAACCACATATCCTCGAACTGTCTAAAGAATGTAGACAATTCAAGACTACTTGCTTATAAATATACCATTTCGATCGATATATTTATAAACAAGCACCCTCGAACGGGAGACATATGTTTCATAGCCTAAACTCTAACATTCATCATATGACGATAACAATAATTCCAGATTAACACAAGAGTACTACAAAGACAATTAAATACAGGTGTGCTTGTCAAACAAAGGGTGTGAAATCTAATAGGATATACACAATATCAGTGCAACCTAAACTTTCTTCGCGACATATCGAAATTACATAGTGCAAAATTGAAGGGGTTTGAAGGAATGCTAATATTTTGAAGAAAACCACAAATTCTATAAAATGGGGGGAAATCTCCTCAAGCTAGGGCTTCAAATTTACCATCTTAACACTCACCCTTGAGGATTTCAATTCACCTCACCCAAGTATTGCTTCCAACCACAGAATATGAGCTGTTTTTTCAGATGGCGGAAGAAAAATCTCCTCTAGAACAACAACAGAGAAGAGTTTAGCTCGAGTGGTATAAATAACCTAGTGAGGTACATTACAATCGGTTCTCACATAAGCGATAGTGATGAGCACATGTACACCACAACCGGTTCTTATATGAGAACTGATAGTGATGTGCATCACACCATCCATGTGTGTGCATTTCCTCTACACACATTTAAAATTTATCAGAGGCATCAAAGTCCTCACAAAACTCCAACACATATGCATGTATACTTCCATTAAATGCTTATGCATGTGTGTACTCATAAAATTGGTGAACACCAACACCACGTTTGGGACTTGAACCTATCAACTGGAGCATACTCCCACCCCTAGCAATATGGCCATTAGTGGGGCGTCGTGCCGTGTCGGGATGGCCCAACACGGACCCATCATGCTTTGTGTCTTAACCGTGTTGGGCCGTTGAAAGACCATGTGGAGGTTTACACCTGTGCACTACTACAGAAATGATTTTCCTAGACACCAAGGATTTCTTTCCACAGGCGGATTAAAAGGAGAGCCGCCTCAAATGACTGAGGGCGGTCCTTGGGGTTAAGAACCGCCTGTGTAAAGGTATCTTCATAGGCGGCTCACGTAAGAAACCGACTGCGAAAATATTGATCTTTTCACAGACGGCGCCCTTTAGATGCCGCCTGTGGAAACTATGCTCTTCCCAGGCGGCTCTCTTAAGGAACCACCTGGGGAAATAGCGATCTTTACACAGCCGGCTTTCTTACGAAGCCGCATGCGGAAAACACAGTTTCCACAGGCGGTACGTTAAGCAAGCCGCCTTGTTCCTGTTCATGGTCAAGTTTGTTTTTTTGTAACTTCTAGCACAGGACGAGTTTGATTATGAAATTTTATATGTAGATGGGGTAAGCTGAGATGTACATCCATGATTTTTTTCAGAATTTTTTGAAACTTTTGTTAGTTGGGTTGCACCAAGGTTGCACCAAAACTTTATTTGCACCAGATATGTTCCCTAGTTAATTATATTGACGGCCTAATTAATTAAGGAACCCCCTGTGGTGATGTTCAAGTCTTTAAAGGCGTAGTTCTTAATTAAACAAACTACCTGTCCAAATTTTGTAAATGCTTTATCGCATATCTTGTGACGAAGGAGATGCTTTGGTATGCGTTCTTATGTACGCATTAGGATCATCCTTTGTTCTACAATACCGCAAAACACGTAAATCCAACGCCCGTGAAATACTCCGTATGAGTTTTTATTGACATATCGGATCATCCGTTACGTTGCAACAACGCCACTACACAGAAATCCAACGTCCAGAAAATACTCCGGTATGGTTCTTTTGGCCTTTGATGGATCATCCGGTATTGCTGTTTTGCTTGATCGTTATTATTTTTTCAGAGGCGTTGTCTTAGGGAGCCGCTGTGAAAACTTCACTTTAAAGCTTAACAGATCGTTTCATGCAGCAGTTCCAAAGCGGCCCCAAAATTGTGAAAACAAGGGGGGAGCTAGGTTTTGAACTTGAAATCCTTGGAATAGTTAACTCTCTAAGGTAAGAGCATCTCATTCCTGACATTTGAAATCCTTGGAATAGTTATCTTGTGGAGAGGAAGATGTAGTGTAGATAGAATGTGCATGGGAGAGGGTTGAAGCCGGGAGATTGGCGCCATGACACTCTTTAAAATTCGTGATTAAGCTTTTTGACACCCGATCCTTTGTCATAGACTCAAATGGACCCACATGTTATAGACACATCACCAAAACCAACGAATTGAGTGTCTTTCGACTAATTTAATTTTCCGTTGAAGCCCTCACCTTCTAGATTCAGAGACGGATCTTGTATCCCTCCCTCTCTGTAGAGGAGAGACGATCCCCTCTCTAGATCTAGAGGAGAGGACCTTACATTCTTTCGTGATTTTAATAAAATTATTTTATAGTATTTAACTTAGGTTCTCTTGTTAAAGTTCTATCTAAATAATTGACATTTCAATCTGATTTTCTGCTTCGAGTTCAAGATGGAAAGGGCATGGATGTACAATGCCCCAAGAAATAAGGGTGTATTCCTCAAAGAGCTCAAACTTTTATTAAAGCTTTCGTAGGACGCCAGACTAAGAAGGAAACGGAAATACTTTGTCCATGCAAAGACTGTAAGAACAATGTAGGGTGGGGAGATTTAAGTGTAATCACAACACACCTGATCATGAGAGGTTTTATAGAGGATTACACATGTTGGTCCAACCATGGCGAGCAACGTACATCGCAAACAACCGATGATGTTGATCCCGATCTCGTGGATGATCGGCGCCGAGGTGACACTGATGGTTTGGGAGATGAAGCTCACGTGCATGCTCGTTTGCTAGATGATGGTCGCATCGCTGATGTAGAGGAAATGTTGCGCCATGCCGAACCACACGTTTTAAAGGAGATGAGAGGTTTAGATAATGTCCATGCGTTACACAAAGCAGCGAATGATCTGTTATATGAGGAATCCAAGGGTTGTCCTCCAGAGTTTACGGTGTTGCATACGGTGCTGATGCTTCTACGGTTGAAGGCTAACAATGGATGGTTGGACAAGAGTTTCACCGATCTATTGAGGCTCTTGGCAGAAATACTTCCGAAGGCTAATGGATTGCCCACCTTGCTGACGAGCACTTATTTTGCGAAGAAGCTTATCACTCCGAGGTCATTGGATGTGCAAAAGATAAATGCATGTCCGAACCACTGTATCCTCTTCCGTAAAGATTACATGGACTTGGATCAATGCCCGGTGTGCAAGGCGAGCCGGTATAAGAAGAATGATGACTCCCACGACGATGATGATTCTTCACCTAGCACTACGAAGAATAAGAAGAACAAGAATAGTACTACTGGTAATAACGAAGATGACAGGTCTTCAGGCACGGACAAGAAGAAAAGAATCCCTACATTGGTGATGTGGTACTTGCCAGTTATTGGCCGCCTGAAACGTTTGTATTCGAATGAGAGGGACTCCGAACTAATGGGTTGGCATTCCGACAAGTGCAGAATAGATGGAAAGATTCGACACCTAGCCGATGGTAGACAATGG
This sequence comes from Guadua angustifolia, assembly GCA_036346375.1. Taxonomy (NCBI): domain Eukaryota; kingdom Viridiplantae; phylum Streptophyta; class Magnoliopsida; order Poales; family Poaceae; genus Guadua; species Guadua angustifolia. The sequence goes on along the minus strand of CM070516.1, from coordinate 19,350,518 downwards.
AGAAATTTTGATCGCATGTATCCAGATTTCGGCAACGAACCCAGGAATATAAGGTTCACACTGAGTACCGATGGTATGAATCCTTTCGGTGAATGGAATGCCACACATAGCACTTGGCCAGTAGTCCTGTCCATCTACAACCTTCCTCCATGGCTATGTATGAAGAGAAGGTACCTAATGTTGTCCATTCTTATCCAAGGTCCGAGACAGCCTGGAGTAGATATTGATGTGTTTCTAACCATCGATGGAAGCTATGGCCATGTTGTGGCACGATGGGGTCCGGTGTGGGATCGGCCCAACAACAAGATTTCACACTAAAAGCCATTATTTTTGTTACCATCACGATTACCCCCCTCGCTAGCCCTATCGGGTCGATTAAAGGGAAGACACTTGTGTAGTTTGCATGGATGATCTTGTGTCGACGTTCCTTCCATGCTCACGAAGTTAGTGTACATGCGGCATCGCCGCTTTCTTCAAAGCTCACAAATACCGCGAAGATGGGCAAGTATTTTGACAATACGGTTGAGAAGGTGTGGCTCCAAAGCGCCATAAGCGGGAAAAAAGTGTTTGAAATGGTCGAACATCAAGGTGGTTTCGGGAAGAAGCGGTGCAGGCCAAAAGAGGGGTCGAAGAGGAAGAATACCGATGAGGAGGTTCCTCACTGTTGTCCTGTTCAAAAGATATCAATTTTCTACAAGTATTTGCCCTCCTGGAAGGACTTGGAAATTCGCCATAGCATCGATGCCATGCATGTCATAAAGAATGTCTGTGAAAGCGTGGTAGGTCTCTTGTTGGACATTCAGTACAAGACAAAGGATGGTCTTAAAGCTCGTAAAGACTTAGTAGTACTTAAAATCAGGAAAGAACTACACCCTCAAGAAAGAACACATGGAAAGTATTACCTTCCCAAAGCAGCTACTCTCGGCAGTTGAGGAGAAAAGATCGGTGTGCAAGTGCTTACGTGGGGGTGAGTCCGTCTCTCGTTATTCATCCAACATCAAAAACCTAGTATCGATGAAAGATTTAAAGATAAGTGGTATGAAGTCTCACAAGCGCCACGCCATGATGACACAAATGCTCCTAATTGCAATCGGGGTATCAACTCAACATTTGTAAAGGTGGCCATCACACGGCCGTGTGTCATTTACGCAATGCGATTTCACGTAAGGTAATCGATGATGAACAGTGAGCTATCTCAGAACTACATAGTGGAGACTATAAACCAACTTGAGATGTGCTTCCTCCATTCTTTTTCGATATCATGCCGCACCTCTTGGTTCACCTTGTCGAGGAGGTAAAGGTACTGGGACCAGTATTCTTACACTGGATGTTTCCATTTGAGAGGTGGATGGGCTTGCTTAAGAGCTTACAACGGAATCGTGCTTACCCAGAGGGTTCCATTATTGAGGGCTACAATACTGAGGAAGTCATTGAGTGTTGCACGGATTACTTCATGCCCACGGAAAGGCCGATTGGTGTGCCTGTCCCTCGACATGAGGGGAGGTTGACTGGTAAAGGGACTAAGGGAAAGAAAAGATTCATCGACCATGAGTACAAGAATGTGGACCAAGCACATTTCACCGTCTTGCAACAGCTAAAGATAGTGGAGCCGTATGTGGAGCAACACCTGGAAGAGCTTGAAGAGAAAATCCGGACGCCAAGTTGATTGGATCTCGAAGAGAATAAGTGCATGTTTACCACATGGTTCAAGAACCAAAACATACCGGATGGTGAGGACGAAGAAAGCGTAAACATTGAAAATGTTGGCTCATGGCCCATCAAATCTGGTAACATCATGGCTAGCGTTTGACATCAATGGGTACACGTTTTATACCATTCAAAAGGACAAGAAGACGATGGCCCAAAACAGTGGCGTTCGGGTAGAAGCCATAGATGCGACGAGGAGAAGAACATCTACTATGGAATCATTAAAGAAATTTGGGAACTCGACTATGGAAGGGATATGCAGATCCCCGTATTTCGCTGCAACTGGGTCAAACATCCTAATGGTGTGGAGGTGGACAACTATGGGTTCACAATCGACCTCAACAATCTTGGACACAAATTGACCCTCGGATACTAGCTTCAAGTCTCACAAGTTTTCTACATAGTGACCCGGTAATAAGAAAAGGAACATAGTTGTTCCGTAAAATAAAGGATCGTTGAGTTGACAATGTGCACGACGAGGCGTAATACAATCAGTTCGACGATCTACGCCTTCGGAGATCCGGAGAGGATCAAACTTGTAGAAGAAACCTCGATATTTCAATGATGCCATATATGCGTGATGATTGCGTCAAAAAAGTTGTTAAAGGCAAATAGGGACACGTTGTGTAAAAACTTAATATGTAATAGAACTTATATTTTTTATTGGATTTGAGTAAAACTGTTGCGTGAAAGTGCAGGATGGTACGGTAGGTAATTCGCTATTAGGCCAGATCATCCTGTAAATTGAAGCCAACAAAGGCCGAAGGAAGCCAAGCACTATTCGTCCGGACAATAATCCGGTATAGTTGTTTCTCGACTTAACGGAACGTCCGGTATGTGAATCTTAGCTTCGAGGCCTCCGTCATCCGCATTCGAGAGCGTCTTTATCTTTTCCTATACGGATCGTCCGGTCTTCGTGATTGTCCGCCCTCATCGTTATCGCGGATCGCTAGGTGCCGCACACCGCTAGACAAGATGATCCGATTCTTTTTTCCTCAGCAGGTCGGACCATCCTGCCACCGAGTCGAACAGAGGCATCGATCCGGTCAGGTGATGTTTCCGATAACGGATCATCCGGTATGATGATCTTAACCTTATCCAAAACACGCCAGTACATTCAGAGGACCGCCAGGACCTCAGATATCGACCGCACCTAACTACTCCTCTCCACGCCGCCTTGCGCCGCAGCCCATTTCCGTGCCTTTGCGACGCCAGACTCAATCCTCCACGCCTCGGCGCCGCCACACGCCGGTTCGCGCCACCCGTTTTGTCGCGCACGACAAACCGAGCTCAGGGTGGCGTAATGACTCTCCTTCACTTTGTAAGTGGTGAGATCCACATCCCTCTGGTTTCTTTGGACTACATTCAAATGCATATGAATACGATGCAAGTTCTTGACATTCAACCGTGCAACTTACAGATGGCAGGAAAAAGGAAGGGAAAAGAAGTTGTTGTGCGAGCTGAGAAGGCTAAGAAGTCCAAGTTACAGAAGGCAGCAGAGCGAGCTGAAATGGCTGCAGATGCGAACTTGGCTCAGGTATGCGGGCGTGGCCGCCAATTGTAGTTGCAGATTAGAGACACACAGAGTCTGCAGCAGAGGGGTCAGAGAGGGAGGGGGGCACTCAATTCACAGAGGGTGGTGCGGCACCTCCTCGTCGTTCTAGCCACGTGCGCACTCGTGGTGGTTCGACATCTTCCCAGGTGCGTGCTCGTCCCAACATAGTTCTGCATCAGGAGGAGACTGGCGATGAAAAGGAAGAGGACGAGGAGTACTATGTGCCACATCGACCACGAGATAAGACTTAGAGACCTTCGAACCTCTCATCCCGGAGGGTAAAGACCCTTCGCTTTCTCGATATCAATGTCGGTTTTCGCAAGCGAGAATTTGGAGTTAATAGGAGGTTACGGGCGGTTCTTCAATAGAGCTTCTGTTACGCATGAGAGCTCGAGGTCCAGTTGAGCATGCACAGGACGCTCAACTTCGCCTCTTTGCAGAGGGCCGCGGGTGGGGTGGACGTTTAGAGACACTTCGACCATTTCGAAGGTCTTACCAGGCTGTTGACAGAGTTCGACACGGTAGTGGAGAAGTGGGTCGAAACTTTACGCTTCTGATTTGGATCGACCTGCAGAGCAGATACATTCAATTCATGCACGACGGAGAACCCCAGAGGGTGTACAGGTCCACTTTGCTTGAGTTGTTTGGTTTTGAGGAGGAGCCCCAAACTTTGCATCAGGTGGTGTACGCAGACAGCACATTGCCTCGTCGTGCTAAGGCCGGAGGGTGTTTCCCGACAGATGACCAGATTCGCTTTCTATTCCAGCAGCCGTTCCCCGTTGATCCCTTCACCATCCAGACCGTCTCACTCCTGAGGCAAAGGCGGTCCACATGGCTTTGAGGAAGTCACTATTGCCGAGGATTGGGAATGCCGAGACGATCACTAGTTTGCAGCAGTGGCTACTTTATTCGATCCTATCTCACGAGCCGTTCGACATTCTCGACTTTATCATCTGCGAGATTGAAGATGCTATTGCAGATGCTATGAGTTTGGCCAGACAACAACCATTTGCGCATATAATTTCTTACATATGCGATACCTTCGCTCGAGCGAGCATCATGAGGAGTACCTGGAAGGGCGAGTTCGTCTTTGTCAGTACATGCCTCCATCTCTTGACGACAGACGCAGAGGACAACGTTCCATGAGGAGGGCTCAGGAGCAGATACCTGAGGAACTGAGAGAGACCGCTCAAGGGGAGGACCAGGCACTAGCAGAGGCTGAGGAGCATCTTTGGGTTGGCGCGGATCATTGATATTGACCGATGACGACGGCGATGAGGAGGAAGACCCGAGTACTTTCCAAAGAAGACGAGCCGTGGCGACCACGAGGCGAGTGGATCGGGCTCAGACCGAGGACCGAGACGACTTCACTTGCACCGTCAGCAGCTCCTGACGTGACACCGGTGACTCCGTCTTCTGTTTCTTAGCCCACCGAGCTTACTCACGTACTTGCTTCGATTGTTGAGTTGCAGAAGTGTCAGGCAGCTTCAATTGCCCAACAACGGAGACCTGACCCAATTACTAGAGGAGATGAGGTTGCATCACAGACGACCCAGCGACTTTGGTACACGGTCGATGCAAATGGCTCGGATGTTCACTTTCTTCTTAGATCTGCTTTGGTCGGCTTGTACAATGCGATTGGTCTTACCTGACCTCATTGCCGGCTCGATTCCACCTCCCGCTACCGGCATTGCTGCCCCACTTGCTTCTGTTGGGGGCTTCCTGCCCACTCCCGTGTCCACGTTCCCACCAACTCCTACGGTCTTGACAGGGATGTTCTCCAGACCAGCCGATGATAAGGCATCCGCTCCGTTGTCCACTACTCCACCTACTTTAGCGGATGCACCCACATCGACCATACCTGCCCCGTGCTCGACTGAGACCGAACATACGTCCGTGCATGCTGACATGACTGACGAGATGGCTGCTCAGAGTGTAGTATCATTGAGTTCCGCACCTATCGAGCGGTGCCGACTCCTCAAGTTGTCGACGATCCGGTCATTGCCTTGAGTGTGCTCTCGTGAGTTCACCTACGCCCCGAGGCCCTCGATGAGGATAACATGCGCCAACATGTACGTAACATCGTCTCCGGACTCAACACACATTCTTTGTGATTGCTCAAATCATAGAGAATATTGTCGACACGGTGTTGTGGATCGACCTCCGAACTCGACAAAGGCGGCACAGACAGAGCCCATCGACCCCTTGCTTGGCGACCAAGTGATTGCTCGACTCCTTCACCAACAGTTCATAGGCCCCTCATGAGGAGACTAAAGCTACAAAGTCCCGTGAGGAGAACCTCGGCGAGCTGGCCGAGCGGTGTTGGCGCCAAGGCTAATAGGGAAGACTCCAGCTCGCTTCGATCTTTTTGGTACTAGTCCAAGCAGACGAGTAGTTCTTGCTTAATGCGCCACTTGTCTTTTCGGTTGTTATGCACTCTAACTTGCTTGATATGGCGTATTTCGATTTTGTGTTAGCCTAGATTAGAACGATGCATTTCATGACAATTTTATTTAACTTTGTACTCTTTCATGACAATCAGACCAAAGCTTTTTGCGGGTAGGATAGTCCCAGATACATATATTTACACATACCGGATCATCCTGATTTGTAGTTCCATTGTAGCCCACGGCGAAAGTTGTACGCATAGGGGATGATCCGGTGAGTTATCCTAACCTTGGCCGGATCGTCCGGTCTATGTAATCGGCTCCCGTGCTTGAGGAGAGCACCTAGCAAGACAACAGGTGTAGAGCTTTGGTCTCCCGGCCAATCACTTTCTGCTGCGATTGCTATGATCACAGAGAATAAGGCTGCTATCTATCGATTACACCAAAAGGAACAACTACGAAGCCCCAATTTGTATTTCGAAGGCTTTCTGTGACAGGATCATCCTCTTTGTACTACTGGGAGAGGTCGCATTTCGAAGGCTTTTTTGTCCATTTGCCACTTAAAGATTTGACTAGACAGGATCTTCCGCTTTGTACTACTGGGAGAGGTCGCATTTCGAAGGCTTTTTTGTGCATTTGCCACTTAAAGATTTGACTAGACAGGATCTTCCGCTTTGTACTACTGGGAGAGGTCGCATTTCGAAAGCTTTTTTGTCAATTTGCCACTTAAAGATTTGACCTTTTGGATATGATGCCACTTGAGCTAATGAAATATGGGACCGTATGAGTCAATGAAATGTAGGTCCAGTGGCAATTTTGCGAAGCCACATGTTTAAAGTGGCAAATAACCAAATCTCTCCCCCAAACTATGGACGGACCATCCGGTCTGTGCAATCGTCTCGCTTGATATACGACGCCGCTTGTAGAAATCGTTGGAACCGCCTGTGTAAATCTTGTGCACCGCCTGTGGAAATTCCTAACCCCTAAAATCTCTAGGCGGGAGATCGAATTGCTCCGCCCGTCCAAAGCGGCAAAGCCAAATTTCCCCCGTCGACACCTCCACGTCGCCGCCCTCGGTGACATCCTCTCGGGCTCGCGCCTCCGACAACCGTTCCGGCGCGCTCGGTGACCTCTCCGCGGGCTCACGCCTACGACTACCGTCCGCCGCGCCATCTCCCCCTTCGTCCACGTCGCCTCGCTCCGTGACCTCTCCGCGGCCTCACTCCTCCGACGAACTTTCCGCCGGGTCGTCAACTGCCGAAGCCCCAATTCCCCTGCCGTCGCCGCCCCGTCGCCTCGCTCGGCCTAGCAAGGCAAGTGCATCCGACCACCCTTATATCTTGTTATCTTTGCGAAAAAAGTTTCGGAAGATATGTCTAAAGTAGATGGTGATTGATAGAGTATGAATACTGCGTCGAACATAGAGCAATTCTTTTGAGATATCATAAGTAGTTATTAATAAAATCAAAGTTGAAGTTGGAGTTACCAAAGTTTGTGGAGTCGGTTTGGATGGACGTATGAATACTCTACGGATAGTTTTTTGAACTGCATGTTGTAAACGATCAATTCCAAAGAATTAAAATCATTTGGATAGAGTTTAGCTAAGCTCATCAGATTATCCAAGTTGAAATCATGAAATTAGTCTCTTGGACTTAAAGAAGCTGACCAAACAAGCAAATTGGATGTGGTCTCATTGAAACGATCGTCAAGCTCTTGGCATAGCCAATCAAAAACATCATTGAAACAATCCACTTCATAATGATGCTTATTGGTAATTCCAATTCTTTGTCGTTGCTTCTTTGGATTAATGTAGGTTTCTTCCATTTCTAACTTAGGGATGTCATATTTCTCACAAAAGGCATATACTTCACCTAGATGATTCCTTTATGCTTTCTTACAATAGCCACAATCACTAACTGAAGTTGATGAGCAAAACAATGGACATAGTATGTTGTACTATTTTCTCTCATAATCAATGATTTCAAGCCATTAAACTCACCTCGCATATTGCTTGCGCCATCATAACCTTGGCCCCTAACTTGCTTCAAGCTTAACTTATATTCTGCAAATAGCGAGTCAATAGAAGACTTGAGATAGGAAGAAGTGGTCTCTTTTACATGAACTAGACCAACAAATCTCTCTTTCACAATTCCACAACTATCAACATATCGCAGAACAAGCGCCATCTGCTCTTTACAGAGACATCCTCGACTCATCAACTAGCAAACAAAATACATCATGTCCAATTTCTGTAGAATTGACTGCAATATTTCCTTTGCAAAACAATGAACAATTTCATACGAATAGGAGGAGATATCATAAGACTATTCAGTGACATTTTTATCTTTGCTATATTTCCACCCATTAATTTCTAAGAAGTTACCTTTGTTATAGGACTCCTTTGACTCATTATGTCCTCTAAAAGGTAATCCTTGTTTTAATAACAGACGAGCAACATCAAGCGATGCCCTTAGTTGAGCGAAATAAGCAATCTTAGCGACTTCACTCGTGTGTGGATAGCATTTAGCAACATCAATGTCTTTGGTCTCTTTTAACAAATCGGTGCAATATTTCAATGCATTGTTGTGAACACTATTGACACCTCCTACATGCTCTTTTAGTTTTGCTTTTTTATTCTAGCTATTCCAACCATTTATAACAAATGCATCATACCCAGCTTCCTTCTTGTTGCGGTCCCTAAATAAGAAACAACAAAAGTAGTATGCTCTATCTTTGGATTCGCTATACTCAAGCCAACTCCCAAACTCATCAAACCATTGAGGATTAAACCTTCTATTTTGTAGTAAGATGGGAGATAAAGAATTGCTCGACAAGAAGGCGCAGAAGAGGAGCACGCTTGCGAGCTCGGTGGTATCTGCTTGCTTGCAAGAGGAGGGCGATGCCGAAGGCAAGCAAGACTTGGCGAGAAGGATGATGCAGCCACGCGGCTAGAAAGAACACCGAGCCCATCGTTGTCCTTGGGCGCGATGGTTCCTCGTCATCGTACAAGATCCCTAGCCAGTTCCATGCCCACGACCGAACGGCGGCGTGGGGAAATCGACTCCGACTATGATCCCAATGAAGAGGTATTAAGAAGAGTGAGCTTGTTTTATTTGTAGCTTGGCGTGGACATAATTGCATTTCCTTATGTTTGCGTATTCATCGTGTTTATTTCTATGAAGAGGCCGGAAAGGTGATCACGCCGACTAGCTGCAGTTCAAGAGGTAATTGAAGATACCTCCGGGCATGTTCCCGTGGATTCCTCTGCTGCAACAACCACGACCTCGCATAAACGAAAATGGGGGGAACGAAGTAGGAACAAGTTACCAGCAGGGACTTGGTATATCACGGAGGTCGGTCCTTTAGGAGAGCCCCTAGCACCTCGTGAGGCACTATCCAAGTTCCGAAATAGCTGCGGCTGTCTTGTCAAGGACAATGTCTCCATCACGATTGATAACTGGACAAAGGTGGACGACGCGACAAAGGCACACCTGTGGACCGAGCTGCAGAAAATCATAAGGTTCCCCCCAGAGTATGAGGCCATCGCTGAGAAGAATGCCTTAGATGTGATGGGGAAGAGCTTCCGGAACTGGAGGTATGAGCTGAACAAGTACTTTGTGAAGACGGAGCGGCACCATTCGAGAAATATGGAAAAATCACCGTGGGTGAATGGGCGGAGTTTGTCCGTGAAGACCCAAGCTAAGCCGTAGCATTGAGCGAGGTGTCTGAGTGCCTCGCGAAGAAGAACAAGTACCCCCATCACCGGGCACAGTGGGTATGCCCCTAAGATTGTTGAGTGGAGGAGTAAAGAAGAAGAGGAAGCCCGTCTTTGGGATAGAGAACCCATTGACGAGTCAGAGCGAAGCGAGGCGAATTGGGTCCTAGCTCGCCAACCCAACAAACAAGAAGGGTTGCAAAAGCACCGTGGACCTGCGGTCTGGAAGTTTCGCCAAGTCTGCTGAAGATCTCGCACGAGCAAGCGGAGGATCTTTTCGTGCGACAGGAGAACGACGACCTAATGACGGCGTTGGGAACCAAGGAACACCAGTCGCACTCGTGGCGTCGGAAGTCGAGTGGGCTTCAAGCATGGGTTCCGGAATATCAAGACCAATACAAGTCGCGTCAAAGATATAAGAGGACCATGGCTGATACAATAAGACAACGGCCCAACAAGAGTTTTAAGACTGTGGGAAGAGAAGGAGGCAAAAAGGGCGTTACAAGCACGGTCGGATGACAACCCGAGCCCGGCCCGCATCCGGAGTAGCGTCGGGTCCGCACCAATCCCAACGCCTCGATATCCTGTGGAAGATATCGCAGAGGCAACCAAGTGCTGTGCACATCTGGAGCAAGGGGGCTTGGTCGTCGAGCTTGCGGAGGGCATGGCATATCCGAAAGCAACGTGATACACAACCAACTGTCCCGATTGGTCACGCAAAGGTGCAAGTGGACATCGTGCTTGTTCCGTGCCTTGGCTTGTGGAAGCTACCATTCAAGACCCGATGATGTAGAGACCATCCAAGATGGTTGGGTCATTTATTGTATAGTCCAAGGAAGATATTGCATTGATACAAGAGAGGTCGAGACGCCTGACAAGTCAAGGCGTCCTACCTCTTCCAAAATTGCCTACAACACAAACCGCATCTTCTCTGCCGTGGCGCCTTCACCACAATGCACATCTTCTCCGCGTGGCTGCTTCACCACAACGCACATCTTCTCGCCTTGGCGCTCTTCACCACAATAGCGCATCTCGTTCTTGGTTGCAAAGAAAACAAAGAAGTAGATTGCAATCAGCGGAGTACCACCAAGTCAAGCAGAGTGCCAACTCCACTCGGTCTGCACCATGCCTTCACTAGAGACTTATGAGCATGGCAAGCCATTTCTCCCCATGGAGCAGATCAACAAAGGACCATGGGAGTTGAAGAGATTCCATGATCGGTACTTGAGGGCATATCGTCTTGGGGTGAAGGGCATTCAAGCCGCCGTCCCTCGGATATCTACAAACACGGGATACTCACTACGTGCGGATCGATTTTGGTGACTTGCAGCAGATGTTCCGTTTTGGAAAACTCGACATCAACATGATCGGCGTGTGGTGCCCGTAAGTTGGCCATTGACCTACCCTTACATTGTTAATTATATCGGCTCTTGCGTTAGCAAGTGCCGATATAACTAATTATGACAACATATCATTATATTGCATTTCGATAGCATAATAAAAAAACCCCAAATGTATAGTAGTTGAGTGCCAAGTTGAGTTCCTCTTTATAGTAATGGCTTGTTAGATCATTCAAAATTGGCGTAATCCATATAATTTTCAATAAATCGTAAGTTGGCGATTTTAGTGTGGTTTTTCCTTTTAATAAAGTTAACTTCGCCAAATCTATCGAACAAGATGCATTTTGCCAAAATCGATATTTGCCAAAATGTCATGTTTCCAAAGATTCAAGATATAAATTGGCGCATTGACCATTGTCTTACGTGTAGAATGCAATATACCGATGCTAAAAAGATGGGAAAAGCGTGTCGGGTTCCTTGACCCCTCACGGATTAGCCACCGAGCTTAAGAGCTGTACTCAATGAAAAGGCGTTGAAGAATAAGGGATGACGGAAGCAGAGATAGAAGAAAAGCGAAAGTCCCCGACCGAGATCGCCAAGTAGATGTGGGGCTATACATATCAAAAGCAATGTTCCGATGCAAGACAAGGGCGTCATAATGGCTCCCTACAATTTTAAGTAATCTTCTCATTCGTCAATCGTTGCTACAAGCTTAGTTTGCACCATAATCACTCGTGAAACTTACATATATAAGTTTAGTTGCAGCGATCACTTTATTTGTTTCATCTTTGTGCAAGCAGAAGCAGATATATGGTCCTTGACTCATCCGAACCCCACCGAATCTTACAATGAATTCACTGCGTCTTAAATGCGTAAGAAATATATATACACAAACATACATAACATAACGTAATTTGTTTTATGATATGATAGTTACTTGTTGTTGTTGATATTCGAGTAGGGCTTTCAAGAATTACGCGAACAAAAAGCGGGGGCAACATGATCCTGCGAAGGGGTCAGATAAGATGCTTTGCTATGTCCACCCATGGGTAAGAAGACACTTGTAATGCTTCAACATAATTGCACTAGTAATAAGGAAGGGTATTACCAACTGTACTAATTCTATACATTATTATTTGATTTGAAGTGCCACAAGCAACCTCCAGGCAGTGTTCTTTGTGGATACTACGTCATGAAGTTTCTCGGGATCAACGGAGGTATGTAGCAACCCCGGACGTAAGCCTATACAAATTGGTGATTCAAGATTATTTATTGTCCGATTCTCGATTTCACTATTGTTTAACCTCTTTATTGCCTACTTTATTATCGCTGTTGAAGATTGCAAAGACCACTTTGGCACTCACTGATGATGACCTTTGCAATGTGCAAAAGGACATGTGCCAATTCATTCGTCGTGAAGTCATCCATGAGAGAGGTAGTTTCTTTTACTCGGCAGGTGAAGTGGCGAAGCATTCTAAACTTTGTAATTGGGAGATGACGAGGATAGACGGGCCGTGTGAACACTGATGTATATATTTTTTTGAAAGACAGCAGGGCTATAATTTATATATTATATAGAGAATATCAGAGGAGTATATATAACCTTGTATATATATACATAATGCAATTATGATTTATATGTGCTTGGAATATATAACCTTGTCATTGTTATGTATGGATTTGTTGAATAAAGTGATGTAATTGATAGAATGTATGCATTTATTAATATTATAATATAATTAACATAACATTATTAAAAAAAGATTCTCTGGATCTGTACAGGCGGACGGCTTAAGCCCGCGCCTATGAAAATGCATATTTGTATAGGCGGGCTGCTTAAGAAACCGCCTGCACAAATGCATGTTGTACAGGCGGTTGGCTTAAGAACCCGCCTGCAGAAATGCTTATTTGTATAGGCGGTTTCTTAAGCAGCCCGCCTGTACAATTGCATTTTACAGACGGCAAATTTAGCGATTTCCACAGACCTTCAATTGCAGGCGGGTGCAAAAACGCCTGAGAAGATGGGTTACCACCCGCCTGTACAAATGTTTTTTGTAGTAGTGGTGTGATGAGTATTTGACTGAATTTGAGCTTGATTTATTTTGATTTGAGTTTGATTTGAATTGGATTTTTAATTTGAAGCAATTTGAGTGTTGATTGTCTTTTCTGGTGCTACCGGCCATGGTAGCACTGTGCTACTAGCCGAGCAAGTAGCACTAGACCCCAGAGCGGTGTAGAAAATCTCGAGAGGGTGTTTTTAGGGGTTTAGGCAATCCGGTGCTACCGGCCATGTTAGCCCGGTGCTACCGACGGAGTGGTAGCACCGGCCCGATTAGCCGGTGTAAAAATTCCAAAGAGGGTGTTTTTGGGGTGTTGCAGCAGAGCGTGCTACCGGCCTAGGGGAAGTAGCACTGGTCTACTATGGGTGGTGCTACCGGCCTAGGGGTTTTTAATAAATGATTTTGTGATGATTATTGCATATATTTTTGGACATTGCTATGTGATGGGTTTTTCTTGTCTTTGATGGTTGCAGGATGGCGGTGCTAGGTCATAGAGAGGCGGAGGATGACCGAAACTAGGCGAGGAGCATCGGAGGTCCAAACAGTCAAAGATTGCCAGAAGATGATCAGAGACGGAGTCCGTGCAAGCCAAGAAGATAATGAATGGATGAGATGCTAGCTAGGCATTGATCAGATCGATGAGGGCCATAGGATCATGGTATAGTTGATAGGTTAGCGGGTCTAGGTAGTATGCTTTTAAAATCATGCAAGAAAACCCATTATGCGTGTGGGTTTTGGGTTAGCCCTTGCATGGCTAGTTCGGTGAGTTAATCCTAGCCCTTGATGAGTGCTCTAGGGTTGAGGGACTCATCCAAGGGTGGTAGGTGGCCTAACAGTAGTATAAATAAAGGGAATGGGGTAGTCTTCTCCTCTTGAAGGTTTTAGAGGTTTTGTGCTACTTTGAGCTTTTGCCCACTTTGTTTTGAGGCTTTGTAAACCTCCCCTTCTTGAAATGCAAATCATTTTCATCCATGCTTGAGTTTACATTACGCATTTACATTATGTATTAATTTCTACATTTACTTTCCTGCAATTTACATTCAGGCAATTTGGATTTGCTTACCCTCCTTCTACATGCTTTTGCTTCTTATGCTAAGGATGATAATTGATGGTTGAATCTTCCTCAAATCATATCCCAATTATCTAGGCAAATCCTTGTGTTTTTCTTGAGGAAAGTGGATTTTGTGTTCTTAAGTGAGTAATTCTTGTGAATCACATTTCTGTGAGTTTTGACTTGAGTTCTTACTTGCTATGATATGTGGGTAGCTATCCAAGATCGTCTTGATCATCAAAAACCCACAAGCAAATCTTAGATCAAGTTCTTCAACTTTTTCGTAAACTTAGTGTGCTCTTCCTTCCTGGGCAAAAAGGTTGAAACTTTGACGTCAATCCCTGCAATTGATGGTTGGAACAAGTTTCTGACATCCCTAGGATCACATCTACCAAGTTTCGTGAAGTTTTGTCCAGCCGATCAAAAGATTTCTCAAAATTTCCTTTTGGTTTGGGCTAATTTTCAGGCTGTTCTTCAGCTGTTCTTGAGCCCGGTGCTACCGACCTCCAGTGCTACCAGACTTCCAATGGTGGCACTGGCCAGATAGGGCAATTGGCTCATTTTGAGTGGTTTCTTCCGTATATTTTTGAGAGGCCTTGGTTGAAATATTTTGGGAAAATTTTAGTTTGGGATCATTCACTCCCTCTGATCGCCATCTCGATCCTTCAGTCAGGATGGCCTATCATGCCACTGTGCAGTGCCGTGCTGGCTCAGCTCGCCTTCTGTGGGCCCAAGAAAGGCCCATTTGCGCTTTGTGCCATGCTTGCCCAAGCCCAGCCCATTTGCACTATTGCGACACATAGCAATGTATACAAAAAATTGATGGAAAAAAGTAAAATTTATTCATTTTTGAACGTGTACATAGTTACTGTCTTATTAAAAACCTTACACCCCAATGTGGAGTACCCCCGATAAGAAAAAGAGGACAGTAACTATGTACATATGCATTGACTACTTAAGGCCAAGATGGTCAAAGTCAGCTATCGCGCCTATGATCTTCGAATCCTCAGTCTGATGTTGTGTCCTTTCATCTGCACACTCTCAGTCTTTGAGGTATGTAATTGCCTCAACCATCTCAGGTCTAACAGATGACCTCCTCGGATCAAGTATCCTCCCCACCAAACTAAAAGTGACTTCTGACGAGATAGTGGACACCGAAACCACAAGTACATCCTGTGCAAAATTCAATAGCATGGGGTAAATAAGTTTGTGATTCTTCCACCGCAAGTGCAAGCTGAGTCAATTGTCCTCATCTATGTCAAATTCACTCTCCACGAAAGGCGTCTCGAGGTAGTGGTTGATCTCTACCCATGGATTTCATTGCGACATACTCGATGTTTTCAGAAGATGAATTAGATGCCTTGCCTTTTAGCTTCTTCCATAGGTTTGGAGCAGTCGAACTGCCTTGTGCTTGTTGCGCTATTGAGGTAGATCTTCTTTCTTTACTTCTGTTACCAAAATTTTCATAATATTTGTGAAAAACTCGTTATAAACATGAGTATATGCCTCAGAAAAATCAAGATCAAATATTTCACCTATTCCCTCAAAGGCACCCTACAAATTAGATCATTTTCTCCGAGGATCCAGAATAGTAGCAAACAGTAGAGATGTGGAATAGCTTGAAAATATTTGAAAATTTTCTCCATTGGTTCTATAATGGGTTGTAAAATATAATTATCTTTGTTTTCTTTGAAAATGTTAGCAATATTTCAAAGCCACTCGATGACTAAGCAAAAAGTTGGATAGTACACACTGGATAACATGTTGGTTGCATTGTAAAAAATTTCTAAAAATTAATGAAAATAATGGGCAACTTCCCAATCCACATCATAAACTAATAGCATACCATTATTGCAATTGATCAAGACAGTGATAATGTACTCATAGTCCTTGCACTGCTCCAGCATAATATTCGTAGAGTTCCATCTAACCTTTATATCAAGATTGAATCTTATTGGTAGCTTATTGTTGGCCCTGCAGTACACTAAAAACTAGACGAACCTTATAGTCGAACCTATAATAAAATTGATAGCATCACGTATGTTGTTTAAAGTAGGTTTCATTATATCCAAACATGCCTGCATAACGAGATTAATGATATGTCATATGCATCTCTGGTGGAGTACAAAACCTCCAACATAAGTCTTCAAGTGTGGTGAGAGATGCTCTATGGCTATCGTGTTAGCTGATGTATTGTGAAAAGTGTTGGAAATAATTCTATTTTCTATGTTAAAGTTAGTAATAACCTCAAATATATGGTTAGTGATAGCCTCTCTCGTGTGTGCCTCATCGATTAGCCTAAACCCTATGAACCTTTTGTTATGGACATAGTCGTTGTCTAACTAATGTGCAACAACATTAAGATAGGCTGCTCTTTGGTGGGAGAAAATTCATATAAATGATGTCAAGGCGAAGAAATAACTAACTCTCATGAAGGTCTGTTTCAATATTGCTAGTTTATTTGTGTACATTGTGTATATGTCACATGTAGTTGTTCTCCTACTAACGTGTTGGTATTGTGGGCAAAAACCACATTGCACCAACCTTTCAAAACTAGAGCTCTCACCCATTCTAGGTGGAAGATCCTCTGTAACTATGTAACGTGCAATTTCGTCTCTAGCTACATCAACGTTGTATACCCATGTACTTGCTGAATCGTTGGTGTTGAAGTTAACCTGCCTCTAGACGCTCTCACCCGTCCTCCATCTGGCGATATCTTCTTCAAGCATATCTCCATGTACCGCTTGAGATGACCTATTCCTCCACATACACGTGTAGATAATTTAGATTGACAGTATTTACAAAAAGCATACACTACCTTATGCCCATCCACAATTTTGACGGTTTTATCCATATGTTGCCAGCACCACGCCCGTCGACTAACAGATATGGACACCCATCCTAGATGTATCGATGTTGCGTCATCAGAGCTCGGGTCAGAGCCAGATATCGATGCCCACCCCTCGGGAATGTACGAGGCATCCTCGATGTCGTGCGTACAGTCTAGATGATGGTCATTCATACCATAATCTCCCATACTAGGGGAGAGTTGGCATAGATTGATCTCTTGAACCCGATGAGGAGGACTTGGAGAGCGAGGGCATTCTCTCCTACTCTTGCTTAAACATTTTATTTCATAGAGGAAGAGCAAAAAGAGAGCAAATTCAAACTAAACACAGAGAACAAATGAGAGAGTGAGTGGGATGTGCTGAGCAAAAAGAGAGAGCGAGGTAGATGTATAGAATGTGCTAAACAAATGAGAGTGCTCGGGCTGATTTTACAGCGAACAAACTCATCAACCAAACGTTGGAATCAAGCATTGCATGGAATCAGGCGAATGTTAAAATTATCTTTGTTTCATTCATGCGTCGAACGTTGAAATTATCTTTGTTTCATTCATGCATCATATCACTGTCAATCTCTATCATTTGCGAACGTTACTCTCTCTCTCTCTCTCTCTGAAATCTACCCGTTGCGCTAGAATCTCTTCCTCCCTCTCTCTTTTCCCTGTCTCTTCTCTCTTTTCCCGCGCCTCTATTTTCCCAGACCCCTTTCCCTCTTCGCTCTCTCCCCGACCCCTCACATCGCCTCGCTCCTTCCCCACCAGGTCTGGTGCCCCCTCACCTCGCCTCCCTCCTTCCCCCTCCAGTCTAGTGCCCCCTCACCTCCCTTCTTCACACACCTGGCCCAGTGCCCCCCTCACCTCCGTCCTTCCTCCTTTGCTCTGGCGCTCCCATACCTTCCCTCCTTCCTTCCCCCACTGCCGATGCCCCTCGCCTCCCTCCTTCCCCCTTCGCTATGACATCCCCTCACTTCGCCTCCCACCTTCCCCGCGAGCAAGGCGGGCGTGACGCGAGCGGTGGCCCTAGTAGTGGTCATGGAGGCACGGTGGGAGGCAACGGAGGTGCTGAGGCACGTGCACGGTAGGGTGGAGCAGAGGAGCCAAGGCGTGGCCAAGGTGACCACCACTACCACGGCAAAGGGGTCGAGGCGCAACCATGGTAGGAGGCGAGGCGGCGGCATAGTGGAGGTGCCAAGGCAAGGTAGAAGATGGTGAGGAGCCAAGGCGGTGGCCATGGCCGAGGGACCAAGGTGAGGCAGAAGACGGCGAGGAGCCAAGGCAGTGGCGCGTTGGAGGAATTGAGGTAGTGGCCACGGTTACACAGTGGGAGGCGAGACGGCATGATGCATGTCGGCAGGAGGTGGGTGCCGAGGCGACGGCGAGGCTATGGGCATCGTGGCCGGTGGCGGCTAGAGGCATGAGCTGAGGCGGTGAGAGGCAATGTGGGAGCCGAGGCGGCAGGAGACAGGAGTCCAGGCGGGCACAACGATGATGACTGCAACGGCAATGAGCATGATGATGACGACAGCAACGGGCATGACGACGACGATTACAACGGGTATGGCATGGCGCAGGTACGTGCTCTTCCCCACCTCCCTACCGTGGGCCCACGACAGTGCCTCCGTGCCGTGGCGTGCCCGGCTGTGCCAACGTACTACCTCCATGTAGTGTCAGCACGGACCCAGCCTAAATGGCTATGCCGGGTCATGCTGCCCATCTTGCCCAGTACCCCGGCCTGCTATAGCCCAAGCTATAGTATCGTGCCGGTACGACAATGCCCCCTTCGTGCCAGGCTAAGCTTTTGACCAGGCCAGGTCCACCGTACCTCGGGCCGGTCTAAAAAAACCCAGCCCGATACCCACCTATTGGCCACACGCCAGCTTCCAGGAGAGTAATTGTTTACCGGTGGTCAGCTTAAAATTACTACGATAAAACCTAGTTAAAAATTGCAGCCTACTACATGCCCGTTTCGAGAGAAGTTGTTATATCATTATCAAATTATCAGTCCGAGCTCTGAAGATTAAAAGTCCATCCACTGATCCACAGTACGATAATTGTTTTGCAATATAACTTATGCATGCTATACTAAGTATAATTTCAATGCCCGAAAAGCTTGAGCTGCAACATTCAGCTGGGAACGAGACTCGGCCTGGAAAAAGAAAAGAATAATTGAACCTCAAGCTCCTACGGTCCTACTAAAGGTGGGTACTTGGACTTTTTTGGGCTGATCTGAGATACGGTGGGCACGGCACAGTCCGAGGCCGGTCTGGCACTGTAGCACGGCCGTACTGGCTCCGAAAATCAGACACGATGGGCGGCACAGCCCGACACGACATTGTAGCATGAGCCGTATCAGGCCCGATGACCTAAGGCATGAGGAAGAAACTCAATGTGAAGGTCACCGACCCACAGAGTATGAGTGTTATGGACATACCAAATAGTATGAACATCACCCCCGTCGTCGACCTTGATCATCCGTTTCTCTCAATCTCGATTGCCTCTCTTCCTCACTCTCTCATTGCTCTCTCTCACTCATGTTCAGCACATCCACTCGTTCTAAGAATAAATAAATTTTAGTTCTTTTTTTATAATATTTGTCTATTGTCTTAATTCTATGTGTCTCTGGTTCCTTTCTTCTCGTCACAATAGTGTAAATGGACTAGGCCTAGACCAGCACGGCACGAAGCAGACACGAAGCGCAAATATGTCGTGCTTAGGCTCACCGAAGGTGAGCCAGGTCGGGCCGGCCTGGCACGACGGGCCGTCGCGGCCCGGCACGGTTCAGACACGAAGCACAATAGACCTGTGCCGTGCCGGCGCACGACGCCCACCTCTAGGTCCTACTTAAAATTTAGCCATTAACGAGCAAATTAAAGGAGCTACAATGATCCGTCCGTTCTGGGAGGTAATGCGTTCCAAGCAATCAAATGTAATTGTTTTAACTTTTACGGTGAACCTTTTGTACATTGTCTGTATGCTCAGCATGGAACTCAGGCTTTAAGATTAATTCGCACAAGGGCCCTTGAAATATGCAGTGCAGTAGCTATACATACTTCAGTAGCCAGACTTTGATGAAAAAGAATCAAAAAGCGTGTCCCGTGAACGCTGCCTCCTGTCCTGCAGCTGACGATAATTCATAGACAAGATCAGTGTTCAAAGTTGAAATTTTAAAGCTTAAGCTGCATAAACTTTAGAAAAGAAAAGTTTAAGCTGCAACTTGCAGATCGACAGAAGTTCGTTTTATCTAAATAAGGAGAGCGCACAAGAATAAGCCCACAAGCAAGAAACAAAAGGAGCTGCGAGCCATGGTCTCACTATTGGATTCCCAACCAAGTGTATCTGTTTTATGGTGACCCTTGTTTACACCTGACTGCCAAAATTGCTGGCACGAATGTTTCTGTAGGATCCAACACAACATTTTCTACATCTCGAGAAAATCGGATGAAGGCATGGCCTAACAGGACAGTATTTTGCTGTTCCCAGATTTACCAAAAGAAGCAGCCACCCAAAAACATGACCACGTACGTGATGTGTCTCTGGGACTTTAACTGCTTGAGCTTTACTTCTCGCATCTCTGACCTATTCCACTTTGTCAAAGTTTCCTTACCCTCGCAAAGAAAGAAAGTTACTGTACCGGTCCGCTGTAGCACGCGCCAGCTGATTCACAAATGGAATGATTTTTCTGCTCCTCAGTCCTTTAGTCGCCTGTAGGGTGTTGTCAGGGCAAGGATATGCATGAGATCGACAGTGTCAAGAACAAAGGTGGTCGATATTGGGGTCCAGACTTCTTTCGAAAAGAACAGTAACAAAAAGCACTGCCCAGTTGTGGCGCTGAGTCTAGAAAGAAAAATACTATGCAATTTATTCTTGGACATTTACACCATCCAAATTTCCACACACTTTATCGGGGCTACAAAACTATACAGTGAACGTGACGAGGGCCTTTACCTTTGAAATGTGCAGTGCAGTGGCTATGCATACTTTCGTAACCGGACTTCGATGAAAAAGAATCAAAAGGCGTGTCCCGTGAACGCTGCCTCCTGGCCTGCAGATGACGATAATTCATAGATAAGATCAGTGTTCAAATTTAAAATTGTAAAGCTTAAGCTGCGTAAACTTTAGACAAGAAAAGTTTAAGCTGCAACTTTGTAACATCCCGAAAAAAATTCAAAAATAGGAAAAATAAAAGTTTTTGAAATTAAAAATGGAATTGAATAAAAAATTCAATTTTAATCAAAATTTTAATTTAAAACAAAGTCCTTTCCTCATTTTCTTGCATTTTAACCTTAAAGAAAAGAAAGATTTCAATATTAAAACTATTTCTTCCAAAACAAATAAACTTTAAAAATAAAATTGAAATGTAATGCTTGATTTGAAATGTTCATTTCCTGGTTTTTCTTGAATTATTGGATTTTCTTGAGCCTTTGCTTTTAAAAGAAAATCAATAAAGTTGTAAATAACAATGTCAGAATTTTTATGATTTAATTATCAAAGATAAAATTCTAAAAATTTTACAAAAGCATTATTAACTCAAATCAATTTGAAAAACAAATTTTCAAAAATAAATAAAATCATTTGGACACTTTAATAAATTAAAAATAGAATAATCGAAATTTAAATATTGTATTGTCAGAATTTTAATAAAATATCTACGAAGAGTCTTTATCTAAAACGTTTCCTGAGTCCTTGTCTTCACCTGGCCAATCTCTCAAAAATTCTTGTAAAATCTCGAGACAGTTTGATAGCTCAATCTTACGGGCCAAGCCAAACCTGTCCAGAATTCTCTTGAGCTCTCTGGACAAGCCAACCAGCCAACATCTCTCTGCCATGTGGGACCAGGCAAACCAGCTATCCCCTGCTGACTTTTCCCGGCCAGCAGCGCTCCACACGTCAGCTTGTTTCCCGTTCCTTCTCCATTCTTTTCTTCTGCTCGTTTCTCTCGCGCCGAAATAGCAGAGCACAGCCAGCTCTCTCTCGCCGACCTAGTTCCTTGCAAATACCAGCCATTTGTGTGCAACCATCAGAGCAGCAATCCATCAATAGCCACTCAACTACAAACCTTCCTGGCGCAGCCATCTTCCTCCATTCCGGTGAAAATCGCCAAAAGGGGAGAACTGCAATCTAGTCTCTGCAATCAACCGTAAACCAAAACAACTCGACCAGATCATCTTTACAGCCTCCAGAAACCATCACAGCCATCCCTCAGCTCGTCCCTGAGCCTTTCCCGTGCAGCTAGTACCGTCATCGTCTCCAAAGCCAGCAAGACCAAAAAAGTGGGGAGAACCACGAGCGCACCTCTATGCTTTGAATCAACTCCAACCAATAGACCAGAAGTGTCCTTGTGACCCCTGGAGTCCATCCACATCGCCAATTTCAGCTCTTCTTCTCCGGTGAGCCGCGCAACTGAACTCCTCCTTCCGCCATGACTGCGCTCGGTGAGAACTCAGTTCCGTATGCTATTCCTTCGAACAAAGTGCTAAAATACGTACGATGTTAGTAACTCACTGATGCTCACCCTGGCGCTAATTTGTGAGGAAGCCGGTTGAAGCTGCTTCGCCAATGAACCGCCATGGCGCTGCCGCCCCTCCACGATGGCGACCCACCTCCGGCCATCGCCGACCATCATCAATACCTCCCCTGGATGCGCAATCACGTGCTGAAGCTCATGCCGGTACCGATTCCATCTCTCCGGCACTCCTCCGTCGCCGGCAAGCTTTGGAAGCTGCTGCTCTGCTCACTGTCGCTGCGCATCGGGGCCCACCAGTCAATCTCCCGCCTCTCCAATCACTACCGAGCGGGTCCCCTTCGTCAATCCCTATGCTGCACCATCCCTCTGCCAGGCGGGCCCAAACCGTCAGTAGCCCAATCCGAAACAGCTGAAAATAGAAAGCGTAAACCTCTGTGAGAACACGTATTTTCCATTTTTTGCAAATTCCTGATTTTCCAGCATTTTCCATACCTGAGTTACTTCAAATGCTTATAACTTTTGAACCAACAGTCAAAATGAAGTGAAATAAATTCCTAAATTCATATAAATTCATGTAGATTCAGAATATGCAAAAATATTTTGAAATTCAACTCTGTTCAGAATTTGAATTTGAATTTAAAGAAAAAAAATCAAAATATGCTATACATAGAATTTCTGCAAACAAACTCTAAATTGAATAAAATAAATTTTGTTAGAATCCTTGTGATATTAGAAACCTGAATATACAAAAATAGTTAGGGTTCACTATAGGAAATATTCATGTTATTACATATGGTAAGAAAGTAGTCCAAAATCAATTAAAACAATTAATAGCGTTATGAATCTGAAGATATAAATAATAAAATACATGAATATAGTATTATGAAATTATAGAATACATAAATACAACTCATGAAACAATTTTCAAAAGTTGTTAAAGAAATATATATGATAAACTAACATGAATACATAAACAATATCATTGCTAACTATATAAAATTAATTAAGATCCGAATACGTAAAATCATAAGAACCCAACTTTAAATCATGCCTGCTTTTTATGATTTATTTATATTTGGATTTCCATCTGATTTCTTTTTGTCCTTATCGAAATCCTGTTATTCGTTATTTATATTATTCGTTCGCGACGTGGAGAACCCGACGTAATTACCTTCCGTCGTCGACTGCGACCTCAAATTCGTTGAAGACATCAATAAGCAAGGCAAGCACCCTCCTTTGACCATGTTGATCCCAGTTTTATAAATGTTTTCATTAAATGTTTTGATTGCATGCGTATATTCATTAAACTCTGCTATATTGTGGGTAATGGTAGTTATACCTGTTGATTCTTGAAACCTCCTTGATATAAATGAGTTTGTGAACCTTGATACCTTAGAATTATGGTTAGACAATATATGATGTCAATTTGGGTATGCACGATGTTTAATAATCTTGCTTAGCCATGCTTTAGACTTGGTATACATCAAATTGAGACATTGATCAAATGAAACTTGGATATGCTAAGGCATGATGATGATTCTTAGACATGTTGAGACATGATGGTGATTTTTGGTTAATTTAATTACAAATGAAAATAAAATTATAATATTGAAGCGGGCAATTATTGGCAATAGCTGGAGGTGAATGGACTTGCACGTAGTGTAGGGGGAGATTATTGCCCGTGTCGGATTAAGGACCGAACTATGGGTTGTTTTCAGGCCAAGATAACCGTACAACCACAAGTACTAGTATGGGACAGTCTTAACTTATTAAGTTACTTAAAACTAGCTTTGCACATTGGTAGGCTGGAGTAGTACGAGCTATTTCTTAATGGATTGCTCGGAGGGGCGCCCACACCGAGGTGTTGGGAATCACGTTTGCTGATACAACAGTGTACGCCGTACTTCTGGGGAAGTTCCATCATTTCTATGCTCTGAGTTCTTCTTCCAGGGTATGGGTGTTCGTCCCGTGCTGGTGCAAAGTTAGGGTTAAGTAATGTAACGGTTATGTCATGACTCTCTGCGGCACACCAAAGGAAGTGTGCTAATGATTTGCACAAAGAGTCAGTCATGTCTTGTGGGTAAAGCTGTACAACTCTGCAGAGTAAAAACTAATCGATTAGCCGCGCCTGCGGTCATGGGCACTTGGTAAAGTCATCACATAGTTAGCTGTTTTATTTTACAAAATGTGGATTCTGATGTATACTGTCAAGCATCATAATTTGGATTGGATATCCTTGTTGGAAAGGAATTATTTCGGATTGACATGTGTTGTCAATAATTGATTTATGGAGATGATCAAAGGAACTGAGGTTCGTGAAATTTACTGTTTCATACTTACATATTAAACTGCTTTTATTTAAATTCCGTTTATATTCTACAATTCAGTAAATTCTTTTGCAAATTAGCTTTCTGCAAATTAACCATGAAAGCCTTTCCTTTGACATAACCTGCATATATTATAGGATTTGAAAAAGTCTTGCTGAGTACGCAAGTACTCACCCTTGCTTATTCGTTGTTTTTAGGTGAAGAATTAGAATAGCTCGATGAAATTATTTGACGCAGGATTCGGGAATGTTAACGAGTTTTTCTAGGGATTATGCCTTGTCAGTTGCCTGAGGGATTGGATGGGCACACTACAAGACTCCTGATTCTTTCCGTTGTATACTCTGAATTGTAAGATTCTATTGTATAAATTACCATTATTATTTGTAATAAAGAGTATGGATGTGCTATCAATTGTATAAATGTGCGTACTAGCTATTGATCCAGGGACTAGTACTGTGTGCACATGAGATTTCCATTTTTGCATTTATATAAAAATGGGGGTCGCTACAAACTTGCAGATCGAGAGAAGTTCGTTTTATCTAAACAAAGAAAGCGCACAAGAATAGGACCACAAGCAAAGAACAAAAAGGAGTTGCCTACCATGGTCTGTCTATTGGATTCTCGATAGCAGTTCCAGAGGCTATCCGAATTCTGCTTACATTCTCTGCGTCCTAGAGTTTCAAGCTCTATCAAATGGATGTCAAGAGTGTATTCCTCAATGGCTATATTGAGGAAGAGGTTTAAGTCAAGCAACCTTCAGGATTTGAGAACCCCAAATACCTAAACCATGTCTACAAGCTTTCCAAAGCTTTGTATGAACTTAAGCAGGCCCCTAGAACTTGGTATGAGAGGATTAAGTCTTATCTTCTCAACCATGGTTTTAAAATGGGTAGAGTAGACAAGACTCTAGGATTCTCATTTCCTTCTTGTCCAAATTTATGTAGATGATATTACCTTGGGTGGCTTTTTTCATTCTCTTGTATCTCAATTTTCTGAGGTGATGAGCACAGAGTTTGAAATAAGTATGATGGGCGAGTTGAGCTACTTTCTGGCTGTCAAATCAAGTAGACTCGAGAGGGTACTTTCCTGCACCAAGGTAAGTACACTCGGGACCTCCTGAGACGATTTGATATGTCTAATGAAAAGCCTGTGATGACTCCTGTAGCCACCACTGCTGTTCTCAAACCCGATGAGAATGGTGAGCCTGCTGATCAGAGTTCCAGAGCATGATTGGCTCCCTCTTGTATCTTACTGCCTCGTGGTCGGACATACACTTTGTCGTGTGTATGTGCGCTCGCTTTCAGGCTTCTCCTCGCGTCCTCATCGCCAAGTGATGAAGCGCATCTTCAGATACCTTCGAACTACCATTGATTATGGTATTTGGTACTCTTCTTCTTCTTGTCTATCCCTTAGAACTTTTTTCGATGCAGACTTTGTTGGCTGTAGGATAAATAGGGAGAGTACTTCTGGCACTTGCCAATTTATTAGCACTTCTCTTGTTTCTTGGTCATCTAGAAAGCAGTCCGAAGTTGCACAGTCCACCACTGAGACCGAGTATGTTGCTGCAACCAGTTGCTGTAGCCAGGTGCTCTAGATGAGATCGACCTTGCGGGACTTTGGGTTAGAGATAGAGAATGTTCCACTTTTCTGTGATAACACCTCTGCTATCTGCATTGTTAAGAATCCAGTGCAGCATTCTGGGACCAAACACATTGATATTAGGTATCACTTCCTTAAAGACTATGTGGAGAAAGCAGACATAGTACTTCAGTTTGTGGAGAGTGACCACCAATTGGCCGATATATTTACTAAGCTTTTAGATAGCTCTAAGTTTGTTGCTCTGAGGAGTGAGCTTGGAATAGTGTGCCTCTACGGCCTATTGTGAGGGGGAACTGGTCTGTATATTATGTATTATATTTTCTTCCAGTTTTTCCTTTCTTTTGTCTTGTTCTGGGTGTTTACGGGGATTATTCTCTAGAGTTTTGAGTTCACTTCAACTTCTGGTATGCTTTGCATAGACCTCTCATCTTGTGCTTTAGGTTGCTATCATGCTTAATTAACTGTTCTCTCTTTTCTTTAGGTCGAGTTCTCTTATAGTCTTATAAGTCTAACAGGTGTTGAGCCACCTAGGTAGACAGGGTCTGTGTGCACTCCTTAGTTTGGAATCGAGAGGAAGATTCCCTATGTCAGTCATTTCGAAAGATGAGAGCCGTAGTATTCTCTACTATCTTTTCTATACTCTATAGCCACCCAGTTTGCAGTTTCTTGACTTCTTCTCTTTATTCTGTGTTTTTGGTTTTATTTGAGTTCATTTGGATCTTCTTTGTGCTTAGTTTTGCTAATAACTCAATTTGAACCAGATTTGTGCCTAAATTTGAATCACATGTTAAGGGGGAGTTTAAGAATATGTTTCGTATATTGCATATAGACTTTATCTTCTACTTTATGGGCGTTGTCTACTATGCAAACGATATTATTTTCATGCTATACACCGCGGTACTTTCTATGGAGAAATTGACAAACTTAGATATGTCCAAGTTCATTTATCTTGCTAAGTTTGCAAAAATTGAAAAATAAGCTTTAAAAGAAAAACCTGATTAAACATGTTGTGTTTCCTTGATATGTTTCTTCTCTAGGGGTATTTGCCATAATTTATGAAATATTGGAGTTCTCTAGAGTCCCTATAGCAATTTGGATGAAACTTGTTTGATCTATACTTGACTACTTCACTTGCTTATCAATCAATGTGCTAAAATGAAAATGAAGCAAAATTGGCTCTATTTGTGTGCATTAGACTCAACACCTCACATTCACAAGACAACTTCTCATTGCACTTGGAATGAACTTGGAATATGTTATTTATGACCAAGATCATTCTCTTAAGAGTTCTTCTTGAGATGGTTGAAAATGGCTTGAATCAATTGCTATAAAATTGCAAATATAAAAAAATATGTAGGTAAAGAATGCAAATAATGTCAAACATTTGCACCTTGCTATGTTTTTTCAAAGCTATAAAGAAAATTTGCATCAAATTGAAAATAAGCTTGAACGATCTTGTATGCATTTGTAGATTCCACAAAGTGTTGAGTAGGTTGAACTCTAGGTTTTCCAGTTGATCCTTTGAATGGCTTTGCTTCTAGTTTTAAAACTAATGCTAAGTGTTGCTCATGTCAAATCTTACTAAAAATAACATTTTCAAAACTAAGCTTGCAAGCAATTTTTCTTATTTGCACTTGCACATGTCTTAGTTTAGTCTAATTTAAAATTGATTAGCTTGGTGTCATATCTTATCTTTAAAATCACTTGGATAATCTTCAAAACTCTTCTAGGTTACAGTTCATGCTTACATATATAAAGGAGGAGAAAATGTTATCTTGATGCCTATATTGTCAAAAGGGAGAGAAATCGTAGAAAAGGCATCATTAACAATAAATTTTTTAATGCATCTTAGTTCTTATGATCTTGGTAAAGTTTTTGCTATCTTCTATGGATCATAAGCATGTTCGTGTTATTAGATTTTTGAGTTTTTGTGAAAAACTTGCTCTTTCTTGAGATTAGCTCTAAAACTCTTTTCGTCCACTTGATCATGATCTTACGTCCTTCTTTCTTGAACCAAGTTTGGATGTGCGTTTAAATTGCTTCCTTTTATCTTTCTTCAAACTCAAAACTTGTGCGTCTTTTCATGTGTTTGTCAATATACTCATCAAGGGAGAGATTGAAAGACCATGTGAAGGTCTACCCATGTTTGTGATGAGTATTTAACTGAATTGAGCTTGGTTTACTTTGGAATTGACTTTGATTTGAATTGGATTTTCAATTTGAAACAATTTGAGATTTGGTTGTCTGTTCCGGTGCTATCAGCTATGGTAGCGCAGTGCTACCGGCCGGACGGTAGCACCGGACCCTAGTGCGGCGTGGAAAAAACCCAAGAGGGTGTGTTTAGGGGTCAAGCAATCCGGTGCTACCGGTGGAGTGGTAGCACCGGCCCTTTTGGCCGGTGTGAAAATTCCAAAGAGGGTGTTTCACGAATGTTGCAGTAGAGCGGTGCTACTGGCCTGAGGGTGGTAGCACCGGCTTACTAGAGCGTAATTGATTTAATTAATGATTTTGTGATGATTATTATATATCTTTTTGTACAATACTATGTGATGGGTATTCCTTATCTTTGATGATTGCAGGACGATGGTGCTAAGTCATAGTGAGGTGGAGGATGATCGGGGCTAGACGAGGAGCGTCGGACCTCCAAACGGGCGAAGATTATTGGAAGATGATCGGAGATGGAGTCCAGGCAAGCCTAGAAGATAAGGAAAGGGAAAAACGTTAGCTAGATGCAGTGTGGATCAAGGAAGGCCGTCAGATCGTGGTCTAGTTGATAGGTTAGCGGGTCTAGGTAGTGTACTTTGAAAACCGTGCAAGAAAACCCATTATGTGTGTGGGTTTTGGATTAGCCCTTACATGACTAGTTGAGTGGGTTAATACTAACCCTTGATGAGTGCTCTAGGGTTGAGGGGCTCATTCAAGGGTGGTAGGTGGCCTAATAGTAGTATAAATAGGGATGAAGCGGTAGCCTTCCCCCTTAGAAGGTTTTTGTGTTCCTTTGAGTTTTGCCCACTTTGTTGTGAGGCTTTGTAAACCTCCCTTCTTGAAATGCAAATCAATTTCATCTATGTTTGAATTTGCATTACACATTTACTTTATGTCTTAAATTCAGCATTTAAATTCTGCATTTAAATTCTCGGAATTTGCATTCTCGCAATTTGGATTTGCCTCCCCTCCTTCTACTTGCTTTTGGTTCTTGGGCCAAGAATGATGATTGATGGATGAATCTTGTTCAGATCATATCCTAATCATCTAGGTAAATCCATGCAAGTTTTTTGCGAGAAACTGATTTTGCGTTCTTGAATGAATGATCTTGTGATTTGCGTTTGTGAGAGTTTTTACTTGTGTTCTTGCTTACCGTGATATGTGGAAAGCTATCCAAGATCATCTTGATCATCAAAATCCCACGAGTTAGTTTTAGATCAGATTCTTAAGTTCTTCCACAAACTTGGTGTGTTCGTCCTTCCCGGATAAAAAGGTCGGAATTTTGACATCAATCCTTACGATTAAAGGTTGGAATAAGTTTCTAATATCCCAAGGATCATATCTACCATGTTTTGTTGGTTTTTATCCAGCCGATCAAAAGATCTCTGTAAATTAGTTTTTGAGTCGTGCTGATTTTAGAGTGTTCTTGGGCCCGGTGCTATCGGATTCCCCAGTGGTAGCACTGGCTTTTCAGAACAAATATCTCGTTTTGTTCAACTTTTTTTACGCAATCTTTTTGAGACTTTGGTTGGAGTATTTTGAGTGAGGAAAAATTATTTTGGCGATCATTCATCTTCCTTCTGCTCGCCATCTCGATCCTTCAGCTTGGAAAAAAGAAAAGAATAATTGAACCTCAAGCTCCTACGGTCCTACTTAAAATTTAGCCATTAACGAGCAAAAGGAGCTACAATTACGCGTCCGTCCTGGGAGGTAAAGCATTCCAAGCAATCATGTAATTGTTTTAACTTTTAAGATGAACCTTTTGTACAGTGTCTGCATGCTCAGCATGGAACTCAGGCTTTAAGATTAATTCGCTCAAGTGCCCTTGAAATATGCAGTGCAGTAGCTATGCATACTTCAGTAACCAGACTTCGATGAAAAAGAATCAATAAAAGGCGTGTTCCGTCAACGCTGCCTCCTGTCTTGCAGCTGACGATAATTCATAGACAAGATCAGTGTTCAAAGTTGAAATTTTAAAACTTAAGCTGCATAAAATTTAGAAAAGAAAAGTTTAAGCTGCAACTTGCAGATCGAGAGAAGTTCGTTTTATCTAAATAAGGAGAGCGCACAAGAATTAATGGGACCACAAGCATAGAACAAAAGGAGCTGCGTGCCATGGTCTCTCTATTGGATTCCCAACCAAGTGTATTTGTTTTATGGTGACCCTTGTTTACACCTATCCGACACAACATTTTCTACATCTCGAGAAAATCGGATGAAGGCATAGCCTAACAGGACAGTATGTTGCTGTTCCCAGATTTACCAAAAGAAGCAGCCACCCAAAAACATGAGACCACGTACGTGATGTGTCTCTGGGACTTTTAACTACTTGAGCTTTACTTCTATTCCACTTTGTCAAAGTTTCCATACCCTCGCAAAGAAAGAAAGTTACCGTACCGGTCCTCTGTGGTACGCGCCTGCTGATTCACAAATGGAATAATTTTGCTGCTCCTCGGTTCTCTAGTCACCAGTAGGGTGTTTTCAGGGCAAGAATATATATGAGATCGACAGTGTCAAGAACAAACGTGGTCGATAATGGGGTCCACACTTCTTTTGAAAGAACAATAACAAAAAGCATCGCCCAGTTGTGGCACTGAGTTTGGAAAGAAAAATACTATGCAATTTATTTTTGGACATTTACACCGTCAAAATTTGCACGCTCTTTGTGGTGGCTACAAAACCAAACAGTGAATGTGACGAGGGCCTTTGGGCTTTTACCCTTCGCGAAGGGGGTCTTCCCTCCTGTTTGGAATCTATTTATAGTGTTATATGGGGGGATAGAAGATTTACAGTTATAGGGGCATTACGGATATTTTCCCTTCGCATCTAGGTTTGGCGTACATTGGACCCTTGTGGACAAGATCTACCACGTCACCTTTGGTCTTCTGGTGCCAGTGACATCCCTCACTAAGTGTGATGCCTTTTTTATGGTAAAACGCCTTTGCCTATGCTGAGCGGGGACTAGGTCGTCAGGGCTCGGCTTGACCTTCACTACACTACCACAGAAATGAACATCACAATCAATTATTTTTTATCATCTGGGTCGGTTTTGTTGGCGATATAAAGTCATGAGACAGTAATGAGGAGACGCTTTTACAGTCAGTTTTCGCCCAATAGAGATATGGCGTCATCACATTCAGTTCTTAGCTCAAAACCGATTGTGATGTGTCCGTCATCATAATCGGTTATGAGCTAGAACCAATTGTGATATGAGCCTCATCACAATCGAATCTGAGATAAGAACTGATTGTGATGTGGTGTCCATCACATCTTTAACTCTATTTTGGCATCTAATAGCATATACTATATGGTAATTTAGGAGTGGGTACAAACATAGCTTCACTATTTTCAATCTTAATTAGCAATGTCACACACATTACACATGAAATTCATACAATTAATACTCATGGTTCCTAAGAATCCAACGCAGATCTACACATTTAGCTAGTATGGTTCATTATACAATTAAGACATGCTTGTGTTACGCATAAGAGCTAGTCCTGATAAACAAAGAAATTAGGGATGCTTTAGTATTAAATTCATACCTATATGTATATGATAGGAAAACTAATTCCATTATCTAGATGAGCATAAGTGGCAATGTGAAATTAGCCAAGCCAGTGCATAGGAAACTCTCTAAACTACATATATATATAGCTGATGACCACAACATAGAAAGATATATAGCAAATTGTTGCTCGTTAACTCTAATTCCATCATTGAAGGCAATATGAATAACAATTTAACAGAAAATAAAATCTCGATGACAACACTTAGTCATTGTGTAAATACCTGGTCATCATTAGTCTAGTGATGTCCCATTATCCATACTAGGGAGGGTTGCGTGCAACACTGCGTCGTATAGCATGAAGCAACCAATAGACGATAAGTTGTATTTAGTTGGTAATAACAGAGCTCGAAGCATTAGCAAGATACAGTGCACATAATATAAGAAAACCATGCTTTTGTATTGCACGTGAAAAGAATGTATATTTTCATGGAATAAAATGCAAGCACGATAAGGATTCACTAAACAACATCTGTAGTGACTCATCTATCTATCCTCTCAGATTTAGTATATGAAGCTGAGGAGGTGACCTCTCTGCTTCCATAAGAAATTATCCTCAGAGAATAATAAGACTAAAATCCCTAAGTAAGGGAGCTTGATATTTGATAAGACATACTAACAAATACATGAACTTGGTGGCAATTGGTAAACTAGATACCTATCATCTTTGAATTTTAACTATCTTGATTGTCTTCATCCTCATAGTCATCTTTTGCAAGAAAGTAAAATCCATAACCAGCAGGTTCCTTTTGTTTGCTTGCAAACATTACTTGCTTTTTCCTAGTTGTATCCTAACTTCAATGCACATCAGCGATACTCATCTCATATATATAATACCAGTTGTACTCTAACTTCAATACACATCGGCGGTATCGGTGGCACTTCTTCCATATATATACATACTACCAGTTGTATCCTAACTTCAATGCATATCGGCGATATTCATCTCATATGTGTACTACTAGTTGTACCCCGACGTCAATGCACATCTATAGTTACCTTTCATATATATACATACTACCAGCTGTATCCCAATTTCAATGCACATCGGCGATACTCATTTCATATATGTACTACTAGTTGTACCCCAACGTCAATGCACATCGGCGACACTCCTTTCATATATATACATACTACCAGCTGTATCCCGGCTTCAACACACATCAACAATGCTCATTTCATACATATACTACAAGTTGTACCCTGGCTTCAATGCACATCATGAGCCATTCCAATACAATAATAATCAACCACTGCCTCAGCAGTTCATCATCATCCATCTTTCCAACAACATCCAAATTATAGTTTTCTTAAACATGTTTTCCCATGCATAGGCGATATCACATATAAGTAAATATGTTTGATAGGAAATATTTAAATATGGTCAATGGGTTGCTTGCTCGAAATTGGGTAAAAATAAACATCCTCGCCTGGTTGCTGATGGAGATCACCTGACCGATTTAAATCAATTCCTAAAATTTTGAAATATTACAGTTTAGATTGATAATAAATTATGGCGCATTTTAAGGCGTCCAACCTTACCCTGATTTGATTTAAATCAATACAGGTAGAATGCTTATTTTAAATTGGGATAGGTTATGTTGCCGCAACATAATTTTGCGTATTTTAATTTGAGATATTTTAAATTACCGTATTTTAAATTTATTTTAATTTGCATTGCTCATTAAAAGTTTGGGTCACGATTCCATTCCCGTAGGGGTAGTATATTCCCATTTTTAATTATTAGGGTGGTGGCTAGTTTTATCACCTTTTACAATTATTTTATCTGCTGGCATTTATAATTTTCCCTCCCCTTTTTTCTTTCTCTACTTCCTTTTTCTTTTTCTTTCTTCTCCTTTTTATTTTCTCTCTTCCGTCCTTATCCTATCCCCTCTCTCTCTTTTCTCCTCAAGCTTCTCCTCCAGATCGGTTTTCTCCACTCCTCGTGTTGGGATCCAAATATACAAATCTGAACCCTTTGTGTATACTGCACTAGTCCAGGATCACGCTAGTGCACACAGGCTCAACTTAGATGAATATCACAATCATGCATAGTGAAATCAAAATAAAAGACTTCACATATTAATTATTAACCTGTTGATTGATGTCGAGATCTGAATATGCAAATCCAGACCTCTATATATACCACACTAGTTCAAGATCACGTTAGTGCACATATGGTCAATATTGACAAATTTCACAACACACACAACGATAATAATATAAAGACTCCATTTATTGATTATAACTAGTATATGATCTTATGACCAACTTACATTATTAAGCCACGCAAGGCTGGACTTGAAATAAAGACTAAAACAAATGCAGTGAAAAGTAGAAGACGTAGATGATGACCCCTCAATTTACCACTGGCAACTGACAAGGCTTGGACCCTAATTATTCGTGTCCTCCTAGAACTTCTCCTCCACCAAGGGAGTAGACTCCTTGACTGTTGATTGTGGTTGGTAAGGGTGAGTATATAAAGCACTCAATAAGTTATGCACATAATGCAATTCTAACATACTATATGCAAGGCTTATTCCAAAGGAAAAGTCTATTATAGCTCTTTTGCAATAAAGCAGCATTTATGAACAAATACCATGAATAGGTTGTAAAGATAGTAAAACAAATAACAGTAACATAGTAATTTCAGCATTTTTCAAGTAAACCAAGTTTCCAAACCTAAGTTAAGATTCAACCTCCCATGGCTACCTGCCAACCATCCCAAGTTTTGTTTTTACAAAATTATAACCCTTGATTATAATTCCCGAGCTATGCTCAATACCGCAAGCATGGCTATTCGAATAGATTTTACACTCTGTAGAGGTTATGCACTTTACCCACATGACACAACCAAACACCACAAAGGCGAGTGATCATAACAAAGCATTTTCAATTTCCTATCTTAATCCAGTACTACCCGCTGAGGTTTCAACACTGGTGGGACTGGTTACCACATCTAGGGCCCCCCTCTTGTGCCATGTGAGTCTACCCATGCGAGGACTCGTTACCACTACCCATAACACACACACACCACCATTGGCAGTACTAAAACTAAGACATTGCAAATTAATTAGCTAGGCTGTCTCATACCAGACGTGTGGTTGCATGATTGACTTAGGTCAAAGGCTTGGAACGTTAAGTCTTTAGGGTGACTAGGGCAAGACTTCAATGTACCATCTGCCTTGCTGGCCCACCTAGGCATACACTACAGGAAACCGATCTATTTACGTCGGCC
Source organism: Guadua angustifolia (assembly GCA_036346375.1). NCBI lineage: Eukaryota > Viridiplantae > Streptophyta > Magnoliopsida > Poales > Poaceae > Guadua > Guadua angustifolia. Next base: position 19,315,457 of record CM070516.1, on the reverse strand, counting down.
AAATATATTTCCGTCGGCCTAAAAAAGACCAACGTAAATAGGGTATTATTTACGCCGGCCATGACAAACCGACGTAAATACGAACGTAAATACACGTATTTATGTCGGCTTGGCCGACGGAAACAGTGTCCCACCGAGCCGGGAAAAAATTAAATTTTGGAAAGGCATATTTACGTCGGCCTGGCCGACGTAAATAGAAGTTGACAGCGTGCGCATGAAATTGCGAGAGCATGCCTGGCCGCGCCATCTGCCTCTCCCCTCACCGCTGCCGATGCCGCCCAGAGGAGGCCCTCCATCGCCCGCGTGCTCATGCTCGGTGGCACCGGCCGCATCGGCGGCTCCACGGCCACCGCGCTCTCCAACCTCCACTCCGACCTCAACATCCTCATCGGCAGCAGGGAACCAGTAGGTCACTCGTACCTCATATGTACCTTCCCCACTCCAGCCCATTGTCATTGCCCCTGTCTGTTTGGTTACATCAACTGCTTAATGGAAACTACCGAGTATGGTTAGCAAATTAGTATACTTGGAATAGGATTTTTGGAGTTCGACTGTGCAACCCACTGTACATGAAAAGCTTGGAATTTTTAACAACTGTAGCATATATTAAGATCTGCTCAATATTCAAGAATACATATATCAAGTAACTATATACCAAGAGGTTAGAGGTCTGTATTCTGTATTGCTTTGTTCCGCCTGTGCAATAGAACAATTATGACCATATATTCTGCTGCGATACTCTGACAGGGAGAAAGGTAAATCTTCGGCTTCAAAACTTCGAAAGCAATCTGAGTTTCTGGAAGTTGATATTCGCAATGCAAGCATGTTGGAGGAAGCACTGCAGGGTTAGTGATGCATGTTGGGAATCACTCCCTCTCTATCTACTGTTGGGAATAACTCTTTCTCTCTCTCGAATGTTTATCACAAACACGCACACACTCTTGCTTCTCTGGATACAAGCACAAAGAGATACACAGGATAGAACAAAAGTTGGACACAAATGCAACTAGCTTGTATTACTGGAAATCACACTCTCCTGGAAAACAAAAGACGAGTAGACGTACTTATAAATGAATAGCACGTCTCCAGCCTCCCGGCCATTTCGGCGAGCTACTCGTTCCACCTCCCGGCCGTTACGACGAGCTACCCGTTCCACCACGGAACGGCTTGACTGAGTACGTACTGCATGCATGGACTTGATCATGTGCCTACAACCCAGGATCGAAGACCAAGTACTCTACTACATGAGCTACGTGCTAATTACCATGCATGAGATAATCACAAGGTCATAGCTGCCGAGTCTCACGCATCCTCTTGACCACGATCTGCTCCCATGCATGCACATGCTAACTACTTGACCCATGCAACAACTAGTAATCGCTACTGTTGCTAACATGCAACTAGATGAACTTCTGTTGTAGCAGCCTCTTGCACATGGAGCAGATATTGGCACCTCCATCCTGCCACATCTCACGGCTCTTGGCAGCACTCCGGCTCAAGCCTCCACACTTGTATACGTATCACACGTGTACGTATCGCACGTACTGCCGTGTGCATCTTCTAGTGCCACACACTACTAACATATGCAAAGCCCTATACAAGACGTTCGCTACATGCATATGAACGAAATAGAAACATGCATATGAACTAATGACAAGATTAAACTCTAACAATGCAATCATGCAACGACCTATTCATGCTAGCTGTGCTTTAAGTTGGAGTAGTATATTGATGGTACAATTAATTCCACGATAGCAGTAATGCTTAAGGCTCTTGCAAAGCTCTAAACAAGTCTTTGCTAACTTCTAATGTTTAACCACTATAATCGACCGGTAATTTTGCTTGATAAGAAACATAACTGACTCGAGAATTCTGTTTCACTACTACAGAACCGACCTTTGCTACCGGCCCATCAGTACCGGTTCGGTACGAACCGGGACTGATAGTTAGATCAGTCCCGGTTCAACGGCTACAGGCCTGCGGGGAGCGATTAGTACCGGTTGAAGACACGAACCGGTACTGATGAGATCACATCAGTACCGGTTCGTGTCACGAACCGGTACTATTTAGTGGGTGCTAAATAGTACCGGTTCGTGTCTTCAACCGGTACTGAGTCCCAATTTAAACTTCTTCCTCCTCCCGCTCTCTGCCAGACCCAGATCATTCCAGTGCGCGAAAAGAACAGTGGAGCTTCGGCCAAGAGCTTGAAGGGAGGGGAGGTGCTGCCCAAAATTTCAAAATTTTGGTCATTTTACTCACAACCAAGGTAGCTAAGGTTAGTAATATCATTCCTCACTTCATTTGGTGTTAAATGGAGCCTCTTTTTTGCTTGAATTATGAAGAAAATTTGATCTTTTCCCATGATTGATCAAAGATTATGAATGTAGAGGAGGTGCTGCCCAAATTTCAAAATTTTGGTCATTTTACTCTTAACCAAGGTAACTAAGGTTAGTAACATCATTCCTCACATCATTTGGTGTTAAATGGAGCCTCTTTTTGCTTGAATTATGAAAAATTTTGATCTTCTCCCATGATTGATGAAAGATTAATATGAATGTAGAGATCTAGCTTGATCTTTTCAAATAGGATACAAAAACTTGTTGTGTAAGCTTAGAATTTGCTTGGATTATAATGTAGCTCGCATTTAATGTGTGGATCTAGCTTAAATTTAGGTTTTAGTTCCATCGATCGATGAAGGATGAGGTTTGGTTGCACGAGTTGGGGGAGAATGGTGCATGGAAATCATGGAGTTTGGGATATTCAAATGGCAATGGTTATGTGGAAAAGAAGAAATTTAAATTCATTTGCTAATTAAAATAATATCGTAAATATGAATGGCTTTATAGAAAATATAAAATGAGTTCAATATTTGAGAAAAGTTTTCAAAAATACTTTGGAATATTTTAAACTTAGAAAATTACTTCTAGTATAATTTTGGTTTTAATTTCCATCAACAAATTATTTTTGAAAATATCATTAATTAAGTGCTAGAGATTTAGAAAAAATAAAAATAAATGATTGAATAATAATTTAGAAATTTTTAGGGTGTTACAATTTCAACAGAATTTGCAAACAAAGTCGTCGTGAATTTTGTTCAGAATTTTGAATCTAGACTCTGATCGACCAATTCTTTTTGTAGGTTGCAAAAACTTGTTGTGTGGGTTTATATTTTGCTTGGATTATTATTTAGCTCGGATTGAAGGTGTGGATCTAGCTAATATTTATGTTTTGGTTCAACAATTCATTATTGGAAAATGAGCTAACAGTTATCTTGATGTAACATAATGTAGATGGACCGGCGATGGATGTACATGGATCGACGCTCCCCGGAGTTCTTGCAGGGTTTGCAAGATTTTCTTCGTGCGGCCGATGCACACACGACGTCGGGCTACATATACTGTCCATGCATAGACTGCAAGAATGAGAAGGAGTGGCCAAAATCCAGCCACCTTCACTTTCATTTGCTCACAAGAGGTTTCATGTCAAACTATACCGCTGGACCAAGCACGGTGAAGAAGAGATTATCTGAGAAGGCGGTGAAGAAGAAGAGGCGGACAACAATATCCCGGACGCCGGTCAACACGGTTCTTCGAAGATACATTGGGGAGTGTGGTGATGATGACCTAGACCAGATGGTGCGTGATGGAGAGGAGAATACATCGATGAAAGACATTACGAAAAGTTCCGGCGCCTATGGGAGGACCACGGAACACTGTTGTACCCAAAGCGTCGACGTGGTCATAAAAGTTGTGTACCACACTAGGCGATGCAATGGAAGGCGACCAATGGATTGTCGATAAGGGATTGACGAGTTGTTATGCCTCATAAAGAAGTTACTTCGAGGGGAACACATCGCCCGAAACTACGTCGATGCCAAACAAGTTATGCGCCCTTTGGGGTTGGAGGTCTGAAGATACATGCATGCCGTAATGATTGTATCCTTTATCGCAATGAGTATGAGGATTCGAAGCTTGTCCGGTGTGCAAAACTTGCGGTATAAGACCAGCGTGATGACCCGGTGAGGTAGAGGGCAGCGAAGAAGAAGAGACCTCTGCTAAGGTGGCGTGGTATTTCCTGTAATCCCCGGTTGAAGCGTTTATTTGCGAACAAAGCGCATGCCCAGATGATCTTGTTGGCACAAGGAAGACCGTAAGGACGACGGAAGGCTAAGGCACGCGGTCGATGGCTCGGTGGAGGAAAGTCGATAGAACATACCGGACTTTCTTTGAGGATGCAAGGAACATAAGGTTTGGGTTGAGTACGGATGGGATGAACCCGTTCGGCGATATGAGCGGCGATCCTGAGACTTGGCCCGTGACTCTATGTATCTACAACCTTCCTCCTTGGTACGTGTATGAAGCGGAAGTACATTATGATGCCATTGCTTATCCAAGGCCCGAAGCAACACGAAAGCGACATTGATGTGTACCTCAAACCGTTGGTTGAAGATCTGTTAACACTTGTGGAGCGATGGTGTATGTGTATGGGATGAGTACAAAAGAGAGCACTTCACTCTACATGCATTGCTATTCGTAACCATCAACGATCGCCTGCACTTGGTAATATATCGGGCCTATCTATCAAAGGATATAAAGCCCGCATCCTTGCTTAGAGGATACGGACGATAAGTACCTAAAAACTCTCGAAAGGTTGTGTACATGGGCCACCGTAGGTTCCTCCATATGAAGGACCCGTTCACGGAGGAAGGGTGAGAATTTTGATGGGACGAAGAAAACGTAAAGCCCATGCATCGCGATGGGGACGCTTGTATTTTCTTTGGTAAAGGATCCGAAAGTAGTATTTGGAAAAGGTCACCGTAGCAAACCCGTCTGGTGAAGAAGGTCACACGAAGGCCATTTGGAAGAAGAAGTCAATATTTTGGGACTTACCTTCTTTGGAAAGACTTAGAGGTCCGCCACTCATCGGACTTCATGCATATCACGAAGAATGTCTGCGTGAACCTACTAGGTTTCCTAGATATGTACAGTAAGTCAAAAGATACACTTCAAGCACGAAAGGACCTCTGACTATTGGGACTCAGAGCGACCTTCATCAGGAAGAGAGAGAGAAAGGACAACATTACCTCCACCCCATGAGCTACACTCGAGCAAGGAAAGAAAAAAACATGATTAAGTTCTTGAGCATTGTGAAGGTCCCTTCGGATACTCCTCGAACATAAAGAGACTCATAAACATGAAAGAGAATAAAATCGCACACATAAAATCCTATGATTGTCATGTGTTAATGACACTGATTGCTCCCGATGGCGGTGCGAGGTATTCGCAGATTGGGTACGAGGACAATCATAAAGGCGTGTTCGTTCTTCAACGCGGTGTCGCAGAAGGTCATCGAGCGAATAAGGTATCTAGTCGCATGATGACATGGTCAATAGTCCGTTAGCCTTGAGATGATCTTCCCTCCATCCTTCTTTGATATTATGGTCCATCTCATGGTCCACATTGTTAAAGATAGAAATTCTCGGACTGTGTTCCTCCACAATATGTTCCTTCGAGAGGTACATGGGTATCCTAAAGAAGTATGTTCAGAATCGGTCTCGCCTGTAAAGTGCATTGCGCAGGTGTCGGACAAAGGAGGTGATCGAGTTTTGTGTTAGTTACATGGATGATCTGAATCCGATTGGCGTCCCTGTATCATGCCATGAGGAGAGGCTATGGGGAAAAGGGACTTTAGGGAGAAAAGAGTCCTATAGCGACGATCTACTTGCATTTAAACAAGCACATTTCACGGTATTGAAACAAGCAACTGTAGTGGCTCCGTATATCTATGATCACGAGATGAGTCTACGCGCCCAATACCCAGAGAAGTCAGATAAGTGGATCGTAGTGGAGCAAATGGATCATTTCGGCAGTTGGTTACAAAAGCAACTGTTGGGCAAGCAGACAGACGATGAACAATTGAAATTCTTGGCTCGAGGACCGTCCACAACAATCATATCATTTCAAGGGTATGAGATAAATGGGTACACATTTTACACGACAACTCAGGATAGCAAGAGTACCAACCAAAACAGTGGCGTCCGTATAGATGCCTTGGACAAAAATGGAAAGATGGACACCTACTATGGTTTCATAGAGGAGATCTGGGAGCTAGAGTACGGGCCATTAAAAGTTCCTCTGTTTCAGTGCCAATGGGTTAAACTGACAGCCGTGGATATCGATAAGTACGGTATGACAACTGTAGACCTCAAGCAAGTAGCCTATAGGGATGAACCGTTCGTGATCGCTAATGATGTGACATAGGTATTCTATGTGATGGACATGGACAGCAAACCAAAAAAGCAGAAGGAGAAGACTAGTAGTAGCGATCAGCCAAGGCGCCACGTGGTTCTTCCAGGTAAAAGAAGGATTGTCGGAGTTGAGGGCGTCACGGACGAAGAAGAGTATAATCGATTCGACGAGTGCCTCCTTTCATGGTGGGCGTAGACATTAGTGTCTTGAATGATCAGAGGAATCTCCCTACGTGACGCCGCGATCATAATAAAGGATCACTTGTAAAAGCAAAGTATGTTAGCAAATAAGGATTGCTTTTGGTGTAATAGACTACTAACATACTAGTTTCTCATTCCTCTAGTGGTTTTCTGTATTTTACTTTCAAATTGTACTAATATTTGACTAACAATATTGTTCAAAGTCCCTCTGTACTAATATAACAAGGTGACGAGTTTGCAATGGAATTATAAGAGTGCAAAATTACTTTATTTCTTACAATTTCTATAATGTTAATTTATATTACATGGTTGGAAAAAATATTGTAAAGACTAACTTTAAACAAAGAGATTTAAAAAATATTGTGAAGTGGTAAAAGCATTTTTAAAAATTATTTAATGAAACAATAGTTAAACAAGTAGATTCAAAAAAGAAATCTTAAAAAAAGGCTAAATGATTCTAAAGTGGTAAAAGCATTTTTAAAAATTATTTAATGAAACAATAGTTAAGCAGTAGATTTAAAAAAAGAAATCTAAAAAAAAGGCTAAATGAATCTAAAGTGGTAAAAGCATTTTTAAAAATTATTTAATGAAACAATAGTTAAGCAGAGATTTAAGAAAAGAAATCTTAAAAAAAGGCTAAATGAATCTAAAGTTGTAAAAGCATTTTTAAAAATTATTTAATGAAATAATAGTTAAACAGTACATTTAAAAAAGAAATCTTACAAAAAAGGCTAAATGAATCTAAAGTGGTAAAAGTATTTTTAAAAATCATTTAATGAAACAATAGTTAAACAGTAGATTCAAAAAAAGAAATCTTAAAAAAACAGACTAAATGAATCTAAAGTGGTAAAAGCATTTTTAAAAATTATTTAATGAAACAGTAGTTAAACAACAAATAAAAGAAAAGACGAAAAAGAAGGGCTAGGGGGCACGAGCGGGGCTCGAACCCGAGACCTCACGGTCGGGAGAGCCCGCGAACTCAAGCGCCTCGCGCTAGCCAAGGGGGAGGAAGATTTCTTGTCGATTAGTATGGGCGCTAAATTGTTTTGAGTCTTTTAACATCAGTCCCGGTTGGTGTTTTCAACAGGACCGTGATAGTCTAGGCTCCTCCCTCGTGTCGAGGTGACCCATCGATCCGGTTGGTGTATTCAAGGGATCGATGTTCATCATCGATGCGGTTGGAGTATCCAACCGTCTTGATGTGAGAGATCGCCCTGATTGAATACACCAACCGGACCGATGGTGCACCTATAAACCCCTCCGCCGCCCCTCTTCCCCAATTTTTCTACCCCGCCATTGTTCCCCAATCTCCTCCTCCTCCCGCTCGTTTGCAAAGACCTCCGATGATCGGGACGGCTCCAACGACCCCAACGCGCGCCGTCCTCCTCGCCTCCGACGACCCCACCGCCGTCCTCGCCTCCAAGCCTTGCCTCCACGCCTTGCCTCCACCGCTGTTCCCCTCGGCCTTCGCCAACCCTAGGGTTTGTGCCCTCCTTACGATGAGATCACTTGTCACTAACAGATGGTGAAAGTGTGGTTTTGCCTCATTGGTGCCCGAGTGATTGGTTTTGGTTTGGTGGTGCGAAACCATGTGGTTTTACCTCATTGGTGCCCAGTGATTGGTTTTGGTTGCGTTCGCTGCGTTTGAGATGTCGGTGGTTGTCTCTATACATGTCCTTGCAGGATTGGTGCTTTGTAAGTTTTCGCTTTCTCTGTGATTGCTAATCTGTCAGTAGCTTGCAAAGGGGCTAGTCTTTGAGGCTTGGGGACCTTGCAAGAGTGGGATTATTGTTCGATGAAGATTGGGTTGTATTGAGACCATTTGTGACAACAACAATTTTCCACTTGACATTTAGTTGTATAGATCAATTGGTATCTAGTGATTACGATATATATATTTGTCTTATGAATCTTTCTGTTCATGCATAATAATGCATTGCGATGAGTTACGGAAGTAAGTTCTAGTAAGTTGTATGCTCCTTTTGCATTCGGATAGGCTCACCCTGTGTTTGCTTTATATTTCTGTCACTAGAATCTTTTCCTTGTGTCGTGATATTGTTTGCATATATATATATATATATATATATATATATATATCTTGATGTCCCTTTTACTTGTCATTATTAGGCAAATCTTCAAATACTTATTCATGAGCTTGTATCTTGTGACATTAGATCATGTCTCATTCGAGGCTTAAATGACATTGTGAGATTTCTATGTATGTGTGAGATTTCTATGTATATGTGAAGTTTGAAATATATATGTATCATGTGAAATGAATATGTATCATGTGAATTATTCTAATTTCGGTGAATTTTGAAATTTCTATTTTTATTGATCGGTTTCTATGTATATGTGAGATTTCTATGTATGTGTGAGATTTCTATGTATATGTGAAGTTTGAAATGTATATGTATCATGTCAAATGAATATGTATCATGTGAATTATTCTAAGTTGTCAAGTCTTTGGAAAAGTTGTTTCATTTTCACTAAAATAATGTTGTCACAAATTGGTCAATGATCTTTGTCCCTCTGACGAGGACGGTCTTTAAGGCAACCCGTTATCGAGAACAATACAAAATTGACAACTTGAGCACTATGCTAGTTGTGATGTCCCTTTTACTTGTCATTATTAGGCAAATCTTCAAATACTTATTCATGAGCTTGTATCTTTGTGACATTAGATCATGTCTCTGTTCGAGGCTTAAATGACATTGTGAGATTTCTATGTATGTGTGAGATTTCTATGTATATGTGAAGTTTGAAAATTATATGTATCATGTGAAATGAATATGTATCATGTGAATTATTCTAATTTCGGTGAATTTTGAAATTTCTATTTTTATTGATCGGTTTCTATGTATATGTGAGATTTCTATGTATGTGTGAGATTTCTATGTATATGTGAAGTTTGAAATGTATATGTATCATGTCAAATGAATATGTATCATGTGAATTATTCTAAGTTCAGATTCATTATATACCAAGAATTACAAAAAAGAGAAAATTCTGACAAGTTTAAAGATCTTAAACTTGTCCGAATTTTTCTTTTTGTAACTCTCATATATAATGAATTTATCTAATTATACAAAATAAAATGAAAAAATTCATATATTCTTAAGAATATATTTGCTTAATAAAAATAATGAATCATTCTTATTCCACACTAAAATGATTTAAAAAAAGCCCTGCAAGTTCAAGAAGCATGGATGTGAGGAGGCGTCCAGGTACCGAGAGGCGAAGCCATGAGGAAATGAGCTCGCTTATCATGGACTTGGTTCTTTGTCTTCTTCCAGCGTACCACTTGTCCATAGGCTTCCTCCCTCCTCTGTGTGCAGGACGCTCTCCTCACATCCATGCTTCTTGAACTTGCAGGGGCTTTTTTTTTAAATCATTTTAGTGTGGAATAAGAATGATTCATTATTTTTTATTAAGCAAATATATTCTTAAGAATATATGAATTTTTTCATTTTATTTTTTCATTTCGAGATGTATATGTATCATATGAATTTTTTCTAATGTATAAGTATCATTTTAAAGTTACATGTGCACATGTTTGTAGCATGAGGTCACAACATCAATCACTTGAGTTCCTCTCAACTCTAGCAAAATTACCATCGTATAGTATTTGGCCGATTTACATTAGGAACATCTTCGGCGTCGCCGCCCATCCTCTATCTACCGTCTTCCACGCCGTTTTAGAGTAGTACCATCAGCTTTACATGAAATGAAATCTATTTTCGTTAATTTTCAGTGCTTCTTCTAGCCTAAGAAACGACGATGGACGAAGAAGCATTTATGTTAAGTTTGATTGCGGGAAGTGATGGTCATGAGACGGCGGAGCCTGCACCCGCCACCGAGGCCAATGAGACTGCAGAGCACGATGAGGCCGGCGAGGTAACAATCAGTCACGTTCGTGATTGTCGGTTCCACTACCATGCTAAGCCAATATCTTGACCTGTTCATGATTGTACCATGCTTTCAGATCGGTCAACCAGGAAGGCAATCACGTTAGCGAGGTCCAAGCAAGAAGAAGAAGGCAAGACATGTTATCACCGAAGTCGGCGAGGACGGCCGACCACTTACACCCTCGGGGGCGCTTGGGCCGTTCAATTCGGCATGCGGCGTCCACGTTAGGGACCACGTGGCAATTAGCATAGCAAAATGGGATAAGGTCCCTCAAGATACGAAGAACATGCTTTGGAACGATGTGAAGGAGACATTCACCTTCCCCCAAGGGACCGAAGAGAAGGTGAAGAGTTACACTCTCAAGAAGATGGCGGTCGCATTCCAGACTTATAAAAAGAAGCTGAACACGGAGTATATCAAGAAGAATAGAACGCCAGACTTCAACAAGCACCCAAAGTTGCAAGATCACTGGGATGCGTTTGTGAAATACAAGACTTCGGACGAAGGTCAAAATTTGAGTGAGAAGAATAAGCTGAATGCACAGAAGAAGAATTATCACCACCGACTCGGCCTTGGTGGTTACCGCCATGCAATACCAAAATGGGAGAAGAGGAAGGACACGCTAGCGAAGGGTATCGCACCGCAACAACGGATTGGCCCGACAGAGCAAAGCATTGGTTCTATGCTCACGGCGGCGCCCTTGATGATAACGGCAATCTTTGTGTTTGGGGAGGTGCTAAGAGATGTGGCTGAAGGCTTGTACAGTCCATCGAGGAGACTTCCGGGGTAGCTTTGTGCCAAAGCAGGAGAACAGCGCACTAACAAGGGCCTTGCAAAATCGAGCACCCTGGGCGTACACGAGGCGTCGGCGTTGTCACGTGGAAGGTTGGTTTCGCTCGGGACGCCGAGACCTATAGGAGTCGGGCGAGGAGCAAGGCTCGGCAGACACAATGACTTAGTGCGCTTGAAGAACGCTGAATCAAACAAATGAGAGAATGCAAGAAGAGATCCGAAGAGAGGTGCAGCTGCAAGTAATCCAGACATCATTAGCCCTCCAGGCGTGGCAAGCATGCGCTTCGGTGGGCTTTGAGCGGACTTGGACAAGTATCCCATAGAGCGACATCGACGGCGGACACCTTGTGAGCTGCATATCCAAGCGCTGAACCTTACCTTCAAAGGCGGCCGATGGTATGGCTCACCCATTAGAGCGGGCAGCTTATCCATGGCCAACAGATACCGTTAGGATACTCCAAGGTCTCGGTGGAGGAGGTGCGCCTGTGGTACGAGGACCTTGACCTCAAAATTCTTGGAGGTGGCGGGACTCTGAAGCTAGAGAGGCCGTACACAATTTCATCTGTGGCGTAAGCGGTACATAATTTTTCGAGATAACATGGACTTGTCCTCTCATGAAGAAGCCCGAGAAGAAACCCGTCTCCTCCCAAGAACACATCGACTCCTACACCACCTCCTGCGCATATAAGCCCGACAAGAAGCCCGTCTCCTACACCATCTCCTGCACATATAAGCCCCTAAAAAGCCCGTCTCCTCCCAAGAAGGCGCCGACTCCTACACCACCCCGCGCACATAAGCGCCACAAGAACCCGTCTCCTCCCAAGAAGGCGCCGACCAAGGAATGAAGCCAGCTCGGCCAAGAGCTCCCAAGAAGGCGGGTCCTCCACCCAATCAAGAAGTTGGTGAACTTCCGAAGCGGCCGTATGATATGAGCGATGAGGAGATCAAGAAGGTGGTAAAAGGAGAGGTAACTAAATTTCTTAAACCCAAGTCACCAGAGAAGAAGGTTCAACACAGCACGTAAGAATTTTATAAAGGCTTAATGACTATTAAAAATTTGAAGGATAAAAAAGAAATGCCTCGCCAATCAAACTACGAGCGCACATTGAGTAAGGAATGCCCCAAGAAGAAGATGTCAGCTGAGGGGAAGGGTAAGGAGATGCAACAATTCTTCGAAGAAACTGGCCTTACCGCAAATCAAATATTAGGCACGGAAAAGATTGAGGTTGCCCAAGTAAAATGGTTATTTAAAATGGGCGGGTCATTGGTCAGGCATGAGGAGCTGCCCCAGCTAACGACAAAGATGCGGCAATTTCATGAATGGTACTTGGACGCGACCAAGCATGGTCTACAGATGTTCGCTGTCAAGTTTAAGCAACAAGACTTTTTTCGCGGTGAAGGTGAATTTGTTGTCGACTGGGACTACATATATGATCTATACCAGACAGACGCCCTCAGCGTGAGCTTGATGGGTTGCTGGACTCTGTAAGTGTCTTAATTATTTGCAAAAAACTATCGTGCACTTCCTTGTACTATACTAACTTGCAAGCCTAACTAATTTCTTATGTAGCATGGAGATACAAAGATCTTGAAGGATCGTATTTTCGACATAGGCTTCATGGACCCGATAGTTATCAATGAGACAAGCTGTTAGAGACCACCCAAGCGAAAGCAGAGACTAACGTATTCAATGCGCTAATGGGTCAAAGATATAAGTCAAAGATATATCTATCCTACTCATTTGAGTACGTGTTTTCGTACCACCTCATTCTACTCCTTTTTCATAACACGATATTAGAACTAATTAGTTATCTACGTTGACACATCTATGTATAGTTTTATTTGGATTCTTCTTATGATCGAGCTAGATCGTAGCTCGATCACAATTATGGACTCATAAAGGAGACCCGGTTGAAAAGTATCAAAACTTTATCGACATGCTCAACCGGTATTAATTCTTGTTCCTTTTATTATCATACTAGCTCTATTTCCTTCAATTTGAAACAAATTCTAATCATGTACAATTAAGTAATCACATGTGTAGTGCATTCACACGGTTCCGTGCTAAGCGTGGGCGTATTCAATGAGAATTTGACATTACATTTGCCTCTCGTATGCGTATATCATAATGCTAGCTTTTAGTTAGTTAACTTATTTTCCTTGCATCCATTTCACGCTTTCAACTTTTTCCACCGCAGATCTTGACTCAGCCGCCGGGTAACAATTTATGCGGCTACTATGTATGCGAGTTTATGCACACCCAAATCGGAGCCGTCGACCGCATGCTAAAAGGAAACAAGGGGGTGAGTTAATATAACTACTAGCTTTAATGATGTATAGGTACTCCTTATATCTTGTACAAATTCAAGTATTGATTAGTTAATGACTTAACAATAGGTGCCTCAATATTTGGCGGAAGAAGGTTCAGAACTCTCACCGGCACGAGTGAGAGCAATTCAAGAACAACTCATCGGCTTTATTTATGATGAGGTCGTAAATCCAAAAGGCGAGTTTCACGAACGAAATTTTAACAGGTGGTGCCCTTCTATAAGGACCAGTGGTATCGTCGAATTAGACATCTACGACTAGCAAGAGCGTCTTGGCGTAAAAGATCCCGATGAATAGAAGGAAAAAAAATACTCAAGTTGTAATTAAAGTTGTGTACATATATATTGATACATTAGACGATGAGCAGAAGAACAAATATGTGTACATATTTTAATACATTAGATGTAATTAAATTTGTTAATGAATGTTCAGTGATTTAATTATCAGGCAAAGTGCATGATTGATTATCTGTGCTTTTAATTAGTTGTGATTTAACACACACACATATATATAATAGCTACTGGAGAAATAGACCTGTATATATCCAAACATCAGTATCGGTTGGAGAAACCAAGCGGTGCATCGATGAGTGCTCATCGATGCGGTTGGAGACTCCAACGTCTCGATGAGGTCTCGAGGCTCCCGACGAGCGCCTGCCGTGTGGAATCGAACCGCATCGATACTCTATCGATGCGGGTGAGTGAACTGGGGCCCGATGCCCTTGAGCATCGGTCCGGATAACTATGACGGTTCAAAACCGGTACTAAAGGCAGTTTTGGACCGGGACTAAATGCCCTTTCCGTAGTAGTGTTTCCCCAGGTGTGGATTTTGTTGTTCACGCTGCTGGACCTTTCCAAAGGGAAGATAAATGCACTGTTTTGCAAGCAGCAATATCTACTAAGGTTTATGCTTGAGGCTCAGCTGCATAAGTTTTGTTTACACCCTGTTGAAGTTAGTGATATGTTACCTGAAAACCCTACTGGCACGCTTACATTTTTATGAACAGACAACATATATTGATGTTTGTGATGATACGGACTACTCGTGGAGAGCAAAAGGTTTCAATGAACAAGCAAAAGCTTGTGGTTTTCCAGCAATGAACAAGCAAAAGCTTGTGGCCTCTTCCATTAGACAACAACGGATTGTGATGCAAATCAAAGTGGACCACAGCATTTTGTATAATTAATTTTGCATATTTTTAATTTTACAGAGATGGCAATGCTTTAATTAAGTAATAGCTATCGATAGCTAGAAGAGCTTCATATCAGTGCTCGATTTGGTACTGCTCCTGTCTTCTGGAATTGGGGGATGCAGGCCTTCGCAAATTTTTTACCTGTTGTATGTGTTATTTCTGAAATTATGCATTATGAAGTTACTTCATTCGAGCATTTTTAATTACAGTTCCTAAAAGATAATAGAAGTTGCAAACAACTATTAGCATTTATTTTGCTACAAATAGAGTAATTAACCAATACTTGTTTTACTGTTAGACCAATATGGTTTGCTTGAAGTGGGCTGAAAGATTGAAAATAGGGTAATATTCCTAATGAAGTTGGTCAGTTGGTGTTTATTGTATACCTGACTTTGATTCGGTATTTTTCAGGAGTTTTTGAGGAATAAAAATAAGGTTGTAAAATTGGTTGAGTTTGTTGATCCTTTTGTTCGAGTCATAGATGGTATTGCAGGAGAACGTGTCTCCATGAGAGTGTATTTTACTTACCTCTATTTTCAGAAATACTAGTTCTATTCAAATTGTGCCCAGAGTAACATCATACTAAATTCTACTAAAGCTGTGTCCAATACTAGCACGTGCAGCTGCCAGTGACCATTGTTTGATCAATCTGTGCAGATAGAATTGGAATGTTCAAATGGCAAGAATACTATCTGTGTAAGTACAGGCTTCTCCGTGAGCAATATTAAGCATTCTCAATATCCAATACCTAATTGATATTTACCATTACTTATCACCAACTATTAGATTATTTACCCAGTAATTTATGCTTGAATTTGGGACAATTGCATCTATAAGCATATTAAATTGGATTTTCAGATCGGTGGTTTATGCGATAGCTGCATTTGTTTTAGCGGTTCTTGAGGGCAACACACAACCAGGCATTTGGTTTCCAGAAGAGGTGAGTGGTGCTCCAATGGTACGAAAAATAATGTAATAGTTGACAGAAGAGATTCTTTTAGCCTTTCTAATATGATCTCATTCCTTCATAATGCAGCCAGAGGGAGTAGCAATCGAAGCAAGGAAACTGCTTCTTGAGCATGCGCATCTCAAGGAACAACAAACTTCGTGATGAACAAGTGATTTCCTCTCTGCCTAATTTCAGCACCTACATAGTTTAGCTAATATTGTGTATGTTAGGTAACATATTCTGTCACTTGGATTGACAGGCCTTCCTGGATGGTAGAGACTGACCCGAAGGAAGTTGGCCTCGGAATTTACATGTGAGAAAGAGCGTATGCTTGACACTGGATATATCAGTTTACAACTCGATCCTAAATTTATCATCGAATCTTAGAGCAATTAGCAAAGATCTGGACGTATGATCAATAGCAACAGGTTTTTGTTTGAGGTAATTAGCAACAGGTTGGGCGGGGCAGCCTGCAGAACTAAAATCTTCTCCAGGTTCAGCTTGATGCTTCCATATGATTGTATGCATGCTTTAATTTTAGTTATATATTCATGCCTATTAAATTTGTTTGGTTATATGCTTTAATTTTAGTTATGTATGCATGCTTTAATTTTAGATATATATCGATGATTGTATTCATGCCAATTACATTTGTTTGGTAGGAATATATGGCGCAGCAGTTTGGAAGACCACTGAATCTTCCCCCATTCCAACCTCCACCCTTCTTTACCCCACAATCTCCCAACATGGTATCATCGAACAATTTAAATTTGCTTTAACGTAATCTAGCTATCTCTAACATATGTTCGTTGATATAGGGTTCGGCGACCCGCACACCGGATGCACATGTTGAAGGCACCGGTGCTTCTTCTTTGAGGACTACGCCGTCGGTTGGTGACTTCTTAAACTCAGGAGGCGACGCCGGTAGTGGGCATCATTTTGAAGATACTCCGCCAAATTGATGTTTGTATGAACAATGAGTAGTATGGTTGAACTGTGTCATATGTCATGTTTGCAAATTGAACTTTCTCTGTGTTATATGCAAATTGAAGTTTCTATGTGTTGTATGCAAATGGACGGATTGATATTGGTTTATATGAATGCATGGTTGAATGGCTTGATATTTTTGCTGTCTTGAATGATATGAATGAATTGATATTTTTGCTCTACTGGATTGATATTTCTGCTGCCCAAATCCGGTGGCGGATCGATATTTGGTCGTTCGGTCTCCGATATTCGTCGGCGATCTGCCGGCGTAAATCTAGCACCACTCGGCTGGCAATGAAACTTACAGTATTTACGTCAGTTAAAACCTGGCCGACGTAAATACGATGACGTGGACATTATTTACGTCGGCCTGAGGCCGACGTAAATAAGTGCCACGTCAGCATTACTCAAGTCGGACGTGGACTACTATTCCTATTTACATCGACCTAGAGGCGGCGTAAATAAACCTTATTTACGTTAGCACCGGCGTAAATCGTCTTATTTACGTCGCTGGGTTTCGTCGGCCTATTTCGTCGGCATCTTGGCGTAAATAGTTATTCGTCGGTTTTGATCTATTTACGTGAACCGGCCGACATAAATAGGTCAGATTCCTGTAGTGATAGTGCCCCTTTCCACTTGCCCCAATCTAAATCGTAACCACCCCAATTGATTACCAACCAGCATGTGCCATCACAATTCAACCTCGTTGCGTGACATCCTCTCGCCACAACAACTCAATCTTATCGTGTGACCACATATGACACACAAGTTCATAACATTGTTTGATGTTCCATTATTCAAGATTAATTACCAATGATTCAAGTACATGTCATGACGTGGCAAGGCTAAGCAAACTTTTACAATCTAACCATCCCATGTTGATTGTATACTAACCAACTACAGTTTACCAATCCAGGGTGACAATCGATTATGGAATACAAATGATAAGGAAGGCTATATTGCAATTGGCTAGAGTAACTAGATCCCAAATTACTTGAAAACATTTATACACTTAAAATACCATGCATAAGATTGAAACAAAATAGCAATTTTATAATGATGGGCTCAACATGATCAAAGCACAACTTACCTTGGTAAAGGTCCTAATCTTGCTCTGGTAAGTGCTCTTGAGTTGATGGATTCTCCTCCGATGCATTGCACAGCTCAACGTCTACGCAAATCGAGAAAGAAAACCAAATAAACACCAAAAATAGAGAAAAAACAAACTCTGAAAATCAAATAAAATTCACCATCTAATAGATATCAATTTTACAAATTTTTAGAAATTTGAATCATCTCAATTGGAGCTCGTATGAGGGAGAACGAGCTCTAGGAAAATTCAAAAATTCTAAAAATCAAATAATTGGAAAATTAGAGAATAAACCGAATTATTTTTGTAACACCCCGGGGCCCATACACGCCACGGATGCTACCAACCCTCTAAAATCTTAAGACTGACTTAGAAACTAAGCCACCAAAATCTACAAAATTTCGGCATGACCTCTCTAGATCAGAGGACATCCACTCAGCAGACAAAAGAATAGCAGCAGTTATAATATCATTCTAGCAGGTTCTTAGTTAATCAATCACACACCCAACAAAAATTAATGAATTTCATCACTATGAAAAATAAATTACAATCACATCAATTACATCCAGATTGACGAATTGGTTAATTAAATTGTTGGAGATCGCAGTCGTGCACGTGTTACTACTCCCAACCCGACGAGTCATCTTCAAAGTACCTAAAACAAGAAACAACAAGCGTGAGTCCAAGACTCAGCAAAGCACACAAGAGTAACAATTCCAAATTTATCGAAAGTAAAACAAGAACTCGACCCTAAGAGCAAGTAATTTAAATGAAGTAACACCCGGACAACACGCATTTATACCCATTTAAAGCAAATATTTGACCAAACAAAAAAATAATCACCGCAATCAAGTCATGCATCAACTTGATAATAAAACCATTCAACACCACAGAAGCATTACTTGACTCTAAATCACAACGTCTCTCGACTTAACTACCCCTCGTTGCAACTCAAACCATTTTCATCAATTGTATTTGAGTTCATAACTCTACTTCACCTCCGCGATATTCATACAACATAATTAGCAGGGCAAGGAAATGCGCTAATTCATCAAATTCGATTCAATCTCCCCCTTTTTGGGTTGAGTCCACAACTCAACCTTCAATTTCCATAATCACCATCCATATGACACACCATTTACCACAACACTCATTATTAAAAATGAAATGCACATGAATGCTCTTTACGATGCAATGCACATGAATGCTCCTTCCGATGCACGTCGCAGATCTTGCCGAGAGTGCCCACCGTCGGTGTGCACTCTCACGTCCCTTCCATCCCATGGAAGGTGCCTACTCTTACTGTCTCGCTCCCATTCACCTCGATGAAGGGGACTACGTGGTAGGACTTTCGTGTTCACTACGTGTGAACACAGAGTCCCGCATCAGAATGGGTCGCCTCTTCCTTTAATGAATGCACAATGCAATTTACATGAATGAAGTGCAACCCTTCATTCATCGCCAACACTAACATAGCCGTAACCACTTACATAAATATAGCCAAATTCTCACAATCCCCAGTCACTAGCGGTACTAGTATAATCAGATTCAACCATAAGGCAGGGCAACTCATAACAACGTTTCTGTCATGCAACTACATCCTACAGCCACCGAGCCATGCTCACACAATACACTTGCAGTTAAATGCTCACATATACTATCTTTATAAATGACTTAACCGCTTGAACCAATCTTATGTTAGTCCCAATCACTCGAACAATATACTCACTATAAACAACCTTACTAAAAGTTCGATCTCCATTAGAGTTCATCTAATTAATAGAGCCACAATTAAATTGAGGAGCATCACATATGAACACACATCCACACTCAATAACACGGTGTGCTTGCATCCATTCCCTTAACCTTTTAATCATCATAAACATTTTCATAAGAGGAAGCACTTTCTAGTTATATCCAAGCAAGGCTTACCTCTTGCGTATGCATCGACAATTACTTATGCTAAGAGCAAACAATTGATTAACCTTCCTAGCCACAATTTAGGGAATGCGCTTGCCTTTTACCGATGAAGAATGGAGTGGCATACGGTTGAGGCCACTCCTGACAGAACCTTTTCTGCAATTAAACAATAATCATCCAGCTCAACTTTGTGCACACTCGAAAACAAGCGACAAAAGAAGACAACTCTTTTGCAAAACTGACTCCTTCAAAACTAATGTCCACTTATAAGCTAAACACATATCGGTATTCCAGATCTAACTAAATTAATCCTTGCTATTAGAGAAAGTTACGAGTGCACAGGAAATAATATGGTTAACTGCATAAGTACATGGAAGCTAGTAAACAAATAGCACACACTCTCTATTTTTTATTCACTCATACCCACGAATTCATACTAGGAACTAATCAGCATAAGAGTCTTCTAGCATCACTACAAGCCAAAAAATACCTCTAATGGTTAAACCAAAACCATTAACCAGCAAGACATCTTTTTCACTAGAATTCGGCCATTTCAATACATGTAAGATACTCGTAATCACGGCATGGCAAGAATCACTCAGTGAGCTATACATATTTTTGATTGCAAGCAAATAAATCATGATTACAGCATATTGACTCTAACATGCAGTTGTTTATTAACCAAACAAATTCATAATCATATATGTATATCATAAATACTTATCAATTCCATCCTCAAGAATTATAATTCAACAAAGTTTACCAATACATGCAGCCCTTCCATAATAAAAAATAGACCACAACCATACTCTCTAGCAAAGCAATTTAGGGAGAAAAGAGACCATCACTTCAATCTCATGAAAATCTAGCTAAGCATTTGATCAAACACTTGGCATGCAAGCAATTAGCTCCCCAAATTTCTAGGGTTTTACCTCAAGGCAGTCCATGGAGAAAAGAGGGAGGTGGGGAGAGTGCATCGACCTGTGGGAAGGGTCGCTGGCCCTGGAGGCCGGCGGAGGATTCGGCAGGAGGCGAGGCGTCGCCGCCCACAGGAAGGAGGCGCCGAGGCTGCTGCATTGCACTCTGAGGGGGCGCCGAGCTAAATTTCTTCTTCTTATTTATTCTTTGGAGGGGCGCCATTTGCTGCTTGTAAGCAGAAAGGAGAGAAAAGTTGGCTGTGTCGGCAGCACATGTAAAATAAGAAGATGGCCTCCAAGGATTCTCAGCCACATATTCAAGGAGAGAGATTCGGTAAGGGAGGGAAATTCCCAAAAAAAAAAACCAGGCAAAAAAAAAGACTTGCGGTGTTACAATTTTTATTCTGAAAAATCATATTATTGCATCATACTAATGTCAAGATGACATCAGCCCTGCCTAAACCAATCACATTTTGCCACATCGCCTTGGTCCATAGACACAATCCACGGTTTGGATCTGGTTCACCGTGAACCCGATCCATGGCTCTTCGGTGACTGTGCGCACCACGCGGCTTCACTTGATTGGCTACAGCAAGTGGCGTAATCTACCCCATACAAGATGGGTCTAATGACTATGGATCTAATGGGACGTGGCACTATCTTGACCAGCCAATCTAAATCTAAAGGTTCACCTTACCGGTGTGGTTCACTGTTAGTTCGGTGATGTGGCTTGATCACGGGTGTTCTCCTTTGATCCAACGATCAACAAAGCTTCAATCAGTAATGGAGGCATGGCAGCAAGGTCCTCATTGGGCTTGGAGATGACGACCATGGCAATGGTGTGGCAGCCACCTTCGTTGACCACAAGTAGTGGCTCGGATGCATCTCAACGTGGCAAGTTCAGACCTTGAACCCACATGTTGGTTCTTGGCCCGACGATGGCAGAAACCAAAGAAAACAAGTGGTGGTGCTTTGTAAAGGACCATGTAGAGATCTATCCATGTTTGTGATAAGTAATTGATTGGATTTGAACTTGATTTACTTTGAAATTGAGTTTGAGGTGCGTTGGAGGTCCAGACGATTGACGATCGCTGGAAGATGATCGGAGACGTAGTCCGGGCAAGCCAAGAAGACAAGGAAAGGCGATGATGCTAGCTAGATGCCATATGCATTGATGAGGGCCGTTGGATCGCGGTGTAGTTGATAGGTTAGCGGGTCTAGGTAGTATGCTTTAAAAACCATGCAAGAAAACCCATTATGTGTGTGGGTTTTGGGTTAGCCCATGCATGGCTGTGTGAGTGGGTTAATCCTAGCCCTTTGATAAGTGCTCTAGGGTTGAGGGACTCATCCAAGGGTGGTAGGTGGCCCAAGAGTAGTATAAATAGAGGGGGAGGGGTAGCCTCCTCTTGAAAGTTGTAGAGGTTTTTGTGCTCTTTTGAGCTTTGCCCATTTTTTGTGAGGCTTTGTAAACCTCCCCTTACTGAAATGCAAATCATTTTCATTCATGCTTGAATTTACACTACGCATTTACTTTATGTCTTAAATTTAGCATTTAAATTCCTGCAATTTACTTTCTTGCAATTTGGATTTTCCTCCCCTCCTTTTAAATGCTGTTAATTTAGGATGTCTTGAGTTCACTCATATGATTTTACATCTCTCTTGCACCCTAGGATAGACTAGAGATCAAGTTTTCTATCAAGTTGCAAGTCTGTCCAGAAATTGTTCTTTACGCAGTAGTTAGTGTTAGATTTTTAGAAAAATCTAGAAAAATAATTTTTGAGTGATTCTTCTTTTAGAAGGTGCTTTACTCTCATATCCATCTTTGAAAAAATTAGTGATTCCACTGGTTGCACCATTTTGGTTCCATGTGGTGAATACCGATCCCTAAACTTTCTACTCGAAGTTCCTGATAGTCTGTAGTATTTGATTTTTTTCTGATTTTTTTCAAGGCATTTTGGGGTGGTCATTGGTGGAGTACTTCATGACTCATTTGATCATAAGAAGAAAAATTCCTAAAATTTCTAGAGCATTAGAAATCCACCAACCACCTGCTCCAACTAAGGACAATTTCTGAAAAATCTGCTTTTGCTTTTTAGAAAGTGACTTTTATGATTTGGCTTAATCTTCTTTCTAAAAGCAAGGTTTGAATTGATTCCTTTTTATTTGGACACTTGACAACCAGAATTGTGATAAAAAATTCCCCACATATTCCTTGGTTCTCATCTATCCAAGCTAGGGGTACACATAGTTGTCTAGGTGTTCGGGTTGGTGAATTTGAGGAGCACTAGTCCAAAGAAAAATCTTCAAAGAGCAATTTTATATTACGATCCTTCATGATTTCTTTTGTGTGATCTTTTCGAGGTCTTAGTTGGAGTATTTTGTGGGGGAAAATTTGTTTTGCAACCATTCACCCCCTCTGTTCGCCATCTTGATCCTTTACTTTGGGGACTTCGGTAAGCTTTAGCACACGAACAACGGTGGCACGGCGACGTTGGCTAGGGCTATAGGTGCACAATGAGACAGCAATCCTTGGGCTGCTACCCTCTCCTTAAATAGTGCCGACGAAAACACACAAATTGAAAACCTAACTTTACACGGCGGCGAAGACGTCTTCAAGTGAACTCGAGTCGATCGGAGACAACGACCGACAGTTGTCCGATCATGGACGAATGATCATGATCCAAGATGTCGCGGTGCAATCCTAACCTTCCTTATCGGTCTAACGGCCGAGATCTAAAGGAGTCTCGAACCAACCTGATCCAGTCTAAGATGTTAGATCAGAATCTTACGGCACACAAACAACAGGGTTTACAGCCTCAACCACAAATCACAGCCGATTCTTTCCGATCCTACGGCTGGTATGATGCCAGTGACACGGCTTGAAGATGACCACTCGATGCAGATAAACGGTCGACGGTAAAGGCACTCGAACACAGGCCTAGCGGGCTAGACAACGCTGGGCCACATGCACATAGTATTGAGCTCTCCCCCGAAACTACTTAAACTATTTTTCTGTATTTTCCTTTTAAATAATTCTAGAAAATAGTTTACTTAATTTTAGGTAATAAAAATATGAGGAAAAATATAAGAAAATTCTCATAAATACTTTGAGATATTTTGAACCCAAATAAAATATTTTTAGCTGAACTTTATATAAATTATATCTATATATAATTAGTTTTCACCAAAAGGCCAATATAGTTAATTAAAAATAAATTCAAATAAAATCTAGAAAAATACAATAAATAAAAAAATCACAAAATGCACAAATAACAATAAAATAAGATTATAGCCAAATCTTGTGATGTTACAAACCTCTCTCCTTAACATAATCTTGACCCCGAGATTTAGGACTAACTAGAGAATAGGTTTGGGAATTCTGACTTCAAATCCTCTTCAAGCTGCCAGGTAGCTTCACTCTCTAAATGATTGCTCTACTGAAGTCTACAAAAAATGAACAGACTTATTACTAGTCTTGTGCTCCATCACACCCAGAATCTTGATCGGCTGCTCCTTGTAGGTTAGATCCTCTTGCAATTCAATGGTTTCTAGTAGGCACTCTGAGACACTTCTTAAGCTATGACACATGGAACACATCATGCACTCCAGCTAATGGCTGCGGCAATTTCAACTGATACACAACCTCTCCTCGACGGCTCAAGATTGAACATACCAACATATCTTGGCACATGCTTTCCCTTAGTATGAAACCTTTTGACACCTTTAAGAGGGGTAACTCTAAGATACACGAAATCATCTGGTTCAAAACTCATATCACGTTGGTGATTGCCAGCGTAGCTCTTTTGCCTTCACTGTGCTACTTTTAACCTTTCTCTGATCATAGAAACTTGCTCCTCAGCTTCCTTGAGAATATCCGGCCCAAACACCAAAATCTCCTATCTCATTCTAATTCAATGGGGTACGACAGGCTCGACCATACAAAGCCTCAAATAGTGACATTTGTAGACTAGCCTGATAACTGTTGTTGTAGCTAAATTTTGCATATGGTAGACACTTGTCCCACAATGCAGCATAAGCTAATGCACAAGCTCTTAACATATCCTCCAGGATTTGATTTACTCTCTTCATCTAACCATTTGTTTGCAGATGATACTGTCGACGATCGGGATCGCCTGACTGCAAATGAGTAAAGGGGTTAGAGTGAATGAGGGACCCAAAAATGAGCCTCGCTCACCGAGGAGATAGGTTCGTCGGTTTGTTGATCAAGGGAAATAGAAAAATTAGCCAGACATAGAGGATTATACTGGTTCGAGCCCCTGTGAAGGTAAAAGCTCTACTCCAGTCTTGCCCTGAAGCAAGGATTTTCACTATGCTTGAGTACAAATGTTTGCTCTACAGCTCGAGCTCTGGTGAATTCTACGCTTGTGGTGTCTACTGTCTTGTTGCTTGGAATGCCTTGCCTCCTACCGATTTGCCTCTTGGGGTTTTATACCTCTCCTGGCCGTTACCAGAAACAGTCGGGAGAGATTCCTGGAGTAGTGGTATGATGCGCACTGAAGGTGGGTAGTAACCATCCTGCATCTGCCGCCCACAACTGCCTTAACTCCAGCATTCAAGGTCTTGGTAACCGTCGAGTAAACGCACGTCCTGGGTCCCGGAATAAACTACCCCGAGCGAGAGCTGAATCCGCACCTCCCAAGCTCGAGGTCGTGCGGGATCCGCACAACCCAGGTCGTGGTCGGAGGTCTTGCAGCTCAACCCCGAGCTATGGGTCCCGTTGACCATGCTTTGACCTGTCAGAGGTTTCTCAATCCCCGACAGCTAGCCCCCGAGGCACAAGGTTGTGAAAGACACTCGGAACGACCTCGAGCCTCACGACATGGACGAAGGGGACGGTCTCCCGCTCGCCCCGAGCTCAAGGTCGAGATTGGGCGGAGACCAACGAAAGGGCTTCAGTGCTGTTACATCTGGTACCCTTTGGACTTCAAAATCTTGGTACGGACATGATCGAGCAGCGGAACCACCTGTAACGCCTCGATCCCGCCGCCCAATCCTTAACTACGCCTATCGAATCGCCACCGGCACGCCTTTTGAGATGCCTTGGCCTTCAATCGGCAATTAACAAGGCTTATAAAACCTGAGCCAACAGCGACCCTGGAAAACTCTCGACCTTCCTGCAATCTTCGCCTCCCAGCCTTCTGCTCAAGTCACCTCTTCTTCCTCCGACCAAACATCAAGCGACCGCCATGGCGAAGCTCGGAAAGAGTTCCTTGTCGATGACGAGGATGAAGGAGCTTGAAAACCTAGGGTTGCTGGATCCAGCGATGTGGTGGTTATCGGGCGGAGAGACCGAGCCCTAGCCACGGGACGACGAGCTCATCAGCACCGAGCATTACATGCTCTTCGGCCTGCGGACGCCGGAGAGCGACTTCATGGTGGCAGTTCTCACCCAATGCGAGATTGAACTCATCAATCTGGTGTCAAATTCTATCTTCCTCCTTTCCATCTTCTCCCATTTGTGCGAGGGGTTCCTTGGGATCCTTCCCACCCCCTCTCTTTTCTTCCGCTTCTTTTCCTTGTTCAGCACCGGGAAAGACCCCGTGGTCGGATGCTTCTACTTTCGGCTGCGGGCAGGACTCCCCTGGTCCTTCCCCCAAATCCGTGCTCGGGACTCCCTCGGTCCGTGGATCGAGCGGTGGTTCTATCTGAAGAGGGGCGAAGACGGCGTGCTGGCGTACGACGGGACCCCCATCACCGGCAAGAGGTAGACCCCAGAGGCGGACGACCTGGAGGTCGACCAAGAGGCCATCGCCGCCATCCATATCTGCGCTACGCGCGGTCTCACCGGGCAGGCCATCGCCAATGATTTCTTGCGGGGCCGGGTGTTCCCTCTGCAAAAGAGGGTGCACCCATTCTTCGAGATCAAAGGCCGCGACGACCTCACCCAGGAGGGTACATCTGGTAATTCTTCCTATTTCGAAGCTTGCTTGAGTTCAATTTTTGGACTTCTCTTAGGACTTTGTCTTTCCAGTAGCGCTAAAGGAATCCTGGATCATGGCTAGGATGACCGAGATGTTCGGGAAGGCAGCGCATGACTACACCATCGACGACCCCGTCCCGAAGAATGTGCTGCGTTGGAGCACCGAGGTAAGTCAATTCAGGTCAAGTCTTAGCTCGTGTATGCTCAAGGCTTTCCCTGAACTTTAGATGCGTCCGCAGGACAACCAAGAGTTGTTTCAGATGGCGAAGAGGATGCTACCGCTGCCCGGGGCGAACAAGGGCAAGAAGGCGGCAAAAGGCTACTCCCGGACGGAGCAGGCGGCAGGGATTCAAAGAAACAGCACATCGAATGGGGCGACCGCAAAATGGTAAACTTTCCCATGGCCGAGCCCCCAAGTTCTTGTTTGTGCTTCTTCACTCTCTGACATACCCTTCTTCTGCAGCAGCAAAGTGCTGCGGCCGCCGCCAGGACTTTAAGTCCTCAGGCAACCCAAGGGCCCCAACCACAGGGCCTTAGGTCCTCTGCGACGGGAGACCTGGAGCCACTGCGGGCTCCGAGGTCTCTAGCTGGAGGCACTCGAAGGAGGGATGCCTCTTCACCCTCGGGGCGCCAGCCCCCTGCGAAGCGGAGGCTATTGACTTAGGTACGCCATCATTTCTTCAATTGCATGGCTTTCTGCCGCCTTTAGCTTAGTAGTTTTTTCTTGTCATAGACTCTAAGTGCTCGAGCTCAACCCTTGCCCATCCTGACCATGGCTGTTGTTCAGGGCGAGTCTGAGTCTGAGGAGGAGGAAGAAGCCTCCGACGAGCTGGTCCCCCAACGGCATGCGGGCCAGGGTCGCGCCCCCACAGGCCCATAAATTTGGGTCGTGTCCGGCGAGTCCGAGCAAGGGCTTGATGACCCGGTCGAGGACGAGGCTTTGCCCATGGCCGACGAAGATGACGCCGATGACTCCGTGGCGACTGAAGCTGTAAGGACCCGAATTCACCAATTCAAATCCACTGTGTTTTACCGCACTAGTCCCAGGATCAATCGCTAGTGCACACAGCTTAACATCGGTAAGCATCATATCATACACAACGATAAGAATAATAAGACTTTATTTATTGATTATAACTAGTGTATGATCTTATGATCACTTACAATATTCAGCCTCACAAGGCAATAGTAGGACCAATGAGACAAATGCAGCAGAAAGTAGTAGAAAACGTAGATGTCCCATCAGCACACCAC
Organism: Guadua angustifolia; assembly: GCA_036346375.1. Classification (NCBI taxonomy): domain Eukaryota; kingdom Viridiplantae; phylum Streptophyta; class Magnoliopsida; order Poales; family Poaceae; genus Guadua; species Guadua angustifolia. The sequence continues at coordinate 19,287,730 of CM070516.1, read as the reverse complement.
AGGCAGCTGACTAGGATTGGCCTAGTGACACGCGTCCACCTGAAAGTCCTCCTCCAATAATGACGAAAATTCCTCCACTGTTGTTGGTTGTTAAGCAAGGGTGAGTACACCAACACGTACTGAACAAGTTGTGCACAGAATGCAATGCTATCATAGCTATATGCAGGCTTATTCCAAAGGAAGGCTTATAGCTCATTTGCAGTAAAGCAGCAGTTCAAGAACACATATATTTCATAGATTGAAAAGACAGTAAAACAAATAATAACAGTAAGTAGATTCCATTGTTTCTCAAATCAAACCCAAGTATTCATCCTAAGTCAAGTTTCATTATTCACATGGCATCCTGCCATCCCATAACAGTTGATCATTTTAATTAACTACCCCTTGACTGTAATTCCCGAGCATTGCTCAATACCGTGAGCACGGCTATCCGAATAGTTTGTACACTCTGCAGAGGTTATGCACTTTACCCACATGATACAACCATGCACCACACAGTGAAGCGATTATAACAAAGCCTTTACAATGCATCCTCTTAATCCAAGTGCTACCCGCTAAGGTTTCAACATCAAGGGTTACACCACCACAACAGGCCCCCTCTTGCGCCATGTGAGCCACCCCAAGCATGGATCGTTACCACCACGGGTCTCACACCACCACGATAGCACTCAAGTTAAGCATTTGCAAATTAGTCAGCTAGGCTGCCCCATAATAGACATGTGGTTGCATGATAGACTCAGGTCAAAGGCTCGCAAGGTTAAGTCCTTAGGATCGATTAAAGCAAGACATACACATACCCTCTGCTCCTCTGAGCCCACCCTGGCAACCTGCCCTTTCCACTTGCTTCAATGGTAAAGTGATTACCTCCCGGTTGGTTACCAAGCACCACGTGCTTCTCACAAATCAACATCGTTGCGTGACCTCCCCGCCACAACAACTCAATCTCTTTGTGTGACCACACATGACACACAAGTTAACACCATTGTTCCATATTCCCTTAGTCAACATTAATACTCAACAATTCATGTACATGTGATGACGTGGCATGGCTAAGCATTTCTATTCCGATCTAACCATCCATGTTGATTTCAGTATTAACCAACTATAATAAACCAGCCTAAGGTGACAAGTGGATTTATGGCATACAAATATCAAGGTAGGGTGTAATTCAAAAGGGTACATTTAACTAATCCCAAAGTTAAGTTGAAATCATTTGTACTCATAAAATATCATGCAATAAAGTAAATCAAAATAGGAATTTTGCAAACATGGGTGCAACATGATTAAAGCACAACTTGCCTTGCTTAAGCTCCTGGTATTGCTCCGAAGATGATAATTCCTCCTCCGAAACCTCGCTCAACTCAACGTCTACGCGAATCGAGAAGAGATAGCAAATAAACACCAAAACCAAAGAACAAATGAACTCAAAAATTCAAATAAAATCCACCATTGGAAATATCTCAATTTTACAAATTTTTAGGAATTTGAATCACCTCAATCGGAGTTCATATGCAAAAGTTATAGCATTTTGAAGTTTTAAAATCCTGAAAAATCCCTAAATTCATAATATCCGAATTAATTGAATTATTTTTATTAAGAAAATTCTGATTTTTCCCGCCCGGTTTGTACGGATGCGACGTGGCAAAATATGGACCCTTTGATATCAATCTAACGGTTCCAGTTACTTAACCGACGTGGCTCAATATCAACCCTCGGATCTAAATCCAACGATCAACGTTTACCCTTGTGGTGTACTGTTCACATAAATGACGCGGCTCGAATCTAACCGTCCATCTAAGATCCTATGGCTACATTCTAATCCAGATACTTGCCGGTTCGAAATACCGTGGACGATTCTGGAGCGTCCGATGCGAATCCGACGGTCAATATTCCTCCCGAGCGGCGATGAAGGTGCGGCGGCGTAACCGGCCGGACTCGGAGACGATGACCACAGCCCCGGCGATTTGGCGCACTCCGGCGACCAACGAATGGTGGCGCAGACGTGGCATGACTTGACGACCTCGAATCCGTGACTCACTCGGCGGAAGAGACACCGACGGCGACGAAACCACGGCGAAATTCCTCGGCAAGACGTCGCGGACTTCGGCGAGCTCCCGTGGCCTTCTCGGTGACTTTCCAGCGACCGCGCTTTAGGGAAAGGAAGCGGAGGCTCAAGGTGAGTATCGGGGAGGGTCTAGGGCTCCTTAAATACCCAGCCAAGCGCGCAAAACGAGGAAAGTCCGACAGCGGCGGTGAGTTTGAAACAGACACGGCCGGCGATGAGAGTCCGAGTCGGAGACGACGACCGGCAACCGAACGATCATGATCCGACGATCTGGATATAACGTGGAGTTCGAATCGGTATGATTTAATTAGGACCGTCCGATGAAGATCTAATGGTTGTGAAGCTCTAGGGTTTACTTAATTGATGTGGCGCGCTCGTGGCCCTTGGATCCCGATCCAACGGTCAATGTTAACCCTCCCGTTTCCTATTCGGTCCAAGACAAACAAATGGGTAAGGCCCAACACTGTTCACAGCGATTTTTCCACCTTTTCTATTTAAAAATAATTCAAGAAAATAAATTGATTTATTTAGTGTAGTAAAAATACTCTAAAATTCCAAGAAAAATATCAAAAATATTTTGAGACATTCTGGACTTAAATAAAATATTTTTGGCAAAACTTTATTTTAAATAATTCTTTTTATAATTATTTCTCAACAAAAGGCCATATATATAAATTCAAAATAATTCAAATAAATCTCAAAAAATCCAATTAATTCCAAAAAATTAACAAAAATCATAAATGGCAAATAAAATAATATTTAACAATTAAGAAATCAAAAATTGGGATGTTACAAACCTCCCCCCTTAACAGAATCTTGACCCCGAGATTCAGGGCTAACTAGAGAATAGGTTTAGAAATTCTTTCTTCAGATCTTCTTCACGCTCCCAGGTTGCTTCATTTTCCGAATGGTTACTCCATTGCACTCTGCAGAAGCGAGCGGACTTATTTCTGGTTCTACGCTCCGTCACATCTAAAATCTTAATTGGTTGCTCTTTGTAGGTCAAATCTTCTTGCAAATCGATAGCTTCTAATGGCGTTTGTTCTACTGGCACTCTAAGACATTTCTTAAGCTGCGACACATGGAACACATCGTGGACTCCTGCCAATGACTGCGGCAACTCCAATTGTTACACAACCTCTCCTCTGCGGCTCAAGATCTTAAATGGTCCAACATACCTAGGTGCGAGTTTTCCTTTGACATTGAACCTTTTTACACCTTTCAAGGGAGTAACCTTAAGATACATGAAATCATTCGGCTCAAAACTCAGTTCTCGACGATGATTATCAGCATAGCTCTTCTGCCTTGACTGCGCTGTTCTCAGTCTTTCTCTGATCATAGCAACTTGCTCTTCAGCCTCCCTAAGCAACTCTAGCCCAAATACCGAACGTTCTCCCGTTTCATTTCAATTCAACGGGGTACGACACGCATAGCCATATAAGGCTTCAAATGGTGACATTTGCAAACTAGCCTGATAACTATTGTTATAACTGAACTCTGCATACGGCAAACATTTATCCCAAGATGTACTGTACGTTATCGCACAAGCTCTCAACATATCCTCTAAAATCTGATTGGACTCTTTCTATCTGTCCATATGTCTACGGGTGATAGGCGGTACTGAAATTCAGACGAGTCCCCATTGCTTCGTGCAATTTGTCCCAAAATCTTGAGGTAAATTGGGAACCCCGATCTGATACGATCTTCCTAGGCACACCATGTAAACATACAATTCTTGACATGTATAATTCTGCCAATTGATCCCCTGAATAACTTGTCTTCACTGGGATGAAGTGAGTAACTTTGGTCAACCGATCAATGATGACCCATATAGAATCATAACCCCTTTGAGTTTTGGGCAGTCCCGTAATAAAATCCATACCAATCTCCTCCCATTTCCATTCGGGAATCTTAATGGCTGCAACAACCCAGCAGGCTTTTGATGCATCGCTTTTACCCTCTGACATACGTCGCATAATGCAACATGCTCAGCTACTTCACGCTTCATACTCGGCCACCAAAACTTCCTCTTAAGGTCTTGGTACATCTTGGCACTTCCAGGATGAATAGAATACTTAGAATCGTGTGCTTCCTCAAGAATCAATTGCTTAAGTTCCTTTTCATTTGGCACACAAATCCGACCTTTAAACCATAGGGTTCCTTGCTCATCTATCGAGAAATCTTCAGCTAAACCCTCTTCCTTCTTAGTCTTGATCCTACTGATCTTCTCATCATTACTTTGTTTTTCCTTGATTTGATCCTCAAGGGTTGGCTTTACTTCCAATGCAGCTACGAATCCTTGTGGCACAACTCCTAATCTCAACTTCTGAAATTCCTCTCATAACTCCGATTGTTCACTGGCTACTAACAAATTTGCACTGTGGCCTTTACGACTCAAAGCATCGGCTACCACATTAGCCTTTCCAGGATGATAATTGATTCCGACATTATAATCCTTAATCAATTCTAGCCATCTTCTCTGTCTCATGTTAGGGTCTGACTGGGTAAATATGTACTTCACGCTCTTTTGGTCCGTATATATCTCACACCTATTTTCGATGAGATAATGACGCCATATCTTTAAGGCATGTACTACAGCTGCTAACTCCAGATCATGTGTTGGATAATTTCCTTCATGCGGCCTCAATTGCCTTGATGCATAGGCTACAACCTTGCCATTCTGCATTAAAACACAACCAAGTCCTTGTCTTGACGCATCGCAAAAATATCAAAGCCACACTGCACATCTGGCAATACTAATACCGGTGCAGACGTTAATCGCTTCTTTAACTCAAAACTCTTTTCGCACTCTAGCGTCCATGCAAATTTCTTTTCTTTCTTCATCAATTGCGTAAGGGGTCTCGCAATCGTTGAGAATCCTTCTATAAATCGACGGTAATATCCGGCCATTCCCAGAAAACTACGGATCTGGGTAACTGTCTTCGGCGGCTCCCAATTCATTACAGCCTCCACCTTACTTGGATCCACAGCAACTCCTTCAGCGGTCATTACATGACCAAGGAATTCCACTTCCTCCTTCCAGAAGTCACACTTACTGAATTTCGCATACAACTGCTGTTCTCGCAATTTTTCTAGTACCAATCTCAGATGTTTGGCATGCTCCTCTTTTGACTTAGAGTACACAAGGATATCGTCTATAAAGACAACTACGAATTTATCCGAATACTCCATGAATACTTTATTCATCATGCTCATGGCTCAAGCTAAGTAAAGAGCGGGTACGCACATATCATATCAGTATGGACCATAATCTGATGGTAACTAAGGATTTCATCTAGAGTACTGCCTGGCGTATCTCGTTATTACAAAGGTTGGACCCGTAGGTCATATAGCAACTTAAGACATTAAACTGGTAACTAGGCTTTAAACTGAACAAAAACTGAAAGACACGCGATCCTGGGCGTCTGGCTATTCCTCCTCTTCACCTCCTTCACCACAGATATTGAATGGGGAATTACAGGCTCTTGGATAGCTATCTTCGCTCTCCTGATTTTGATTATCAAAGAGAGAGTCATCCTCCTGCTGATCAGCGGTGGTGTCGACATCGGGTATTTCCAGCATAACTTCTACGACATCCTGGACTTTATCCGTCGTGATGTGATTGATCCTCCCACGCATTGCCGTTTGGGGAGATGACCCTGACTGTACTGGTACTCGATTACTTCCTGTTAATGGGGCTTTGGCGAGGGTAGTTCCTAAGTTGAAATGGACTGGAGTAACATTTCCCTTCTTCGGACACTTGTTGGCGAAATGTCCTGGTTCATTGCAAGAAAAGCACTTCTTGACAGCGGTTTGCTGACTTCCTGCCGGTGCATTGCTTCCTGGTGCTGGTGTTTGAAAATTCTGATTAGTGGGGCGACATGACTGACACTACAAGAAAAGTGATTATCTGTGACGAAAACGTCGTGACGTTGTCAACTTTTGTCATGGAAAATCTATTTTCTGTGACGACTTGTTTATGTTCGTCATTAATTGTATCATGCGCCGTCGCCCCCATGTATTTTTGTGAAGAAACATAAAATTTCATCATGAAACTATAATACAAATCGTCATAGAAAATGAATTGTGTTTTTTTCTCGTTGGGAAGCGATCGTTGGTCCCTGCTGATTTTTTTTTGTTGCTGGAATCTCCTGGCGGCGGTGATCTTCTAGCACCTCCTATGGCTGGAAGTCCCTCATGGTTAGAGAGTTCCTAGCGCCTGCACTCCATCGTGGCTGGAGGTTTTCCTTGTGTCATGAGATTCTCCTGGTGGTTTAAGAAGGACAACTGGATTAATGTGTTGGTAATCTCGTTCTTCGTTTGCATGCCTGTTTTATTTTTACATTGATTTATTGTTTCACCATGATAATTTTGATTTAATCTATTCAAAATCTTTCTAAGGCATCAAGTGATTGATCTAAAAAGTTTGATTGGTTAATTCCTCATAAATCCTGATTAATCTCGTAATTAGGTTTGATCAATTTTCGTCATTATTGATACAGTCATCTTGCCAAGGTCATAACTTTAGATCCGTATATCCGATCGAGTTAATTCTTGTTGGATTAATTTTAAAATTGAATCTAGTTTCTATAGTTAAAATTTCACATCAATCTAACGATGAAATCTTCAGGAATTACTATTTTAATGAATATATATCATTCTATTTTCGTGGACACACATTGGCACAAGTTGAAGCGACAACCAAATGATAATGAAATGAGTCATCCAGCTGATGGTGAGGTGTGGAAAGAATTTGATGGGAAATATCTATTGTTTGCGGAAGATGCAAGGAACTTGAGGCTAGGCATAGCTACTGATGATTTTAATCCATTTGACAATATGAGCACTTCGTATAGCATGTGGCCCATACTTATGATGCCCTATAACATGGCAATGTATCCTGTGCACATAGGGCTTCCCGTGCACACACCGTGCACACCAATTAACGAAAGTCATGAAAAATTCTAAAAAAATTTGTAGATGTACTTCATAGATTACTCTACCTATATATAAAGTTTCAAGATCAAATTCATTATATATCAAGAGTTTAAAAAAGTCAAAATTGACAAGTTTAAATAGTTTAAATAATGCAATTTGAACCTACAATTTTATACATAGGTAGAGTAATTTATGAAGTATATCTACAATTTTTTCAGAATTTTTCTTGACTTTCGTTAGTTGGTGTGCATGATGTGTGCACGAGAAACCCTGTGTGCACAGGATATGTTGCCTTATAACATACCGCCGTAGGTATATATAGATCTATCGAAGTGCATGATGACCTTACTCATCTCAGTTCTAAAAAACAATTCACAGCTTACAAAGCGATCCAAGACGACCACACGGGATATTTCTCTCTTCTCCCCGTGTGGACGCCATGCCGTCCTCGCACAGCCGTCCGGTTCTTATCAAGCCAACCCATCCACCGTCGTCCGTCCATCCGTCCGTCTCTCCCTAGCACCCCTCCTTCCCGTCTCTTTGTTAGGTCTCCCTCTCCTCTCCCCTCTCATTTTCCGCCGCAGACAAACTCCCCTTCACCCACCCCCACTTCCCCCATCGATCGAAAATCCATCGAAAAATTCCCCTAAAATCACTCCCTTCCCACCTCGCCGCCACCGCCACCGCCACCTCCACTTAGATCTGCCCATGGCAACATCCTCCCGCACCTCCTAGGCCGATGTTGCCGATGCCGACCCCGCCCCTCCCTCCGCTCCCTCATCCAATGGCCTCGCTGCCCGCCCCGACCGCTCCTCTTACGTCCCTCCCCACCTCCGGAACCGCTCCTCCTCCTCTGCCGCTGCGGTGCCTCCCCATCCTTCGCTTCCCAGGACTCTCGGCCGCTCGCGGCCTCAGCGAGGTGTGGGGAGGCCACGCCGGAGGTGGAACCGAGAATCGAACCTGCTCGAGAACGAGGGCCTTGTTGCGGACAAGTCCGCCGGGTTCGACGAGCACCGAACACGGGATCAACTTTGATGCTTACGAGACATCCCGTCGAGACCAACGGCCGGAGGTGCCCTCGCCCGTGGGCACGTTAGCGGAGATCGACCTCGGCGAGGCGCTCAACGACAACATCCACCGATGCAAGTATGTGCGGCCCACCCCGCGCGGCGGCACGCCATCCCGATCTCGCTCGCGGTCGGGACCTCATAACTCGCTTGCACATTTGGGTCCGAGAAGACGGCGCTTCGTGCTCATTCTTTTCCCCACCGAGATCTATCCATGCGGTGATGGTTGCTTATCTCTTGTTTGGAGCTTGATATTATGCCCGATTAATTCCTGTGACATGCGATTGATTATTGTTGGCTTGTCTTGCAGATTCATGAAGAGGCAAGAAAATTTTCATATCGAGACTTGGTGTCGGGGTAGTCGTTGCTTATGGAGGAGCACCAATTAATCGGCAGGTCCGGTTACGTCCCTATGTCAAATTTGAAATCCAAATCTGTTATCGTACAAGTTCGAAAATTGCTTGCTTTTCATAAAATTTCGCCTTCACAAACCTTTTACAATGAGTGTAACAATTAGCCAATTGACAATGATGCGGTATTTGTATGGTAGGATAGGCGATTAGTTCTTCAAATAGGATATGTAAGATCTCCGATGTTAATGGTTTGCATTGAATAGTTGGGTGCCCAAGCGCAGAGACCACATATGGTTATGATTAATCCGGCTGCAATGTAAAGAGTGAATTTTCTTTGAGATGAGCGTTTAGGTCTTTGCTATTTGTTCAGACTACATGCAACATTTTGTGTTAGCAAATAACGATTGTACTGCATCCGCATCTGTCTTCTTGAGCAAATTGCGTAGTTAAGATTTGGCATCCTTGGCGGTACACATACATATGTTCGTAAAGTTTTGGTCTGTAGTGTATGTAGCACCGTGCCTAGTTGATTATAGGATTTCCAATGGAATTCATCGTTCCTCGATATCTGGTTTTTAAAGAAATATGTCCCTTGTTTTGTTTTAGTTCTAACAATTATGTTAGATCGTATGAGACATGAATTGTTTTGGTTCATTGCCCATTGTGCACAAAAGTTATGCCCTTTTTAGGTTTGTGTTGAAAGCTTGAGTGCTGTTTATGTGGTGTCTTTACCTTTTGCTGTCACCTTAAAATTTTCCTTCAAGCATCTAACATGAATCATCAAACTATGACCTTTATTGCAAGGTTAATCGAAAGCACCTGTTGAAACCTTGGACAGACTTCTGAGCTTTATGTGAAGCATGTGTTGCTAGTTTAATCCAAAATATCAGTTAAAACAACCTTGCTGCTGAGCCTTGTGATTCATGCATCACAAAGTTTATCCAAAATGGAAGCTAAAACAATTGGACACTTTCTTTTTTTTTTGGAAAAGGACATTTAGTCAAGGCAAGTCTACAAAGTGTGGGAGTTATGAGCTGCTAGACATCCCTTGATGCCATATAGCTAGTTTTTTTTCTGCATATCATGTGTAGAACACTTGGGAATAACCTTAATTGCTTAAATTTCTATCATATCCTAAACTTACTCTCTCTCTCTCTCTTGTTTGTTTGTTTTTGCAGCTGAGAGATCTTGAGAGGGGTGTTGACATTCTTGTGGCATGCCGCCGCGAGGTGTCAAGCAGACGATGTTGTTTAGCGCGACATTCCCAAGAGAAATCCAGGTTAGCTGTTTATCTCACGTTGCTGTACTTATGTAAATGCTATGCATTTCCGGAATAAAGTATATCCTATTAATGCAAATGGTAGTTCTAGCTAATAAATTTGAGTATCTCCTATTAATGCAAACAATAGTTCTAGCCAATAAATTTGAGGCACTAACTGTACTTCCCTATTTTTCTTATGGCTTTGTTGGTATGTTTCACCCCTATTGATAGATATCCTATATTTGGTTGTTGCTTTGGGTTGTTTGGCAGCTTTTCCTTGAATAAGATGAAGGATGGTTCTATGCTAGATGAGCTTACACAAAACAATTAGATTTACATCCTTGAAAGACCTACTTATGGACTTATAGTACACCATTCCCGAGTGTGCAATGTGCTATCAATCTAGAGTAATATGATGTTATTAATATTCAGGGGATAATGTGGTGTTAATGTAGAGGAAACCTTTAGTATGTTATCTAATGCTTACAATGGATATAATATGCCTAATCTATTAGTATGTGCATTGGAGGAGCTTGTCTGAAGTACTACAGTTGCCTTAGCATCATAAATTCTAGTTCTTTCCTATCTTGTCAGCACTCAGTTCTTGTTTATGTGTGAAAAAAACTAGTAATTTGCACATGCTCTTTTGAAGAGAATGTTGGTTTAATCCCATCAGTATGTTATTCAATTGTTTCAGTGGTTCGGTTCAAAAGATGTATTTTGATAAAAAAACATTTGTATTAATACAATCACAAACATATTTTTTGATGAGAGAAGTGTAATTAATCTAGTGTAATATGATGTCATATGATTGGATATTATTTTTTTGTCAGTCTCATCGGATTACCTTTTGCTGGACATTATTTGCTCCATGTATCTTGTTGAAACATCATTTTTTTTCTTTTTTGAACTTTTGGTGATTACGATATGGCATTGCTGTAACTTTAGCAAGTTGTGTGCTAGTGCTGATTACTTTTTAGTTGTCAAATTGGGTTTCTTATGGATATGATAGACTATTGTATTTGACCTTGGTGATATGTTTTCTATTTTTTTTATGTTGAAAAGTATTCAGTTTGCACTGTTAATGAGATTGAGCCATTGCGGTTACTCTAATTAATACAAAGATGGCCTCAAACTTCCTGGAGAACTACATATTCCTGGCTATTGGAAGAGTTGGGTTAAGTATTGATTTGATTTTCGAGAGAGTTGAGTTTGTGCAGGAGGCTGATAAAAGAAGTCACCGATGGATCTACTCCATGCTCACAGAGACAAATGGCACTCAAGGAGGTAATGTTTGATTGCCACTTTTATTAATTATGTGATTCAATCTGGTTTTCAAGATGTTTTCTATAGAGACGCGAGGAGCAATGAACTTCGACGGACAGTTGAGCAACAAAGAAGAAGAAGTAGAAGACTTGAAGTAAAAGCACAAGCATCGGATGAAGCAATCGATCGAACCCAAAAGAAAATGGAGGATTTAAAGAAGGGCAAGGCGAGAATTATGCAATTATTCGCGTCTCATGCGAATGGTCGGTCAAGACAACTAGTGAGTTTGTGAACCTGTTCACTTATTTTGCATGGATATTTATTTTGTATGGCTGGTAACCTGGTTCATTGGTACTAGCTTCAACTAGTTTAGGTAACGTGGTTCAACTTTGTGACCCGTGGATTTATTTTCAAAACTTCATATTAGCTTCAAGTGTGGTACTAACTTTAAATACTTTGAACAAAGTTTGTAACTCCTAATGTATCTGTGGTTAATTTGTGATGCTCTGTGCAATGTATTGATTGGTCTCCTGAAAATATTATGTGCTATGCCTAGATGTATTGTGTGCTGTGGCTATAAAAATGGATCATATGTGGGCTGAAAAAAGTGTTCAATGACAAAATATCATGGCTATTCTGCATCTATCTATGGCGAAATTATTCATCACAGAAAATGACAGACCATTACTTCCATGACGAAAATGCAAGTCCACGTGGCACTCATCAATGACGAAACATTTGCATCACAACACGTGCCACGTCACCTCACATCGTGGCTGCTGACATGGCACTAGATTATTCAATGACGAAAATGCATGTCCACGTGGCACTCATCTATGACGAAACATTTGCGTCACAACACGTGCCACGTCACCTCACATCCTGGTTGCTGACGTGGCACTGCACTATTCAATGACGAAAATGCATGTCCACGTGGCAACAATCTGTGACGAACAATTTCGTCATAAATAAAATGGTCAACACTCATTTTTGGCCGATCGGAGTGTTCTTTTATGACGAATTTGATATTTTTTATGACATTTTGGGCACAATTAATGACGGTTATATTCGTCATAGAAATGACCTCTTCAAGGTTTAAAATGTAATTAAATCACGTAAAAGTTGATTTTTATGGCGAAAAAAAGTAATTCGTCATTGAAAACTTTCTATAGCGTACTTACTATGACAAGTTGAATTTCGTCATAAATTCGTCATAAAAAATCTACAATGACGATTTCGGGACTAATGATGACGAGTTTGGACACTTTTCTTGTAGTGTGAGCTGACGTCTTGTTGGTCCACTGGGGTTGAATTTTCACAAACTGTTGCGGTGTCATCCTTAACCTAAGTTGATTAGGTCGTCCAGCCTGACTAGCCATTCTGCGCTTACGATCTTCACCTAATTCCTTACGCTTATCCTCAAGGATCTAAGCTTTATTAACTAATTCCTGAAAATTAGGGAAGTTATGGGTGATCAGTCCCACTTGTAATTCGGAGGTTAAACCTTTCAAGAAACGAGACTGTCTAGCCTTATCCGTAGCTACGTCTTCTGGTGCATAGCGTGCTAATTGAGTAAACTTGTTTAAGTATTCAGCCACTGACTGGCCTCCTTGCTTCAGAGTCCTAAACTCTTCTTTCTTGAGATCCATCATCCCTTCAGGTACATGATACTGATGGAAGGCAATTGAAAACTCTTCCCAAGTAATCTCCTGTGGTGCTTCATGTGCTGCGCAATAGTTCTCCCACCATTCCGCGGCAGTACCTTCTAGCTGGTGTGAAGCATACTACACCTTCTCGTTGCCCTCACACTGCGTGATATGCAACTTTCTCTCAATGGTTCTCAACCAATCATCGGCCTCTAAAGGGTTAGCGTTGCCTGAGAATGTTGGAGGACGGGTTCTCATGAAATCTGACAGTTTAGAGTGAGAACGCGGCCCATTATTGTTTTGTTGCATGGTTGTGTTGCCTACGGCTTGATTAGTCATGTTCTGCATTTGTTGCATCATGGTTTGCATAAGTTGAGTTTGCGCGGCTATGAAGGCTCCCGGATTCTGCACATCTACTGGCGGTGATGGCTGCAGTGGTGTTCCATCATTGAACTCATCATTCCGACGAAGACCACTTCCTGAAGCTCTATTGTTACCGCGAGTGTTCACCATCTGTTTGATTTGTTTTTAGGTTCAGAAAAGATAGAGTTAGCATAGATAAGATGTAAGAATTCCTAATGCGGGGGATTAGGTTAAACCCAAAACTTTATATCTTTATTAATTAACTTGGTATGGTTGCTTACAAAGCCTAAAAGCTTGCAACACATACTGCACACCCAGGAAACATAAAAATCGAAACTAAACACTCAACCTTAACGTCTATTACATTTGGGTAAGACTATTCTATTGACGCGACTCAATAATTGAGTCTCAACTTAAACCAAGACTCTCACTCCTCGAGCCATCCTCCTTTCGTGTGACGTATGAATGCCATGAATCTCGAACCATGGGGTGGAGTCTGAACACCGTGTCTTCCAGCTCTTGGTAGTAGTCGTAGCAGATCCTCCGTAGAGCGAGTCGTGATGCCTCCTGGATACCGATCTCCCAAGTGGCTCTTCTCACCGTGATGCTGATAGGTTGGCTTGCCCTCTCTCCATTTCTGGCGTAAATTAACAGCTTGCACACCATTCCTCTTGTGGCTTCGTTGACGATCCAATCTCGACCTTGATACGTTGGCTTGGCGAATCCTCCCAAAACTTGGAGCACTCTCCAGAGCTCTGTTGCATAGCCTCCCTCGCACTCTACGTATGATTGTGTCCTCCTCATCTATTTAAAAGAAAAATAGATAAGTCTCCAACTTCAAACGGTCTCTTCGAAAAATTTGGGGTAAATTTCAGCAAAGGTAAGGAGTAGAGAATAAGATGAGTCAAGAGTGTTGTCTTAATCAATTTGTGGTTTTTCTTTTAGAAAATAGTTTTGGACACTCAACCAACTAGGGCCAAGTCCTACGGTCAGTATGCTCTGATACCACCTCTGTAAGGACCCGAATTCACCAATTTGATTCCACTGTGTTTTACCGCACTAGTCCCAAGATCAATCGCTAGTGCACACAGCTTAACATCGGTAAGCATCATATCATACACAACGATAAGAATAATAAGACTTTATTTATTGATTATGTCGTGCCCCGAATTTGCAAATCCGGACACTCTGTGTATTCTGCACTAGTCCAGGATCGCGCTAGTGCACACAGGCTAAATAGGGATAATATACCACAACATACACAATGAATGATAAATAAAGTACATCAATCATGTATATAAGCGAGTTATACGACCATATGGTCCCTTACAATAGTTTATACGCAGGCTTACAATGATCGAGTAAATAATTCAATAGCGGAAATTAAGCGTCATGGTGATCCATCTTCGCCACAGCGCCTCGTGAGGCTTGCTCCTAGTTCTCTGCCCTCTAGTATACTCCTCTTTCCACGTTGGTGTAGACTTCTCTTACGTAAAATTTTGCCCGCAAGGGTGAGTACACCGTACTCAACAAGTCATGCATGAATGCGGTTCTATTACTACATGCATGGCTTGTTACAAAGGAATAGCTCAATTGGTTATTTTGCATTGCATCAATATTTTGAATTATTATTTATTTAGATTAAAAGCAGCAAAACTTTAATAGCATAATAAGTTTCTCAATTGTTTTCCACATTATTTTGGACAAACAGGTCCTTAATCAACTTTCATCATCAACTCGGCACCTGACCTTCCACCCCATTTTATTTTCAAAACACTACCCTTGATTGTAATCCCGAGCATTGTCGATCTGATGGACTCGGCTATTCGAATAGTTTTTACACTCTGCAGAGGTTGTACACTTTACCCACAAGATATAATCAACTCACCACGTCGGTAGTGAATCGCCATACAAGAGTATGCGAATGAGTGATCATAACAAAGCCTTTCGAAACTTCTATCTCCACCTAGGAACCTCTCCGTGTTGCCTCCACTATCACTTCCCTCACCAGAGGCAAGTATAGGGCCGGCGAACACCGTTGGATAGGGTACCAAGTCGTATACACGTGCACGCTCCCGTCTGATTACCCCGTGTAGCCACCCGAGGTATCAAAGGCGAGATATCGAATCCTACTAAACTAGGTCTTCCCATTCGGACATGTGGTTGTACGAGAGACTCGAGTCAAAGGCTTGCAAGGTAAGGTCCTTAATCGACCAAGGCAAGACATCCTTCTCTCACATTTTGGCACACTGACCCTCACAACACTCAACCCACCCCAATTGCCACGAAGGCCCACAGCACGAAGCCTCGGTCCACTTGCCCCATCGAAATCATTTCCCATCCCAAGTTGATTATTGTGCAACACATGCCAACAACAACTCAACATCCATATGGAACCACAGGCCTCCATATATCAACATCATCGTGTGGCAACACATCACACCATTCAAAATACATTGCATATTCCATTAATCAATATTGACCTTTGTATTTTAAAATATTGTTCACAGTATATGCCAAGCTAAGCAACTATTCACGGTCTAGCCTCCGTGTTGGCACAATATTATCAACCAACTAGTATTACCAAACTTAGGTTATCAAAGGAATCATGGCATACAAATATTAACAACAAGGTGGCATTAACAAATAGGTTGATTAGCTAATTCACCCAAATTATTTAAATCCATTTTTAATTGAATTAGCATGCATAGTTTGAATCAAAATACATTTTCAAAACTTAGGATCAAAATGGTCAAAGCACAACTTGCCTGGCCCTTGCAATTTTTATTATTCTTTACTCTTTATCTTCGATCATTGATCCTCGATCTTCAATCTCCACTTGCTTGCTTCTCAGCTCCTTCGAGCGACTTCCAGCAACATGTCTAACGATAAACAAACATAAATACAACAAAACTCAAAAAGCAAATCAAGTAAACTCCAAATTAAGAACGAATAGCATTGGGCACAACGGCTTAAATGAAATTAGAAACTTGAATGGATTAGGTCGATGATTAGACAAAAGAGAACGGCTTTCGGAAAATACACCGAAGAGAAAGATTAATAACTGGGAAAGAAGGAATAGTATCCCGAAGAATATTTCCTTTGAAGTTATTATCTTGATTGGATAGCCGATGCCATATGGACTCTCGATCTATAGACCGGGTCCACGGTTACGTTAGCTCGCCATGAACTAAGCGGATGCTCGAGGTTAACTTTAGTTGACTAAGTAGATACACAATCAAACAAAAGAAAGATAAGCTGATAGATTAGATATGGCTCAAAGATATGACACATGGTCAATGGTCTAGCGACCAAGTCCACGAATGAATTCCCAATCAATGGCAGATTAGATTTTCAAAGATAAGACAAGACAAGTGGGACCAACATCCACTGCAGTTCAATCCGGAGTTTAATCCTACATCGAGGACAGGACTCGACAACAACGAGGCGGTGATGACAGGAATACAAGGCTGAACTCAACGTGATGAGCTAAATCACAATAAAGCGATAGAAAAGGTAAGGACATCACATTAGGGCTTTCACTGGTATGCACCCATGCGATGACAGCGATATGATGAGAGCAAAGCGTTAACAACGGGACGTTAACGACAGAACGTTAATGATGAAATATTAACGGCAAAACGTTAACGACGGAACGTTAACGATGGAACGTTAACGATGGAATGTTAACGATGGAACGTTAACGGCGGAACGTTAACGGCAAAGGTGAAGCGTTAACAGAATACTTATAAAATTACAAGGTGGCGACCATCGGTACAAGGGTAGGGCAGCGACGTCATGACATGGCTCAAATTTGATTTGTGATCTACGAAGTACACATATCGCGACGTAACGACAAAAGACGACGGGTAGATACTAGAATAAGGCTTTGACGGCAACCGGGAATCAATTGAACTTCACCGATGTGCAAAATAGGGGATAATGGTCTACTGAACACAAGGGCATGGCTACGTCAATCCAAAATGGTTGGCGGCACAAGACGACGCGCGACAACGTCAAAGGGCGACGGCCGACGAATAAAATAAATTTCGGTAGATGCAACAGCAAAGGGAAAATGTCTATCGCGTAGAACGCGGCAACACAAACTCAATGATATTGCCGGATTTGACAGCAACCCAACGGTTTTATCACAAACTGCCGATGAACGGCTTTCGGAGCTAATAAATCAAACTGCCATAACTATTAAAGTACTGCACGAAACCTAACCAAATTTTACAGAGAGTTATCTAGGAATATTTGGCACAATATGACATGAACGGATATGAGTTTTACCTTCGGATCAGCGGGAACGCGCGAAGTTTTTCGCTGTCCGCAACGCGATCTGATCGGAGAAAAGAATTTTCTGCGCAAAATCACGAGGTCAAAACCATGGGTTAGGGTGAGCACCATCTAGGGGACATCAAGAGGAGTCTACCATAAACATTTCACGGCCAAACTCGCAAAAACGAGGGAGAACGGGCTCCAGCAAGATTTGATCTTTGGATGGCCATAACTTTTGATCCAGTGAATGAAATTGCACCAAATTTGGATGGAAGACAGAGGGTACCTTGAGGCATGATGTGACGCAGACGGATCACCAAAAATCGCGACGAGTCGACCAGGAACACGACGCCAAAATAGGCCGACGTTGGGGGCGGCGCGGACGGCTCGGTGCGCCGGCGGTGCTCTGTTTGGAATCTTCCAAAACTGTTTCACAGGGGTGTTTCAACCATCATGGGGGTTCTCCACAAGAAATTTGAGGATTAACGGAGTTCGGGAGCGTCCGGTAGAGCTCGTCGAAGTTCTCACCGGAGTTAGGGAAGAAGGCTTGCCGAGGGAGATCCGTAGCAATTCTGATGCTGATTTTTGAGTATGATGTGGGGAATGTGTAGGCCCGTTTAGGGTTCAATTTGTAGCTACAAATGAGTAATGGATCAACGGGAAAAGCTCGCCGGAGTTGGGAAAGAAATCGGTGGCCAAAGATGCTCTGTTAGGTTTTTGCAAAATCTGATTTTACTGGAGGTATAGAACAATAACAGAGAGCTCTGGTAAACATTTCAGATCAAAATACGTTCGGGAGTGACCAGGAGAGCTCGCCGAAGTTTTCGCTGGAGTTGAAAAGAATGGCTCACACAGGAAGATCCAGAACTCCGATGGAGAAACTTCCAATTGGGTTGTAAAGAGAACGCACGTAAGAATCTGTGGTTCAATTTATAGGGCGATCGGACCAGCGGATCGTCAGGAAACACTCGCCGGAGTTATGACTGGAAACTGACTGGAACTGCCGGAATTACTGTAGCGTTACTGTTTATTTAATCCGAATTAACCAATAAAATCAAAATAAATAGCAAACGACGGTTCAAAAATCTGAGAAAATTCTGGAACGTCACTCACAACCTTAGTAACACAAATAAAATATTATTTCATAAAATGATAATTTTATTCATGTACAGTAAATACTTTTATATCGTTTTTAATATCTTTTTAATTTAGAAAATACTAAAACAACCCCAAAATTCTAAGAAAATTTAGGGAGTTTAATTAGGACATTTTGAGATCAACTAAAATATTTTGGTACCACCAAATATTTTATTTTTATACCAACATATATTTTTATTTTGTTAAAGCTTTTAAAGGCTTTAGAAAATATATAATTTGATAATTGTAGGAAATTTCGCAGAAATTCCCTTAGATTTATTTATATTAAATAAGATAGGTTTAGCAAACCCAAATCTTTTATTTTGTCTCCAAACTATATTTTTAATTGATGAGACTTTTGGAAAGGTTTTGAAGTCAGGATTTAACAAATAATGGAAAATTCACGAAGTTCCTTGTGAAATATTTTTTTAAAATTAATTCCAACTTAAATAGGGTATTTATTTTTTTAAGGAAATAGTTTTAAGTTTTTTCTAAAAATAGGCAAAAGTCTTTTTCTTTTGAACTCTAGAAATCCGTAAAATAAAGAGAGACAAATAACTTGAGACAACCAATAAAATAATAATTTAAAATATAATTTTTTATCCTATTTTTGGAATGAAATTTTGGGATGTTACAAATAACTAGTGTATGATCTTATAATCACTTACAATATTGACCTCACAAGGCAATAGTAGGACCAATGAGACAAATGCGTGGAAAGTAGTAGAAAGCGTAGATGTCCCATCAAGACACCACGAAACCGACTAGGATTGGCCTAGTGACACGCGCCCACTGAAAGTCCTCCTCCAATAATGAGCGATGTTAAAGCTGGAGATGTTGGGTGCTTCTTACTTTCGGCGGTGGCGGTGGCGTGAGTCGGGCTTCTTTGTGGAGCGGGAGGTGGAGGCGTGGCTGGACCACGGGGAAGCATTGCGTCTGAGCGACATTTGAGGAGTCGTGGGTTATCGATGTGGAGGCGTGCTTGCTCTCGTAGTGGTTCAAATTGCGGTGCCTCTCTTCTTTGGAGATATAACCTCCACACCATCTGGAAATATGATGTACGTTTTGCGCCATAGGATGAATGTGCCATGGAGGGCTGTCCAAGGTTGGTCACCTCGTCGCCCCGGGAATATCGAGAATGAGATCTTGAAGCCCCCACCACCTCTTCCACCGTGACCTTCGAGTATCCGTGGTGTCTGGTTGCGATGGAATGTCAGCCCGCCTCCACCGGATAAGCCATGCCGTAAGCCACCTTGAAGGAGAGGTTACGCATATCAATGTGTAGCTCGCGGCGGCGAACCTTGATCTTGTCCCACGGATAGCGGAACTGCGGGTAAATGCTCTCATAGGCCACGGCGGACGCCAAGAATCTCTTTAGCGGTCGGATGATCATGGATTCGGCGCCGCTGAACATTGGTCGAACGTAGTACTCCTGAAGCCGCTCATTGCTTGGACACTTTTGCGTGACGGGACATCGATGGAAGCCTTCGTAGCTCTAAGCTCTTCCTCCAATCAGCTCACTCTACCCCGATCTCTCTTCTTGCTTCTTTCCGACTCTGTAAGTGCTTGAGTCTTTGGCAAAGCCGTGCCTTCCCGAAACCTCGTGTCCGCCCCAGTGCTCGGGGTTTTGAAGGGCATATGTTAGCTCAATCATTCTCCTGTCCGTCGGCAAGGATCTGACCGAGTCGCGCTCGATGGCTTCTACAATCCTTTCGCCAACTTCTTGGGTATCGGTGCCATCACCAAGCTACCGTCATCGCAAAGGCTGCCCGTGAGCCAATAACCAATTGCGCATGCGGGGCTCCCAATCTTAGTTTCGGTATAATATCGTGTTGCGAAGTTCATCTTCCGCTTGTCCCATTTCTTTGTAGCCTTGATGTAACCACGGTCGAGATGGTGGTGGTATTTCTTCTTCGTGCATTCACCTTGTTTTTTCTCTCATGACACATCCCGCATCCAAGCGGCTTGTACTCTCGAAAGCATCCCAATGATCGGCCGACTTAGGAAATTTATTGAAGTCGGCCTTTCTCCTTTGTCGATGTACTTGCGGGTGAGGGCGACTTCCACTCTTGAAGGAAGTTGCCATCTTCTTCAAAGCCCATCCCTTGGCCTTCGTTTCGTACCCTTACGGAAAAGTGAAATTTTCCTTTATATCATTCGAGCGGTTCCTTGGTAGCTGCAGGGACTTCTGCCCATTTCTGGATGCTGATTGGGACGTGATCCCTCACGTGGTAGCCATAGCGTTGTTGAATGGCCCAATTGCTGATTCGGGGCTAGCAGACTCCGTCGTTGCCGACTTCGGTTATCACGTACTTTGTCGAAGGCTTTTTGTTAGGTCCTCGGTTCATTCGAATCGGGTGGCGATGAGTCTACATTTGGATACACAAACACATATAATATGAATGATTTTAGAATAATTAACATGTTTACGGTGATTTTATAATGGGTAAGAGTATACCTCGGTACCCGTTGTTAACGGCCTCATCGGCAATGTCAATGACACCATCGTGATTTTCCGCGATCGGTGATAACGGCCTCATTAGCTAAGACGCTACCCAGCGCAATGGTCTCGAACAAATGATTTTCCGCTTCATCGTATTCCGGTCACCACGTCTTGGTGTCGCCATCTAGAGTAGACAAATCTCGAGGCTTAGATTATATATGAAGACAAGATTGTTGAGAACAATTGAGTTTGAAAGCATAGTTTAAGATCGGCGAGAACAGGTTCGTGCTGATGAGATCACATTCATGGGTTACTTTCGCATGCAATCATATACTTATACATTTCACATAGACTTACACATTTCATGATACATATACAATTGACAATTCACATATACTTATACATTTCACATATACTTACACATTTCACATAGACTTACACATTTCACATGATACATATACAATTGACAATTCACATATACTTACACATTTCACATAGACTTACACATTTCACATGATACATATACAATTGACAATTCACATATACTTATTTGCTTAATAAAAAATAACGAATCATTCTTATTCCACACTAATATGATTTTAAAAAATGAAGGTTATAAATCCACGACTAGAATGTTAATAGTCTATTACACCAAAAAGCGAAGCGATCGGTTCATATCAACCAACCACGTCACCTCGTGGTCTTCTCCACGGAGTGTATCGTATGCTCTCTTGTGACCATGCTTTTGGAACTTGCGAGTCTTGATCAAAATCTAAACGAGGACCTTTTCAGCGGCGGCACCTAATGTCGATGGGCTCGCCACGGTAAGCGGCCTTAGCGTTGCGTTGCCGGCGTTGCGAGCCATCGGCGATATAAATGCCGGCAGATTGAGAAATCTGCAGATTAACCGGCACCTACAAGTTCAAAAGCATGGCTAATGAAGCATATGATAAGCACTCCGGAAATATTCGCATAGTGTGAAAAAAATGAAACAAATTCATGAATCCTTATCTTCATCGACCGGCCTCAATGCGGAATAAAGGATAGATTGTGATTCGTCCCGAGGCATAAATGTTTTCACAGATTCTACTTCACATCTCACTGAAAATGACTATTTTTTCTACTGAAATAAACTGAATCAAAGACAGTAAGTAGTAAAATGAAGAGCATATATTTTAAAACAACATGAAAGAAGAACTTGCAGAAGGGCTTTAAGAACAGAAATTTCCATTGCAATTCTTCATATCAGCACAAAGAGTCTTGGAGAATCGTAATAAAATAGCATGTGGAACCAAGCAAATCATTACAACCGTGCACATCGGACAACAACAACAACATAGTCATCTATATTTATGAAACATGTTAATGAACACCTGATGGTAATGCTAACTTGACAATACTATCTTAGCTCAAATATATGTTGATTTTATACATATATATCTTGCATGGCATTAAATATATATCGGTAGAACAACTCCTGTTCTGACGATTAGCTAAAACATGTGGCTCTAAAATAGGAAGGCCTTAATGTCCATTACCATTGGCGGGAAGGGCGTAATTTACATCAAGCGACATAGTTCATCATCACTTTCTGCGTGGAGATTAAAAATTATATACATGATCTTGGAGATCGGAGGTTTTACGAAAATGAAACCCATCTGAGGCTCAAGCGCTATAAGACCGAAGAATAAGGTTTGGTTTTTATTAGCTAGACTCATCGACTTTGGGTCAAAGCGAAACTTTTCGGTTCAGCGAGTCCAAGGTATATCGCAACCTCCAACAACACCATATCTTCTTTGTATTTCCCCAAATCCACCCAAGGCGGCCTGACCTTGCGGCTTAGTTCTTCCCAAACAGAGCAAACCACACAAAGTCAAAATCATCCAAACCAGCCCTTCTTCCTCACTCCCTCCTTCTTCCTCCTCTCTCCTTCTTCTTGCTCCAGACCCTAGCGCCCGGCCTAGCCGGGACCGCTCCTCGGACATTCATGAACACCTTGCAGGCGGTGGGATTAGAGAGGGAGAAGGAGGCGTCTTGTGACCTCTCTCGGTCCTCCCGGGTGGAATGGCGAGGCGTCGTCGGCGGTGGCAGAAGGCGATGGCGAGGTGGCGGATAAGGCGAGGTGGCGTCGGCGCGGGCTCTCGGCAGGAGGCGGCTTGAGACTTGGAAAATTTGGGGTGTGAGGAAGCTTGAGGACTTAGAAAATTTGGGGTGTGAGGAAGGCGGGGAGTATCAACTTTATATAGGGCACCCACTTCTACAAGCGGTTAATAATAACAGCTTGTAGAAGTGCTCTAGCGGTTGGTATTATCAACAGCTTGTAAGAAGACTTCTGGCGGTTAATATTACTAACAGCTTGTAAACTATGGATGGTGAGAGTGGGAAAGGCCCTATGCAAGCGGTTGGTATTACGAACGCTTGTAGAAACACCCTTCTACAAGTGGTTCGTAATACCAACAGCTTGTAAAAGTCTTGACAGCGTAATATTAAAAACAATACGGTGCCCATATCGTTCGATAAGATCTCTTCCTCCCCACGGCTAGTAGCGTGGCGTTTGAGTGTCTTGGGCTCGTCCACCGGTTCGAACCCGCTCGCGCCCCTTGCCATTCTTTTTTTTTACCGTGCGGCATTTTCTCTGATGCTTCCTCTCTCGGTTTTGACCACGAGGCTTGACTTTCCTAACCGACAATGACTACAAGCGAGCATAAATAGGGTTTGAGAGACATCACAATCCTCGACTCATTTGTTCTTTCTCTTGTCCACCGTCGCACAATGGAGATATTCCTTCTGCGGCATTTGTCGTAATATTAAAAACAATCTGGTGCCCATATCGTTCGATAAGATCTCTTCCTCCTCCGTGGGTAGCAGTGGCGTTTGAGTGTCTTGAGCTCGTCCACCTGGTTGAACACGCTCGCGCCCCTTGCCATTCTCTTTTTTCTTGTGGCTTTCTACAGCGGTTGTTAGTAGAACGCTTGTAGAAATACCTCTAGCGGTTGGTATTACGAACGCTTGTATAGATTTCTTCAAGCGGTTAAATAATACCAACCGCTTGTAAAAGTCTTGACAGCGTAATATTAAAAACAATCGGTGCCCATATCGTTCGATAAGATCTCTTCCTCCCCACGGCTAGCGGCGTGGCGTTTGAGTGTCGGGCTCGTCCACCCGGTTCGAACCCCGCTCGTGCCCCCTTGCCATTCTTTTTCTTTACTGTGCGGCATTTTCTACAAGCAGTTGGTATTACGAACCGCTTGTATAGACCCTTGTACAAGCGGTTCATAATACCAACCGCTTGTAGATGGTACTTCTACAAGCGGTTCTTACTCTGAACCGCTTGTAGAAGTGGAAGTAAACTTTAAATTCTCTAAGTCCCCGCATGCACTCTCCCACACCTTCAAATTTTCTCGTCCGGCGCCTCCTCTCATCGCGCTCCCTCCTGCTCTTTGTTTTCATGCCCACAAGGTGTTCGGTGAAATGCCCACAAGGAGTTTTGTTGATATGTTCATGTTGGAGTAATGAAAAAATATTGTTGATGGTAATTTGTTTCACTCTTTGAAGCTATTAATTCATGTCGGCGGCTTCATCAAATGGCGAGACGAAGAGACAACTAGAGCATTGCGGATGAAGCTATCGTGTCCTCGATCACGGAGATCCTGTAAATGTGTTCACCTCCCATACATCCAAGAATCCATCCAGTGTTCATGAAGTGTTGAATATGTCGGTAAGTTTTGAAGTTATTCATTTGTTCATATTCCTTGACTTTCACCTTCCGTTCCATTCTTTACGTTTGAAGAGCACTGAGCATGTCCGTATTGGCGTTAAAGTGATAAAGCCCGACCATAGTCTTGAAAATCTTGCAATGCAAATTGCTGCATTACAAGAAGATTTCTTTGCCAAGGAGAGTTCACAGATCCAATGACTAATGTCTATAAGAGGAGAGATGCACATCCGTTGCTACGATGACAACAAGAGTATTAAAAGCTAGAAGAAAGGATGGAAAGAGTAGAGGACATGCTAAAGAAATTAGTTAATATAGCTATCATTGTAATGTTGTAAATTTCACCTTTGCTTTTGGGGTTTTGTATGGGAATTTATGAGCTAACTATGCTAAGCTGAATTTCTCTTTGTATGGTAAAATTTATGATCCTTTCATAGAGTGGATATAAATTTTCAGGCTTTGTTCTCATTTTAAAATTTGTACAAATGGTTTTAGGGCTTTGTTTTCATTTTAAAATTTGTAGAAATAATTATGTACAAGCAATGTTAAACATCAACATATCAACATGATCATATGGAATAATTTATATACAAGTAGTGCATCTTAAGTCTTCGTCTTTACAATTGTTCGCCGTTATGATCGTGGCGTATGTAAGAACATCGACATCAACATCACGCGGGGCGTTTATGTCGACATCAAGCTAAAAAGGAGGAGCTCGTCAGGCCGACCATACTCTTCCTCGTCGGTGGCGTTCTCAACTCCTACAATCCTTCGTTTGCCTTGGAGAACCACATGTCGCTTTGGCATTACCTTTTGTTTGTCATACGCTTTTTAGGTTTGCTTGACATGTCCATTACATAGAAGACACTGGATCACATCGTTCGCGAGAACAAGCGGTTCGCGCTTATAGCCGACTTCTGTGAGATCCACGGTTGTCATGCGTGTTGTCGACCTTCACACCGTTTGGAATCGGCTTGACCCATTGGCACTTAAATAGAGGACCTTGAGGTCCATAGTCGAGCTCCCATATTTCTTCTATGAAACCATAATATGTGTCCAACTTTGCATTTGTTGTCTTGGCGTCTATCTGAGACGCCATTTACAGTTGGTGCTCTGTTATCTGGGATACGGTGTAGAATGTGTAACCATTGATCTCATACCCTTGAATGTCACGATTTCTTGTGATGGTCCCCGAGCCAAAGCGTTGCAATAGTTCATCGTTTGACCCTTCCTCAAGGATGTACTTCTATAGCCAAGCTAGAAAGAATCCATGTGCTTCGGGTTATCCAACTCTCTATCTTCCACTGTGAACTTCATGGCGTAGGACACTCTTGTCTTTGAAGGACATAGGGGCGACTATAGTTGATTGCTTGAGCAGTGAAATGTGCTTGCTTGAATGCAACAAGATCATTGCATGCTGGCTGATTGCCTTCCTATTGTCCCTTTGCCCGTAGCCTCCCCTCGTGTCGTGATATGGGGGCCCGATAGGATTTAGATCATTCATGTAATCAACACAAAACTCTATCACCTCCTCAAATCCGTAGCCCTCGGCAATGCAGACCTTACGGGCCTTGACGATTCTGGGCGTACTTCTTGAGGACACTCATGTACCTCTCGAAAGGAACATGTTGTGCGAGATACTGCTGGTCGAGGATACCTATCTCCTTGACAAGGTGAATGGTGAGATGAACCATGATATCAAAGAATGCGAGGAGGAAAGATCATCTCGAGGCTAACCAAACTTTGTACCACATCGGCCTCTAACTTAGGCGGTTTAGGTGGTTCGACAACCTTCTGCGAAATGGCATTGAGGAAGGAACATAGCTTTGTGATTGTCCCCGCACCCACTCGGGCGATATACCTCGACAACTCACAAGAACAAGCTGTGTCATCAACACAAAGCGATCATGGGATTTTAGGCCTTGGAGTTTGTTCTCTTCGTGTTTCTGAGTCTCTTTACATTTGAGGAGTATCCGAAGGAACCTTCACCTTGTTCAAACACTCAATCATGCTTTTTTCTCTTCTTTGCTTGGAGTGTAGCTCGCGGGATGTAGAAAAAGTTGTTTTGTCCCTTCTTTGTTTTTTGGATGTAGGTCACTCCTCACCTCCATGTCTTCAAGGTCCTTAGGAGCTTGCGGTGTATCTTCGATTTGCCATACATATCTATGTAGCCTAGCGAGTTCAAGCAAACATTCTTCGTGATGTGCATGAAGTCAAGCGAGTGACGAACCTCCAAAACTTCCCAATCTGGCGAGTCCCGAAATATTGATTTCTTCTTCCATGTGGGTGCATGACCATCCTCGTTAAACACGGTATGCTTCCAAGACCCTTCCCAAATACTACTTTGGATCCTTTACCATAGCAAACACAAATCGCCCATTACGATCTTTGAGGCTTAACAATTCTGTTCCCAGATTAAATTCTTGCCTTTCCACCTCAAAGCATGGTGCCAGGAAGAAACT
Source organism: Guadua angustifolia (assembly GCA_036346375.1). Classification (NCBI taxonomy): domain Eukaryota; kingdom Viridiplantae; phylum Streptophyta; class Magnoliopsida; order Poales; family Poaceae; genus Guadua; species Guadua angustifolia. The sequence continues at coordinate 19,260,733 of CM070516.1, read as the reverse complement.
GCGGTGGCCCATGTACACACACTTAGAGAGTTTTTGGTACATGTAGTCCGTTTCATCTATGCCTTTGGGTGCGAGCTTTAAACCCTTTGCGGTTTGGTAGGACGAGTTCACAGAAAGCGGCCAATCGTTGATTATTACAAACAACAATGCCTTGAGTTGAAATACTCTCTTTTGTACTCATCCCAAACCCGTACACCATCCTCCCACAACTTCACAAGGTCTTCAACCAATGGCTTGGTGAACATCGATGTCGTTTCGAGGTTGCCAGACGCCGATCAACAATGGCATCATGATGTACTTAGCTTCATGCACGACCATGGAGGAATGTTATAGATGCAAAGCGTCACGGGCAGTGCTATGGATCTTTGCTCAAGCGGCCGAAAGGATTCATCCCATCGGTGCTCAACCCAAACCTTATGTTTACGACCTCATTTGCAAAGTTAGGGTGGCCGATCTACTTTCCTCACCTGCGAGCCATCTGCGGGGTGTCTAAGCATCTCGTCTTCCTTATGCTCTACGCATGCCAGCGCATCATCTTGGCATGACCTTCGTTATAAGCAGGCGCTTCATTTGGGGATCATAGGAAATACCACAATACTTTGGTGGAGTTCTCTTCTTCGTCGATTCCCATCTAATTCACGGATAAATCCTGTTGTACCTTATCTGAGATTCTTCGCTGCTTGGACAAACCTCCAAATCGGCATACTCATTGCGTCTGAGGATACAATCGTTAGGACATGCGTGTATCTTACGTACTTGCAATCCTAAAGGCGGAGGACTCACTTCGCTTCATCGTAGATTCGGGTAGAGTGTTACCTTCGAAGCAACTTCTTTCTGAGTGATAACAAACCATTGAATGCCTTATCGACACACCGTTTGTGGCCTTCCATTGCATGAGTTCTAGTGTAGTCTGCTTGACTTTTTGTGGCCACATCCACGGTTTGGGTACTCATGATTCTGTGGTCCTCTACCATGCCTTTGAAACTTCTTGTATTGTCTTTCCTCTGTGAACTCTCCCTCTCCATCACGGACATCGATCTAACTCATCATCGCCATACTAAATCATTGTATCTTCCACGGACCCGTATTGAGTGGTGTCAGGCATCTTATTAGCTCTATCTTCCTCTTCTTCATCTTCTTCGTCATCTTCTGTTGAATCGCCTCTGTTTCTCCATGGTGGGTCCAGCGGTATAGTTTGCAATGAAACCTCTCATGATCACATGGCTCATAACCATCCATCGTTAGTGCTCCTTCTCATTCTTGCAATCTACATACGGACAACGTATAAAGCTTCTGGAGGCAAAATGCAGCGGCAGTGTCGAGAAACTCCTTCATGCCATCTCGAACTCTCTTGACCGAGCGGTCCGCATTGTACATCCATTGCGGTTCATCTACACTAATAAAAATAATAACAACATCTATCACAATATTTAATTAAAGCTAACTATGTCTAATAGTTTTGTATTTTTAATCATTACGCATTCTTTTAACTAAAGCCAACTAATTATTTCTAATCCTGCTTTGCATTTTTAAAAATAAAACTAACTAATTGTTACATGTTCATGCAAACCTTTTCTATCATTCGCATTTTAATTTTACTAAATAAAAATTATTTTTTACCTTTTCCCCACCTTTGTAATTTTTCATCGTTTCACATTTATTGCATTTCATTCCATACACCAAACAATATATCACCTTAAGAACAAAAAATAAGCCAACAACGAAACACTAACAATTCCCACAAGAACAAAACATGATTTCTCAACATCCAATGCACAAAAACATCAATATATAGGTGAGAAGGATGTCGACAACATGTTACTCACCTTAGGAACAATTAATTGAACTAATAGCCTCAATTGAAAATTTTGGCGGCACCTCCCCCATGAGCTGCGCTCTCGGCCCCCACTCTGCTGTCCAGGCGAGCTCGGGAGGAAGATGGGGTTTAAATCTTGTTGGGCGGGAAGGGGGTCTCTACAAGCGGTTCTACACGACAGCTTCTAGATCCTCACCTATAGAAGCGGTTTGTGTATCAAGCTGCTTCTCTGAATCTAAGCGGTTCTAGACACGAACCGCTTCTAGAATGGCACTCAAAGGGGTTAGTGTCAAGAACGCTTCTAGAGACCCCTCCGCCCGTTGCCCACGAACCGCTTATGGCACGTAGAGCACAAGCGGTGCGCACCTAACCGCTTGTGATAGACCGGTTGTGAAGGCCGGTTCTGTAGTAGTGATTGAGCCTCCCGGCCAGACACACAACACATGTCTTTTTTAAAATGAAACAACAAATTTGACAAAGAATATATGGCTGCATATGATAAGAACAATTAATGGAAATAATCTTAATTAGGAGATAAATCTGAGAAAACGGATAAAGGTCTTATATATGTCTTCAAACTTATCGGTCAAACAAACAACTAGAAACTGAAGCTTGCTATTCATTACAAATGGCCATTTGCATGTACTAGAAATTTTAATTACATGGCAGTTTTCCCAAAATGGTTTAATAGTGCCAGTCCGGCAAAGAGCTATATTACAAAAAAAAGGGTCACAAAGAAATGTGTACATGTACATCTAGTCATCTACATTTCGCCATAAAAAGTAGAGAACAGAACCAAACAAATAAAAGATACATATGCAAAACATCTTCCATGGGAATGAATGAATGCGAACAGGATAAACAAAATTAATTATCAGATCAATTTGACTACTAGGCAACACAAACATAACTAGAGCGCGCCCGGTAAGAACCACAGGAATTTCTTAGGAAAAGAAACAGCCAGCAAGGCAGCCATAACATGAAATATTGTATGTATACATCTACATCTTAGAATTAAAGATCATTCTACAAGATAGATGAGATAATGGTATGCATGCTTGGCTCCTTGCACGCCACCCACAGCATCCAATCACAATATGGATTGGGCTACATGTGTGGCATACAGGGACCCAGGAAGCATTGACCACGCTAATCAGTAAAGTAAAACAAAAACAAAAACAGAGAGCATCAAGCACTAAGCAAATAAACAACACAAGAATTAACCTGGTGGCAATGATAAAGTAATCAGCAGACATGCACGCTGGCTGCACTTGCACGGGCTAAGGCGTTATCTAAAATTCAGTGCTGGACTTTTCAGAGGAAAAGGTCCATTGGTGTCTGTAAGCCAAGAATTTCGGTTCCCTGGAAGCCTGTGCCACTCTAACAGCTAGTTCATTCAGGCTAAAGAAATGGAGGGGAATGAAAGGGAGATAAAAACGACACTAAGTTGGAAGAAGAGGGAAAAGCTTGGCACCATGATCATCATCACGTAAGGGTGAGTGAGAGTCTGCCTAGTGCCTACTATATATTTGTCAACACCTAAATTTTTTTTGGTAAAAATCATTGCTTTATACTACAAGTGTGCTATGTCTTGGGGATGAAAATGATGAGTTTATGAATTAATCTGCGTAAAAAGAATTTTGTTACTCTCGCAGACTACAATAGAGTAAGTTTAGCTAGATTGACCATATATCGCTAGAAAAGACCAAGTTTAGCTACATTGACCATATATCACTAGAAAAGACCAAGTTTAGCTAACTTTGAGCTGCGAGGAGAAGGTCTTTGGAGGATACATCCCCATTGTGGCGGTGGTGGTGGCGGGTGCCATGGTGGAAAGACAATGGTGCAGCCTGCTTTCTTTGGAACATTACTGTAAATGCAATGTGTCGATTTCATATATTGTTGCATGCTCGGAATAGTAGCTGTTGAGGGCTCGGACTTACTTGAATAGTACACTCTCTCTTTGTGCCATGTATTGAGCATAGTATGCCTCCTGCGACCTTTGATGTTCATCCAGTGCCTTAGCTCCTCATGTGACCTAGCAACCTCTACCTCTTGCTCACGAGGCGTGGCTACTAACCCCGAGCTCTGTGAAGAAGACCCCTCTGAGCTCGCACCTCCTCGAGTCAATCACTCCGGTGAACATGGAGTACCTTCAAAATCTGAAACACAAAGGCTTTAGAACTTCAATTTATTGCTCGCATTAGCAAAGTTTGAGAAACTATGACATTTTACCGTCCATGGGCCTTTCCGCCTCCGTAGCATGCAGCCACGCCCGTCAATCGTTCCTTCGCCAATCGTAGCCTTCACCATGGCCTTTGACCATTTCTGCCCATATCTCTCCTGTGGTGACGAAACATACAACTTAGAGCTAGAAAGTTGATGAGAACTCAATGAAAATTGTGGATAACTCACGGTCGATTTGAGGCCACACGAGTGCACATTTGCTCGGGGTGTGATGGGTCTCGTCCTTATGACCTCACACATAAACCGATGTCACTTTCATTTGAACACCACTTTGAGCCTCCTGTAGCTAGGGGTTAGTGGCATACATATACTTGTGAATATGTTCTTGCAAATATTTGAGTGCGACTTGTTTTACCATGCGCTTAGCCATCTGAATGTGTCCATCACCGCCATACGTATGGCCTCGCCTCGCCTCTGCGATCTCTGTGCTTCCTTGACTTAGCGATCCATTGGGACAAGCCCATCACGACAAAAGAGCCTAATAAGCATTTGGGCGGTCTTCCATCCACGGAAGCATGACTCGCACACATGTGTTAATACATCAAAACAATATTAACATCACAACCTAATGACCATGAACCCTAATATGCTTTACACCTTATCTTGTTCTTCGGTCAAGTAAGTTTAAAACTAAAACTTGCCTGGATTCGCCCTATGCCCTTCAAGTATATATTTGTTGCTTGAATCCGGGCATTGGAGAATGCATCCTCGACTACCTTCATTGCATTGGCATGGAACACATTAGTCGCGTGCCCCAATTCGCGAGGATCGATAAGCAGTAGCGTTTACGCAATGTCAAATTTAAGAATTGTTATTACAAAATTATAGAACTCAACAATTTCATGACTCAAAATCATCCAATCAGTACATATTATAGTTGCCTCTAGACGCCTACAGGTTTCTGAATGCATTTATTACTGATTTTTGTGTTCTAAAACAGCCTACAATTTGAGTAACTCAAAATCATCCAATCAGTAACATATTATATGTTATTTCTGTGTTCTAAAACAGCCTACCATACTCACTTTACATGTCCTGAGTCTAATTAACTATAATCTGAGTTAAATGATTTGCACATTTGCCATATTCGTATGCAGCCCATATATACATGCTAACCACAAATTGATTGTGATTTGTGTTCCAGTAAAACAAGTATAATAGAACAAGTAATTAATGTCACTGCTGCTAGAACCCTATAAATAGTATGAAAAACTTTTCTAGAACCAAGGCTTAGCAGGTTGCTATAAACTCAACTTCTCAACTACTATTACCTCAACAGAATACATCCAAATGTAATAATAATAATACAACATAGTTGCCAAAAAAGAACACACGCATGTAGAACAGAATCATGACATCTGAAAAGCCAATGAATTTGATGAATCGCAATTGTTATAGAGAATCTTACCCAGAAGTCATTCCACACGGCTCCCTGAGCATTTACATGGTTCACATCAGGAGATAGCTTGTAATGCTTCCAACTTGTGGCAGGAATGCTCTCACCAGCCATGTTAATCACCATTCCTGGGTAGTGCAAACAACAAAGGTTACCCAGTACGGCGTTAACTTGCCTATGATGTCCTCTGCCGTCGAAACCCGTGTCATCCCATGAGCTGCAAGAAACACAAACTCTATAGATCTAGTTCTAAAGTAAACAACATAAAACAAAAATAAATAAACTCTATTCATGTAGAACTCCCTGAAGGACTAGATATCAGTCACCATATTCATGGGAATTGCTGGCTGCAAGCCTGGCAAAGGAAAAATATTGTGCTTTGTGGTCAACGAATGGAGGAGACATGAAATCATCTTTCTTTCTGGGTTGTCCTTTCTCTAAATATTGCTGGAATTTTATATTTCCAACAAGAACACAAAATCTGGCAGTCCATGAGGCAGTTTTATGGCAGTCCATGATTTCAAAGACCTCTTCAACAGCAAAGTGGTTTTCATGGATAGATCTAACATTTGAAAGTTGAAAAAGTACATAAAAAAGAGTTTGCCTTAGTTATTCTAAGAGCAAACTGGTCTCACCTATCGCCAATTGGTCTGATCACAATCTTGTCCTCCTCATGCTGTGGCACCTTGGAGAGAAGCGACAACATGGCTCCTCCTAGTCGCCTCACTTACGCTACAACCTTCAGCCTCATTCTCCTCGGCCGCATCTTCATCCACCTGGTGCTCCTCGGCCGCATCTTCATTCACCTGGTGCTCCTCGTCCTCGCCGGCCGCATCTTCATCCACCTGGTGCTCCTCGTCCTCGCCAGCCGCATCTTCATCCACCTGGTGCTTCTCATCCTCCTCCGACGCTGTGTCATCCTGCGAAATTATATAAGAGATAAGTACATATGAAATGCTAGGTACATATAAGAGATTAGTAGATATGAAATGCTAGGTACCTCGGTTCTTTGAAGTGCGATCGATCGTCACTGCAATTCCGGCATACGTGGACTCCTCGCCGCCGACGGGTAGCATCTTGCTCGCAACAACGAGGAAGCCCTTCGCCGTTTGCTTGACCTTGCGACATCTGTTCAAGAAACAAGTACAAGGTAGTAATACATGAACATAATAATAAATGGACAAAATAATAGCTGAACAAAATAAGAACTATAAATTAATGTTTACTTGTCAAAATTCATCGACATCACGATCAAGTAGTCTCCTTTTGCATAAAAGGCGCCACGTAAATTTTTTCTTCATTTTTGTCGTTTTGCTGCTTCGAGAACAATTACATAAATCACGGTCTCCAACTAAGGAATCGAGTCCTAAACCGGGCTCAATAACAAAAGAGCTTGGCAATTCTTCATCTTGGTAAACCTCATCAACCTCCTCGGCCTCCAGCTGACTATCACGATAACCAGCATCACCAGGAGTATATAACCATTCACGGGGATTCGCTTTGTATACTACCCACCAAGCAGCCAGCTTTGTGCATGGATATGGCATATAATAGACCTGCTCAACTTGGTGTGCAAGGATAAAATTGTCGTAGCCCTTAAGCCTATCATTGTGTTTCACTTCCACCATGCCATACTGGTTTTGTCGAGTCCCTTTATTGTTATCGAACCATTCACAATCAAAGAAGACTACTTTAAGTTTCTTGTCCCCTATAAAACTAAACTTGAGGATGTTTTGAATGATTCCATAATAATTAGTTTCCGCCCTTGTGCATCGATTGCCCTTGTCACAACTCCATTATTAGTTGTGGATGCAAGAGGAAGACACCTTCACGTGAGTTGAACGAGCAAGCGGAACCCAATGACATCAGAACGCCATAGCTTTTAATAGCCACCCTTAGTAAGATAGGTAGCGCAAGTCTCGATGGACGCTTTGCGTCTTTCACGCCGCATTATAAGGACATGACATTATAAGGATATATACTATTGAAGCGTAACATAATGGAATAACATATCACGAGAAGATTGTACATGATCTCTCGAACCAAGTGATGAAATTTGGCCTCCATTTATTCCATCCGTCGATCGTATTTAGTTGCTTGCTCGTAGGTTGTTGCCTAGAAGTCCAGCTTTGCTTATCGAACTCATCGTGACGAGAACGTAAATGAATTAGATCTATAGCAGCATGAACAAAGAGATAATTACACGCACAACACTTACGTAAAATAATGTTCCATCTCATCCATATTGGTGTACATGTGAAACAAAGCGACCTTCCGTTCTTCCCGAGTATAATAGTAGGCGATGCGACCACCGGCGGTTGTGCCCCTCCATTGAAACAGTTTGAGGTCACTGCAAGGTGGTTTTTCATCAACATTGTACCGCATCGTAGGAGCATTGACATTGTGTTCTTCTGCAAAATATACACTCGAGAAGTATGCTATCTCCTTTATTGAAAATGCTTCCGCGATGCACCCTTCAACTCTTGCCTTGTTGCCAACCATAGCTCTAAGCTTCTTGAGGGCCCTTTCAATATGATACATCCACCTATATTGCACAGGGCCACCTACCTTAGCTTCATATGGAAGATGAACAAGGAGATGTTGCATTGGATTGAAGAACCCTGGATGGAATATTTTTTCCATCTTACATACAAGCACCGGTATCTCTTTCTCCAACATCTCCATCATCTCCTTCGTGATTTCTTTAGCACAGAGTTGTCTATAGAAATAACTTAGCTCAGCTAGCACCTTCCACACATCATCATTAAGGTACCTTGAAACATTACAGTGTGAGTCTTTCCATGATTATGTGGTAATCATGGCTCTTCAACCCATTTAGCTTCCCTGTCTTCACATTCACAGCCCTTCTCAAGCCCGCAAAGTAACCATCGGGGAATTTCAGTTTCTTCATCCACCTCAAAGACTTCTTTCTTGTCTTTAGGTTTAAGACAAAATGGAGCGCGTGGCTTACTACCACTTTCGGTGAGCTCAAGGGTTGGACGGTTTACAAATCTCGCTAAGTCTCTTGGGCCTTGAGGTTGTCTTTTGTTTTGTCCGTCATATCCATGCACGTGCTTATGATGCTTTCGAAACATTACGTTCACGGTGCATGACGTCAATGTTGTGCATCGAATCAATGCCTTGGCATAGGGAGCTCCCATATTCCGAGATATGTGAGTTGATTGTGCTCCACTCCAAAACCTTGAACCCGCTCGCATCGCTTTTGGGACCGGTTTACTCGACTTATCGGCAATTTCTAGCCGCTTAGGCGCTTGGCGGTCCCTTTGTGACAATGGTGTTCTTCCTAAAAGCGTTCTTCTGCTTGTCTAAAGATGTGTCTCTGGGGCAAGAAACATCTATGGCAATCGAAGTAGCTGATCTTTCCACCAAAAGCTAGGCGGAAACAATCCGTGTCCGAACCACAAATCGGACAGGTCAAATTTCCATGGCAGCTCCATCCAGCAAAAATACCATAGGCGGAAATCATGAGCGGACCATAAATACGCAACTTCGAAGGTTGAATTTCTTCTTCTTGTAAGAGTCGACGCTTCAACTCCCGCCCACAACTGTTTCAACTCTTCGATTAAGGGTTTACGCATCACGTTGGCGTGTCCCGTGATGTTGCGGGCGGTATGATAAGGCATAAGAACATAAACTCATATTTCATGCAAAGCGGTGGAAGGTTATACGGAACAGCAAAGACAGGCCAACAAGAGTAGGAGGCCGCGGATTGGGCGAAAGGTGTGAAGCCATCGATCGCCAACCCAATGCAAACATTTCTCGCATCATGGCGAAGTCTCACGTCAAAGCCATCGAGCCCTCCATGCCTCACCATCGAGCCAGGTGCACCATCACTCCGTCGTTCTCACGTCACACCTTCCTTGTGCCACCTCATGTGCCTAGCGGTTCTCTTTGAGAGAAGCAGCCGCTTGACCATGTGTGTGTCGGCATGTAAGTTGCTTATATGCAACATCGGTCATCACCTTTGCACCGTCTTCATTTACGACCTCGACGTACCTCGGTTTGCCACACTTTAAGCACTTCTTCTCATTCTTATGCCCTTTCGAGAAAAGCATGCAATTGTCTTTGCACACATCAATCTTCTCATATTTCATCACCGAGAGTAGAAACCAATCTCTTGGCATGGTACATGTCTTTGGGCATGTTATGAGGCTTGGAAGCACATCACCGATCAAGTTGGAGAGCTCGTTGTAACAATTATTCAAGAAGGCAAACTTTGACTTAATGGCCATGAGCCGTGTCACAAAAGCTAAGAGGGTCACTTACATTGGTTCAGGTACAGCGGCTCTTAAAGCTTTGAGGGCCTCGAAGAACCTTTCAACCTCTGGTGTGGCGGATCCTCGGAATGTAGTTCGAACTTGGTAGTATAGCTTCAAGCATCTCGTCCATCCTATCATCGCCGCCCTATCATCATCTACCTCTTCTACTTGACTTGAGAGAATGACTCGCCGTGGTGCACCCACACTCATAACAGCATGAAACCGTGCTTGACAAAGGTCTAGCGTCACCTTTGTCTTGTCATGTTTGGACAAATTTTGGCACTTGCCGCATGGGCACCTCACCTTATTATCGGTACTAGACAAAGAGAATGCACGGTTCACAAAAGTCGTAGTCTTGGCCACCCACTCATCTGAGTGAGCCCCACTCTTATCCCAACCATCATACATCCATCGCTGATCGTCACCCATACTTGAGGCTATAGATTAAAGCAAGTGTAAAGAAAATGTGTCATGGGATTTAAAAGCGTGGAACAGTTGGCTAAAGCAAGCTCACAATTATCTTTAAAATGGAGTCCAAGGCAAGCTATTTTTTGATTATCGAAATAAAGGCGAGAAAATATGATAAGCAATACTAGCGAAAAGAATGGATGTACATACGAAACAATCGTTATTGAAAAATGATAATGGTACATTTCATGCAATAGTTGAATTAGGAAAGAAAAGTCACTAAGTCGGCGTGGAAAAGGTTACATTTGGATTTGGACTCATATATAAAGAAAACAAGCAAGAGCGGTGATAAAGTTGGTCAAATGTTGATAAGTGATAAGCAAAGTAAAAATAAAAACCTTTCCATATTAGGAATGCCTTTCATTATCTAATCACAAGGATAATATACATAACGACCCAAACATTGAGTGCGCTTAGTTTCTTAACAAATTCACATTGTGCATGCAATTTGCGATGAGTCGATATTCCATCAAGGATACACAATGTCATGTTAATTGTGCATGGTTTCTTCCTTAGGACATTGAGCCAAAAAATGGTCTTAGCCATATAAAAAGAGGTCTTAGCTACTTCATTGATATTCAATCACGATGGCATCTAACATCACCTTTTTTATTTTAGCTAACTATCGGCATGCATGCACGCAAGATTTAGTCTTGAATTGAGCGACTTCAACTGAACATGCAACTCGTTGGAGCAAATTAATGTTTATTGCTTCTGATTTGCAACTATTATGGTGTTTTGGGCAATACAAGCACGTGTAATGGAGAAAAAAAATAGTGAAACAGTGGTATAATTTCAAAACAATTATAGTTAGGTTATTTACACTTTGTATGTAGCTTATATATATAGCTGGTTGTATGATTCCAAAACAATTATCACAAAGAGTATGCATTGTTCATCAAATTCTTTGAGCGATAGATGTTTGTTCCTTGTACTATTTTTTGTGTTTGATAACTCTGAATTCTTAATTTCTTGAACATCGAGGAAAAGCAATAGAGGGGAGCTCGATGTATTCCCACGGGAATTTGTTGTGCTCTCCATGTCTTCATATGATGCCCCGACAGGTGAGAATAAGAATCCAGCTTAAAGAACTGTTTCCACATGCATGCATTACTAAATGTCCGAGAATGAGCAATTAGAGCTCTCTATATGCGATTTAACATATTAGAAAGGTCCATGATTTGGCCTATATCTGTCTTTGGTTTCTTAAGAAGGCCCATTATATTAGTTGGAATGTTAACAGTGTGAAGGACTATCCAGTAGCCCTCCCAAAAAAAATAGTGTGAATGACTACTTACATATGTATTATACACCTTCTGAAGAGTGAAGAAATGCAATTACCTACACCTTGGGCTCCGGAATGGGTAAGAATTACGGTTTAACAAATGTAGTAGTAGCGTGGGAAGCAGGTGTTCTGCAGATTCGATCCAGATATTTTCATGCAGGAGTCTCTAGCCTATTTCATATCTATGAACATGGTAATATGGTATACTGACCAAATTCAGTCCACATTTTCTTTTACGGGCGTAAGGCAAATCGATTCATACATAGCATCAAAATAGTCTCCACATAGCAGACCAAAATTATGATTAGATCAACCACAAGGGGACCGAGATTTAGGTATCGGGGATCAAGGTGGAGGTGGGGTGGAACGGACACCGCCACTGGAGGAGAGGCAGCCGAGTCGTGAGAGACAGACAGGCCGTCGGCCATGGCCGTGGGCGCGTAGGCGGCCATGATGGTTCTAGCCAGAAGCACCACACGCCGGGGCTCAAAGACTCACGCAGCCGCCGTTAGAGAAAAGGAGCGGTGGAGGGCGGCACCGAGGCGCGCGAAAGAGCGGTGAGGCGGCGCGGCGGCGGGGCGGCATGCAATGCGCGGCAACGAGGACGATGGCGATACGGGACGACGAGGCGCACGTCAATGGCGTAAGGCATGAAGCGAGGCGGCGGCAGGCAAGGGAGAAAGCAGCAGCAGATGAAAAGGCGTGAAAATGCCGAGCCGAGCCGAGCCGAACCGAGACCAATAAGTCATTTAATTTTCGTGGGTTTTCTTAACCGACAAAACTAAGTAATTTAAATTGACCACCAACAAACCGATGAAAATAATTGCCGCCACGTAACCCTAGCCCGAGGTTTATTTTCGTGGGTTTTTATTAGCCGACGAAAATTACTTAAATTTCGTCGGCCACAACCCAACCGACGAAAATTAAATAATAACTTTTGTTGGCCGATATTGGCCGTCGAAAACAAATTAAATTTCGTCGGTATTCTTCAGAGCCGACGAAAGTTAACTGGCTGACGGAAATTTTCACTATTCCTGTAGTGCACAAATTATAGAAGATCTAATCGTTGGATTGATGTGAAATTTTAACTGTATAAACTAGACTCAATTTCAAAGTGAACAAAAAAATAATCAGGTTGATCGGATCTACGGATCTAAAGTTATGACCTTCGCAAGATGACTAAAACAATTTGCGATCTAACAGCTGGGCGACCAGACTAGCAATCTGGGCGACCACAAATTACTAAAGATCTAACTGTTGGATTGATGTGAAATTTTAACTGTAGAAACTACATTCAATTATGAATCAAACCCAACAAGAATCAATTCGATCGGATCTACGGATCAAAAGATGTTACCTTCGCAAAATGATACCTTTGCAAAGAACCAAACTCCGTGATGAACTTCGTGACTACTGTGATGAACAAAACTTCAAGCGATCGATCAACTATACCGGAGCCAAGAACTTGTGAGAAAGATCTTTATTTTGATCTCGTTCTGAGACTCAAACAAAAGAGTACAACCCTAAAATCTTGCTCACAATAAACAGAAGACACCTCCTCCTATTTATACAGAGCAAACTCACAGAGATTGACTACAACTCCACTTCCAACATGGAAAGAGTTCGTGCCTATCTCAACTTAGCCCAACATGGCCAAAACCAAAACCTTGCACGCATGATCAGCCCTGCTTTGTACATACGTGACTAACCGACCTTCACATGCATTTTCTCTAGGCGAACGTCCCGCATGACATCCTTGACCACCAAGACCTCAATTCCTCCCTGAACCTAGTCTCGAACCTCAGTTCCTCCATGAACCTAGTTCCGGTCCCGTCATCGACCACGTTCGCCCTCGAGCAACACCTGCACATGAAGTGACAAACAACGCGTCCAAGCACAAGTCCACGACTTGACTCAACATCAATCCATGCAACCACTCACATGAGTGCATTGCATTAAGCAAAGTCCATCACCAGCATAATTATCATATCACCATAGCACATGCACAAGCACCACACATGCCATAACCAAAATCACTTTACAATGCCAATTTCACCATTCAACCAATTTTTCATCACATGATCTCACAATCTCCCCCTTGATGAAAACATTGGCAACACCATTTGGAAACGAACATTGGCATTCACCTCACAATGGCAACACCATTTTTAAAAGAAGTAAAGTGACCAAAAGATGTAAAAGAAATCCCCTACAAAGAAGAACAAAAACTCCCCTATCTAAAAAGAAATCTCCCCTATCAAAAAGAAAGACTCCCTATGAGAAAGAAGAAATGTGTGTGTGAATGTGCAATGTGTGACCAAAATCTCTCCCTTTGACTCCAAACTTCTCCCCTTTGACAATGGATTCATCAAGATTGCAAAAGAGAGCAAAAGAGAAACTTCTCCCTTTTATGTTTGTTGTTTTTTTTTTTATTATGTCTTGAGCATTATGAATCATGCACAAATGTATCAACTTGATCACCAAGTCATGCTATCAACGAGTACTTGCACCCTCAAATCTACACATAAACAATGTAGAGTAAGCATAACTAGAAATCAAGTACTATTAACGATTTTTGCATGGCATGATCTCCTTTCTCAACAATCTTAAAACCTGAAAACATTGAATTTTGTGCACTTTATTTGTGCTTTGAAAAACTGATTCATTACTTTGATTTCAACAATAACAATTGCAAGGAATTACATGCACCATCAGCCTTACTTTTCAACCATGCCAAGCAATCACAAGCTTAAGGTTTCATGGTTTCGGTCATACACAACCTCTTCTAAGTTCATATCATAGTGCAATGATAAGCAGTCTCGTAAAGAAGAAGTGCGACAATACATAACCTTGATCTTGCTTTTATCAACAATCACTTTTTGAGCTTTAGCACTTAACTTTCATATTTAGCGCTTTTTCGAGCAGCATCAAGATAGCCAAGAAAGTTCAACCATGACAAGATTTAATTCAAGTTGTCATTCCATTTAAAAAGTCATGACATAAACTACACCATATATGTATAAACAGGAAGTTGCAAAGACTTTGTAGCATAAACATGGCTTCAAATGACATATGTGTGTGAAATACAATGCTCAGTACTTTTGCTGTCTTTTTGTTTTTCATTTAAGAAACACACGAAACAAAAAAAACATGTTACACAATATTACAAAAACTTCAAAGGACTCCCCCTCAAAACAACCATCTTAAAAACCTTCTACAAAATTGTCACCTGAAGGGAATTATTTTAAAAACAAAAGACTGAAAGAACAAACCTTCCAAAAAGGCAACCGAAAGAAATTTTCACCAAAAATCCAATAACTCCCCCTCAAATGGATAACCAATGAGATCAACAGAGAGGAGATGATGATATACATGAGCTTGAGTTATCATGGTATGTTCAATTAAGCATAGGCATAAATCATGATAAGTGAATTCAAAGCATGAAAGGCATGATATAAAATATAACATTTTTGAACATGCCAGGGAATACAAATGAACAATCATTTCGTCTCATGCCACAATTAGATATCTATGAATGTAAAGAACATGAGTGTATCAAATAGCTCACAAAGTAGATGAAGAATTATTGCACATGCTTCTTGAAAAACATTTCAAGGGTGAGAATCATCCAAGTCTTGATCTCATCTTGTAAAAGACCAAGATCCACTAAGCTTCTGTTCTCCAACCCATTCCTGAAAACCTACATAGCACAAGAAGATGTCGAGGCCTCGATACTGGGTTAGAAATAAAGCATTTAGGAATCCAGTACTGAGACACACGACGAGTAGGCACAACACGAGTATGCTTATTCACAAAATTAGATTTGCCCTTTCCCGTGTTTCTTGCAACAAAAGGTGTTTGCATCACCTTAGGCACAAAATGAGGAGTGAAATGTGCCTTCCTGAAATTAGACCTAGCCTTAGTCTTCTCTTTCTTTTTTTTGTTTGGCTAGTCTAAAGCAAAAATCTACTAAGTGTCCATCTCTACCACAATGAGTGCAAGTATACTTAACATGATGTTTAGCTTTAGTAATGAATAACATTTGCATTCATCATAGTAGAAGATAACATACCAGAGATTTGAAAATCGTTTTCTTAGGCTCATTTGCAATCTCAAGTTTTCTCTTTCAAGTGTCTTAACAACTTGATGAGGAGCATGCGACTTATAATGAGCATAAGAATCAAAACCTAAACCTTTGTGATGAGTCTTGACTTTTAATTGATCCAAAATCATGTTTAGGTTTTTCTTTCCTGAAGTGAACCGTTCTAAAGATTTTTCTAAGTAATCAACCTTTCGAGAAAGAGTTAAACAATTATTACATGGAACGTCCACTTTTCCTTTCTGTTTGCGACAAGTTGAACATGAAAGAACCTCATGAGTGAGCATAGCATCTGTCATTTGAGAAACCCTAGTATTTGCATCATGCAACTTCAATTCCAATATAGCACATTTAGAACAATGAGTTGTATCATGCAAATCAACAGTTGAACAGCTAGCGTTTTTAACATGTTTCTCATTTTCTTTCTTTTCAGCATTGACTTGTTCTAACAAAGAAACATGTTCTTTCCTAAGCACGAGAAGCTCATTTGAATTAAGTCACATGATTTGCAAGCATCATCATCAGGAATCAAAGATTTAAGTCTAGCAATTTCAACATTCAAAGATTCCATAAGAACATTATGTTTCTTAATCTTCTTGCCGCGTTTGTCAAGCAATTTTCCAAGACGAACAACAGCAATAGTTAATTCATCGTAAGAAGGTTCTACCTCATTGCAATCGCTGTCATGATCGTCCTCGGTGAAGCTTACATCACTCCTAGCCATGAGACACAACCCGTCAATTCATGTTTGCTTGGAGTTGTTGTATCATCTTCATTGCTCTCCTAATCCACATCACTCAAATTGACTTGTTCAAGAGCGGAAAGGACCCGGTGGATAACTTTCTTTGTTGATGAAGCTCTTCTTTCTATTTCTTGGAGAAAACTTCTTCTTCTCTTTTCTTTTGTCATTGTCCTCCTCTCTTGATGCTTTACGCAAGTTTAGGACAATTTGAGCGCATGTGGTTGAGATCACCACACTCATAGCACCTTGGAGGCCACCACCAACTTTCTTTCTCATTCTCTGTCTGCAAGGCTTTATAAAAGCGAGAAGAAAGTGATGCCAAGTCTTCTTCCCGAAATTCCTCAATCTGTTCATCGGTTAGTGAAGACAAGAAGGACAAGACAAAACTTGAAGAAGCATTATTTTGAGACATGCTAGATTGAGAGGTCAATGCAATTGATTTATAATCATCCTCCTAGCAAGAACATCCAATTCATGAGTTTTTAGTTTAGAGAAAAGAACATCTGAGAAGGTCACTCATGACAGTTGATTCTCTAATAGATGTAACTTTCATCTCCCAAATAGACAGTCCAATGCACCAAGCAATTGTCTAGCATTAGTAGCCTCATCAAAGAAAACTCCAACAAAGACGTAAGTTGCTAAGAATCTTATTGAAACGTGCAAAGAAATCATCTAGTGACTCACCAGGCTTCATCTCAAATCGCATATATTCTTTCTTGTATATATTTTGACGAACCTCTTTGATAGTGTTTGAACACTCATGATAATCACAAAGAGATTTCCATACCTCATATGCAGACTTGAGATGGATCACGCGGTCGAAGTCACTTCTTCCCAATCCTTGGATGATCAAATTTTGTGCTCTGCTATTCGCTTCAACCTGTGCTTGATTGGTTTCATTGATTTGATCATTCTCAGGAACTTGATATGGCTTGTATACCTTCTCCCAGAATGCAAAGCCCTGAGCTTGTATGTATGCCTCCATGTTCGCTTTCCAAAACTGAAAATCAACACCATCGAAAACACAAGGTTTTATTGAATACCTATCCATCGCTACGGTTTCTAATCACCAGTTAAGATTAATTAGAAAAACCTTGCTCTGATACCACTTGTAGGATCGAAATATACTAATGTAGCAATCAGAGGGGGGGTGAATTATTGCGCGGAAGCTAAAATCAAATTTTAGATCTTTTAAACACCTCAATTTAAACTCAAATTGCTTGAAGACCAGTTTATGAAGTTAGAAGACCAGGTTACTGAAGTTGGAAGACCAGACACGAGTTGGGAGACCGAGAGACCGATCTGGCGACCATGAGACACTTGGGCAACCAAGAGGACACTTGGGCGACCGGTTTGGGCACTTGGGCGACCAATAAATCTCTGCGCAGCGAGAGGACACTTGGGCGACCAGTTTGGGCACTTGGGCGAGCAGGCGAGTAGGTTGGGCGACCACGTGAACAGTTGGGCGACCACGCGCGCAGTCTGGGCGAGCAGACCGATATATATCTACTAAAATAAAGATTCTCGAAGATCCAGCTGTTGGATTGACGTGAAATTTTAACTGTAGAAACTAGACTTAATTCCACAGCTAAGACAAAAAGAATCAGGTCAATCGGATATACGGATCTAAAGTTATGTCCTTGGCAAGATGACCGAACCTGGGCGACCACACGAGCAGTCGGGCGAGCAGGACATCAATCTGGACGACCACAAATTATAAAAGATCTAACCGTTGGATCGATGTAAAATTTGAACGGTATAAACTAGACTCAATTTTAAAGTGAACAAAAAAGAATCAAGCCGATCAAATCTACGGATCTAAAGTTATGACCTCCGCAAGATGACTAAAACAATTTGCGATCTAACAGCTAGGCGACCAGACACTACACCATGGCACACTTTTGCCAACACATGGTATAGTCGGCAAAAGAGACCTTCCCCGACACAAAAACTGTTGGCAAAGGTTTTGCCGACAAATACATAAACGATAGCGGTAGAAGCGATCGGCTTAGGCTTTTTGAACAGATAAAACTTTTGCCGACAGATAAAGTGTCGGCAAAGATCTATGTTTTGCCGACAGTTTCAATCTTTGCCGACAGTTAATGTTTTGCCGACAGTAGGGGCATTGCCGACAGATAAAGTGTCGACAAAGATCTAAGTTTTGCCGACAGTTTCAATCATTGCCGACAGTTAATGTGTTGCCGACAGTAAGGGCATTGCCGACAGTAAATCTGAATTGCCGACACTTTACGTGTTGGCTAATCATTTTTCCCCTCAGACCGAAGCTAGTTTTCTACACAAGTTTTGTGTCGGCAAAGGTGCCAGCACACATGACATACAAATTAATTAAATATGTAATATATACAGAACCAATTCCACATTATCTACCATTGAATTGACATACACACTTGTACATGCAAATAGTGCCACTCACATATATAACCATATACATACACAATCACAGTTCAAATAGTTAAGTTGCACATCACATAAGTTAAGTTGATACACAATCACTATATACATACACAATCACAGCACACATGACATACAGGATTTGATAAACATATATCCTTCAAATAAGTTAAGTTGCATATATGCCCGTCCAAAATAAGTAAGCTTCTGTTATTTGTTAACTGGATGGCTGTTGATGTATTCTTCTTTCTCTAGAAGCACGAGCTACTTCACCGAGTATCGCCAAATGAGTCCGATTTCACGCTAGCATCTCTGAATCAATTTGCTCGAGATTTGGAAATATGTTCTTCAATGTGGACGAATAGTTTGGAGTTTTACCGCAAAAAGAAAAAAAAAAAGAAAGAATAGACACAGACGATGAAGGATTCAATTTAAACATGGGCTATGAGGATTGGTAATCTCAGAGGAAAAGGTCATCTGATTCTTCTGAAGAGACCAAAACGCAAAATTTTATTTATGCTCTATCGATAGACATTAATTTCCAAGACATTTCTTTGATAGCCAACAGGCATTCTTCATTCTCAAATAGTGTCAGAAAATTTTCGAGCACAAACTTCTCACTCTCAATAATGTGCAAGGGATAATAACAGAAATGTGAACATTAATCGCAGGTGCATGCACATTGCCTAGTGAAAATTACAGTGCCAAGATTCCTAGGGTGGATGTCAGATTAGTAAGGATTTAAGTAATGTAGTGCAATTAGTAAGGATCAAGAAAAAGAATAATCAGCACATAAGCAAGATTCTAAATCAGCACAATGGCAGGCTCTGGTAGTTCTAATTCTTTCTCACAAGAAAATGAAGGGGTTCGATGCTTGATGCCTCCTAGCTCCCAACATGGTGCAACTACTTATTCTTGACACATATTCTGGTTCTAACAATTTCTCTCATGCAAATACTGGGGATTCAAGTGTTTCCAGACCTTACTCCCAATATGGTACAACAATTCCAGGTACAGATGAAGCTTATATATTTGAATACATAAACATAGCAAAGCGCAAACACAAAAAGTTATGAAAGGTCGATTGCATTACGGTTGGGGATGCATCAAGAAATGTAGTATGAAATAAGCGAAGTATTCAATGATTAAGATGGTCACTCATCTTCATATGCCTTTTGATGAACTTTCAAGGTCCACAGCTTGATGTTCCGAATTATCAATCACATCACGTGCATATGGCATAGACGCAGCGATGCCTAAAAATTACAAGTGCTTGCTAGTGAGTTATTTCTTTGTAGCTTGCAGAGAACCCGATAATTTGATAAGAAGTATATATTTTACTCTGAAGAATTTAACAAGTAACCACACGCTGTACCTCTGAAATAACCATACCTTGGCAGCAGACTTCTAACGGCGATTACTCGCAGACCGACGCTCCAAAAATTCTGAAAAAAATATACAAAATATATCTCGACGTTATCTACAACTTTCCAGTTATACGTTTTTGTAGGAATGATCGTACTGAGTTCAAACATGATTATCTACTATATGATCCCTTCCAGCCATCATGGCAAAAGGCACATTGCTACACAATGGAACTTTGGATTCTTATGAGAAGGACAATGTTAGTTCGCACTGTCTCTTTCACATGACACTAAACTGAACTGAAGTACAGAAATTAGAAGATAAGAATCTGAAAAATCTTTATGTAGCTTCTCTCTGAAATGACACGTAAAATGAGCAACAAAGAAAATTACCTCAACATTTTTAATATTTGGGAGTAGGTGGCGGTTGATCAATATATTCCATAGAGAATCTCCAAAGACGGGAAGTACATAAAGAGCTAGCTCAGCTCTTCTAACTTTCTTTTCCAAAAGAATCGAAAAGACGGACATTAAACCAGCAAACCAATATACAAGTTTGTGGTCTTTATTTGCCACTTTACGGTGCAAACAGATAACAGCCTACCAATGATGCCGAAACCTATTAAAATCATGAAACATCTAATTTAATGACATTAAGTCACTTTAATGACATTAAGTCACTTTAATCGCTACCGGTGTTCAAAAGATTTGAATATCCGATTACCAACATCGCCTATGAAATGTGATAGTTGCTCGAAAGCAGTACAAAAATTGGATGAAAATTGGTGTTGGTCTTTGTTAAGAGTTAAGACATAAATGACATCAACAAGCGAAATTTCATTATCGAGCAAACACTCAAGCGGTATGCTACTAGTACTTACATCGTTCTTGTTCTTGGAAGCCTTCCTCCTGATCAAGTAAAAGAAAGCAGATTATGAAACAATTAACATCAAGACAATGGAACAGGCAACAGCTGCAGAGATTTTCACTGCACTACTTTTCCTCCCCGCATAAATCAATCAAGAGAGGTGATCTGCCAATTTTCATCCAATTCAAAGTGTACAAGCAAGAATGGCAGAAATAAAAATGCAAACTCAGAAGGCACATAGCTGCCATATGGCACCAGACACCCGTCGAAAATATGGTGAGCCCATAAACAAGCTTTAGTATGAGCAATCAAAGCATTTTTTTGCTGTCCCCGAAATCATCTACTATCTATAGAACAAAATTTCATTGCACCTTAAGAACAATTAACAAAACTACTTTTGCTGAAATGGTATCATGAATGACAATGAGACCTAAATTTTAATAAGTCCAAACACTTTCAAGTCCCAAACAAGACTATTACTTTGCAAATGCAGGAGTACATTCTTGATTAGCGTTTATTCTATATACTCTTTAGCGGTATGAATAGAGGAAGAGAAAAGGTCATAAATAAGTTGGCAACAATGAGAGCCTTGTTTTTAAACAAAAACCAATTTGGTTTAGATACTGGGCTCAATCATACTAATCAATTTCAAGCATCGAATTTTAAAGTGTGGATTGCTAATCCGGTGAGGAGTAATCTCGACAGAGGCTACCAATCAGTCGATTCAATTTACTAGAAAAATAGAAACATAAACCATGGATTCCCAAGCCCCAACAAACGTATAGTGGGATCTAATAATATCTAGCGAGTAATATGATGATGCGACAAAACAAATACATGCACCGGTGTTCTATCTCATGGCCATGGCAAGATAACAAAAGGTATGACATCATAAAAGGAGTGCAATGGAAGATTCAATTACATTAGGAGTAGCTCGAGTCCCGCTCTGTTGGAAGATCCCATACTACGGAGACATGTACTCACGCAGAATACCGCCAATGCAATGAATGATGTGGTCTTTAGTGCCCATTTGCTCACTTATCTTCCAAAATCTCATATCGGTGCCCTACTCCTTTATATAGATGTGTCTGGAGACATTTAAAGAAATAAAAATGACCAAATAAGACAAGCAAATGAGAAGAAAATTATGTATATAGTGCTTAATTTATCAGCTGAATTCATTAAAACTATTGAAAACTATATTGCACCTTCCACGAGAATGTGGATAGATTTTTAATTTGTGCTCGTGTCGCCTTCTTTTCTACAAACAAACAATGACATAAGCAAGTATGAAGTTACTAATTAGAAATAATTTCTCACCACTCATATTTACTCTCTTGTAATGAGAGCAATGCAAATACCTGAGATATTTGTTATTCCCTTGTCATTTAGCATATATACAATGTTGATGTAATTAAATCCCATATGCTTGTATTAAGTCTCAGACTCTGGAATGGACATGAATATACCTCATGAACTCTAGAATATCGAAATTGGCTAGTCAATCACCTTAATAGCCCATTTGCGCGATATTTACAAATCGAAAATTCTTTACATTTTTATTTCTTAGATAGCACATAAGATCACGAAGAGCGATAGAAACAAAGAAAAAGACTTACCTTTGCTTGGTATGCCTTATGGAATCGTAAACCCGAAAGAACAAGAACTCAACATTAGAAGTTTTAACGCTTCACGGGGTTTTCAATAGTGATTTTAAATATTCATCACAAGACACAATTTCAAATGTTAGATTGTCCATCTTGAGGAGGTCAAACAATTTGACAAAATCCGACATGCACCATGCAAGCATAGGTCTATCTCGAAGATATTTGACCCAAGATGGTAGTTGCACGTAGGGTTTGTAGTTGAAGAGTGAGAATGTGACAAACAATAATGTAATAGAAGATAAGGTGATGCATCCGTGAGAAGTAATGGATAAGGTGATGCATTACTTTTACAAACATTTCACTAGTAGAAGAACGGCACCCATAGTCATCGCAAGCTTGGTCATCGAGAAAAAGCAACGTATTTTAGAGAGAGAGAGAGAGAGGCGGATGAAGAGCCTTGAGGCCACACGGATGGACGGAGTGGAGGCACGAGGCGATGGGGCTCGATTTGGGATGCATAAAATGCGTGAGCGGATCTTGGTCAGTAAGATCTTGGCCGCCTGGCCGCCGCTGGGCTCGGCGCCGGATGGACGGCCGGCGTGGATGAGGGCGTGAAGATGCTTTCGCCTGCCGGCCACGGGTGAAGATGCGCTTAGCGTGATGGGGGCAAGACGAGGCGACGAAAGCACCGGGCGGCGGGGGGGCAAGACGAGGCGACGAGCGCTGGGCTCGATCTGACTGAAGCCTTGGGCGGCGGGCTGGTGGGCGAATTGGGGAATTTTCTTTTCTAGGTTTTATGTGGGCGGGAGGCGGGGGCGTGTGTGAACGATCGAGTCCGTCGCAAGAGGATAAGGCCGCTTTGGCGGCGAAACTTTACTCTCCAGCGTTATTGTGGCCAACACGCCAATCTTTTCGCTAGCTTCAATTCCGTACACACCCATTCGCCGACTTATCGCCAGAGTGCGCTGAGGCTCTGGCCAAGACGGATGAGTGCGACCTATTTTTTGCCGACACATTATTAGTCAAAATAAAAATGCCGACATATAACACGTTGCTCTATTATACAATTGCCGACAGATGAGGTGACAGTAAAAGGTCTGATTATTGCCCACAGATTATATGTCGCCAATACTAGCCTTTTGCCAACAGTTCACAGTGGCCAAAAGTGTGCCATGGTGTAGTGAGACTAGCAATCTGGGTGACCACAAATTACTAAAGATCTAACTGTTGGATTGATGTGAAATTTTAACTATAGAAACTAGATTAAATTATGAATCAAACCCAACAAGAATCAATTCGATCGGATCTACGGATCAAAAGATATTACCTTCGCAAGATGATACCTTTGCAAAGAACCGAACTTCGTGACTGCTGTGATGAACAAAACTTCAAGCGATCGATGAACTATGCCGGAGCCAAGAACTTGTGAGAAAGATCTTTATTTTTTATCTGGTTACAGTACTCAAACAAAAGAGTACAACCCTAAAATCTTGCTCACAATAAACAGAAGACACCTCCTCCTATTTATACAGAGCAAACTCACAGAGATTGACTACAACTCCACTTCCAACATGGAAAGAGTTCGTGTCTATCTCAACTTGGCCCAACATGGCCAAAACCAAAACCTTGCACGCATGATCAGCCCACCTGCTGTACATACGTGACAAACCAGCCTTCACATGCATGTTATCTAGCCCGAACGTCCCGCATGACATCCTTGACCACCAAGACCTCGATTCCTCCCTGAACCTAGTCTCGAACCTCAGTTCCTCCATGAACCTAGTTCCGGTCCCGTCATCGACCACGTTCGCCCTCGAGCAACACCTGCACATGAAGTAACAAACAACGCGTCCAAGCACAAGTCCATGACTTGACTCAACATCAATCCATGCAACCACTCACATGAGTGCATTGCATCAAGCAAAGTCCATCACCAGCATAATTATCATATCACCATAGCACATGCACAAGCACCACACATGCCATAACCAAAATCACTTTACAATGCCAATTTCACCATTCAACCAATTTTTTATCACATGATCTCACAATGGTGTTCAGGTCAAAATGGTGTTGCCACGCGAACAGTCAGGCGAGCAGGACATCAATCTGGGCGACCACAAATTACCGAAGATCTAACCGTTGGATTGATTTGAAATTTTAACTATAGAAACTAGATTCAATTACGAATCAAACCCAATAAGAATCAATCCGATCGGATCTAGAGATCAAAAGATATTACCTTCGCAAGATGATTCCTTTGCAAAGAACCGAACTCCGTGATGAACTTCGTGACTGCTGTGATGAACAAAACTTCAAGCGATTGATCAACTATGTCGAAGCCAAGAGCAAATCACAACCGCAAGAAGAAGCTCTCTGGAAGATTGATTTTTATTTCATTGTCTAAAGTACTCCAACACAAGAGTACAGACCCTCAAACCTGAACGCTCAAGAATAAACAGGGGACACCTCCCCTTATTTATACAGAGCAATCCTAAAGAGATAGAATACAACTCCACTTCCAACATGGAAAGAGTCTGTATACATCTCAACTTGGCCTAACGTGGCCAAAAACAACTCTTGCACGTATGTACAACCCACCTCTCTGTAATTACGTGACTAACCAAAGAACCTTGCACGCATGAACAGCCACTGGCCACAGATACGTGACTAACCGACCTTCATGTGCATGTTCTCTAGCACGAACGTCCGCATGACATCCTTGACCACCAAGACCTCGATTCCTCCTCGAACCTAGTCCGAACCTCGGTTCCTCCATGAACCTAGTTTCGGTCCGTCATCGACCACATTCGCCTCGAGCAACACCGCACATGAATAAACACGAAAGCGGGTGCACGAGCACAAGTCCACGACTTGACTCAAAGTCAATCCATGCAACCACTCACACGAGTGCATTGCATCAAGCGAGTAATCCATCATGCTATCACCAAAGATAATAATTATCTCAACATGGCACATGCACAAGCACCACACATGCTATAATCAAAGTCACTTTACAATGCCAATTTCACCATTCAACCAATTTTTCATCACATGATCTCACAATCTCCCCCTTGATGAAAACATTGGCAACACCATTTTGACCTGAACATTGGCATTAACCTCATAAGAAAAGATTTTAAGAAATTTCATTTTTAGAACAGAAAGCAAAGTGATCAAAAAGCAAAGTGAAAAATCTCCCCCAAAAGGAAACCAAATTGTGTGTGAACTCCAAAATTTCTCCTTTTGACAATAAAACATTTTACTTCTCCCCTGAATGTAAGCTTTCTTCTCCCCTTGACAATGATTTGACAAAGAAGAAAAACAAATGAGTGCCAAGACAAGAACCAATGAGCTTCCTTGATCATATAACCTTATAGATCACATAATAATCATAATACATGAACTTAATATTATTTAACAAGTTAGGGAGTGACATGCATCTCAACCTCAATTTAATCAACTATAGCCAAGTACTAAGCAAAATCTTGTGAGAAAACACTAGGCCAAAAATGAAGCAACTAACAACTCGGGGCAAGCAAGTAGTTTCAACTCCGATCTAGTAGACCAAATTAATCTTGATAACGAAGAGCTGCATGTGGCATGCTTGAAGCATACTTCTTTTATTTTCAATGAATGGCATGCTTGAAGCATACATCTTAGCTTTTAGGGAATGGCATACTTGTAGCATACATCTTATCTTTTAGGGAATGGCATGTTTGAAGCATACATCTTGAAGCCTTTGCACATTTTGATAATTTTGACAAGCTTCTTGCAGATTTGAGCCCCTTTTTTTTCTTATTCCCTTTTATTTAATTGTAAACATGCAAAGTGATTAAATGGTCTATGAAAGAGTAAAGCTGAAAATACACATGCTTCATAGCCCAAATTTGTTAAGACGATTCATTATCAAGCCTATAGAAGCAAGATATCACAAGGTATTAGCTATAGACAGTCAAACCAAGGAATTCCGCAATGTCACTTTTAGTTCAAGTAAAGCATTTTAGATTATCATATATAAGCTTAATTACATAATATATAAAGAAATATGATAAAGTAAGCTCATTAAGTAACAGACTTGGCATAAAACTCCCCCTCAAAACAACCATCTTAAAAATCTTCTACAAAATTGTCACCCGAAGGGAATTATTTTAAAAACAAAAGACTGAAAGAACAAACCTCCCAAAAAGGCAACCGAAAGGAATTTTCACCGATAACAAATAACTCCCCCTCAAATGGATAACCAATGAGATCAACAGAGAGGAGATGATGATATACATGAGCTTAAGTTATCATGGTATGTTCAATTAAGCATAGACATGAATCATGATAAGTGAATTCAAAGCATGAAAGGCATGATATAAAATATAACATTATTGAACATGCCAGAGGATACATATGAGCATATGAACAAACATCTCATCTAATGTCACAATTAGATATCTGTGGGTGCAATAGACATGAGTGTAAAAAAAATAGCTCACAAAGTAGATGAAGAATTATTGCACATGCCTCTTGAAAACCATCTCAAGGGTGAGAACCATCTAAGTCTTGATCCCATCTTGCAAAAGACCAAGATCCACTAAGCTTCTGTTCTCCAACCCATTCCTGAAAACCTACAGAGCACAAGAAGATGTCGAGGCCTCGGTACTGGGGTTAGAAATAAAGCATTTAGGAATCCAGTACTGAGACACACGACGAGTAGGCACAACACGAGTATACTTGTTCACAAAATCAGATTTGCCCTTTCCCGTGTTTCTTACAACAAAAGGTGTTTGCATCACCCTAGGCACAACACGAGTATGTTTGTTCACAAGAACAGATTTGCCCTTTCTCGTGTTTCTTTCAACAAAAGATGTTTGCATCACCCTAGGCACACAATGAGGAGTAAAGCGTGCCTGTCTGAAATTAGACCTAGCCTTAGTTTTTTCTTGCTTCTGTTGTTTGGCTAGCCTAAAGCAAAAATCTACTAGATGTCCATCTCTACCACAATGAGTACAAGTGTACTTAACAGAATGTTTAACTGTAGAAGTAGAAGCAACATTTGCATTTATCATAGTAGAAGATAAGATTCCAGCAGATTTAAAGACGGTTTTCTTAGGCTCATTTGCAATTTCAAACTTTCCACTTTCAAGAACTTTGACAACAGTGGGAACATGTGTTTTATGATGAGCATAAGAATCAAAACCTAAACCTTTGTTATGAGTGCTGACTTTTGATTGATCCAAAATAATGTTTAGGTTTTTCTTTCCTTTAGTGAAATGTTCTAACGATTTTTCCAAGTAATCAACCTTTCTAGACAGAGTTAAACAATTGTTACAGGGAATGTCCACTTTTCCTTTCTGTTTTCGACATTTTGAGCAGGAAAGAACTTCATGAGTGAGCAAGGCATCTGTCATTTGAGAAACTCTAGCATTTGCATCATGCAACTTCAATTCCAGTATGGAGCATTTTGAACAAGAAGCTGAATCATGCAGATCAATGGTTGAACAGCTAGCATTTTTCATTTGTTTCTCATTTTTCCTATCTTGCTTTAACAGAGAAGCATATTCTTTCCTAAGTGAAACAAGCTCATTGTGAATTAAGTCATATGACTTACAGGCATCATCATCAGGAATCAAAGATCTAAGCCTTGCAATTTCAGAATTAGAACTATCAATTTCTAGATCTTTTTCTTTAAGAACCTTCTTAGATTTTTTAAGTTAAGAAGCTAATTTAACCATAGCATACTCAAGTTCATCATAAGAAGGTCCTACCTCATCAAAATCAGAATCACTGTCACTATCCCTTTTAGCCATAAAGCACATGCCAGTGAAGTCATCATCAGTATCTCCCTTCTTGTCCCGTGGCTCATTGTCACTCTCAAAGTCCACATCACTAAGATCACACTCCTCCAAGACAGCTAAGACTTTCTTAGCGACTTTTCGAAAATTGAAACGCCTAGGAGTAGTATGTCTTGAGCTGCGTTGTGCTGGTTCTCTTTGTTCCTTCTTTTTCAACTTGAAACAACTTGCTTTGATATGCCCGGGAAGACCACACTCAAAGCAGTTGAAAGACCCTGAAGTAGTACCTCCACGCCTCCTCATCCTCACATTGTTGAGTGCTTTGACAGCGCGTGAAGAAATGAGCACAAGATCTTCTTCAGGGAGCATCTCAAACTGTTCATCTGAAAAAGAAGCTAACGTAGACAAGGAGATGTAAGATGGTAATCCGAAGACGTCTTTGGGTTTGCAACAAGTGTATGTGTAGAGGTTTTATCAGCTCTAGGTGATAAAGAATCCATCTCATAAGTTTTTAACCTAGAATACAGATCATCCATGGTCAACATATCCAAATAAACAGTTTGATTGATTGCAGTAACAACCATGCGCCATTCAGGAGTCAGAGATCTCAAAATCTTACTAGCATTCTCCTCTCATGGATTGTTAACTCCAACACCACGCAATTGCACAAAATTTTCTCAAATCGAGAGTAAAGATCATCAATTGATTCACCTGGTCTCATAACAAAATCAGAAAAGTCCTTTTGGTAAATATTTTTGCGCACTTTCTTAATCTTAGTTGAACCTTCATGATAGTCACATAATGTCTTCCAAACCGAGATATGCGAAGCAGAACACCGGCACCCGTGCCTTAATATTACCCTTTCTAGCACTAAGAATCACAAAACACTAAGAATAAATATTTAGCAATGCAAGTTGAACAACTAAGAGGTGGTCGAACTTATTAAAAATTTCGCAAAGACCTCCCCAAAAACTAGGACATCCACTCGTGAGATAGAAATCATGTGCAAGTGATGATATCATTCTAGCGAGGTCCTTAGTTAAACAATAACACATCCAACCGAATTTAATAACTTCATACGACGAACCACATATTACAACCATAATCAATACAACTAGGCTTTACAAATCGATTAAATGGTTTCATGAAAACGTGCTTGTGCTACTACTCCCCCCATGCATGCTGGTTTCAAAGTACCTGCAACAACACAACAATCAAGCATGAGTCGATGACTCAGCAAAGTACACGAGGGTAACAATTCCAATTTACAATAAGCAGAACAAGTGTTTGACCAGAAGAGCAAGTAATATTAATGAAACAACATCCAGACAATATGCGTATAAAGTAATAACTTGACCATACAAGAACATTACCGCAATCAAACCATCAACTTGACAATAACTTCATTCAACGCCAAAGAAGCATTACTTAACTCTAAGTCACAATGTCTCCCGTATCAACTACCCCTCGTTGCAACTCAAACCATTTTCATCTATTGCATATAAGTTTATAACTCGACTTCACTCCACGATATTCATACAACATAATTCGCAGGGCAAAGAAATGCGCAAATTCATCAAATTCAATTCAATCTCCCCTTTTTGGGTTGAATCCACGACTCAACCTTTAATTACCAAAATCACCATCCATATGACACGCCATTTACCACAACACTCATTATTAAAGGTGCAATGCACATGAATGCTCATTGCCATGCACATGAATGCTCATTGCCATCGCAGCGTCTGCAGATCTTCTTGAGTGCCCACCGTCGGTGTGCACCTCACGTCCCTTCCATCCCGTAGATGGAAGGTGCCTACTCTTCTTGTCTCGCTCACGTTCACCTCGATGAATGGGACTACGAGGTAGGACTTTCGTGTTCACTACGTGTGAACACAGAGGCCCGCATCAGAATGGGTCACCTCTTCCATTATGAATGCACAAATGCAATTTTTCATGAATGAAATGCAACTTTTCAATCAATGCCAACACTAACATACCATAACCACATACATACACATAGCCAATTCTCACATATACTATCTTTATAAATGACTTAACCGTTGGAACCAAACCCATGTTAGCCCCAATCACTCAAACAATATACTCGCTATAATCAACCTTACTAAAAACTTGGTCTCAATTAGAGTTCATCTAATTAACAGAGCAACAATTAAATTAATGAGCATCACATATGAACACACATCCACACTCGATAACACGGTGTACTTGCATCCATTCCCTTAGCATTTTAATCATCATAAACAATTTCATAAGAGGAAGCACTTTCTAGTTATATCCAAGCAAGGCTTACCTCTTGCGTATGCATCGGCAATTAATTACGCTAAGAGCAACCATCGATTAATCCTCCTAGTCACGATCTAGGAATGTACTTGCCTTTTTACCGACGAAGAATGGAGTGGCATACGGGTGAGGCCACTCCCGATGAAACCTTCTCTGCAATTAAACAATAATCATCCAACTCAACCCTATGCACACTCGAAACACGCGACAAAAGTGAACAACTCTTTTGCATGCGAACTAAGTCAATGAATAAGTAAAAACTTCACATAACTAAATAATCTAGCATTCCATCAACTAAAGAATCCAAGAGCATTTGGCATTTCAAGCTTGCATGCTCATTTAATCCACATCATCAAACACCGGATAATCTTGCTAAGAATATAGGATTCAGTTCTATCAAAAGATTTCGATTGTTTGCTCTTGTGTTTCCCATATGAATTTCAAGAGTTACCTTTTCTTATGGCATGCTTTCTATTTGAGTAACCATAACCGGTATGGCAGAACCCATTTATATACAGATTGAGTTGAGTGAATCAAAAAGGTATTAAGGATCAGAGTATAGCGACACCTTGATAATTATGGAATGGTACTCAATCGACAGAGTAATCATGACAGGAAGAATTCTTGAATATTTTTATCCTTTATTAAACAAACATTGAATACATACACGACTCCCTGAGTCTAAATTTTCAAAAATAACAGCATGCATATCCTTAACCTAATGTCAAGACATTAAGATCAATCATTTGGATCTTGCAACCCTAATCAAATAATAAGGCGAGAACACAAGAATACATGCATAGCCTTGGCTCATCATTTAAGTGCATACAATCCTAGTTACTTTGAGCGGGAGTTACAATATTTGAATCATGAAAGGGCAAAATCTAAAGCATGCAAACCATCGGTTTGACCCAAATAAACTAAGTATCATCTCGGGCACCAAACTACATAGAATTATTGCCAACAAAACAAGGTATAAATGAACATATAAGCGCTCGCTAATACATATTTGGACACATAACAATTTCATACTCACAAATCTCCGGTTTTGATAATCAAGCATTCAAAAATAAAGATCCATAAGCAACATTCATTCACCACGCACATAGACTCAAAATTTCATTAAAGATTAAGCTCAAGATCCCACTAGAACCTCATAGCCATTTCATCGAACACATGGCATGCAAAGAAAAATACCCAAGAATGACTACCTCAAAGCACATCCATGGAGGAAGGAGGGAAGGGAGAAGTCTTGGCGGAGGAGGGTCGCCACGGCCCGTGAGAAGGGGACCCGAGGCAAGACCTTAGGCGAGAGGGCGCCCGCCCGCCAGAGCAACAGGGGGCCGGCTGCCGCGTGCCTGCCATCGCTCGACTCTTCTTGGCGTCATTCTTGGCTGCGTCTTATTCTGCTTAACCTTCTTTAGGTGAGGAGAGGCACCGAGCCAGAAGAGGAGGGAAGGCGCAGGAGCCCAGAGATCGGCAGCGTGGCAACGCCGCCAGGAACTGGTCATGCGACCGACAAGGGAGGGAGCTGCGCTGGGATTTTGGGGAGCCGTGCCGATCTGTGGGAAGGAGCAAAGAGGCGCCACCACCGGTCGACGGGAGGAGGCGCAGAGGAGCCGACTGGAGGAGCTCTCGCCTGGCGAGTCGGCAGAAAAGAAATCGCAGGGAAAGGTAGCTCTTCCATAGAGATTTTTCAGCCACACACACCAAGAGAGAGAATTGGGGTTAGGTAAAAAGTAGGTGGGGAGGGGAAATTCCAAAAATACCCCTCCCAAATCAAACAAAACTTTAACCCAAATCCCTCCAGATGGCCAACCTCCTCTGAGATTACCTGCCAGACGGGCCCAGCTCACCTGACTGAAAGCACAAAAATTTTGGAGCGAGGGCTCGCGATATTACAAGAACGTAAATGAGAAACACGATGAAATTCTTTTTCAGAGATTCCTTGAAAAATCAAGTTTTTAGCTTTAGCATTTAAATCAACATCTGCTTTATTATCGTTAGTGACTATATTAGGAACATCATATGCAGTAGAGACTTTGCGCCAAACATCATTACCTTGAGCTTCAATATAGGATTGCATCGACTTTTCGAGAAGAAAAATTTGAATCATTAAGCATAGGAGGACGATTAACATACTTATCTGACGCCATACCTCAACCTTGCTCTGATACCACTTGTAGGATCGGATGGCATCAATCAGAGGGGGGTGAATGATTGCACGGAAGCTAAAATCTTATTCTTAAACTTTTCAAAATACCCCAATTCAAACTCAAATTGCTTGAAGACCGGTTCATGAAGTTGGGAGACCAGTTTAGAAGTCTAGACGACCAGTTTGGGCACCTGGGCGACCAGTAGGACACTTGGGCGAGCAGGTTGAGCACTTGGGCGACCAGTCGAACACCTGGGCGACCAGTTTGGGCACCTGGGCGACCAGTAGGACACTTGGGTGAGCAGGTTGAGCACCTGGGCGACCAGTAGGACACTTGGGCGAGCAGGTAGGGC
The DNA here is from genome assembly GCA_036346375.1 of Guadua angustifolia. Lineage (NCBI taxonomy): Eukaryota > Viridiplantae > Streptophyta > Magnoliopsida > Poales > Poaceae > Guadua > Guadua angustifolia. The sequence goes on along the minus strand of CM070516.1, from coordinate 19,227,554 downwards.
ACTTGGGCGAGCAGGTTGGGCGACCACGTGAACAGTTGGGCGACCACGTGAACAATTGGGCGACCACGCGCATAGTCTGGGCGAGCAGACCGATATATATCTACTAAAATAAAAAATCCTAAAGATCTAGCCGTTGGATTGATGTGAAATTTTAACTGTAGAAACTAGACTCAATTCCGCAGCTAACACAAAAAGAATGAGGTCAATCGGATCTATGGATCTAAAGTTATGTCCTTCGCAAGATGACTAAATCTGGGCGACCACGCCAACAGTCGGAAACGCGGACATCAATCTGGCGACCACAAATTACCAAAGATCTAACCGTTGGATTGATGTGAAATTTTAACTGTAGAAACTAGATTCAATTATGAATCAAACCCAATAAGAATCAATCCGATCGGATCTAGAGATCAAAAGATATTACCTTCGCAAGATGATATCTTTGCAAAGAACCGAACTCCGTGATGAACTTCGTGACTGCTGTAATGAACAAAACTTCAAGCGATTGATCAACTATGTCGAAGCTAAGAGCAAATCACAACCGCAAGAAAAAGCTCTCTGGAAGATTGATTTTTATTTCATTGTCTAAAGTACTCCAACACAAGAGTACAAACCCTCAAACCTGAACGCTCAAGAATAAACAGGGGACACCTCCCCTTATTTATACAGAGCAATCCTAACGAGATAGAATACAACTCCACTTCCAACATGGAAAGAGTCTGTATACATCTCAACTTGGCCTAACGTGGCCAAAAACAACTCTTGCACGTATGTACAGCCCACCTGTTGTAATTACGTGACTAACCAGCAACCTTGCACGCATGAACAGCCCACCTGCTGCGCATACGTGACTAACCAGCCTTCATGTGCATGTTCTCTAGCACGAACGTCCCGCATGACATCCTTGACCACCAAGACCTCGATTCCTCCCTGAACCTTGTCCCGAACCTCGGTTCCTCCATGAACCTAGTTCCGGTCCCGTCATCGACCACATTCGCCCTCGAGCAACACCTGCACAAGAATAAACACAGAAACCGTGCACGAGCACAAGTCCACGACTTGACTCAAAGTCAATCCATGCGACCACTCACACGAGTGCATTGCATCAAGCAGAATCCATCATGCTATCACCAACATAATAATTATCTCAACATGGCACATGCACAAGCACCACACATGCTATAATCAAAGTCACTTTACAATGCTAATTTCACCATTCAACCAATTTTTCATCACATGATCTCACAATCTCCCCCTTGATGAAAACATTGGCAACACCATTTTGACCTGAACATTGGCGAGGTAGAGCAACAATTTTTCGCCTGGCTGCGAAGTTGTGAGTAAAGGTGGACTTGAATGGTATACCTTTAGCTCGTTGAAGGATTGCTGTGCCTCGGGCATCCACTCAAAATTTCCTTGTTTATGCAAGGCCTTGAAGAACGGCAACCCACGATCACCGAGCCTTGAGATGAACCGGCTGAGGGCAGCCATGTGGTCGGTTAGGCACTGCACCTGCCTTGCCGAGCTCGGGGGAGCCATCTTCTCGATCGCCTCAATCTTCTCTGGGTTCGGATCGACCCCCGAGCCCCTGATCATGTAGCCGAGCACTTTTCCTGAAGCTGCACCAAATACACATTTCTCAGGATTAAGCTTGATCCTATGCTTGTTCAGGTTGGCGAAGGTCTCTTCGAGGTCTTGAACATGATTGTCTTCGGAAGAGCTCTTGACGATCATGTCGTCCACGTAGACCTCAAGGTTGTGGCCGATCTGAGGGTCGAACGTCTTGGTAATCAGGCGTTGGAATGTCGCGCCAGTGTTTCGGAGACCAAACGACATAGTCGTGTAACAGTATGTGCCAAATGGTGTGATGAATGATGTCCTGCTCTCGTCATCAACCGCCAGCTTGATTTGATGATACCCGGAATAAGCGTCCAGGAAGCTCAACATCTTGGCATTCGCAGTGGAGTCGACGATCTGGTCGACGCGTGGAAGGGGAAAATTGTCGGGACGAATATGCAAATCAGGACCCTCTGTGTATCTTGCACTAGTCGAGATCACGCTAGTGCACACAGCTCAACATCGGTGAATATCATAATCATACACAACGTAAATAAGATAAAGACATAATATACTAAATATTAGCATTTGTATGACCTTATGGTCAACTTACTTAGCAATGCCTCACAAGGTGAACAACAAATTGAGCTGCGGCGGAATGAAGGCGTAGATAACCCTCGGTATACCACGAGGCAACCGACAAGGCTCGCTCCTAAACATTCGTCTCTTCATGGTACTCCTTCTTTAGTACTGATGATTTTTGTAGGCAAGGGTGAGTACACCAACACGTACTCAACAAGTTGTGCACAGAATGCAATTCTATCATAGCTATATGCAAGGCTTATTCCAAAGGAATGGCTAAGTGGTTCTTAAGCAGTAAGCAGCATTTTTAAACATAAGCAATATGTAGATTGAAAAGACAATAAAACAAATAATAACAAGTAAATAGATTCCATTGTTTGCAAATCAACCCAAGTCTCAACCTAAATCAATTTCCATTTTCCACATGGCATCCCGCCATCCCAGCAGTTGTCAATTTTAATTAACTACCCCATGACTGTAATTCCCGAGCATTGCTCAATACCGTGAGCACGGCTATCCGAATAGATTGTACACTCTGCAGAGGTTATGCACTTTACCCACACGATATAACCATGCACCACACAGCGCATACGATTATAACAAAGCCTTTACAATGCATCCTCTTAACCCGGTGCTACCGCTAAGGTTTCAACACTGAAGGGCTAAAACCACCGCAACAGGGCCCCCTCTTGCGCCATGTGAGTTTCTCCGTAACACGGGACTCACACCACCAAGATAGCACTTAAGTTAAGCATTTACAAATTAGTCACTAGGGTGCCCCATATGACGATGTGGTCGCAAGTTTGACTCAGGTCAAAGGCTCGCAAGGTTAAGTCCTTAGGATTGATTAAAGCAAGACATACACATACCCTCGGCTCCCACCGAGCCCACCCCGCACACCGCCCTTCCACTTGCTTCAATCTAAGTGATTACCCTCCGGTTGGTTACCAAGCTCCACGTGCTCTTCACAAATCAACATCGTTGCGTGACTCGTTGTCACAACAACTCAATCTCTTTGTGCAACCACACATGGCCCACAAATTATCATCATTGTTCCATATTCCATTAGTCAAAATTAATAATCAACATTTCATGTACATGTGATGACGTGGCATGGCTAAGCATTTCTAATTCGGTCTAATCCTCCATGTTGATTTTCTATTAACCAACTATTATTAACCAACCTAGGGTGACAAGTGGATCATGGCATACAAATTAGCAAGGTAGGGTGTAATTCAAAGGGTACAATAGCTAATTCCGAAGTAAAGTTGAAATCATTTATAAACATGAAATAACAAGTGATAAGTTAAATCAAAATAGCATGCAATCTATTCTATGGGTGCAACATGATCAAAGCACAACTTGCCTTGCTTAAGTTCCTGGTATTGCTCTGAAGATTGATCTTGAGATGATAGTTCCTCCTTCGAAACCTTGCTCAACTCAACGTCTACGCGAATCGAGAAGAATAGCAAATAAACACCAAGAACAAATAGCAAATGAACTCGAAAATTCAAATAAAAACCACCATTGGAAAGATCTCAGTTTTACAAATGTTTCGAAATTTGAATCACCCAAATCGGATTTCATATGCAAAAGCTATAGCATTTAGAATTTTAGAAAATAAACTAAACTCTGGAATTAGAAGTTCTAAATCTTTCCGAATTATTTTTATAAAGAAAATCCAAATTTTCCCGCCCCGGCTTGTACGGACAAAACGTGACGAAATCTAGACTGATGAACTCAATCTAACGGTTACGGGTAAATCTACTATGTGGTCTAATATCAACCATCCGATCTAAATTCTACGATTGATATCTAATCTAAGACGCTTACCGATTCCGCAGTGTCGTGGACGAATTCCGTTCTTGATTACGATTCGACGGCTGGTGAAGCTCCTGATCGGCGATGAAGCGACGACGAATTGAATTCACCGGAGACAACGACGACGACCCCGGCAGTGCGCTCGGAAAACTCCTGGCGATGCCGTGACTTCCCTCGGACGACGGTGCGACACGCTCGCGATCTCTTGCCGCTTGCTTCTCTTTTTAGTGACGCCTGTGCCGTTCCCCGCGAGATGCCTCGGACGACTGCGCTCACGATTTGCTGTCGCTCGCTTCGCCTGCGATTCTTTTCTGGTCGCTTGACCTGGCGATGCTGGCACGGAGTTTAAATACCCAGCCATCCTACTCGATCTCGCGCGGAAGGACTCCGTTTCCTGGTCGATTTCGGCGCCACGACAAAGGAATTGATTCGCTACTTGATACATCTCCGCCGGGCGGTTTCCAATCAATAGAAGTCTTCGGCGCCTGCGTTAACAATTCGAATCGGCCACGCTGGAGGCGTCCCTCTTCCCGCGCGATAGCTTCGCATCCGGGACGATCTCGGCGCTAGCGCTCGTTCGAGTTCGACCACGCGCTGCTTAACAGCTAGCCAAGCCGTCCTTCTCCCGCCGAAACGGACCCGAGTCCTCGGCCGCACTTGGCGCCAGAGCTGGAGGAATTCGAACCGAAGACGTGTTGCTCCCTCCGCCTGGAAAAATTTTCGAGCCGACGAAGACTTGGCGCTTTTGGTTGCGTGGTCTCTGCGCCCCTGATGCTTCTCCTTAAATAGTGCGCGGCGACTGGAAAATACGGAATCTGGTGATGAGTTCGCAGCGTACACGATGGAAGCTCTGGTGTCCGGCTCGGTGACGGAAGGAAGGTGACGACCGGATGGGTGACACCTGCCTAATTTAACGGCTCTGCTCCATACATGCGATTCCCTTCCAAAAACACACGCAGCGGTGCATCCGGCCAGGATTCACAGTAATTTGGGCCGGGCCCAGTAATGTTCACGTGTGATTTTCTAGTTTTTCCCGATTAATTTAATTTCCGAAAATAAACTGATTTATTTAGGGTAGAAATACTCTAAAAATTCCAAGAAAAATCTCAAAAATACTTTGAGATATTCTGGACACAAATAAAATCTTTTTTCACAAAAACTTTATTTTGCCAATCTCTTTTTATAATTATTTGTTAACAAAAGATAATGTATTTAATTCAAAAGAATTCAAATAAATCTCAGAAAATCCAAATAAATTCAGAAAATTCACAAAAATTATAAACTGCAATAAAATAATATCGATTATTTAGAAAATCAAAAATTGGGATGTTATAAACCTCCCCCCTTAACGGAATCTCGACCCCGAGATTTCGGCTAACTAGAGAATAGGTTAGGGAATTCTGCCTATGGTAAACATTTATCTCGAAACGTGACGTAAGCTAACGCACAACCTTTAAACATACCCTCTAGAATCTGATTAACTCTTTCAGTTTGACTATCGGTATGCGTCGATAACGGTACTGAAATTCAAGCGAGTTCTCATTACTTCACGTAACTTGCTCTAAAATCTCTAGATAAATTGGATACCTCCATCAGACACAATCTTCTTAGGCACCTACGCAGTTGTTAAATTCCTGACAAATTTGCCAAATAATCTTTTGAATACGTAGTCTTTAGTGATATGAAACGAGCAACTTTGGTTAATTTAATCAATAATTATTCCTCCGAATTTATACATTTTAAGGTCCATTTATACTAGGGATCATTTTAATGATTTGCCTCCTATAGGAATCTATAATGATTTGTAATGAACCTTTAAATCTCTAATGCATTACCTTTATTCCTTAACACTTATCTACGTCTAATGCACACTGGTTCGACCTTAAATTTTCATGGTATCCTAATCACTCAATTTTCTACGTTTTAGCTATGCCTTCTTCTTTCCTTAACTTGATTTTGTACTTCATCTACCTTCGAACTTCTTATGTTCTGATCTTCAGATATTGGTTCTATTTCCAAGGCAACTATGAAACCTTGTGAGGTGACCTTTAATTTCAACTTCTTAGATTCTTTACATAATCTGGTTAACTGCTTATTATCGACATATTTCCTCGTAACTCAAACGTCGACTACTACTTTAGCCTTACTGAAATGCCTATGGATTCTGACACTAGACTCTTTGATCCTTTCCAACCATTATCTTCGTCCTATATTAAGGTTAGACTGAGTAAATATATTTAGATTCTTAAGGCTCATATTTTTTTTATTTTGATGAGATAGTGATACCGTTTTTTTTTCACGTACTACAACGACTAACTCCAAGTCATACGTAGGGTAATTTCAACTGCCTCATCGTTTATGCAACAACGTTGGTTCACTTCTCAGATTATGTCTAGAAGCATCATCCTTATATATTGAAACTACTCCGCACAACTAGTAATACTAACACATGCGTTAATGATAACTGCTCTTTCAACTTCCGAAACCCTTTTCGTTACTCTGGTGTCCATGCATCTCTTTCTCCTTAACAATCGTACAAAAGGTCTAGCTATTGTCGAAAAACCTTCCTATGAACCAGTGGTATTTATCTTACCATTTCTAAAACCTTAAATCTAGGTAACGTACTTTGGTCGCTTCCTATGTAACACAACTTTCACCTTGCTTGGTTTAACAATAACTCCCTTAGTAGTCTTTATATGACTAAGGATTCCGACCATTTTACTTCTGAAATTCACACTAGTTGAGCTTAACATATGACTACTACTCTTGCAATCTTTCTAAACCAATCTAACATGTTCTACATGATCTTCTCTTGTCTTAGGGTATACTAGATTGTCATCAATCATTAATTTATCAATTACTCCATAAATATCTTACTTATCATGTTCATTAGATATGCGGGGCATCGGTCAATTCAGGAGACTTAGCCAAAAACTTATATCGTTTATGTAGAGAGTGCAATCTTAGAAACATCTTTCCCCTAATTCCTAAATTTATGATATCCTAAGCGAAATTTTGTCCCAAAGAATTTCCAATTCTCTTCTAAATTGCCCAATCATGTTGTCGATCCTGATATTGGATACTTGTTTTTGACCCTTTCTTTATTTAAAGCATTATTCATTGCACTTTTCCGATCTTCTATTTTCCTTTTTGTTAACCACAAATAACGCACTAAGCTTTCTTAAAACTCTTCCTAGTAATTCTTCATCATGCCTTTCCATTTTATATTAATTCATTAGAAACATTTGACATTGTCTTTTTACTATTGGGTTGTATCAGGCACTAATTCGCTCACGATCTTGATCTTCTGATATGATGGCATGCTAGACAAATTCTTAGGAAATATATCAAGGTTTTCTCTAACAACTGGTGCATCTTCTAGTTGGCAAATTCCACACTATTATCCATTAGCGGACTAATATGAAATGTCATCACAATTTTTTTTCCACATTCAAGGCTTTAAATCGACATACTCTTCCCAAAATAGCCTTGTGCTTGAGCATCTATCATTTTACATTCTTTCTTTTCATTTCTATAATCCGTATACCAATGTATCAACTATTTCTGATTTAATTCTTTTGACAAGGAGACCTTTACATAGAATTCATTGCTAATCTCTTTATTTATTTATTATATATTTTTTTTTCAAATAGGGTTACAACATTGCACTAACTAACTCATGGTTCCTGACTTCCTTGTTTTATCATTGGCATTGGGGCTTCGACTAGTACGGAGTTGAAATTGACTTGAGCCAATGTAATCGCTTTCCTTTGAGGGTATTTATTAGCAAAATGCTTAGGTTTGTGGCAATCATAGCAGAGTCTAAGGTGAATTTTTATTTTTGAGCATTTTAATGATTGAAAGAGTATCTTTACCTAGACGCCTTTTCTTTAATTGCTTTTCTTGGCGCCTTTTCTTTAATTGCTTTTCTTGGCAAATTTCTTTTGCAACTTTACTGCTTACTCCTGGCGTTATGTACCGGACTGAGGTAACTTCCGTTATATATATGGTTATAGAAATTACTTGTCTTTTCTGTGGACATCGATTAGCATTATGGCCTTGTCTGTGATAATTGTAGCACTAAATGACGCTCTACTTGTGATTCCCTACTTGTTGTATTCACATCGCATCCCCTAGTAAATCGATCTCTTTAACCATACAAGGGACCTACTGTGGTTGATGGACACTTACTGATTTCCTGATTAAGGTCGATAGGTTTTAGGAGGGTGCATTTTTAACTCTCCAAGCGACGTATCCGGTGCAACAAATTTTCCCCTTCTTGTTGATAATTCTCGAGTAACTAGGGTTCGTAGATTCTATTGATGCTAGATTACGGCAGTGACTAAGAGACACTGAGGTGGACAATGGTCTTGTTTTTCACAAAGATGATAGGCGATGTTACTCATAAGACCTTTTCTAATTGTATGATTTCCTTTGCAACTAGAGCAATTGATCGCGTGTTCGTTAGTGGTATGTCCTATTTTCCTCAGTGAATGCACGCACGATTCCCTAAATTGTTTGGTTGATAGCACTCCCTAGAAAAATGTCTAGATTTCGAACAAGGTGCAGGGGTAGCGTCCTTCTCTGAATTCACTATGACCATACCATTCCTAGGAGTTTCTATTGGGTTGGTTTTCACTTTCTCTGGCTCTATTGCTATTACTAATCTGAACCATCTGCTTCGACCACCTCGAAGGTGATCAGCTCGGTGCGGAAGTTGTCTGAGTTGCCAAAGGTGACGGGCAAGACCACTTGCCCAAGGAGGGTGGTTGAACTCCCAGGAACGATCCCGAAGAACAAAACCGCTATATTCTTGATCTTCGACCGGGGAATCTATATCCGGTCGAGTGTGCTTGCTTGGAGTAGATTGAGGGAGCTTCCCCCATCAATCATGATGCGTCCGACCATGGTGTTGCTGATGGTCGGGGTCACGACCAAGGCGGTTTTTATGTCCTTAGCCATACCTTGGGGGGCATCTTCCCCAGAAAAGGTGATCATGGCCCCAGCCCACTTGCACGGCTGATCGACGGGGCTCCCGGCGGTAGCTTGGTAGACAGCGCGTGTAGCAGCCTTGAGCTCATGTCGGGATTGATGTGTTGACGAGCCGTCGAAGATGACATCAATCCGACGGTCGCCCTGCTGAAACTCTAGGTTGAGGTCTTCGAGGTCTGTCCCGGCATTAACCCTGTCAGGTTGTTTCGCCGTCCTTCGGGAGTGTGGGCATCTCGCCACGCCCATCATGAAAGGCATCCAGCTTGCTCTGCCAAGCCCTGCAGCCACGCAGATCGTGGCTTGGAGCCCTGTGGAACAAGCAGAACTTTGCTTCATCAAACCTGGGACGCCCTCCAGCGTCCTGCGACTAAGCGTCAGCTCGTTGGGGCCCAGGTCGGCGGTTCCCCTGCTGGGGTCGATGCGGCGCCTGTTGAGGTCGTGGCCGGCCTTGGCGAGGTCGGGGCTCTTCCTGGTCTGGTTCCCGCACCTCCATCACTTCACGCTGGCCGTTTGTCACGACGGTCACACGAGGCCGACCGTCGCCATTCTTGCGGTCCCTCTTCCGCTTCTTGGCGGTTGGACCCGGGTCGGCGTTTCTGGAGCTGAACGGACCAACCTCTCCTGAGTTTAGACCAAGCTTACCTTGGTCATAATCATGCTTCCAACGAACTGCGTCGTCTACGTCCGCGTAACGCTCCGCCATGCGAAACAGCTTGTTGACGCTGAGCCTCGCCGTGATCTCCAGTTCCTCGGTGAGGCACCGATCACGAACACCAAACTTGAAGGCTTTGATCACCGCCTCGTCGGAGACGTTTGGTATTAAGTTCCTCGTGCGGATGAATCGTCGCACGAAGTTGCGGAGTGGTTTGTTCTTGCCCTAGATAACACGATCCAGGTCGTTCTCCCTTCCTGGCCACTCATAACAACTTTGGAAGTTGGAGCGGAGGGCACTCTGAATCTGGCGCCACGATCGGAAGGAACTAGGCTTCTGGTTGAAGAGCCAGGTACGGGCAGCGCCATCCAGGACAGTTGGAAGGTAATTGGCCATTATGGCCTCGTCCCCTTCGACCGCCAAAATAGCGGTCGAATAAATCGACAGAAACTCATCGGGGTTCTTCGTCCCATCGAACCGTTCTATCAATGCGGGCTTGAACCGAGCCAGCCAGCGTACCCGACGAAGGTCGTCAGAGTAGGCTAAACAGCCATAAGCCGGAATAGGAGCACGCCGAGGGAGATGGGCGCTGCTGCTGGACTCGGAGTCGTGGTTACCTCAACGGCCGGATCTACGACCACGTTGGTCATGTCGATGAGTGCAGGAATCACCCGGAAGATACTGCAGGCGATCATGAACCCTGCGGCGCCTTGACGGGATGTCTGGTGAAAGACTTCCAGACATATTGCTGCTAGAAGGAGAGCGGCTGTAGCCATGCTGACGTCGAACACCCACTGGAGTCGTGTCTAGGGGGCGACGACGTGGAGGAGTCCGAGTCAGATCCTGGGATGGTTGGTGGGAAGGCGATCGGTGAAGGTGCCGACATTGGCGCGAGGAGTTATCATCACTTCTCAAGAAGCGGCTCTCAGAGTGGCGGCTTTGGTGCTGCGGAGGTATGGACTCAGTCGCAGCCCTATCGAGCTCATCAGCGAGAGCTCAGCCGAAAAGTTCCGACCTCACCCGGTTGGGATCAGTCATAACCCGGGCAATGGTGCGGAGGCGCTCGCCCGAGCGGGGAAGCCCAGGACGCATAGACGAGGTATCGGTCTTCTCTTGCTCCTCTCACTGAAGGGCAGTTATGGCTTTGTTGATGGCAACCTGAACCATCCAGCGAGCATCTTCAAGGGTCTTTGGGTCACGGTCATTCGCCTCCACGTTCATACCTTGGCTATTTGCCATGAAGACAAACTGCTCGCGCAGTGGCGGTGAGGGTGAAAATAGGGACGTGGAGTCACCATGCTCGGGAACTACGCCCAAGCCTGAACTTGCCAAACGTCCTTCAACGGAGCGCACCATGCTTCTGAGGTCTTGGCGTTGTTCTTCCGAGTGAGCGAAGCTTTCGGGCCCCACGGTGGGCGCCAGCTGTCAACGATCGGGATCGCCTGACCGCAAATGAGTAAAGGGGTTAGAGTGAATGAGGGACCCAAAAACGAAACTCGCCCACCGAGGAGATAGGTTCGTCGGTTTGTTGATCAAGGGAAAGAGAAAAATGAGCCAGACATAGAGGATTATACTGGTTCGAGCCCCTGTGAAAGTAAAAGCTCTACTCCAGTCTTGCCCTGAGGCAAGGATTTTCACTATGCTTAAGTACAAATGTTTGCTCTACAGCTCGAGCTCTGGTGAATTCTATGCTTGTGGTGTCTACTGTCTTGTTGCTTTGAATGCCTTGCCTCCTACCGATCTTCCTCTGGGGGTTTTATACTTCTCCCGACCATTACCAGAAACGGTTAGGAGAGATTCCTGGAGTAGTGGTATGATGCGCACTGAAGGTGGGTCGTAACCGTCCCGCATCTGCCGCCCATGACTGCCTTAACTCCGGCATTCAAAGTCTTGGTAACCGTCGAGTAAACGCACGTCCTGGGTCCCGGGTTAAACTACCCCGAGCGAGAGCTGAATCCGCGCCTCCCAAGCTTGAGGTCATGCGGGAGCCGCACAGCCCAGGTCGTGGTCGGAGGTCTTGCGGCACAACCTTGAGCTAGGGGCCTCGTTGACCATGCTTTGACCTGTTAGTGGTTTCTTAGTCCCCGACAGATACGTTGTAATGAAATTCAGATGAGTCCCCATTGCTTCATGCAACTTATTCCAAAATCTCAAGGTAAATTGAGTACCTCTATCTCACACAATCTTGTTAGGCCCACCATGCAAACACACAATCCTTGACAAATACTGCTCTGCTAAACGATCTCCTGAGTAAGTGGTCTTGACAGGGATGAAATGAGTAACTTTGGTTAAATGATCCACGATAACCCATACAGAATCATAGCCTCTCAATGTTTTAGGCAAACGGATAATGAAATCCATACCAATTTCCTCCCACTTCTATTTAGGATCTTTTAACAGCTGTAACAAACCAGTAAGTCTTTGATGCATGGCTTTTACTCGTTGACACACATCACATAAAGCAACGTGTTTGGCCACTTCATGCTTCATGTTAGGCCACCAAAACCTTTCCTGGATGAATTGAATACTTGGAATCATGGACTTCCTCTAGAATCAACTACTTAAGCTCCTTCTTATCCGGTACATAGATTTGACCTTTGAACTACATGGTACCTTGCTCATCCAAAGCGAAATCCACAGCTAAGCCTTCATCTTTCTTGGACTTGATTTTGTTGATCTTCTCATCATCCTTCTGACCTTCTCTGATCTGATCTCCATGTGTTGGCTTCACTTCCAAAGCAACTACGAATCTTTGTGGAACAACTTCCAACTTCAATTTCTAAAACTCTTTCCTCAATTCTGATTAATCATCCAATACTAGCGTATTTGCACTGTGGCTCTTACGACTCAAAGTATCGAATACCACATTAGCCTTGCCAGGATGGTAATGGATTCCAACATTATAATCCTTGATCAATTCTAGCCATCTTCTCTGCCTCATGTTGAGATCTGACTGAGTAAATATGTATTTCAGACTCTTATGATCCTTATATATCTCACATCTATTTCTAATGACATAATGACGCCATATTTTTAAGGCATACACTACGGGACAGCTAACTCCAAATCATGAGTAGGATAATTCCCTTCATGCGGCCTCAACTGCCTTGACGCATAGGCAACAACTTTGCCATTCTACATCAACATGCATCCAAGATCTTGTCTTGAAGCATCACAATAAATATCAAAGCCGCTCTACACATCTAGCAGCGCTAACACAGTGCTATCATCAGATGTTTCTTTAACTCTAGAAAACTCATTTTGCACTCTAACGTCTATAACATCCCAAAATTTGAGTTTTGGAATGTTTAAGTTAAAATGAACAATCTGCCTTTTTCTTGAATTAATCAAAGCTTAATTTGTATTTTCTAAAAATGAAAATATTTAATTTGTTTGCTCTTTATTTGAATTTATTTGCTTTTATTTGAATTATTGGAGTTTTAATAATTCAAAAATGATTTTTATTTTCAAAATCCTCCGCGGGCCAAATTCTCCTCGGCCCAATCGTTGTTCATCGTCTTGGCAGTCCCTTGATCCGCTCATGACCCGCCTCACCCGTTGTACGGTCCGGCCGACCCATGAGTCTCATTGTTCGATCGGACCGACGGACGACTAATATGCTGCCATGTCACCCACGCTGTGCCACCGCATCCCGAACCCTAACCCTAGTTGCCTTTTCAGTGTCCGTGTCGGGCCCGCCTCTTGGGGCTATTTAGGGCACCGCCAACCCCCATACGTGGTTCGCTTCATCGCGCTGCGTCCACCGCCCCTTCTCCCATCGCTTGAGCCACAGCCGTCGTCGAGATGGAGCTCACCGAAGTTCATCACTACCCGAGCACCTCCTCCGCCGTTGTAACATCCTGAAAATTTAAAATACAGTAAGAAATTAAAATTCAAAATTAAACTATAATTATTGTTGCCTTTCCTGCATTTTCTGAATTTTCTGGATTTTTCTTGATTTTTGCTTCATTGGAAAAGTATAATCAAGAAATAAAAGAATAAAAAAAATGAAATTTGTCGACGATCGGGATCGCCAACCGCAAGAAGTGAGGTAGGGGTCAGAACGTTTCGGGACCCGAGCTGCGTTTTACTCGAACGGAGGAAGAGAACCGGTCGCGGAGGTCGGAGCAAGACGACAACGATCACGAGACAAAGGTTTATACTGGTTCGAGCCCCTGTCAAGGTAATAGCTCTACTCCAGTCGCCTTGCGGTGGTGATTCTTGTTAACTGGGTGTACAGCGCAGTGTTTTACAACTCAAGGCAATAACGGTGAATCCTAGCTCGAGCTACTGTGTGCGCTGTGTTGTATCTACTTGGAGCTCATGCGTCCTTGATCTTTATACTCCTTCCACCCGCAACGTCCGGGAGCGATCCTTAAAAAGGGGCCTTCGTGCACCTTGAGGGCCTGCAGCAACTGCCTCCGAACTTGCCGTACATTCTTAGTCATCCCCGCGACCCGCTCTCTGGAAACTACCAGTCAAACGCTAGATCCGAAATCCTTGGGCGGACTAGGGCTTCAGACGAGGCCCGCCCGAGCCAGAGGTCGTACGGAGTCGAGCTCGGGCACACCGCGCTCGAGGTCGGCGCCTAAATCGCACCTGTGTCAGTCATGATCGGGGCCTTCCGAGCATGGGGATCCGTTGACCGCACACCGGCCGGTCAAGGAGTTCCCAGGCCTCGTCAAAATCTAAAGTCAATAAAATTCAAAAATCATGGATAATCTTGAGAATAACCTGTAACCCCAATTTTAAATGATAAAATGTCATATCAAGCATTTATGGGCGAATTAAATGCCATTTAATGAACCTTGACTAGCAATAGTAACAATGTCAGAATTAAATGAAAATATTCTGTCATCATTTCAATCTGAAAATTTTATATTATCTTCCCCAGAAATAAATTCATCCACAGTAAAAATTACAGAAATTAATAAGTTAATGTAAAATAATTGAAAATTCAAAAACAGAGAGAATTGGAAACTAGTACTCTGAATGTCAGAATTTTTATAAATTCCTCGAGCAATATTTTGAGCTGAAAATTTTACATAAGAATCCTTAGATCAAAAAAATTTGAAAAAAAGTTTCAAAAATATTTGAAAATATTTAAAACATCGATAAATCAAAATCGAAATCAAAACCGTGCGAGCAGATTATCGAATTTTAATAAAATCTGTGAACGATATTTTAATTGAAATTTCTCTGAGAGCAAGATAACTTCCGATACATTGCACAGAAAAATTGTGATAAATATTGAAGTGATGTAAAACCGATTCATTGAACCTCATCATGCTCAGCTTGCTTTTCCTTCCAAATTTTGCAAGACATCCACGATCCTCTCGCTGCCATGTGGGACCCGATCCTTGTGCTGCCCCACTCGCCAGCCTCCCTGCCTGGTATTCTTCTTCCTCCAGCCAAAGAAGCCCCCGAGCAAAATTCCGCGTAGCTTCCTGTGCATCGCGTCATTCCCTCGTCTCTAGCTGAGCCACCGAAGCATATCCTTATCCCTTCATCTCCACGCGAACGCTACCTCTGCAAGTAACGCTGCCCAGCCATCATGCCTTCTCATGTGCAGCCATTAATCCCTCTTGTCCCATCCGGTGAAGCTCCCAACTGAGACCGAACGCAACCCGGCTGAATTCATCCTTCTCCCTCGCCTATAAATAGCTCCAGATGATCACTTGAGTTGCGCTTTCGTTCCCCTCACTTCCCTCTTCCTCTCCGCTACTGAGTCGCCCGAAATTCCCCTCACATATGCCATGGCCGAAGCTTCTAAGCTCGAAACCCAATCACAATTCTCATGACACGATCGTCCATATCCAAATTCCTTTGAGCTAGAGCATCACCAAGCCCTGCTGATCCAAAGCCCTCAAAAATTTCATTAGCTCTCCATGGAAAATGTTGCCGCCACCGTGAGCTCATCTTCCCCAAAACTGGCGCACGGTGGCAGAGCTCCTCGGCTACTCTCCGGTCAGAAGAAACTCAAAAATGGAGTCTCCGTAACCCGTAGATGCTAACCATGCTACCCATTCGAGCTCCCATGCACTGATTCTTGCTCGCCACCGCTCGCCATTAACGCCACCGCTTGAAGCTCGGTGCCGCACCTCTCCGGTTTCCCTCTGGACAAATCGGTTTCACCATCCTGAGCGTCTCGGCGAGCCCTCCCCTCCTGTGCCTTCGCCTTCGCCGGAGATCCACCGGAGTTGCGTTGCCGGTGAGCCCTAAACCTCCTCTGCTTTTCTCTCTCTGTCGAGCGGGCCCTTCATGTCAGTGGCTCAAGAAGTCTCCAGTTCATTCGGAAATATGCCTCCTCTGTTATGAAAACGTATTTCTAATTTCTAATGCATTTTCCAACCAGATTAAATATACAATCATGAATATCATTTGCATCTTTAATCCAAATAATGTGAAACAAAATTATAAATTCATATAAAATAAAGTTCTTCGGAATATGCAAATATATTTTGAAAAAGATGTGCGGATGAATTTGAAATTCAAATTTTAATAAAGAGCCCAAATATATGTCATGTATGAAATTTTTGTAAATGAACTCGAGAATTACGAAACTAATTCTATTGCAATCCTCATGCTACTAGAAACTCAAATATATAAAAATATTTAATTTTCAACTTTATTTGAATCATTCTCTAAAAGGAATATATTCAATAACTTAAATATTCAAAAGGGAATAAATGGTACAAAAGAAATTTGAAATAAATGAAATAGATATGTTAGTAGGTTATTTGAATATGTCAAAATATTTAATAAATAAATTTAACTTCAATTGTTTCATAAATAAGAAAGACTTATAGATATGCATGTATTAAATAAACTAGCAATAATATACATCCGTATATATATGCATATAATTCAAAATGGATTATGAATTTTGATTCACTTTACAGCAACAAAAGATTTCATATAACTTCATAAGTTAAATATTAGATTAGGCAAAGCTAATCTTATTATATTCAATGAAGATAAACTCATAATAATAGGCAAAATGAACTAAATTAAACTCAACTTGTAAAAGCCTTTAATCTTCATATGCTTGTAAACTATTGCAATCAAAGTCAAAATAATGTAAAAATAGTTTTAGAACATTTCTAGGAATGTACTCTGCTAATACCAGAAAAATGAATAAAGAATCATGTATAATATAGTCGCAAACTTAAAATGAATCATGGCCGATTTAATATTAACATTGTGATCATTTGTACTATTTTATCAGCAGATTAAATAACACGTCTAAATCCTGAAATTTGTAAAAGTAGTTTGAATACACTCTACAAAGTTTGTTCTACATTAATCTAGAGAAAGAATCTTAATTCAACATAGTTTGTGTATTAATCATGTTGGTTCAATAAGCCTAAGTATTCACATTTCAGTGATTCGTAAAATGAATCGTCGGACGTTAGTTGTGAATGCAAAATCAATGATTATAATATTTGCATCACTAGAACCTTCTCAAATAACATGAAAACAAAGCTGGTAACCTAAATCAATAGATATTAACTTGCGCGAAGCTAATTCTATTCAAAGCCAATCTAAGGCAAAGAAGTATTCATTCATAATATAATATGATCATTTAAGCCTTTTCATCAGCTCACAGAGCAGTTCATCTAAATTCGAATTTAATGAAGACTAACTTAGAAATGATCTTTAGGATATGATCTATAATAATCTTATTCAGTTCATCTAAATTCGAATTTAATGAAGACTAACTTAGAAATGATCTTTAGGATATGATCTATAATAATCTTATTCCGTTATGCTTTCAATATTAATCCTGTTAGCATAATAACCTAAAGTATTATGATTACCGAACTTGATAACAATGAAGAAATCTATAATTAAGACGTTTGTATCACCAGAACCTTATTAAAAAGCACGAAGATATAACCAGTAACCTATCTTAATAGGTCTAGTATATTCAAACTAAATCTTATACAATGTTAATTAAGAGATGAATACTATTCACATATATGCAATATACAACAAATTGATTAATGCTTAATTCTATTAATCTAAACAATTTTTGCATATTGAATTCGATATTATAAATAAAAGAATACACAAAGAAACCATGTATCATTCAACCTGCTAACAATTTGAAAGTAAATACTTTAAACGAAAAAACCACAAGAACGTGAGATCATTCAAACCAACTCTAAAACACACCTGCTCTTTATAATAAGTATTTATTTGATTTGCTATCTATTTTCTTTTTTCCCTTGTTAGAGATAGTTATTTGCTTTATTTACATTTATGCGACGTGTAGAACTTCGAACCTCCATAAATCGTCAACGCCAACATTTAACTTACGATATCGTCCGTAGCGACAAATAAGCAAGGCAAGCACCCCTTTGATCATGTTGATCCCAGAGTTTATTTTTCTTTTGTTTTATCCAATGATTTCATGCATGCGTTTATTTTTAGTAAATTTGCTATTTTGTGGTTCTGGTAGTTATACCTGTTGATTCATGGAACCTCCTTGATAAGTATGAATATGTGAACCTTGATAACCATAGAAAAGGGTTAGTGTCGTTCCCCGAATTTTTACGGATTCGGACACTCTGTGCATTCCGTACTAGTCCAGGATCACGCTAGTACACACAGGATAACAGGTTGAAGTACCACAATCATACACAGCGGAAATAAATAATAAAGTACTTCAAGCATAATATAATCGAGTTACATGACCTTATGGTCACCTTACAATAATTCGCCACGCAGGGCGATAAATATCAAGGTAGCACAAGTTTATCAGCGGAAGCAAAAGTAAAGCAAGGAACCCTTCATAACCACAGGCTACTGAGTGCGGCTCAACCCCTTAGTCCTCTTGGCCTTCGACGAACTCTTCCTCCTAGGTGGCATGACTTCTTCTTCCGAGGTTTTATCGATGCAAGGGTGAGTATACAACATACTCAACAAGTCATGCACAATCTGGTCTAATACTACATGCATGGCTTATTCAAGGAAGGCTTAAAATGGTTATTTTGCTTAAAGCATTTCTTTTAAGCAGGTAATCCAATTAGATTAAAAGCGATAGAACCAATATTAATAATAATTAATTTCTCAATTCTTTTCCAAGGGTTTGGCACGACCCTAATTTCATTCATCAATTTTTGGCACCTGACCACCCATTCCTCATCTTTTATTTTGAAAATCTAACCCTTATTTGTAATCACCGAAAGCAATGTCGATCATGACACGGCTATTCGAATAGATTCACACACACACTCTGCAGAGGCTGTACACTTTACCCACAGGATACAGTCGCTCACCACACAGGTGATTGATTGCAACAAAGTCTTTCAGAGACTAACATTTAACCGTTGAACCCCTCCGATACTTCCCTTCTAACACTTCCCTCACTCAGAGCCGAAGTTTAGACAGAGCAAGTACCGTTGAATGGGTACCAAGCCGTAGCACAGGTACGCTTCCCCTACAGTTGCACTGGTGTGCACTGTCACCCCGAGGTTTCAAAGGAAAGAGGTTAGAAACCTACTTAACTAGGTCCGTCCCTTTCCGGACAAGTGGTTGTACACGGAACTCAGTTCAAAGGCTCGCAAGGTTAAGTCCTTAATTGTCCCGAGCAAGACATCCATTTTATACTTCTCGGCACACAGCCTTCACAATCTTTCATACAACCCGTTGCCACACAGGCCCACCTGGCATGAAGCCTTCTTGCCACTTGCCCCGGTCCAAATCATTTCCCACCCAGTTTTGCATTATTGCAACACATGCCAATGCCCACTTCATTGTACGAGTAGAACCACACAGGTCGCTACCCTCAATTCCATTTCATGACATCATCGCATTATTTCAAAATGCGTTCCATAATTGTTTAGTCAACATTCGTTTGCAATTTGAAAGACATTCAACGCATATAAGCGGGCTAAGCGACTAATCACGGTCTAGCCTCCCGTGTTGGCATCATATTAGCATCCAACATGTTAAACATCTTAGGGTGGACAAAGATTTCAGGGCATATAAACATTATAATTAAGGTGGCATAAACAAGTTTGGCTTTTAGCTACCATTTCCCAATTTAACCAATAGTATTTGTACTTAACATAGCATGCGATATGGAAATCAAAATATACTTTTAAAACTAGGCGCAAAATGGTCAAAGCATGACTTGCCTTCAAATAGCAGTTGGTTCTGGTCCGAGGTCTGCGATGGGTCTTCGAATTCTCCCTCGGCGAATTCCGGCGACTCGGAGTCTAATCGGTACAAGCAAGCACACAATAAATATGCAATACAGACAGCAATATTAACACCAAAAATAAAATAAAAATCACCATTAAATAGCTTACATTTTTACAATTTTTTGCGCACTGGAATCACCCAAATCCGAGTTAAAATGCAAAAGTTATAGCGTTTTCAAGTTTGCTGAAATTCAATTAAATATATAACCGAATTTCTTTATTTATTTTCCTACTGAAAATCCGGAGTAATTTCGGCGTGACACGTGTCGACACGAGTTAACCACGTAAACACGGTCAGCGATGAGCGGGCCCTCGGGTGACGTCGGGCTGACGTCGGCAAACTCGGGGGTCACACGCCGACAAGCGGGCCCATGAACAGCGCTCGGCCCCACATGTCGCCGCCCGACACGCGGCGAAGCATCAAGCCACGCGCTGCGTGATTTTCGCACCGTTGGATTCGGATCTACGGCGCCAAGACTACCCGGCGATACACCGTTAATACACCTCACGTGGCCTCACCTTGGCGTTGGATGAAGATCGGCGGTTGTGGTTGCTTGCGAGTCGAAGAAGAAGCGGCGGCGGTTCTTTGGACTTGGAGAAGATGCCGCGATCGACGGCGTTTCCGAGCCTCTCCGGTGGAATGAAGTGGCCCAGCGGGTGCGGCGTGACGCAAGGAACTCGGAGATGGCCTTGGTTGCGACGGGGAACGGCGGACGGCGGCGCAACACGATGAAGAACCGAGGGAAGAGAAGTGGTTACTTCGGCGAGCTCCCGAGAGGGCTACGGTGGATGGCTGAGCACGAGAGAGAGGGCGAAATGAGCGAAAGTGTTGAGCACGGGGGTGTACTTCACCCGCTCGGACATGCCTCGAGGCGCGCGCAAAATCTCTGACAATATCTTCGGCACCCAACGGCGGGCGGCGGTGCGACAGTGCCTCGTCCCGAGACGGCGCGATCAACGCCAGCCGTCCGATCAAGATCGGACGGTGCGGAGCGAGCGCGCGATTAGGGTTTCCTCCGCGCGAGCACAGTGTTGGGCCGGCCCAACACTGTAGCTAAAGGATTTTCTGACTTTTCTCAATAAAAATAAATGCAGAAATTCAAAGTAATTATTTAGCGCACTAAAAATACCCAAAAAATTCTAGAAAATATTTCAGAGCATTTTGAGCCTAAATAAAATATTTTCATTTATTTTGATAAATACTTTTTCGACATCAATTAATCAAGAGAAGAACATCTTGATTGAATTTTTTATTTAAGTCCAATAAATCCTCAAAAATCCACAAAAAAAAGTCAATTAAATCCAAAAATTTAGATAATTGCAATTAAAGGCAAATAAGGGTTGGTTAATTCACAAAATTCGAATAACTCCAAAAATTTAAAATCGGGGCAAATTTCGGGACGTTACAAACCTACCCCCCCTTAACAGAATCTCGTCCCCGAGATTCGAGGCTTAACTAGAGAATATGTTTTGGAATTCCTTTTTCAGATCTTCCTCTCGTTCCCAGGTGGCTTCGCTTTCCGTGTGATTGGTCCACTGAATTCTGCAGAAACGGGTTGTCTTGTTTCTTGTTTTCCGATCCATTGTGTCCAGAATTTTTATCGGTTGTTCCTTATAAGTCAAGTCTTCCTGTAGATCAACTCCTTTCAGTGATGTTTGCTCTTCAGGCACTCGGAGACACTTCTTGAGCTGCGATACATGAAAGACATTGTGTACTCCTGCTAATGACTGCGGTAATTCTAGTTGGTAGGGGACTTCGCCTTTACGGCTTATGATCTTAAATGGTCCTACATATCTTGGTGCAAGTTTACCCTTTTTGTGAAACCTCTGGACTCCCTTAAGAGGTGTAACTCTGAGATACACGTAATCTTCTAGTTCAAAGCTCAAATCTCTGCGGCGGTTGTCTGCGTAACTCTTTTGTCTTGACTGCGCAATTTTTAACCTTTCTCTGATCAGTGCTATCTGCTCTTCGGCTTCTTGGAGTATGTCCGGTCCGAAGACACGACGCTCTCCGGTCTCATTCCAATTTAACGGAGTTCTGCAGGGTCGACCATACAATGCTTCGAAAGGTGACATCTGAAGACTTGCCTGATAGCTGTTGTTGTAACTAAACTCCGCATATGGCAAACATTTATCCCAAGTCGATGTATAAGCCAACGCACAGGCTCTTAACATATCTTCTAATATCTGGTTGACTCTTTCGGTCTGCCCATCCGTCTACGGGTGATAAGCTGTACTGAAGTTCAAACGGGTGCCCATTGCTGTATGCAATTTATCCCAAAATCTTGAGGTAAATTGGGTACCTCTGTCCGATACTATCTTCCTTGGCACTCCATGCAAGCAAACGATCCTTGCCATGTATAGCTCGGCTAACTTATCTCCCGAATAGGTTGTCTTTACCGGTATGAAGTGTGTGACCTTTGTTAATCGATCCACGATGACCCATATGGAGTCATAACCTCCTTGCGTCCTTGGCAATCCGGTAATGAAATCCATTCCGATTTCTTCCCATTTCCACTCTGGTATTTTCAATGGCTGCAGCAGTCCTGCTGGTCTCTGATGCATAGCTTTGACTCGCTGACATACATCACATAGTGCTACGTGTTCAGCAACTTCTCTCTTCATATTCGGCCACCAGAATCTCTCTTTTAATTCTTGGTACATTTTTGCACTTCCTGGGTGAATCGAATACTTGGAATCGTGAGCTTCCTCCAATATTAACTGCTTTAATTCCTTTTTGTTTGGTACACAGATGCGCTCCTTTATCCATAACGTGCCTTGTTCATCCAGCTTAAACTCCTTTGCTTGGCCTTCCTCCATCTTGGCCTTGATTCGCTTGATCTTCTCATCGTCCTTCTGACCTTTCCTAATCTGGTCTTCCAAGGTAGGCTTTATTTCTAAAGCGACTCTGAATCCTTAGGAACAACTTCCAATTTCAATATCGAAGATCCTTGCACAATTCTCCCTGGCTTTCTTCCACCATCGTATTTAGATTATGACTTTTCCGACTCAAGGCATCGGCCACCACATTGGCCTTACTGGGATGATAATGGATTCCCATGTTGTAATCCTTGATCAGTTCCAACCATCTCCTTTGTCTCATGTTCAGGTCAGATTGGGTGAAAATGTATTTAAGGCTCTTATGATCTGTATACACCTCACATCTATTGCCAATAAGATAGTGGCGCCATATCTTGTGGCATGCACTCATTTGCTAACTCTAGATCGTGTGTCGGGTAATTCCTTCATGTGGCCTTAATTGCCTTGATGCATAGGCTACTACCTTCCCATTCTGCATTAACACGCATCCGAGTCCTTGGCGTGATGCATCACAATAAATGTCAAAGCTCTGGTGTACATCTGGCTGAACTAATACTGGCGCTGATGTCAGTCGTTTCTTCAACTCTTGAAAACTTCTCTCACAATCTGGTGTCCAAACAAATTTCTTCTCTTTCTTTAGCAATTGCATAATTGGTCTAGCGATTGTGAAAAATCCCTCTATGAATCGGCGGTAATAACCCGCCATTCCAAGGAAACTTCGAACTTGCGAAACTGTCCTGGGCGACTCCCAATGCAGCACTGCTTCGACCTTGCTTGGGTCTACTGCGATTCCCTCGGCAGTCATTACGTGCCCTAGGAAATCTACCTTACCCTTCCAGAATTCGCACTTACTGAATTTTGCGTACAATTGTTGCTCTCTTAACTTTTCCAGCACTAATCTCAAATGTTGGGCGTGCTCTTCATCCGTCCTTGAATAAACCAGAATATCATCTATGAATACGACCATAAATTTGTCTAAGTATTCCATAAATACTTTGTTCATTAAGTTCATAAAGTAAGTAGGCGCATTTGTCAATCCGAACGACATAACGGTGAACTCGTAGTGTCCATATCTTGAAGAAAACGCGGTCTTGGGTATGTCCTCTGTCTTGATTTTTAACTGGTGATATCCTGACCTAAGGTCGATCTTGGAAAATACTCCTGCTCCTCTTAATTGATCGAAAAGATCATCTATTCGGGGTAACGGGTATTTATTCTTTATTGTCACTTCGTTGAGTGCACGATAATCTATACACATACGGAAACTCCCATCTTTCTTCTTAACAAACAGGACCGGTGCTCCCCATGGTGATGAGCTCGGTCTGATGAATCCTTTTTCCAACAACTCCTCAATCTGTTTCTTCATCTCTACCAACTCTTCGGTGGACATCCGATATGGTCTCTTTGCTATGGGTGCTGTTCTAGGCACTAAGTCGATTACGAACTCTATGTCTCTATCTGGTGGCATTCCTGGTAATTCTTCGGGAAAGACATCTGGGTACTCACTGACCACTGCTACATCTTTCATACTGACGGTCTCCAAATTGTTTACTAACATCTGTCCTTCTCGAACTGCCTTTGCTTGAAATTCCACTTTTCTACCATCAGGGCTCTCGATAGACACAACTCTTAGTCCACGTCTATCTGACCTTATGCTTAGTCAACCAATCCATTCCTGGGATAACATCCAGGGTTTGGGTATCTAGTACAATAAGGTTCGGCTAGGACCTCTACTCCTTTTATTAGTAGCTTAACTCCGAACATCCGACCTTAGAATGGAGTTCGATCCGAGGATTGAACTAGAAGTGTACTTTTAAGGTTAACAATATCCAGATCATTTGTCATGGCAAAATCTCGAGAAAGCGAGCGAATCGAAGCTCTGAATCAAATAATATCAGAGTGGGCCTCGAGTTGACTAGGAACTTACCGAACACGACGTCCGTAGCATTACGGACTTAAATGCGTGGAGATATGGTTGATTCGCCTCGCGTGAATGCTGCGGTGTAGCTCCGGTGGAGTAGGTCCTCGGCTTCCTCCTTGGGTGGGGTCTTAGTTGGGTGTTCCCTAAATTGAAGCGCATTTGGCGTCACAACTCCTTTCTTTGGACACATGTTAGCAAAATGCCGGTCTCATTACAATTGTAGCAGCGTCTTCCTGACATCTGCTGATTTCTCCGCTCTCAGTTAACGACCTTGGTCGGGTCCGAGGAGTCTATCCATTTGGTCTTGGCATTGGCGGCGGTGTCTGACCTTGTTCCTGGCTGGAATCGGTGAGCTATCTGGGGTATCATTCTTGTTTTCTGATGACCATGGCATCCTCCTTGCAGAGCCATGCGGTGTTTGCGATTGTCATCAAGTTCTTTGCGCTTATCCTCTAGTATGAGTGCCTTGTTTACTAACTCTTGAAAATCTGGGAAAGTGTGGGTGATCACCCCACGCAATCCGGTGTTAAGCCCTTTAAGAAGCGAGATTGCCTTGCCTTGTCTGTTGCTCGTCTTACGGGCGTAAGCGCAAGTTGGGTGAACTTATTTAAATAATCGACCCTTGTTGGCCTCCTCGCTTCAGCGCTCTGAATTCCTCCTTTTTCAATTCCATGATACCCTCGGCACATGGTATTGGCGAAAAGCTATGGTGAATTCTTCCCAAGTAATTTCTGCGGGTTCTCTGCGACCTTGATAGTTTTCCCACCATTCGTGGCAGTTCCCTCAAGTGGTGAGAGGCATAAAGTACCCTCTCGTTTCCTTCACACTGCGTTATGTGCAATTTCCTTTCGATGGTTCTTAGCCAATCATACGCCTCCAAGGGCTAGCGTTGCGGGAAAAGGTGGTGGTCGAGTCCTCATGAATTCGGACAATCTCGAGTAGGACGCGCCCATTGTTCACAACTTGATTGTTGGCGGTTGCTTGAGTGTTGATCTGTTGTCTTGTGGCCATCATCGTCGTGCATTAATCGAGTGCATCTTTGCGAGAAATGCTCCTAGATTCTGCATGTCGACTGGCGGGGCTGCCTGCGGTGGTGGTGTACTGCTCTGACTGCCTCCGGGACGTGAACCACTTCCTCCTGCTCCGTTGTTGCGAGTGTTCACCATCTGCTGATTGCTTTGGTGGTTTAGAGATAAGGGGGGAAAAGAATAGGCAAGCATAGAACTTATACGGGGAAACAGGTGTAACTTAAGAACCAATAATCATTCAAGCATAAATAATAATTAGGGTGGTTTATTACATAGTCTAGGGACTATGCAACCACACAACAATCACAAACATCACATCAATAGTTCATTACAACATCGCACATCTAATGTTTGAAATTAAAGACGCGACTCAACACAGGTGAGTCTCAACGCAAAAGCCGATCACTGCAACTCTGAAAAAGCATCACTCCTTGAGCCAACCCGGCTGTGGCTCGCCGATCACGTAAATCGACGGGTGTCGGGACCCGAATTTGCAAATCCGGACCCTCTGTGTTTCAGCACTAGTCCAGGATCACGCTAGTGCACACAGTTGCAACATCGGTACATATCACGAACATATCCAACGAAATAATAAGTACTTTAATTAAATACTCAAACTAGTTGATTGACCTTATGGTCAAGTTACAAAGATCGCCTCGCAGTAGGTAAGACTTATTAAAATATTCAAATGCAAATGAAATAAAATAAACTCGTGGCGCCAACCAATTTGCCACGAACAACTGATCGGGCTCGCTCCCTAGTTAAATCGGCTCCTCCGATACTCCTCCTCTGGCGGGGTTTGCTTCTTCTTCAACTGAAGTTGTGTTGTTGTGGGGTGAGTACTTTGAGCACTCAGCAAGTCATGCACTGAATGCAAATCTAATATTCTACATGCATGGCTTAGTACAAAGGATAGGCTATGGTTCATGAGCGGTACAGCATTCAGATAAACAATAATAGATTGCAAAGCAATTAAAACAGTAGTAGGAATAGTAGCTTTCACAAACTTTTCAATCGTAAATCACTTTTCCATCCTAAGTCATGTTCATCATCACCAACCCAAGCATTTTCCATCAACAAGTCATTTTTTTATGAAAATCTAACCCTTGACCGTAATCACCGAGCGATGCTCAATACCGTGAGCACGGCTATTCGAATAGGTTGTACACTCTGCAGAGGTTATACACTTTACCCACAAGATACAGTCAAATACCACCAAGGCAAATAACCGTAACGAAGCCTTTCCAAAGTTCCATCTAAACTCGATCTTGCCGCTAAGGTTTCAACTTTGGAGGGACTGGTTACCACACCAGGGCCCCCTCTTGCGCCATGTGAGTTCTCATTCCGCTTCTCGGGCCTCACACCACCACGACAAGATCGAAGAATAGATTTCCCAGTTTACTCAGCTAAGCCCGTCCCATTACGGAGCTTGTGGTTGTATGAGAGACTCAGTTCAAATGCTCGCAAGGTTAAGTCCTTAGTTGACCGAGGCAAGACTAACCAAGTGTGATCTCCATATCAAAACCAATAAAAACCAAATTCGACCGCCCAGTTGCCACTCTTGGCCCACCAGAAACAATCTTGCCGCATGCCTCAGTCTAAATCATTTTCCCACCCCGGTTCTTTACCATTGCACCACGTGCCATCATCAACTCAATAACACATGTCTCATTCACAAAACAAGTTCCATATCTCATTAAGTCAATATTTTACTTTGGTACTTCCAAAATCATGAATTGTCCACGTGGCAGGGCTAAGCATACTACTTCGGTCTACTCAACCCATGTTGGCAATTAAATAATGTCCAACTATTAATCCACAACCTAGGGTGACAAATGATTCATGGCCTACAATTATTTACGACAAGGTGGCATACAGCAACTAGGCATTTAGCTAATCCCAAAATGCATTCAATCAAATTTTTACTAAATTAGCATGCAATAAATTAAATCAAAATAATTTTCTCTAATAGGTTCAACATGATCAAACACAACTTGCCTTCAAAAAGTACTGATTCTGGCTCCTGAGCTTGCTCTGGGTCAGAACCTCTCCTCGAAACCTTCGGGTACTTCAACGTCTCACGCGTAACGTATATACAAAACAATAAAATAAATAAACAGTAGACATACAGTGCTCAAAAATTCAAATAAAATTCATAAACAGAAATATCTTGATTTTACAAATTTATAGAAATTGGAATCACTCAAATCGGAGTTAAAAGCGCAAAAGTTATAAGCGTTTGAAGTTTTAAATTACATTTTAAAATTAATAAACCGAATTAAATAAATATTTTCTTTTTCGAAATTAATTATTGCATCATCGATGACACGATGTCAGCGCCAGAGAGTGACACGTGGCCTTGCCGACGTCGTACCGACCGGCTCCGTGATGGCGTCGGCATAGCGTCATCATGACGTCGGCCGACGGCTCGGCTATCTCAGCGACAGTGGGTCCCACCGTGGCGTCGGCATAGCGTCGGCGGTGACGTCCGCGCCGCAGTGTGTGCGGGCCGACGAGTGGGCCCGCTGTTGTCGGCGTCTCTTGTGCCTGATGCGGTGCGGTGTCGACATGTGGGTCGCCGTGTCGGCGTCACGTGCGCGATGAGAACGGCGGCGCGGCACGGCGGTGGCCCTCGGTTGCATCTAACGGCGGAAATTAGAAGATGGGGTTCATCGTTCCTAAGGCGGCGTGGGCTCACCTCGCCGATCGGATGATGATCGTCCGTTGGCGGCTTCGTGAAACCCGGCGGCGTTGCGGCGGCTGTTCGACCGGAGACGAGGACGACGGCGCGGCGCGCGGCGTTCCGTGGACCTCCGGCGACGGCGGCAACGCTCGGGCGCGCGACGCTGGCAGAAGTCGATGGTGGCGCGGCGACGGCGGAGAATCACCGGCGGCGGCGAACGGCTCAAAGAATGCGGCGGTGGCCGGGAACCGGCGAGGTCTTGCGGCGGGCGCGACTCTGGCGGCGGTGTCTGTTTGGTGCGGCGAGGTGGGGATCATGGTGCGGCGGCGCAAGATTAAATAGTGCCCTCGGCTTCCGTGAAAGCGGAGACCGAGGCCCACCTGGGCGGAGTCCCGGCGACTTCGGGATCGTCGGCGATGGCGAACGAGAGCCGTCGGATGGAGATCGAGCAATTTGGCGTTAGGGTTTTCCGGAGCAGACGCCTGATGTTCGCCCAACACTGTTCATCGGGATTTTAATCCTTTTCGATTTAAAATAATTCCCGAAATTCAAATAATTTATTTGGGGCATTAAAAATATCAGAAAAATTCTGGAAAAATTCTCAAAAATATTTTAGGACATTTGTGACTCAAATAAAATATTTTCAGAAAAACTTTATTTTAACTTTTCCATTATTTAATTAATTTGTTAAATGGCTTAATTCAAAATAAATTCAAATAATTTCAAATAAATCCAAATAAATCCCAGAAATTCCCAAAAATTCAAAATACCATTTAAATGCAATAAAAGCAAAAATTGGGGTGTTACAACGGGTGAGCTGGCATCGGGCAAGCCGGTCCCCATGCCCTCCCAGCTGGCGCAAGCTGGGGGGCACCACCATTCTCCAGCCCTCTTTGGCGCTAGCTCTGCTCCTCGGCTCCTCCTCCTCCTCGTCGTCGAGCTCCATGACGTATGGATGGCTCCTCGAGTAGAGAGCCTCCTCGGCTCGGCAATCCTCTCGAGCAGCGTGCTCCACGGTCTCCGTAGAGCAACCTCGGTCTCCTCCCGAACACGGTACACAGCCTGAAGCTCCGAAGTCGTGGCGTCCATAACCTCCTCCTGCGCCGCAGCAAACCGACCCAGGTGCACGACGGTGGCGTCGTCCTCCAACTCCAAGCAAGCCTACAGGGGTCCACCCACGTGCGGGTGCACACGGAAGGCGGTATCCCACATCTCGAAGTCGTGGTCCTCGCGATCCGGCCTTGGCGCAACTCGGGCACACTCTCAGTATGCCCGCCAGTAGCTAGCTTCGCATCACCGCGAGGCGAGCGGATGACTAACGCGTCGCGTGCTCCGGCGTACAAGGTAAGAGTCGTCTCCCATCCGCGAGCAATCCCGTTGACTATCCAGGTGCGGGACTTGTAGAGTAGATGATCGAAGCCTCCCAACACCTGGAGCATCCTCCAGAGCTCCGCTGCGTAGCCTCCGTGACGCTCTCCAAAAGAGTGGACCATCTGCATCTGCCAAAGCAACGCGTTAGAACAAAATTTTCAAAGAACACGAAAGTAATAGCAAAATACAGCAGGGGTATGAAGTAAGGAAGAAGGGATAAGTCAAGATTTCATTGATTTCTCTTGTCAGATTTTAGCCTTTTAGAAATTAGCTTTTATCCTTTCTAAAACGGCCAGTCTAATCTAGGGTTAAGTCCTACAGTCAGTATGGCTCTGATACCATCCCTGTCGTGCCTCGAATTTTTACGGATTCGGACACTCTGTGCATTCCGTACTAGTCCAGGATCACGCTAGTACACAGGATAACGAAGTTGAAGTACCACAATCATACACGTGAAATAAATAATAAAGTACTTCAAGCATAATATAATCGAGTTACATGACCTTATGGTCACCTTACAATAATTCGCCACGCAGGGCGATAAATATCAAGGTAGCACAAGTTTATCAGCGGAAGCAAAAGTAAAGCAAGGAACCCTTCATAACCACAGGCTACTGAGTGCGGCTCAACCCCTTAGTCCTCTTGGCCTTCGACGAACTCTTCCTCCCGGTGGCACAAACATCTTCTTCGAGGTTTTATCGATGCAAGGGTGAGTATACAACATACTCAACAAGTCATGCACAATGCAGGTCTAATACTACATGGATGGCTATTCCAAGGGAAGGCTTAAAATGGTTATTTTGCTTAAAGCAGCATTTCTTTTAAACAGGTAATCCTATTAGATTAAAAACAGTAGAACCAATATTAATAATAATTAATTTCTCAATTCTTTTCCAAGGGTTTGGCACACAGCCCTTATTTCATTCATCAGTTTTTGGCACACAGCGACCCATTCCTCATCTTTTATTTTGAAAATCTAACCCTTGATTTGTAATCACCGAGCAATGTCGATTATCAGCGGACACGGCTATTGAATAGATTCATACACACACTCTGCAGAGGTCAGTACACTTTACCCACAGATCTGATCGCTCACCACACAGTGATTGATTGCAACAAAGTCTTTCAGAGACTAACATTTAACCGTTGAACCCTCCGATACTTCCTTCTAACACTTCCTCACTCAGAGCGAAGTTTAGACAGAGCAAGTACCGTTGAATGGGTACCAAGCCATATCACAGTGCGCTTCCCCTCTGATTACCTTTGGTGTGCCTTTGTCACCCCGAGGTTTCAAAGGAAAGAGGTTAGAAACCTACTTAACTAGGTCCATCCCATTCCGGACAAGTGGTTGTACACGGAACTCACTTCAAAGGCTCGCAAGGTTAAGTCCTTAATTGTCCCGAGCAAGACATCCATTTTATACTTCTCGGCACACAGCCTTCACAATCTTTCATACAACCCGTTGCCACACAGGCCCACCTGGCATGAAGCCTTCTTGCCACTTGCCCGGTCCAAATCATTTCCCACCAGTTTTGCATTATTGCAACACATGCCAATGCCCACTTCATTGTACTGAGTAGAACCACACAGGTCGCTACCCTCAATTCCATTTCATGACATCATCGCATTATTTCAAAATGCGTTCCATAATTGTTTAGTCAACATTCGTTTGCAATTTGAAAGACATTCAACGTATATAAGCGAGCTAAACGACTAATCACGGTCTAGCCTCCCGTGTTGGCATCATATTAGCATCCAACATGTTAAACATCTTAGGGTGGACAAAGATTTCAGGGCATATAAACATTATAATCAAGGTGGCATAAACAAGTTTGGCTTTTAGCTACCATTTCCCAATTTAACCAATAGTATTTGTACTTAACATAGCATGCGATATGGAAATCAAAATATACTTTTAAAACTAGGCGCAAAATGGTCAAAGCATGACTTGCCTTCAAATAGCAGTTGGTTCTGGTCCGAGGTCTGCGATGGGTCTTCGAATTCTCCCTCGGCGAATTCCGGCGACTCGGAGTTTAATCGGTACAAGCAAGCACACAATAAATATGCAATACAGACAGCAATATTAACACCAAAAATAAAATAAAAATCACCATTAAATAGGTTACATTTTTACAAATTTTTGTGCACTGGAATCACCCAAATCCGAGTTAAAATGCAAAAGTTATAGCGTTTTCAAGTTTGCTAAAATTCAATTAAATATATAACCGAATTTCTTTATTTATTTTCCTACTGAAAATCCGAATTAATTTCCTCGGCATGACACGTGTCGACACGGAGTTAACCACGCCGCTTCACGGTCATCGACGAAGCGGGCCTCGGTGACGTCGGTGGCGTCGGCAAACTCGAGGTCACACGCCGATAAGCGGGCCCATGAACGGCCTTCGGCCCCACATGTCGACAATCGACGCGGCGAGAAGCATCAAGCCACGCTGCGCGATTTTCCGGACCGTTGGATTCGGATCGGCGCCAAGACTACGGCGATACATCTGTTAATATGCCTCGTGGCCTCACCTTGGCGTTGGATGAAGATCGGCGGTTGTGGTTGCTTGCGAGAGTCGAAGAAGAAGCGGCGGCTGGTTGCGGACTTGGAGAAACGACGCGGTCGGCGGCATTTCCGAGCCTCTTCGGTGGAATGAAGTGGCCTAGCGGGTGCGGCGTGGCGCAAGGAACTTCGGAGATGGCCTTGGTTGCGGCGGAAACGGCGGCGGCAAGAACACGATGAAGAACCGAGGAAGAGAAGTGGTTACTTGGCGAGCTCGAGAGGGCTCGGTGGATGGTGAGCACGAGAGAGGGCGAAATGAGCGGAGGGGAGTGCTGAGCTCGGGGTGTACTTCACCGCTTCCGACATGCCTCGGCGTGCACAAAATCTCGACAATATCTTGGCACCTAACGGCGGGCGGCAGTGCGGCAGTGCCTCGTCGAGGAGCGAGCGATATCGCCACCGTCCGATCAAGATCGGACGGCAGCGAGCGAAGCGCGATTAGGGTTTCCTCCGCGCGAGCACAGTGTTGGGCCGGCCCAACACTGTAGCTAAAGGATTTTCCGGCTTTTCTCAATAAAAATAAATGCAGAAATTCAAAGTAATTATTTAGGGCACTAAAAATACCCGAAAAATTCTAGAAAATATTTCAGAGCATTTTGAGCCTAAATAAAATATTTTCATTTATTTTTGATAAATACTTTTTCTGACATCAATTAATCAAGAGAAGAACATCTTAATTGAATTTTTTATTTAAGTCCAATAAATCCTCAAAAATCCACAAATAAAATTCAATTAAATCCAAAAATTCAGATAATTGCAATTAAAGGCAAATAAGGGTTGGTTAATTCACAAAATTTGAATAACTCCAAAAATTTAAAATCGGGGCAAATTTCGGGACGTTACAGTTAGACAATATATAATGTTAATTTTGGGTATAAGCGATTTAATAATCATGCTTAGCCATGCTTTAGAATCAATAATGAATTGATGATGATGATGATCAGATCAAAAGTTGTTTCTTGAGAAATGGAAAATGTGTTTGGGTTTGATTCTGTTGGATACTGATATTTTGCTAAAAATCCCAAACAAAACTATGGTTTGGATGCGGGCAATTATTGGCAATAGCCGGATGTACAAGAGGGCTTGTACGTAGTGTAGGGTGGAGTATTGCCCGTGTCAGATTAAGGACCGAATGTCGTGTTGTATGATCCAAGAAAAATCCGTGCAACCACAAGTGTTGGGATGGGGCAACCTTAAAGCGATTAAGTTATCCGGTTTAATTTTGCATTTATGGAAGGCGGAGATTGCACAAGCATTCCTTTCTAGGCGCTTGTAGGGGTTTCTACTTACCAATGCAGCGGTTATGCGCCTTGTTAAGGGAGAAACCAATAGTGCAGAGGTACTCTCATTTTTCCATTTTCAAATAAGCAGGAGGTATATACATTATTGAGGTTTCTTCTCCCAAGCAAGGGTTAACGTCCCGGGCTAGTGTAAAGTTAAACTGGGTAATATAAAGGTTTTCGTCATGAACATTCTGGCCACCACGCTTACATTGGGATGTGAAGCGTGTGGCAACAAGAAAAGGTCATGTCTTGTGGGTAAAGCTGTACACCTCTTCAGAGTTTAAATCTAATCGATTAGTTGTACCCGTGGTTATGGGTGTCATGGTGAACTGATGTGAGCTAGACTTTGATATTTTCTAAAAATGGGTTTTGGGTTGAAACTGGTTTTACAACTGTTATTTCATATCAATGGGGTTGATATTGATGGATTACATGAATTGAATTATTGAATGAATGATTATATCATTATGTCAATGGGTTGACAATTGATGGACTTCATAATTGAATAATGGACTTCATGATTGAATTATGGATTTGATTATTGGATTATTGGACTACTGAATCACTAGATTATTCAATGGACTGTGAGTATCATTTATGCTTACTTACTTTCTTATCAGCAATCTTGCCTTTACAAATTCCATTTGACAAATTGCAAATTGATTTACAAATTAAATTATGCTTTATGCAAATTAACTGTAGAAACCTCTTTTGACTTGACTTGCATTTATGCATTTGCAAATACCACCTTAAGTCTTGCGGAGTACGAAAGTACTCAACCTTGCTTATTTACTATTTTTAGGTGATCGCGAAGTTTTGAAGAATATCTTTTAAATCATGAGTTACGGAATTTCAAGATAAGCCATCTTTCTAGGGTTAGCAACTTGTCAGTTGCCTGAGGGTTGGATGGGTACACTACAAGATTTGCTTCTCCTGTGCTATGAATTTTTACTCTGAGTTATAAAATAATTTGTAATAATAGCTTCCGCATTAATAATATGTTGTATGGTTGTGATTCCAATTGTTGTAAATGTGCGTACTAACTACTGATCCAGGGACTAGTACGGAAAGCACATTAGATTTCCGTTTTGGCATTCTTCGCCTAGAATGCGAAAACGGGGGTCGTTTTAGCCGTTGTTCACCCTCTCCGGTAAGCCTCCGCCGTTGCCGCTTGTCCCATCAGGTTGCTCGTGAAGCCCTCTTCCGGATCCGCTTTGTCTCGCGTCCGTTCCACTGTGTTTCCGCCGCATCCAGTGTCGTCTTCTTCAGCTCTGGCGGAATAGCGCCGCCACCTCACCATTGCTCTTCGTCATGAACTCTAGACATCTGATCGTCCACCAAGGCTTCGGATAGTGCCACGTCCAGCCGCCCACGTTCTCACCTCTCCATCGTCTGATCTGGCTGTGCTGCTGGATTCATGACGTGTGTCCCACCGCGTCAGCGCCCATGTCAGTGTATAAGGAATTTTTAGACTTATTTTTATTCGGGAAATTGATTGCTGACGTCAGCGTTGCACAATAAATCGATTTTCCCGTAGAAAAATAAATCGAGAAATTAGGATATTTTCTTTTTCTCTGAATTAAATCTTCCGAAGGCTCGTTCTTGCTCATTCGGACTCCGATTGGAGCGATTCAAATTTCTAAATTTTTGTAAAATCAATATCTATCTTCTAGAGCCATTTATTTTCAGTTTTGTGCTTGTTTGAGTGTCTATTTTGTATTTATTTGGTTTTGTTGCTTTCTTTTCCGATAGACGTGAATCCCGAAGGAGCAAACGGAGACTTTGAAGACCAAGACTCAGCACTAGATCAGTAAGGCAAGTCGTAACCTTTTGATCATGTTGAACCTATGCTTGCAAACATTATTTTGTTTTATACAATTGCATGCTATTTATGTATCAATGCTTAGTTTTGAGAGTAGCTATTTACCTGATTGACAGTATGCCACCTTGACTTTTGGAATGCCATATACCCATTGTTAACCTTAGGTTCGGACATTACTAGTTGGACATAATCATAATACCAACAGGGGGTTATCGTAGCTATGCTTAGACCTGCTTAGCGCATGTTGGGATTCATATCACATGTGAACTTTACTTAATGTGATATTGAATCATGGTCGTTAGCCACTATTGTGAAACTTGTTGTACCATGGCAGGGGATGCCATTGGTCTTGGTTGAACAAAATGTTTACCCTTAGGCAAGTGATCGTGTAGTAAAGGGGGTGTTGTCTAGAACATTGGGATGTGGCTGTTTTGCCTGAGACAACTTAAGGACTTAATTAATCTTGTGTGCCATTGAACTGGGCCTAACCGTGCAACCACAAGTCTGGTATGGGACAGACCTAGCTGATTAATTTGTAATGTCTAGTCTTGAGTACTGCCAACTGGTTGTGTGGGTTCCGGGATGGACGGGTAGATTCACATGGCTCAAGAGGGGGCCTCGAGGGGTGAAAGCTTAGAGGGCAGTACTGGGTTTAGACAGTGCATTGTAAAGGCTTTGTCATGATCTCTCTGTCGACACACCAAAGGAAGTGTGTTTGTAGCGCTTGGTAACAAGGGATGATCATGTCTTGTTGGTAAATCAACTTATTATTTATTTAGATAGAAAGCAGAAAAACCATATAAATATAATAAGTTTCTTAAATTGTTTTCCACATATTTTTGACACACAGTCCAGAATCAAATTTCATAATCATCCCTGGCACATAGCCACTCATCCCCATTTTATTTTTGAAAATCTATCCCTTCACTGTAATCCCCGAGCTCTGTCCAATTCCGCGGACTCAACTATTCGAATAGTTTTGACACACTCTGCAGAGGTTATACACTTTACCCACAAGATACAGTCGCTCACTACATAGGTGATTGATCGTAACAAAGTTTTTCAGAAACTTCCATCTAAACCTATGAACCTCTCCAGTATTGCCTTCCCTATCACTTCCCTCACATAGAGCCGAAGTATAGAACAGGCGAACACTGTTAGATGGGTACCAAGCAATTGCACAGGTATGCTCCCCCACACAGTTACACCCTTGTGTAACCGCCGCCCTGAGGTATCAAAGGAAAGATGTTAGAACCTTACTAAACCAGGTCTGCCCCATATCAGACATGTGGTTGTATGATAAACTCAGTTCAAAGGCTTGTGAGGTAAAGTCCTTAACTAACCAAGGCAAGACTTCCTTCTCCCAAAAGTTTGGCACAGAGCCATCTCATTTGCCACACAAGCCCCCCTTCTGGCACAAAGCCTCGGTCCACTTGCCTCAGTCTAAATCATTTCTCACCCCAAATTATCTTACGGTGCAACACATGTTAGTAACTCAACCTCCATGTAGAACCACATAGGTCTCCACATTTCAACGTCATTACCAACAACATCCCACCATTTACCAAAATACATTCATTATTCCTTTAGTCAATATTTCTTTTGTTTTTCAAAGGATTATTTACGATATATGCAAGGCTAAGCAACTATTCATGATCTAGCCTCCCGTGTTGGCATATCATTACATCCAACTAATATTATCACTTAGGGCAACAAATGAATCATGGCATACAAATATTGGTGACAAGGTGGTAATGACAAATAGGTTGATTAACTAATCTACCCAAATTAATTAAATCCATTTTTATTTAATTTAGCATGCATAATTTGAATCAAAATACATTTTAAAACTTAGGAGCAAAATGATCAATGCATAACTTGCCTTCAAACAGCTGTTGATCCTGATCAGGAGCTTGGTCATGTGCTGAAAATTCTCCCTCGAAGCTTTTCGGCAAATCAACGTCTACTCGAAATAAATAAATACACAATAAATATAATTTATAGAGAGCAAGATCAACTCTAAAAATTTCACAAAATTCACCAATAAATAGAACTTGATTTTACAAATTTTTAAAAATTAGAATCACCTCAATCAGAGTTAAAACACAAAAGTTATAGCCTTTTAAAGTTTTAAATAAACAGAAAATCCGATTTATTTTAATTATTTTTATACGAAAAATTGGAATTTATGACGTCAGCATGACCTAATGATGACATCAGCACTGAAATGAATTTTGGCCAAAATATTTTTATATTAAAAAGTATTTATGACGTCAGCATGACACGTGGCACAATCAGAACGCGACGCACGTCGCAACTGGCGACTGCCACGCGTCACGGCGCATGGACTCGGTCCACGGCGACGCTGGTCCACGGTGGGCCGACGGCACTGTGTCCATGCACCGGATGACTCAAGCACTGACGTCAGCGTGACAGCTGGACCAATCCCGTTGCGACACGTGGCGCAACACGGTTAACCGAATTCCTAATTCAACCTCGTTCGTCCGATTTGCAATCAACGGCCGGATTTAACTCGACGCTTCGGTTCTGAGGTGACACGTGGCGGAATCCAACGAATCGACGCACGACTCAATCCCAACCGTTAATTCAAAATTCAACGGTTTAGATTAAACCAAAATTGTGCGCCCGATCTGCTACGTAGCTACTCCTAATGCTTGACGCGTGGACACATCACTACCGCACGACTAAAATCCAACGACTCCCATTGACTTAATTCTACACGATTTACTACCTCTACGTGGCAAAATAAGGACCATGTGATCAACATCTAACGGCCACGGTTTGAAGCTGGGACTTACTGTTGCAGCATCGAAGTGGCAAGATCGGAGTTGTTCACCGATGATCGGATGGCAGACGAAGCTCAATTGACGGCAATGTCGTGGCGACGGAAACCTTGCCAGAGGGGAAGAAGACGATGGCGGCGATGGCGTTTGAGAGTTCCTCCGGCAACACGGCTTGCTGCAACGGACGCGTCACGACACGGGAAACTCGGCGACAACCTTGGAGACGGCGGAGATGGACCGGCGATGGCGCAAAAGCAGCAGAAGTGTCTCGGGACTACGGTGAGCTCTAGCGTCGGCTACGGTGAGTCTCGGGAGATGAGAAATGGCGCAAATGATGCGGAAGGGAGTGCTCTACGAGATGCGCCAGGTAATGAAGGTGGGGAGTAAGCACGTCAGCGTTAATGGTGCGCGGAATCTTCGGTCGTAACATGCGGTGGCAGCGTTACCAGAAATGGTCGGCGAGGCGACGTGGCCTAATCTCATCCGTCCACGCGGCAACGAATCGACAAAGAAGAAACTTCGGCATAGCGTGGCCGTCGGACCGTCCAATTCAATCGAACGGTCACCACACGCAGCGATTAGGGTTCTCCTCATTTGGGCGACAAGCGCTGCGATCTTGGGCTCGCCCCCGATACTATTCACTAGTTTTTCTCAGATTTTCCAATAAAAATAAATCTAGCAATTTAATTAAATCATTTGAGGCATTTGAAATAGCAGAAAACATTCTAGAAAAATTCTAGAAAATATTTTGGAACATTTTGGACTCAAATAAAATAATTTCATTTATAATTTGCAAAAACTTATTCATTATTTAATTAATTTCCAAAGAAAGGTTAAATTCGAAATTCCAATTAAATCCAAATAAATGCCAAAAATCTCAAAAATTCAAAATACTTATTAAATTCAAAATAGACCAAAATTTGGAATGTTACAATCAGCCAATGAATGGCCTCCTTACTTCAAAGCCCTGAATTCCTCTTTCTTGAGATCCATCATGATTCATGCCTTCGGGTACATGGTACTAATGATAAGTAGTAGCGAACTCATCCCATGTGATCTCTTGTGGGGCTTCATGTGTGGCACAATAATGCTCCCACCATTCTACAGTTGTTCCTGCTAACTGATGAGAGGCATACAATACCTTCTCATTTCCATCACACTAAGTAATGTGCAGCTTCTTTCCAATGCTCCTTGGCCAATCATCAGCTTCCAAGGGACATTGCCTAAGAATGTCGGTGGACGAGTCCTCATAAAATCAAACAACTTAGAGGAAGGACGCGATCCATTGTTGCCATGGTAAGTCCTATTGTCGATAGCAGCTTTACTTATCATACTCTACATCTGTTGCATCTTGATTTCCATAAGTTGAGTCTAAGCTAGAAGAAAAGCTCCCAAATTCTACATATCTACTAGCGGTGCTAGTTGCGGTGGTACTCCATCATTGGGATTGTCACTTGGGTGAAGACCACTTCCTGAAGCACTGTTATTGCCACGAGTGTTCACCATTTGCTGATTGCTTCTTAGGTTAGGGGAAAGAGATGAAGCATAGATAAGATACAAGAATTTCTAAGGCAGGGGAAACAGGTTTAACCCAAAATGTAAAACAATCTTTATTATACTTGGTATGGTTGCTTACAAAAGCCTAAGGGCTATGCAACACATACTGCACACCTAGCAAACATAAAGAACCAAACTAAAAATGCAACCTTAATGTATACTAAAAAGGGGGTAAAGGCTAACTTAAGGACGCAACTCAACACTTGAGTCTCAACTCAAAACTAAAACCCTCACTCATCTAGCCACCCTAGCGAAGGCTGGCCCGGCGCATACATCGGTGGATGGGCTAGCATAGGCGTGAACCGATCCTGATGCCCCACCGCTGGAACCTCCACGTCCACCTGCATGTCGTGCTCCTTTGGGTCGAACTCGACCTCCTCTAGGTCTTCTTCTTCCTCATCATCCTAGGGTGCTGGTGTAGCCTAGCCACCCTCCTGAAGTGCTTCCTCTAGCTCCATGACCCACTCCGTGAAGGCGATGCGAGTGCCGTGCAGCTCCTCCTCAGTGACTCTTAAGGCTTCATACACCATCTTCAACTCCTCGGCGGTATTTCTCATGTGCACATCTTGAGCGGCTGCTAATTGTGCCAAGTGTACAACTGTGGCATCCTCCTCCTCCTTGATCCTATACTTCTATGATGCTCATCCTGAAGGGTGAAGTCGAAACACGGTGTCATTGAGCTTGTACAAGTAGTCATGACAAATCCTCCTCAAGGCGAGTTGTGATGCCTTCTGAATGTCAATCTCGAAGGTAGCTCTCCTCACAGTGATATTGATTGGTTTGCTTGCCTTTTCATCTTCTCTTGCATAAATAAGGATCTTGCAAACAAATCCTCTCTCAACTCCATTTACAACCCAACAGTTGCCTCGGTACAATGGCCTCATGAAGCCTCCCAGGACTTGAAGAACCTACCAAAGCTTCGCTGCGTAACCACCCTCGTACTCCCCGTATGACTACAACATCCTCATCTATTCACAAGAGAAATAGATAAGTCCACAACTCGTAACGGTAGCGAGAAAACA
This sequence comes from Guadua angustifolia, assembly GCA_036346375.1. Taxonomy (NCBI): domain Eukaryota; kingdom Viridiplantae; phylum Streptophyta; class Magnoliopsida; order Poales; family Poaceae; genus Guadua; species Guadua angustifolia. Next base: position 19,186,865 of record CM070516.1, on the reverse strand, counting down.
AAAAAAATTCAGCAAAGGCGAGAAGCAGAGAATAAGAAGAGTTAAGAGTGTTTTATTAATCAAATTTAGATTTTTCTTTAGAAAATTATTTTAGACACACCTAGGACACCACCATGCTAACTAGGGCTAAGACCTACAGTCAGTATACTATGATATCACCTCTGTCGGGACCCGAATATGCAAATCTATACCATCTATGTATATCGCACTAGTTCATGATCACGCTAGTACACACAGCCTCAACATTAGTAAATATCACAACATACACAACGATAAAAATATAAAGACTCCATTTATTGATAATAACTAGTGTATATCTTAAGACAAACTTACATTATTAAACCATGTAGGACTAGACTTGAAATAAGGACTAAATCAAATGCAGCGGAAAGTAGAAGACACCCTAATTATTCGTGTCCTCCTGGAACTACTCCTCCACCAAGGGTGTGGACTCATCAACTGTTGATTGTGGTTGGCAAGGGTGAGTACATAAAGCACTCAACAAGTTGTGCATAAAATGCAATTCTGATAAACTATATGCAAGGCTTATTCCAAAAGAAAAGGCTATTATGGCTATTTTGCAATAAAGCAACATTTATGAACAAATACCATGAATAGGTTGTAAGGACATTAAAACAAATAATAGTAATGTAGTGATTTCAGTATTGTTCAAGTAAACCAAGTATCCAAACCTAAGTCAAGATTCAACCTCCCATGGGAACCTGCCATCCATCCCAAGTTTTGTTTTTGCAAAATTCTAATCATTGACTGTAATTCCCGGGCTATGCTCAATACCGCGAACACAACTATTTGAATAGATTTTACACTCTGTAGAGGTTATGCACTTTACCCACATGATACAACCAAACACCACAAAGGCGAGTGATCATAACAAAGCCTTTCCAATACCCTGCCTTAACCTAGTACTACCCACTGAGGTTTCAACACTGGTGGGGCTGGTTACCACATCTACGGCCCCCCTCTTGTGCCATGTGAGTCTACCTGTGCGAGGGCTGGTTACCACTACTCGGAACTCACACCACCATTGGCAGTACTAAAGCTAAGATATTGCAAATTAATCGGCTAGGGTGTCCCATACCAAACATGTGGTTGCATAATTGACTTAGGTCAAAGGTTTGCAAGGTTATGTCCTTATGGTCACTAGGGCAAGACTTCCACATACCCTCTACCTTGCTAGCCCACCTTGGCCCCTTGCCACTTGCCCCAATCTAAATCATAACCACCCTAGTTGATTACCAAGCACCACATGCCATCAACAATTCAACCTCGTTGCGTGATAACCTCTCGCCACAACAACTCAATGTGTCATCGTGTGACAATACATGATACACAAGTTCATAACATTGTTCCATATTCCATTATTCAAGATTAATTACTAATGATTCAAGTACATGTTGCGATGTGGTATGGCTAAGCAAACTATTACGATCTAACCATCCCATGTTGATTGTATACTAACTACTATACTGAACCAATCTAGGGTGACAATAGATTATGGCATACAAACAACAAGGTAGGGTATATTACAATTGGCTAGAATAACTAGATCCAAAATTCCTTGAAAACATTTATACACTTAAAATACCATGCATAAGATTGAAACAAAATAGCAATTTTATAAAGATGGGTTTATCATGATCAAAGCACAACTTGTCTTGGTAAAGGTCCTGATCTTGCTCTAGAAAGTGCTCTTGAGTTGATGGATCCTCCTCTGATGCATCGCACAACTCAACGTCTACGCAGATGAAAAAAGAAAACCAAATAAACACCAAAAATAGAGAGCAAACAAACTCTAAAAATTTAATAAAATTCATCATCAAATAGATATCAATTTTAAAAAAATTCAAAAATTTGAATCACCTCAATTAAAACTCACACGAGGGAGAACGCGCTCGAGAAAAATTCAAAAATTCCAAAAATAAAAAAAATTGGAAAATCATAGAATAAACCGAATTATTTTTATTCTGAAAAATCGTATTATTGTGTCATACTAACGTCAGCTTGATATCAGCCCTGCCTGAACCAATCGCATCATACCACGTTGCCTCAGTCCATTGACCCAGTCCATGGTTTGGATCTGGTTCACCGTAAACTCGGTCCATGGTTCATTGGCGACTATGGGCTCCACGTGGCTTCGCTTGATTGGCTGCGACAAGCGGCGCAATCTACCCTGTACAAGATGGATCTAACGGCTATGGATCTAACATGATGTAACATTCCAAAATTTGAGTTTCTGAGTGCTTAAATTTAAAAATGAACCATTTGCATTTTCCTCAAATTAATAAAGCTTAATTTGAATTTTCCAAAAATAAAAGGATTTAATTTAACTAATCTATCCATCAAACTAAAGATATCCAGTTTTTGTTGGGTTCCTTATGCTTCAAGGAATTATTTTTATTTTTGGAGATTTTTCTGAATTTATTTGCTATTTATTTGAATTTATTTGCTTTTAGTTGAATTTCTGGATTTTTTCTAAATTCAGAAACCAATTTAATTTCCATTTTCCTTCCCGGGCCGAATCCTCTCCCGGCCTGCTCTGTTCACTCTCGGCCCACTCCTGTGCTCGGCCCGATCGCCTAAACCCTAATCTTGCTTTGGTTGGATCTGATCCAACTGGCCCAAAGTCCGCGTAGCCAAGTGATGAAGCCCATCTGATCAGCACTGCGCGAACGGCCTCGATGGCTCCACGTCACCTCGCGCCGCCACCGCCAGCAGTGCAAACCCTAGCCGCAGCCCTCCTCAGTTTTTTAGTTTTTCACATCTCCCGAGGCTATAAAAGCCGCCGCCAACCCCAGCCCGAGGTTTGCCTCTTCACGTCGCCTCTGTTGCCCTGCTTCTCGTCACCTAAGTCGCCGTCGTCATCCCTTGCGCCCTCACCGAAGTTCTCCGCCGTGCCCGAGACCTTCCGCCGCCGTTTTCTCCCTCTCCGGTGGGTCTCCGACGTCATCGCTTGCACCATCGTGCTTCCTGCGTCACCCTCTTTCCGATCCGTGCCAAGCCGTGCCCGAACCGCTGTTCCTCCACCGATTGCCGGGTCTCCTTCCTCGAGTCCGGTGGAGTAGCGCCTCCGCCTCGCCGTCGCCCTCCTTCGCAAAACCCTGGCCGTCCGATTGTTCCCCTGCGCCTCGGATGCGACCACGTCTTCCCACCCGTGATCGTGTCCCGTGGCCGTTTGATCTCGAGCCACCATCAGATCTGTGCCGCACGACCATCCCCGTCAGCCTCCCCGCTTGGCAGCTGCGTCAGCGCCCCGCATGCTGCCACCTCAGTCCTAGCCTCCCGCGTGGCGCCCACGTCAATGTGCCCCGCCACGTCGCCCGTAGTCCCCTCCATAGTCTCGGTTCACCGTGAGCCTTGCCTCTGTCCAGTGGGCCCCATGTGTCAGTCGCATTTATTTCCTCTTTTTCGGATTTTCCCGAAAATGCAAAATTCCAGCCAATCACGTGTTGACACGTGTCACCCCTTGTTATTTTCTTTGATTTTCTCTCCTGAGGAATTTCCATGAGACCGTTCTCCTCCGTCCGAGCTCCGATTCTAGTGATTCAAATTTATAAATTCATATAAATTCATGATCTATCTTCCAGTACCATTCTTTTCAATTTTTTAATTTTGTTTGAATTTGTTTTATTTATTTGTTCTCATTTCACGGGTAGACGACGCAGTCGAAACGTAGGCGAATCTTCCGGCAGAGGTAGAACCAGCGGGAGGCATTGAAGGCAAGTCTTCTTTGATCATGTTGATCCCAAATTTTGTGAAAACATTATGTTGTTTTAAATTATGCATGCTTAATATTTTGCGTAATGTACTCTAAATGTAGTTTTAGGGTTTAGCTAAATTCCTGATTTGTTATACTCTCATTGAGTTTAAACATGACAACCTTTGACACCCTAGGTGATACTAGCTACCGTATTTGATGATAGCTATTAGTGTAGCATGGGACGGTAGATTTGCTTAGTCCAGCTTAATCGTTCGGTATTATGCCATTATGGAAAACCTCACTACAAAAGGACACCCCTTTTTGCAACGCATATATGCGTTGCTAAAAGTCCGTATATGCGTTGCTAGGGTCTATACCAATGCATTATTATCGTTGCCTATCTTTGTCGTTGCTAGGGTCTATTGCAACACTTATATATGCGTTGGTAAGGTCTAGAATTAACCGTTGCTAGCGACAGCGGATATTGAGTGGTTACTGACAGCGCTTACATATGTTGGTACTACCCATGGACGAATGACTTCAGAGCCGTTGCAACATATAGATTTGAATTGTGGCAACGCTTATATGCATTGCAAGGAATAAACCAAGCGATGAAAAATATTATTAAATAATATAATTTGGCGCCAATTATAGTTAAAACGCATATGCAATGGAATTGAAAATTTGAAAACCATTATGGACCCACACATGGCAAATAAGCAAACATTGTTGTGTATTATAAATAAATTGTTGCATTACAGTGAGTAACATCCTCATAAGTTCAGTCATAATTTTGTTCAGAACAAAGATTGTAATGAAAAAAAATATATAAACACCGGAGCCATCTTGGAATGCCACCAAGTCGTCATTCTCCATCTCACCAACGTGTGGCATATTCTTTTCTAACGCTCTCTTACCCCATTCTTTAAAACAGCGCTCTCTTACGAAGAAGCGACAATAAAGTTCAATAACAAAAGTGTAGCCCGATACACACCTATATGAGAGAAGAGATTTTAAGGAAGTTGTTGAATTCTTGCCCTTTCCCATGGTGCCCTTCCATGCTCGACTGCCCTGTGAATTTTCAGTAGCCAAGGGGGGATGACATTAAGTGCAAACTCGGTTGTTATGTTAGGATCGATACTCAAAAGTATTATTTCTTTTCATTCTTACCTGGATCCCGAGAGAAAGAACCACTTGGTGTACAATCCATTGGGAATCAACAACACCGATCTTCTCATGAGCAGGCTGCAAAGAGTAAAGGCATTAATCAAAGACATGAACATGGGCATCAAAGGCCTACAATTCTTTTTTTTCTATACCTGAATCACTTACTGCAAATCTTAAATATCTATCATGACTCTGGATCATATCAAACTATTGAAGGAAATACTTTTCCTAGTTTCGTATTGCATCAAATAATTCAATGTTGTCGCAAACTCTTCCAGAAAATTAAATACAAATAATTTCTTTTGTAAAAAAAATATTTTCCAATAGGAATATACAGTTCCTAGGTTAACACATGTTAATCAAACAATTGTAGAGCCTAAAAGAAGGATAAACATACAAATACCTAGAATATTACTAACAGGCGAAGGCAGTTGTACGCTTCAATTCTCATGTTGGAGATACTGGTGTTGATACTGAACACACGTATTTCCTAGAAATCCATATCAATCATTTCAATTAATGGGCCATCTAGCAATCTATATGTTTAGCTTTCTTGTTTGAAAAGTTATTGGCGTATTATGTTATAGTCCTGTAAATCACAAATACATGCAAGAAATAAGCATGTAGACTTGAACCACTATAAGAAAACAAGGAAAAAAGTGTTTTGTTTCCTCAATTCAAAACAACCATTTGGATCAACATGATTCATCCGCTTTTGTTTACTTGCAAAGAAGAGGCTATAGAATATATTGGAGAGGACAGTGAATGGTACACGAATCACCTGAGAAAGCCAGCAGATTGTAAGTGAAATTTGATGTCAAACTCATTCCAATTAGCATCAGTTGGTTCCCTTGATCCATATATATATTTGCCCCAAAAACTGCATTATGAAATAAAGAAATGTAACTCAGCACCAATGCCTATATGGTATCTAGGTAAAGCATAGGTTAATGTATATTTTTAAGGATAGGATGGTACCAAAGGGAAGACAGGGCATGCTGCAAGCGTCATGTAAGACATAAAAGGAACATAAAACTGACGTCATTAGCTGTGCAAATAAAAGGACAAAGAAATTTGCCAATCTTCATGAAAGACATAAGAAGAAAAAAGGGTTAGGTGTCAGGAATAAAACGATGAGCTATAAATAAATGTAGATCGTATAGTTATCTCAGTTAAGGGTTGCTCAGAAAAGCACACCCAATAATATGTAGTGTGCAACAACATGGAAGGATTATATGAGCCGAAAAGACTAAAATGCAAAAAACCATACATTATATCAGAAAAATATCATTTTAGAAATACAAGATCAATCTTACTATTTCTATGTAAAGTTGGCCACCAATGTTACTTTTAGATATATCATTCCACATAGTTTGGTTACAGAATATGAGAATAAACACACAACTGGTGCCCAAATGTTAGCTAAATCCATGAAATCAATGTTTAAGCACGTGATTAGCAGTAATAATTTTTTTGTCAGCTTGCTGTGGATAATTTCAGCTTTACATCAGCTTATGACAAATAGTTACATATCCTTTTACTATTCCTATCATGGATGGCATAAGATTCCGAGTGACTATAGAAAAACAGCTAGTGAGAACATCAAACCTCAATTTTGTATCAAATGATAGGCAACAACAGATCTCAATTATTCTACACAGCACAGAGTAAGTAGAATGAAATTATGCATCGAGCGTAATATGCTGTTCCATCTCTTTGTACTGACAAGAACAGAAATGTCTATTATAAGACAGATGTCACTATGACAAAAATCTATAGGCCATCCATCTGATGCCTCGACAAAGATGAGGATGGGAATATGGAACAATAAGAAGGCAAAATGGCAACAGCAGAACACTGCATAGAACGAAAAGGGAATAAACGCTTCAAATTCTAGAGAGGTTCATAAAGCAATTATCATCATGTAGGTTCTTTACTGCCTTTTATGGATCATTTCCTCATACAACAATCGCAATCTTGCATCTTACACTACTAATTATCAAGTAACAACTGAAAAGGAAATTGGCAATTACTGCCATTAGTTTCAAGTTCAAAACTCAGCATTTAAACTTTAAAATTAGACCTCAAAACCCAAACCAAGCAAATAGAGACGTGAAAAAAATTTCCTAATAGAAAAGCTGCAACCTTGAAGTAAGCAATACAGATGGCATTGTAGTTGATGAACCGGCCACCATCTCTTATTGGGTTTTTCTTACGTTTCTTGATCCATGCTCCCCCTTACACAACACAGAATCGTTGTCCATTTTATCCATTTAAGAATATCTATACCTTATGAAGTGATCAATCCATATGGATTGAAATTAGTATTGAAGAACTCAGGAAAATGGCAATCATACATTGCAATTAGATAACAACAAAGTCGCGATCAATAAAATAAGAAACTGTAAAAGGTATAGTAGAAGTTTTAAACAATATCAAGACTTTTGATGTAATGGTAATAGGAGTTTACGCAAAGCATCTAGTTGTAATTTAGAGAGTGGCTAAGAATAATACAGAAAATATTGTTTAGTATATACACCAAGTGGGACTATGTGATCAAAAAGGTAAACAGATGGATATGAGGTTACTTCCCATCCAATCCATAAAACCTAAACAAGTCGTAGGAAAGAGCAAAGATACTCACAATTCCACCAACATGTCTTATTAGTAACAACACCTTCCAACATGGTGGTAGGGTCAGAGAGGCAAAGTTGCGAGAATCAAGGGTGGCAGCACTACTACAGAAAACATCACCACAGACGGTTCACAAACGTCATCAGAGACGGTTTTGTGAACCGTCAGTAACAATAAGTCTGTGATGAAGGAGATCATCAGAGACGGTTCTCTACCCATCTGAGAAAATAATATCACAGACGGTTGTATTAATAAACCGTCTGTGAAATTTAATTATCACAGACGGTTATGATTTGAAACCGTCTGTGATAACTAAATATCATAGACGGTTTCAAATCACAACCGTCTGTGATAACTAAATATCACAGACGGTTTCAAATCACAACCGTCTGTGATATTAACTTATCACAGACGGTTTCAAATCATAACCGTCTGTGATATGAACTTATCATAGACGGTTTCAAATAAGAACCATCTGTGATGACCTTTTTTTCCCACACCCCCAGCAGAACCTCCATTAGTTATGGTGTTGTTCAAAATTTCCATCAATATTTCTACAACGATATTTATAAGGCACAACCAGTTATAGATGTTGTAATTGAATATCTGCACTTCCTATATGCATTGAGGCAACAGTTTGTCCGATCAGGATAGACTTAAAATATAAACATTTGTAGCACTTTTTCTCCCTTCTTATGATAATGTTGATGGAACTCGACTAATAAATCAACCAAGACCCATGAGCACAGCATGGCGAGGCGACGGCAACCACGGTCTTCTCCATCGAACCGGACACACTAGAGTGTGTGATTTGCTTCATGCCATACGAAGTGGCTTTGCTTGAGGTCACCGTAGTGCCACAGATCTGAAGTAGCCGGACGACATGCTCTTATGCGTCACCGTCGTGCCACGGTGGGAGATCGAACATGGTACCGGTAAAAATTGTAGATGTACTTGATAGATTACTTTAGGCAGGGTAATTAAAGATTGAACAAATGTGATTGCAAGTCGGGTCTTCCATGCCCAGAAGGACTTTGGAACACCCGACTTGAATGGAGAAGAGGAGCGGGAGGAAGCCGATGGACAGTGGTACGCGGAAGAAGACAGCTACTGAACAACAGGACAAGCGAACTAGGAGGTTGCCGAACTTAATAAAAATTTCGGCAGCACCTCCCCTAAAACTAGGACATCCACACAGCAGACAAGCAGAAATAAGTACGAGTATAAGAGCTGAATCACAGACAGGATAGCATATCACATGTACAGCAGCAACACTGACCAAGTTGAATTCTAGACACAATGATCTAAACAGTGCTGAATCACAGAAGGAACTCACTAACTAGCAGATCAATATAGCCTCATTTAATTGAATCATCATCGAGCAGCAGTAGTAGAACAAAATCAGAGCCTCCAGATTGAGAAACGACCTCTAGCTCGATGGCTAGTCCCCCAGAAATACTCCATCAGTTCACTGATACTCATAGAGTAGTACCAATCACCCACAGCCAACAGAAAGAAAAAAAGATGCGCAACACACTTACACGAACAGACCGATCGCTGTTGGAAGAGAGGCCGCACGACGATGGGGAACACGTCGGCTGCGGGGAGGACGACGATGGGGGAGGTCACCGAGGGGAGGACGCCCGGGGAGCACGTCCGCTGCAGGGAGGACGACGATGGGGAGCACGCGTCGATGCCGGGAGGACGCCGGGAGGGGGAGGACGCCGAGGGGGAGGACGCCGGGAGGGGGAGGACGCCCAGGGGGAGAACGCCGGGAGTGGGAGGCCGCCGCGGGACACAAAACGTCTCAAAGAGTTAGGGTTTACCGCGCTGTGAATGAGCCCTGCGAGCGGGAGATATATAGAGGAGAGCACATCACGAGCGGTTCTAAAATATAACGATGCATGATGTATTATCACGAGCGGTTCTATAATAGAACGATGCAGTGATGTTGAGATATCACGACGGTTCTATAATAGAACGATGCGTGATGTGAGCAATATCACGAGCGGTTCTATAATAGAACGATGCGTGATGTTGGGATATCACGGACGGTTATACAATAGAACCGCTGCGTGATGTTGAGATATCACAGACGGTTATATAATAGAACCGTCATGACATATAAGATCCTGCATGTTATGTTAAAGAACCGTGCATGATATGTCTTATTCATCGACATTCAGCTTGTTGGTTCGATTCGATCGACTCTTATGCATGCCACTTTGTTGTATCTTACGGGAAAGTTGTCGTTAACGAGAATATAGGCATCTTTGTGGTTGATGTGGAGATTCTAATCCTCAATTCAAACCCTAAAATCTGAGAGCAATCACATACAACAATTTCCATATTGCCAAAGTAGACATGATCGATTACGTTCTTGTTTGCCATAGTCTACATAATTTATTTCTTGTCATCAATTATATCCGAATGGCCATCTTTGAATCATGTATGTGGAATCATATTGATATTAAGGAATAAATCGTGCTCTCATACTTGCATCTTTTCCATCAATCCGGATGCTTCACAAGCTACTTACAAAGATCATCACAATCCTATATACATAATTCGGATGCTTCACAAGCTACTTACAAAGATCATCACAATCATATGTACAAAGCATGATGGGTCGTATCATCTTTACAATAGCATTAATGTAATATTATTACACATGAAAATTAGTAAGCATGATGACAATGCACCCTTCTCATAACTACGCCACCACATGCTTATTCTTTTGTACGAAAATTAGCCCTTCATGATGATCGAGCGTGTAGCTTGCTTCCTCATGTTGTTCTTCCGGGACCAGGATGTCATTTCCGATAGGTGGCAACTCATCAAATTGATTGTACTCTTCCTCATCTACTACATTCTCAACTCCGACAATTCTCTTTTTTCCCTGAAGAACTACGTGGCGCTTCTTGTTGGGCCGGGTCGGTTACATAGAAGACTTGAACAACTTGGTTAGCGAATCTGAATGGTTCATCTTGGTATCCGACACGTTCGAGGTCCACGAGAGTGATGCCATTCTGTCAACCTTCACGTCTTTGGAGGTGGACCCAACGGCACCGAAATAGGGAATCTTGAAAAGTACGTGAGTCGAGCTCCCATATCTCCTCTATGAACCCATAGTAGGAGCTCCTCATCAACCCAGCGGTATTATTGAATGCATCTATGCGGACACCGCTGTTCTGGTTTGTGCTCTTCATATCATAATCTCTCGTGTAAAATGTGTACCCATTTAAGTCATATCCTTTCCATGTGACAAGCTGTAAAGTTGGTCCTTTTGCCAACCATGTCGTGTCATCGGACGAGCTCCAGTGATAGGTCGCTCCTTCAACCATTTGTTGAGCGAAGGTTATCTTGTCTCGTGATCCAAGACTCTGCCGTCTTTGGATTCTCTTGCCTTAGCCATTGCTTGTGCTCGACGATATAGGCGGACACTACAACCATGTGTTGCAAAACCGAGAAATGGGCTCGAGCATACGCAACCGAATCAGGCGTGATTGCTTTCCTTCCGATGGTCCCCATACCCTGGAGCCTCCCCTCATGGCGAGATCGAGGCACACCTATTGGTTCGACCTGGGCCATGTAATCGACGTAGAACTCGACGGCCTCTTCTGTTGCATAACCTTCGACAATGCTACCCTCCGGACGAGATCGATTCCGTACTTTAGACTTGAGAATTCCCATGTACCTCTCGAACGGGTACATGCTACGTAGGAACACTGGCTCGCATATCTTTATCTCTGTCACAAGGTGAACAATGAGATGGACCATAATATCGAAAAATGATGGAGGGAAATACATCTCAAGATTACATAGAGTCATCACCACCTCGACTTGCAGAGCATATAGTCGCCGGGATCGATGACCTTTCGGCGATTGTGTTAAAGAAATAACACTGACCTAGTGATTGTCTCTCGGACCTTGACCGCAAAATACTTCTAATTGCGACAGGGAGCATCTGTGTCATCAGCACATGACAATCATGAGACTTCATGCCGGTTAATTTCAAATCATGCAACGAAACAAGTCTCTTCATGTTGGAGGAGTAACCGGACGGAACTTTCACACCATGCAAGCACCGCACGATTCAGTTCTTTCGGCCTTTGATGAGTATAACAAGCGAGTTCCAAGCACGCACGGCCTTTATCAGTCTCTTTCGGTGCTAACTCAGGTCTTATGCCCATATCGACCAAGTCAAGCCGTGCGTTGATGCCATCCTTTGTTTTACCCTTAATGTTGAGTAAGAGACCAATCACGCTATCACAGACATTCTTCTCTACGTGCATGACATCGATGCAGTGGCGAACTTCTAGGTGCTCCCAGTAAGGTAGGTCCTAGAATATTGATCTCTTCTTCCACATGCTCTTTTCACGGGTACTTGATTTACGTCCCTTTCCATACGCAACATCCAAATCCTTAACAATGTCATGAACATCTCTCCCGCTCAAACGCCTTGGAGCTGGACCATTTTCGTTCCTTCCGTCGAAAAGTTGCTTCATCTTGCGATATGGGTGATTCCTCGAAGGAACCTCTGATGGCGCATGTACACGGTTTTGCGGGAGTGATTCAGCCATAAACTCTCGGTACCATCTAAGCAGTGAGTGCAGGCTTTGGTTCCTTTTGTACTCTGGCCTGACAGGTTAGCAAGGGCAGGGTAATCATTTATGGTGCAGAACAACAAGCAGTGCAAAGTAAAGTTCTCTCGTTTGTATGCATCCCATACGTGTACCCCGGTAACCCACAGTGTTTTTAGATCTTCCACCAATGGAGCTAGGTACACATCAATATCGTTCCCAGGTTGTTTCGGTCCTTGGATAAGCACAGACAACATAATGTACTTCCGCTTCATACACAACCAAGGAGGAAGGTTGTAGAATCTGAGATTTCTGGGCCAAGTGCTATGCCTGCATTTGCTCATGTTACCGAAAGGATTCATTCCATCTGTACTCAATCCAAACCTTATATTTCTCGGATCCGCACCAAATTCTTGAAAGCTCCTGTCGATGTTTCTCCACTAGATGGAATCAGCAGGGTGCCTTAGCATTCCATCATTCTTACGCTCCTCAAAGTGCCAACGCAAGCTTTTGCCTCCTTTGGGTTCGCAAACAAACGCTTCAAGCGGGAATTACAGTGAGATACCATGCCACCTTAGCAGAGGACCTTTTTCACCTCAATTCTCTCGCCATCATCATCTGAATGACTCTTACGCTTGTCCGGGATCGTTGCACACGGACATATATGCAAGTTTGTGTACTCTTTGCGGACAGATATCTGATCGTTTGGACATGCATGTATTCTTTCTACTTCCATTCCCAAGGGACAAAGAACCGCTTGGCTTTGTAGGTGCTTGTCGGCAACTCGCTTCCCTCTGGAAGCATGTCCGCCAATAGACGTAATAATTATTGTGAAACTCTTGTCGGACCAACCGTTGCTTGCCTTCAATTTGAGTAGTTGAAGCACGGATGATAACCTTGTGTATTTCAACTTGCACCCTGCGAACAAAGGTTTCTCCGAGTCCTCCATTAAGCCCCGAACTGTCCATATTCCTGTCATCAAGGTTTCATCGATCGCGTAGCATCCGATCAAAATTGTCATCGTGCAACCTGTCCTCATCGGAAGCACAATCGATATGATCATCCGACATATCATTGATATCGTCGACGATATTAACACTACTTGCTGCTTCCTGTATATTATGCTCTTCGCCATGACTGGTCCAACATGTATAGCCCCTTTTGAAACCCCTTGAATCAAGTGTGCTAGCCGATCTGCTGTTGAGTTTGAAACATCTTGATTTTCGCAATCAATGCACGGACATGACATGAATTGCACCCCCTTATTAAACATATCCTCCTCTGCACTCTTTTGAAAGTGGAGACGCCATTAAGGTACTCAGCACTCGTACGGTTCTTAGCGTACATCCAGCTTCGATCCATCTACGCTACACATGTAACACTTAGTGTTAAATATTAAGTGCACTGTGTAGTGCGATGCACACATTCTTAAACTAATTATGCAATTACATACCTTAATTACATCACAAAGAAATAATTAACACAATTCAAATTAATCTTCAATATAATAATGAAATTAGAACCCATTACTAACCTTAGATCACCAAAAGACTTGAATTGATCTATAAGCTAGATCTAAACAATCTTTAAATTCTATCCTTAACAAACTAGCTAGCTACATCATGATCGAATATTATATTATGCAAATAGAACCATTACTAGCTAACCTTATTCATCAAACAACCAACACATGGTTCTACAAGATAGATCTAAAAAAATCATCAAATTCCTTCCTTATCAAGATAGATGTTGAATATAATGCAATTAAAACACAAGACTAACCAAATATCACAAACAACATATGGATCCAGCTACAATTAAACTAGATCTAATCAAACAATCTTTAAATTAATTACGTCCTAACAAACCCGGATATTGAATTCGATGCACATGCAATTAGAGAACTCATTACTAACCTTAGATCACCAAAATCAAATGAATCTAATATCACCCTTGAAATCAATGGCTTTCTTTCAAAAAATCGCCTCACTTCCACGTACCGCCACTTAGCATAGAAACGAAACCCTATAAACGAAGTGGATGGATCGAGGCTCTGTTTTTATGGGAGGCGGTATTATCACGACGGTTTTATATTACGACGTCGTGATACAAGAATATCTCATGACGGTTTCTAAATATAACCGCTGTAATGATTATGTAGATATTACGACGGTTGTGTTATATAACCGTCAGGAAATCATAGACGGTTTTACTTGAAAGCAAACCGCGTAATGAGTATCTTGTAGCAATCACGCACGGTTATATTTAGAAACCTATCGTGATATTTCTTGTATCCTGACGGCCGTAATATAAAACCGCTCGCGTGATATATGCACCGACGGTTTGAGTACATAACCGTCATGATGTTCCATATTACGACGGTTTTTCAAAACCGCTCGTGATCATGCGTCTGATATAAGCCTCGCTGTAGTAGTGCGGATGTCCCCTCGACTCCCCCACCCTGGCGTCCCCAACCTCACCCTCGTCATTTCTTTGCTTGGTGCCCTTGTCGTCACAACGCTACTCTTCTTCCTCCTCACGCCAACCGATAGCATCTTCCTCTTCCCCTTTGCTAAATCCTACTCACCCGATGCGCACCGCCCCTGGTACTTGGGATCATGCTGTGCGTTGTGGAAGGCACCAGGATCTAGATCTGGGAATTGATGGGAGACTTTAGAAGGTCACCGTGGCTGCAAGGAGGGGCGACGGCCAGAGAGATTAGGCAAAAGGGCGGCGAGGAGGTTAGGGCTAAGAGCAGCGGCGGTTGCTGACCTCAACAAGACGAGAGATGGGCGAGGAGGTCGACGAGGTTGCAGTGGTCGGCTGGTGCCCAGAGTTCGCCGAGGTCACCATGGTTGCCAGCGTTTGCCGATCAAGCTCTGTCCGTGCAACACCTGCGCTTGAGGCACGGGCGGGGGCCGGCGGAGGCGGCGAAGGCGGGCAGGCGGGCGCGGCGACACCGGGCGGGCGGGGCGAGATCTGGCTAGGGAAGCAGGGCAGCTAGGGTTGATGTTGAACGACAACGACTTGAGTTGATGCAGCTTGCCGGGCCGGTTGAACGACTCGAGTTGATTCAGCTTGCGTCGTAGCTTGGGCCTGCTGGCTTGGTAATTAACCCCACGGATGATGATTGCAATGCTTTGTAAGTGTTGCTATTCTGTTACTTGCAACGCATAACATCATGTGTTGCTATGTATCCGTTGTTAAAGGGGTGTTCCTGTTGTAGTGCCTTTTCAAGCATTGTTTAAACTTATTTGTGAGATTGTGGCAATTGGTATTGCTGCTGTTATTTAATTGAATTAAAGTGGAAATGGCTTAGGCCGGGGCGGATGGATGTTTGGTGGGCGCTGGATGCACGAGATCTTGTAAAGTGATTGTTCTGACCTAGTCAAGTAAGGACCGAAGCATATGTTACCATGGACCGAACACTACCGTACAACCACAAGTCTATATGGGTACGACCTGGCTAATTAATTTGTGTGTCTCGTTATTTGCTTCGCCATTTGGTTGAATGTGGGTGCCGGATGTAGACACTCGTAAGGTGCAAGAGGGGGCTTCTGTACTGGGTGGATGGAACCCTAACAGTGGTGAAACCTTAGCGGGCGAAGTTAGTAACGGGGTCGTGTATTGTAAAGGCCTTGTCATGATCTCTCTGTAGGCACACCAAAGGAAGTGTGTTAATTGGATGGCGACAAGAGTCGATCATGTCTTGTGGGTAAAGTTGTACACACTCTGCAGAGTTAAAACTACTTAAGTAGCTGTGCCCACGGTCAAGGGCAGACAAGCTACGCTAGCACATTGTAGATCTTATGGTTTTGTTTTAAATGAAAATGATGGTTTGGGAATCCGTGAGTGGATGGAACTCTCGGATTATGGTTTGGCGGATGGAGCCAGTCAGGTGGTTGGAACCTGTTTAGCTGTTACATCAAATTCAATTATTACTATTCTATTAACGTTTTGTTAAATGATGCTTTGTGAAATTACTGCTGGTATTTTAAAACTAAATCCTGCTTTACGCCAAATGAACCATATTATGCCTTCAATTGTTCAGCCATGCATTATGTTTCGAAGACTTGCGAAGTACATTTTGTACTCACCCTTGCAACTTCCCAACTTTCCACAGAAGAGTGTCTTTGGTCAAGGTGACTACTAATTCTATGCTTGTGGTTATGATGAAGGCGATCCGGACTACTAGGACGCTGCATTCGATCGATTACTGTGGCATATGGATTGGCTCATTATGCTGCTATTTTATTTTCGCTGCTTCTTATTGATCTCAAGTCATGAGGCTGGTTTATTTGTAATAATGTGGCCATAAGGCTAAATCTTTCTGCTTAATTAATATTATTTGATTCATGATATGATTGTGTTATCATCACTGTGTCCACTGTGTGTGTGCTAGCTTTTCCTGGACTAGCACGGATATACACAGAGGGTTCGGATTTGGAAATCCGGTCCGGACACATGACATGGCACTATCTCGACCGACCAATCTAAATCTAATGGTTCACCTTACCGGTGTAGTTCACTATTGGTGCAGCGATGTTGCTTGATCACGAACATTCTCATTCGATCCAACGGTCAGTGAAGCTTCAACCAACAATGGTGGCATGGCGGTGAGGTCCTCACCGAGCTTGGAGGCGATGACCTTGGCAATGGTGTAGCAGCAACCTTCGACGAGTCCAAACCTAGAACCCACACGACGATTTTCAGCTCGACAGTAGTGGAAAATGAAGAAAACAAGCAATTGTGCTTCGGAGACTTCGGTGAGCTCTAGCGCATGAACAGTGGCGGCATGGGTGATGTTGACTAGGGCTATTGGTGTGCAACGAGACAGCAATCCTCAGGCTACTACCCTCTCCTTGAATAGCGTCGATGAACTCACGCAAATCGGAAACCTAACTCTACAAAGGGGCGGAGACGTACTAGCGGTGGACTCCGAGTCCCGATTGGAGACAACAACTAACAGTCATCCGATCCTAGACGAACGATCATGATCCAAGCTGATGTGACACAATCCTAACCTTCCTTATCGGTCTAACGGCCGAGATCTAAAGGAGTCCTGAACCGACATGATCCAATCTAAACTGTTAGTTCAGAATCTTACGGCACGCAAACATTAGGGTTTACGGCCTCAACCACAAATCACAATCGATCCTTTCCGATCCAACGACCGGCTTGACACAAGTGACGCGGCTTGAAGCTGACCGCACGATGCAGATCCAACGGTTGGCTTAAAGGCACACTAACGTAGTCCTAGTGGGTTGCACAACACTGGGCTACACATGCACAATATTGGGCTCTGGTCCAATATTGTTTAAACTATTTTTTATATTTTCCTTTTAAAATAATTTTAGAAATTTGTTTAATTAATTTTAGGCAATAAAAATATCTTGAAAAATCCAAGAAAATTCTCATAATACTTTGAAACATTTTGAACCCAAATAAAATATTTTTAGTGAAACTTTATTTAAATTGTATCTATATATAATTAGTTTTAACCAAAAGGCCAATATAATTAACTTAAAATAAATTCAAATAAAATCTATAAAAATCCAATAAGTCTAGAAAATCACAAAATACACAAATAACAATAAAATAAGATTATAGGCAAATTTTGGGATGTTACAAACCTTCCCCTTAACAGAATCTCGACCCTAATAAGTAACCATTGGGTTCTACTCTTGGTCACTCCGAGTGAAAATAAAATCTATATTTTTAACTCGATCGAGAATAGATCGATGGCCTATGCAATCAAGTCTGTTTTGCAGAAGTAAGTATATTCCTCTAACCTAACACTTTCTGTATTTAACTACGTTTATTTTTCTTGTCTCAATGGAATCTCTCCAATGTATGTAGGGTTTCCTTGTCTTACGTTGCTGAAGGAGGGTGACACGATGACAAGTGCCTAGCATAGGATTTTTTTTAACATCTATTCTTTGTCTCTTAATTTGATTTTCTTTGTTCATAATGTCATCAATAGGGGTGCGATGACCTATGCGGCTTCTACCTCATGCATCACATGCTGATCCTGGTCGGCGGTGCACACGTTTTCCCTAAGGTATATGTACATGCATAATACAGTCAGCCTTTTACATACAAATTTAAAACTTAAATTAGTGCACTCATTTCTATTTTGGAAAAAGATCGATATCACCCTCAAGAGATTAGGAAACAAATATCTCAACAAATTATGAGACCACATATACCAGTGGTACCAGACAGAAGTTCTAGCGAAGGACGGTAGGTTTAGAGACCCAACAGGCTCCTACTAGTCCATATGTAAATAATATTATATCATGTCAATATGATATATGTACTGATTGTTAAGTATGTTTGTGTTCTATATTGTGAACGAATGTGATATGTGTATTGTAAAGTGTTTGTGTTCTATATATTGTGAATGTGATATGCATACTTTGTGTAATCTGTGCTATTTTCGGGAGGATGTACAAGGAACAAACAACACATCACAATCGGCGCACCTATATCACAATCGGTTTCAAGATAGAACCGATTGTTATGTGGGGGAACATCACACTCGGTTCCAAACTAGAACCGATTATGTTGTGGTATCCATCACAATCGGTTTTGAGTTCAGAACTAATTGTGATGACCATTTATCACTATCAGGTGAAAACTGACTGCGATAGCACATCCTCATCACTCTCTAATGATTTTGTATCACTACCAAAACCGACTATAATAACGAAAAAAACCGATTATGGTGTACATTTCTGTAGTGGTGTAATCTGCTGGTAGATGGTAGAATGTTCCCTTTTTTATGTTTCTTGTGAATAATGGTCCAGATTGAGTTGGTGACAAAAGCTCGACAGCATTATATTTCTTCAAAATAATCTGTCGTCTCCATTAAGTTGCTCAACTCATAACTATCTAAGATTATGTATTTGGCCAAATCTTGTGCATTTGTGTGGGGCTCTTGTCTCCTACCTATACGTGGTAACGGTTGCTGTGTAGCTGCAACGAATTTCCCTCTATCGGTCCTTAGCCCCAGCCCCCGGCATGCATTCAGAATTTTTGTTCCGCTATTCTTGTGTACTACATTTCGCTGCCTCAAATGTTCAAGCTGCAATGCATAGCTGGAAAGAATGGGACCTAAAGCTCCCATCCTGAAATGATGGTACAGATATTCGATTTGTCTTCAAAAAGAAAAGAATCAAATAAAGAACAAAAGGAGATGAAAATGATTCGTGTGTCACAATAGATACCCAAACGGTTGTGGCTGCTTTAGGTGAATACCTAGTTTCTTTACGAATGTGTCTCTCTCCAGTTAATTGTTGCTTAGCTTACCATCGGCTTCGGCTATCTTAATTTCATACATCATTTCGGCTAATCAGGCAACAGAACAGGCTCAGTGATGGAAATTGGAAAGGGAAAGACTGCTGGATTGGAAAGAGGACGACACAACCATCACAGTCCAGAAGATTACCAGGGATGCCAGTGCAAACTTAGTCCCAGAGTCTGATGGAGAAGAGATATAAATATGAGATAATTGCTTATTTGCCACTGAAAGTTGGCCGGTTCCCCAAACTGCCATCGCGAAGATTGTCTTCCCTCCATTGCCATCCGATCTCAAATTGCCTTCCCAAAATGCCACCGCCGTCCATTTGGCTGTGAACTGACCGTTTGCTGGCACGCGAAAAGACCGAGTTGCCCCTGTGTGCTAACTTGGACGGCGAAATGAATTCAAAATATTTAAAAGCCTAGAAATATTTTATTTAAATTCTAAATAACCCAAGGAACCACTCCAAAAAATTTCATAAATTTTTGAATTTATTTAGTGCTTCTAAAAAATCAAAATTTAGATTCTTTCATTTAGATAGAATCGCTAAAAGATTTTTCCAGAAAATCACAGAGCTTCTCATGCTCTCAAATTTTTACAGAAATGTTAGTACTCTCTTAAGATCATCTCCAAAAATTTTCATAAAATTCTAAGTACATTTGATAGATTTAAATTAGGCAATTCTTTCATTAAGACAGAATCACTAAACGATTTTTCCAGAAAATCACAGAGTTGCTCATGCTCTCAAATTTTTACAGA
Source organism: Guadua angustifolia (assembly GCA_036346375.1). Lineage (NCBI taxonomy): Eukaryota > Viridiplantae > Streptophyta > Magnoliopsida > Poales > Poaceae > Guadua > Guadua angustifolia. The sequence continues at coordinate 19,166,701 of CM070516.1, read as the reverse complement.
AATGTTAGTACTCTCTTAAGATCATCTCCAAAAATTTTCATAAAATTCTAAGCACATTTGATAGATTTAAATAGGGCAGCACACTCAAAAGGAGGACAATTTGGTCTTTTCGCGTGTCAACTAACGGTCAGTTCACAGCCAAATGGATGGCGGTGGCATTTTGGGAAGGCAATTTGAGATCGGATGGCAATGGAGGGAAGATAATCTTCGCGATGGCATTTTGGGGAACCGGCCAACTTTCAGTGGCAAATAAGCGATTTACTCTATAAATATATCCATTACACAGGCCGGCTGCAGCAACAAATAATCAATGCAGAAGATCAGTGCAGCATTGCTAGCACAAACAAACATTTTTACAGGCTTCAAAATGTTGGATTAGTGTTGAAATTTCACCTATGTATTCTGCGGCCAGACATATAAGTTCTTCAGTTCTGTATGAATTTTCAGTTATCTCACCTCTCAAGTTAAGCAAATAAAGTCTGTACAGCAAGAGGTTTTCCCGTATAGCTCTGAAAAGCAACAAACAAGTTTCCCGAAGACACCACGATCAGATTTGTTATCAATCTTTCGACCTCGTGGATTCGTGAGGCTTGAGCTCGAATTCTCGCTCCCGGTCCATTGGAATCCCCAGCATGCAAGTTTCCATCACGTACGTGGCTCCCCGATCGACTAATCACTAAAGAAAGACCTCAGCACGTGCACTTTTTTTTTCTGCTCATCTTTGCGTGCTGCCAGAGACAACCAGCATATTTCTACTACTTATTGTTAGAGTTAATTTCGTAACTGAGACGAACTCGTCTTCATGTAGTCTGTGATATGTCTTTTTATAGTCAATTTTCAAACCGTATATGATATGTGTCGTATTATCACTAATACATGATTACAGACGGCCTAAAAAACCATCTATGATGATGTTTTTTAACCATATGTAATAGCCTTCTGTGTAGTAGTGCTCGTCTCTATTTGCCATACAGGATACGGATCAGTAGGAGGACAATAGGTCTATTTAATAGGATCCTTGTACTCTATTCAATGAGAAAAGCAAGAAGCAAGGAAGAGAGTAAGAAAACTTGAAAAGGTGCTAGTTGTGTTGCACCATCGAAATATTTATATTCGTGAGTTCTTATCCTAGCTTGTTTTTTGCCATCGTACATGTGTGTTGATCCGAGCTAAAACCAACACTTATAAATAGTGAAGCCGAAGCTTTTTTAGCCCCTAACACAATTTTGTAGCAAATCTAGTCCATGCGCTTTTTTTCACAAAAATGGCTCATCTCTAACCACAGAAAGCATGACAGGTGATACGTGTCGCATGCTATACCTATGTACCACGACAGATGGCCGGGCCAATGGTAGCATGGCGACTACGACAGAGAGAGAAGAAAAGGGGGGAAGAGTAAAAATTGATAAAATGACACCCCTAACATTGCCATTCGCTAAAATGCCACTCTTCTCTTATTGACGTGTGGGACCTTCTGTGTCTATGATAATGGGCCTGAGTGGTATTTTAGCGAAGGGCAATGTTAGAGGTGGCAAAATATCAATTCTCCTGGGAGAAGATGCTACCTAAGCTAGGGCACGGTGACAGGACCACTTAACCGTTTGCTACCTAAGCTAGGGCTCTTGGAGTGCTCGGCTTCATAAATACTAAGGAACCAGAGCGACGACTAGCGAGACAACTAGTAATAACCTGGTGGTAATGGCACCTACCAAAACAGAGCAACCTGCTGGTGATGGCCCGCCCAAAACTGCAAATGCACCAGCGGCCACCATATGTCCCGAGCTGTTCATGGCTGCTCGCCACGGCAAGAGCGAGACGCTGAAGAATGTTCTCAACGAGGAAAGCCTTTGGGCAGAAGTCGTCGTGGAAGTTGATCGGCCTCAACCCTCTAGAGCCTTGCCCCTGGAGGGGGTGACCATTGAGGGGACCGAGGTGTTCATGGCTGCTCGCCACGGCAAGAGCGAGACGCTGAAGAATGTTCTCAACGACAACGAGGAAAGCGTTTGGGCAGAAGTCGTCGTGGAAGTTGATCGGCCTAAACCCTCTAGAGCCTTGCCCCTGGAGGGGGTGACCATGGAGGGGAACTCCGTGCTCCACATCTTAGCTGCATCTGGGGACGGCGAGGAGTTCCTGGAGTGCGCAACGGCGATTCACGCCAAGGCCAAGCACCTCCTGGACGCGTCCAACAAGAAGGGTGATACGCCCTTGCATTGCGCCGCCAGAGTTGGGAGGATTAAGATGGTCTCTCGCCTCATCGATCTGGCGAGACGCGAGGATGGCGGCGATGCAAGGGTGAAAGTGGTGCTGAGAAAGCAGAACGAACAAAGCGAGACGGCCCTGCACGAGGCGCTCCGCTTGGCCGACGGGAAAATGGTCAAGGAAATGGTGGAGTTGTTAATGTCGGCGGATGCAGAATTGGCTCGTTTTCCGCGTGCCAACGGCAGCTCGCCATTGTACCTGGCCGTCTTGCTAAGGCATGATGATATCGCGGAGCAAATGTATGCAAAGGACAACCAGCTATCATACTCTGGACCGGATGGACAAAGCGTCTTGCATGTTGCAATTCGAAGGAGCCTAAGTGAGTGCTAGATTATTTTTTTACTTTTATGACTATTAATACCCAATTTGTTCAAGAATATGTGATATTTTGCACATTGGATCTCCAAAAACATATAACTTTTTAGATGAACTAGCTAAATTTCCCACGTAATTGCGAGGCTAGATATTATAATACCTACCAAAACAAAGTTATAATTGTTATCCAATTATAATACTTTAAATTGTTGAAAATACAATTGTATTTCTTGTACTATTTTAATAGCTCCCATATACAACTCATTAATCGACACCGGCCAATATGATCTAGACCCATCAGAACGCATGGTGTAGATTTTTTTCCCTCCAATTAATGTGGTAATTTCTCAGCTTTGAGAATAAATATTGTGGCTTCTATTGTCTTTTCTTCAATAATATATAATAGTATAAAGTATGTTCCTAAAAAATATAGAATTATTATATTATGAAAAAAATCATGACTAACCTAATGATATCATTTTTGCATGACTAACCTAAATAGTTTTTTAATATTAGTAGTCAAAGTTAAATTAAGAAGTTTGACTGCACACTTTCTAAAATATCATATATTGGAATTGAATGGAGTGCTCGGTTATTGCATTCTTACCATAGGATACCACATTCTAATTTGTGATGTCTAGGTTACACCTGAGTATTTTTTGTTGAAGACCATTTACTTTTTCAGTACTTATAGTTATGTGTCCGTGTGTTACAACGGAAACTCAATTTGGAATAAAAAATTTATTTGCAGAGAGCACTAACCTTGTCTGAATGATACATTCACTTTGAATGTGCAATAGTTGAATGTTTAAATCAATTCATCGAAGCATACAAATTCCAAACACCTGTTTACAAATTTGTTCTTAAAATTATCTTTAATTTTGCAATCTGAAGGCCCTAACGTTACAAAATACTTTGTAAATTTTATATACACATAAGTACTCATTATGTCATTGCTGGCCTCCCGGCACCGCATTGCTAGGAGCAGCACATCGTCGGGGTCTCTCATGTACTCCTCCTCCGTCCCCTTCTCCATCTCCGCCGCCTCCTTGTGGGGTCTCTCATGTACTCCTCCTCTATCCCCTTCTCCATCTCCGCCGCCTCCTCGTGCTCCAATGTCAATGGCGCAACGGGGGGCTTGTCGGCGGTGGTAGCAGACTGCTCCAGCTACATATTCAGGAGGGGTGTGTCATCCATGGGCAAGTAAACCAACCCTAGATTTGGTTGTGGCGTGGTGAGATTTTTTTTTTCCTTGTGTGGGTTTGGTTTTGTGGGAAGAGATGAGAGAGTTTGAATCGAAGGAGGAAGCGATGAGCGAGCAGAGGACAGTGGGGCGAGTCGTGGAACACTGTAACGGAACGTAAATCTCCTTCCATCTCTGTCATTTGTGCCAGATCTAATGGATCAAGTACTCTGAAGGAGAACGGATGACCGCTACTAACTTCTAATTAGAAGTAGTAGAGACAACAGTCATCTGGTGGATCTCATCGATTTTCTTTCTTTCCTTGTACACTCCCTCGTATGCCGTGTCCTCCCTAAAAACACAGTGCTCAACGTAACAGCGAACTGCATCTCAATTAGGCTGTTCCATTTGTATAATGTTTTTTTGTCATCGGATATTCATATATTCTTATCTGTCTATTCTTATCAAAATTGTAGGGATGACAAAGAATTTACTGAAATGGAACAAGGACCTGACCAAACAAGGGGACTGCAGCGGAAGTACGCCTTTGCACTTTGCAGCATCATGGGGGGATCGTGAGGAAGTCGAGCTAGTATTAAAAGCTGACAGATCTTCAGCATATCAGTCTGACAACAATGGGTCGTTCCCCATACATGTGGCAACCATGGCAAGCAGGATCAATGTAGTTCGTGTATTGCTCGCAGAATGCCCCGACTGCGCTGAACTGCGAGATGAACAGGGCAGAACCTTCTTCCATGTTGCTGTCTACAAGCAAAACCCTGCAATTATTAGGTGCGCTTTTCGTGTACCCAGGTTTCTATCAATCGTAAATATGCAGGACAATGAAGGCAACACTGGTCTACACCTGGCTGTCGAGTTCGAGAGCTTACGGGTTTTCTATCGTTTAATGTGGAAGAAGGAAGTTCGGTTAGATTTACCAAATTACAAGGGGCAAACTGCGTTGGATATTTCGATGAGCAAGCAGCCCACAGGAATCACTTTTGGGTTGGTAAGTATCTATCTATCAATAGTAATTAGAGGTCCTATACCCCATGCTAATTCTAGGAAAAAAACAAATTCTAATAATAATCGGAAAAGCAGAAATTCCAATATTAATTAAAAATTATCGAGACCATCTAACTTTTAGAGTCTAGATCTAACACTTATGAAGTAACATAATAATAAAAACTGAATTGTAGAAATGGCTACCCCGTGTAGCTAGGTGTAGGGGTTAAAATAGCCATAAATTTCATAAGAAACAATCAAATTCGTGCAGGAATTGATAAATTAAATTTTGAGTTTCAAACCGTGCTCACGTAAAAGAATAATATTAAAAATTTATGTATTAATGTAGGGACCCAGAATACAATTCCGATCCCTATGTGTGTACCGTGCTAGTCCCACAATCAATTGCTAGCACACACATCCAATATTAACGTATCACATCCATACTCAACAAATAAACAACCACTCTACTACAAAACACCACATCACAGATGGTTTTATGAACCGTCTGTATAAGGAAGGCTTCCCCTAGGATGTCACTCATCCTAATACTACTAATACTACTCTCGTCTAAAAACGCTCAACTTCATAATTCTGATCAGATCCGGATGTTTTTAATACTACTAATACTACTCTCGTCTAAGAATGCTCAACTTCATAATTCTGATCGGATCTGGACCACACGTGTAGTCTTCCCAGGAGGTCACCCATCCTATTACTACTCTCGTCCAAGCATGCTTAACTTCAAAGTTCTTATAAGATCCAGTACTTTAGTGGTGGTATAATAACATCTGACATATAATACGTCCCTCCTCCTTTTAACCCCGTGAAGTACCTGAACACTGATTTTCAATTATTTCAAATTAGCAAACTATAGAGGTAACTAGCAAATTTAAAACTTTCAAATTTATTTTCCATACTTTGACTATTAATGATGCTTGCAATATATGGCCATTACTATTCACGGAACTTGTAAAAACACCATAACTTTTGACTCGTGCCTTCGATTTTGGTGTTCTTGAGCTTTCCGGAAACATCACACGATGAGCTCTCCAATTATATTCTTTTGGGCACTGATTCTAGTTTGCAAATAAGAAATCCGACCACTTTTGTTAAAATGGTCATAACTTTTAACTCGTAACTTCAATCAGGGAGTTCTTTGGCTTGTTTGAAATATAACAAAAAGTAGCACCCGAATTTTATAACTATGGCAAAATCAAATGGTCGATCCTGATAGTTTGTGTGAGTGCGTGCGTGGCGACGGAATTCCAAAAAAGTCGTTTAGAGCCTCAAAACGGCCACCGAAGTTTTGAATCTGTTTTGGTCGTTCTTTTCAATTATTGCAAATAAAATATTAGTTCTAATTATTTCAAATGTAATATTATTTAATTTCAATTCTTTCAAATTAGAAGGCAGGTGAGGTAATTAGCAATATTGAAAATTTTCTATTTTTTTATTATTTGTAGTGGTTTTAAATTAAAACCATCTGTGATGAGGTGAATATCACAAACGGTTTTTGGCTAGAATCGTCTGTGATGTTCACCTCATCACAGACGATTTTATCCACAAACCGTCTGTGATAAAAGCGAGAACTTCACAGACGGTTTGTAGATAAAACCATCTATGATGAGGAAATATCACAAACGGTTTTATCAACAAACTATCTGTGATGAAAGCAAGAACTTCACAGGTGGTTTTTGACTAGAACCATCTATGATGTTCACCTCATCACAGATGGTTTTTGGCTAAAACCGTCTATGAAGTTCTCGCTTTCATCACAGACGGTTTGTAGATAAAATCGTCTGTGATAATTTTTCATCACAGACGGTTTTATCTACAAACCGTCTATAAAGTTCTCACTTTTATCACAGACGGTTTGTAGATAAAATCGTCTGTGATGATCCGACATCACAAACAGCTTTAACCACAAAACGTCTGCGATTTGTCCGAAACACATCATAGACGGTTTTCATAAAAAACAGTCTGTGATGATGTGTCTAATATAATCCTTTTTGTAGTAGTGAACGTAGTAGTGTACATGACATGCTTTTACAATAAAAGAGCTGACCAGCCAAATAGTTCAAATAACAATAGTTGAAAATGCAAACGATGGTAAAGAGGCAGCAAAAGGACACCAAGACTAGCAATCATGCTTCAGTCCAACCATAGGTAACTGACTACGGTTAAACCTAGCAATCAGTGTCATCATCTCGAAAACCCATGGCATAGAAATAACCTATGTTGGATCTTCTTCCACATATGTTCAACAACCGTAAGTACGAAATCATACTCCGCAATACTTTTAAACGAAGGTTACATAGCATACAAGGCTATGTCAAAGTGAGATGGCAATCCAACCTAGTTTTCCATTTATTCATAAAAGCATTTCATTCACAATAACAAATAATAGATTGCAATCTAAAGCCGTAAGAGCATTTGACTATTGTAAGTAAATAATATCAAGGCATAAATAGCATAATTGAATATGGGGCCTACTGCCCTAAAAGTAAGAGAGCGAGAATTTCCCATTGCTGACCAAGATAAGCATAGATTTACCGTGAACTCCTTCCCCTAAACCATTTTTGTAAACATAAAACTATGAAGGTGTGGATGATTCACTAAGTTGTCCATAACTTAGCACACAGCTAGTCGAATAAATTTACACTTCCAAAGGTTTTACAACTTTACCCATATGACATAAGCATCCAGTGGCTAAGCTAGGATGAAAATAGAGAGTGGGCTCAAAGCCTCATAGAACTAAATTAAATTGAGGCAAGCATAGCAAATATAGTCTTGTGCAATTAAAATTCATACATGAATAAAAGAGAAGCATAGCAAAAAAGTAAAAAACAATGAAAGTACCTCACTAATGGAAAGGCATCCCAAAAACACATGAATATGTGTCCAATCCAAAGCGATTTGTATATCAAAATTTGCAAAATTAGTGATACAATAGTAACTTATAAATGATTATGAACAATCAAAATGAAAGAAACATACCACTAAGGCATTAGCTTGAATCACGAGGCAAATTCATTCTTGAATTGCTTATGAAATAATTACGCAAAGCTTATTTCTCTATTATTGAAAATCTATGAATAAATAGAAATATAAATATGTAAGCGTTGTAATACAACTATATTACCAACAACAGAGCCTAGTTAAGACTTAAAAATTATTGAGTGTGTAACCGTATAACAGTATGAGTGTGTAACATTTGATAGTATATATTATATTACTAATTTACTATAATAACAAAATAGTCAATTAGCAAACCAACCTACCAAGCTCCCTACTCGGCTAGTCCCTAGTCAATTAGTCATCTCTTCGGTCCTTCCATGTTAGGTTGCTAGGGCTACCATTTACCTGTTCGACTGTGAGCTGTCCCTAGTGGATGTGGAGGCGGTCCAGGTCTGACCGACTGTCCCTAGTGGCTGGCGTCCACCCGACCAACAGCCCTACAGTTCCTCAGCTTGTCCTCTCTTAGTCTCTTCCCTTGTGTTGTGGCGCCAGCAGCTTCTCCAAGCCCCTGAGGTGATCTAGATCTAGCCCACTGGCCACAGGGCCACAGCTTGTCCTCTTCTCCAGTGGGTGGCCTCGGCTTCTCTTCTCGGCTGCACCGCCGCCACGCCTTCTCTTCTCGGCTATGCCGCCCGCACACCTGAACGGCTGCACCGCTCCACATCTTGACACGGCGCCCCCTGCACAGCTTCTACACTGATGTAGGCCGTCGACTCCTCAAACCTCATGTGGGCTCTCTTGTGCTAATTGGATCAGGGATTGGGGAGGAACATGTGGAATTGGATTAGGGATTTGGGGATGGCCAGTAGGGGTGGTGGTCAGTGAGGCCTTGTGGGCTTCAACGAAGGCCCATGAACCAGTGTCCCTATCAACCATCCTTTTCTTCAGTTCTTCCTCCTGCAGCTCAGCCAACGCCCACGGAGGATTGTCGTTGCAAGTAGTCAAAGGCACTGAGGTTGCTATCCTAGTGACAGTGTAGGGTAGGCTCAGACTTGATGGAGCCGCCTCCCTTGGATTTGCCCCTGTAAACATCCCACCACGTGTAAACATATATTAGACTCCTTATCATTGGTGGTTTTCAAAAATCGTTTGTGATGAAGTGTCATCACAGACAGTTTTTTGCAAAAACAGTTGGTGATGAGTCTTGGGCACATCACCGATGGTTTTTTGCTAAAACTGTCTGTGATGAGAGGAGCATCACAAACGGTTTTAGTCAAAAACCATTTGTGATATTACCCCCTTCATCACAGACAGTTTTTGGCTAAAACCGTCTGTGATGAGGGCCACACACAATTTGTGATGTTACCCCCCTTATCACCCGGCACTACTACAGAAAACATCATCACAGACGGTTCACAAACGTCATCAGAGACGGTTTTGTGAACCGTCAAGAACAATAAGTCTGTGATGAAGGAGATCATCAGAGACGGTTCTCTACCCGTCTGAGAAAATATATATCACAGACGGTTGTATTAATAAACCGTCTGTGAAATTTAATTATCACAGATGGTTATGATTTGAAACCGTCTGTGATAACTAAATATCATAGACGGTTTAAAATTACAACCGCTGTGATAACTAAATATCACGAGCGGTTTCAAATCACAACCGCTCGTGATATTAACTTATCACGACGGTTTCAAATCATAACCGTCTATGATATGAACTTATCGCTGAGCGGTTTCAAATAAGAATCGCTCAGTGATGACCTTTTTTTCATTTCTACTCCACATGCCTCAAATTTCCATCGATTTTACTCAACGAAAAGAAGATGCTTTGGTTATAGATAAGTACGCCTTGCTTCTTCCAGTTGCTTTCACCGCCCATTTTCCTCCCTGGGCCTCTTTCTCCATTCAAGTCTGGTGTTCTAAAGTCCTTCCGCATGGAAGACCCGACTTGCAATCACATTTGTTCAATCTTTTAATTACCCTACCTAAAGTAATCTATCAAGTACATCTACAATTTTTACCAAAGTACCATGTTCGATCTCCCACCGGCACGACGGTGACGCAGATAAGAGCATGTCGTCTGCATTTCAGACCGTGGCACTACGGTGACTCAGAAGCCACTTCAGATGGCATGAAGCAAATCACACACTCTAGTATGTCCGGCTCGATGGAGAAGACCGTGGTTGCTGCCGCCTCACCATGCCGCTCAAGGGTCTTGGTTGATTTATTAGTCGAGTTCCATCAACATTATCATAAGAAGGAGAAAAGCGCTACAAATGTTTATATTTTAAGTCTATCCCGATCGGACAAATCTGCTGCCTCAATGCATATAGGAAGTGCAGATATTCAATTACAACATCTATAACTCGGCCGTGGTCTCGTAAATATTGTTGCAGAATACCTAAGTAGATGGAAATTTCGAACAACAAACCATAAATAATGGAGGTTCTCGCGAGGGTGTAGAAAACATCTAGTTCCAACAAGCAAGACATTGTTAAGTTGTTGCATTCAAGATGAGCAAATATGTATTAAGGATAATATCATGTGACAATACAATGAATCGTACAAACAAGAATAACCGCAAGTTTTTGACAATTGTACAACTCCAGAAGTTATCAGGCTGCGTGAAACGCGCCTTTTTTATTTATTACTTTGGTGAGCAGGAAGCAACAAACTCTCCCTCTAATGTTGCTCAATTGGGCCTCACCAACGCAGCTTTTAACTGATCGCTACATTTTTTAGCTTATTTATGGTTTGCATGTTGTAGCAAACATAAAATCCACATAGGTTATTTCCCTGACCTTGCTGTTGGCACTGCAAATAAAACCTACGGTTAGTTCTAGAGTCACTATTACGGGGTTTGATATAGAATTGTTGTGTATAGCGGATACCGGAAAGTTCAAATCATGCTGTAGTTTAGCCCAATCTTTCACGTGTTTGAACGCTCTACAAGATTGCAAAAGGTTAGCCTAAGCCATTCCAATAGCAATATAAACCTGGAACAACTTACACGACCATGTACGTAGGAAACGTGATTACCTGGTGAGTAATTTTGTGATAGGTGTCAAGTCGTGGTTTCCGCCACGTCCGGAATCAAGGTACTTAACCCGGTTTGTGGCTGGTTCAATTACAATTAGAACCCAGTGAAACCTACACAGGTATATCACAATGGACAATGAACGAAACAGAGTTGTGTGCACGGTACAGACCAAAGTATAGCATGTGGTAGCACTTACGCATTCTCGGGTTATAGGGTATAAGTATGAATTCTTTATCGCTTTTGTGCTAGCAATGCCTCTATCACGATTTCTCGACCATGTTTATATCCAGTCCATTGTTTGCTTTGAGACTATATGTGGGTCGAGGAAACCGATCGATTGTTGCCGCCGTGTCGCTTCAGGTTGCATGTATCTATATATACAAAGGCTTAATTATATATATATTGGAGGACAATTATCACTATTAGATTTAATGTAGACCGTGATAGCACACACTTACAAGGTCCAAGATCTTATGAGTGCGGCCGAGGGCGCCGAGGTTGTAGAGATGGAACAAGTCCGAAAATCGACCGTGAAGTAGCCCCCACGAAGTCGTTGAATAGATGTTCATACTTGAACTTAACGCCGATACTTGTTGTACGCTCACGCCTCGCTTTCCACTTGTTGCATGTACCAAGTATGCAATTGTTGGCAAGCTATACCAAGTGAAGTTACGCTGCCTTCGTTAGTAACGGCTCTCCTAGCTTATATTTTTAGCCAACTCGGCAGATGGATAGTCGACTTGTTCTTGCCCTTCTTTCTTCTCGCTTGCCCTTGCCTTTCTTTGTTTTGTATGAACCCTTCACGGAGAGAAATGGGCAGGAAAGAGGTCAACATTATGTACATCAAGTGGAGTCTGTTTGACGATCACGATTTGGTAGCCAACCGATCGACGGCGATACAATAGGCGTAATGAGATCGTCATGTTGTTGCATGACGTAAAGGCGACTCAGGAGATGTCGCCGCTAGGCCATTGGATGAATGTGCCAATGGCATCCCCAAGTTTCACGATCTCGCTGCTTACGGCTTTTGTAGATCGACAATTTTGAAACTATCAAATACCCCGCCCACATTGACCTTGGTGAAACCCGGCGCTATCATGGTACCGTGCACCATGGTCCCTTAGTGGATGCATATGCCATGCCCCAAGCAGCCGCCGAGGAACGGTGCCATTGTTAATTCTCACTTGAGATTGAATCATGGCCACCTTAATGTCACATACGTGATAAGTCCCGCTATGTTCATCTATGTCACTTGGAGGAACGGATGCACACTGCTCTTACGCAGGCGATGGGGCTGACTTATGACATACTTCTAGGGCTTGTACAAGATTTCTTTCTTGATTGGTGAGCCTTTCCTCGAGGATTCTTATCATTTCATAAAATTCTTCTCTCAATTCTCCCTCAACTCTTCTCTCAACTCTCCTCTCAACTTGTCCTCCAAATTCTTTATAAGATTTGACTCGCTCGGCTTTAGTTCTCTTCTTACTTTGTTATATGTGGAAGTCTTCGAATCCAGTTTTCCATGGAACAAAAACCCCTATGCCTCTTGTACGCACTGTGGTGTTCCTTGTTTCCCAAGGCCATGGATAAAGGCATCTTTCTCCCCGCTCGCAAAAAGAGCCATCGGCCGATTGTGTACTCAACGCCACCGCAAGATCTCGACAAGTTATTTCACTTATGAAGTCATGGACTAATTACGTAAAATTGGTAGTTCGATTTATATATTACCAAGCATTGGCGCACTTCCTCGTCCGCTGGGGTTTACGAAGGAGACGGTTGTGGAGGATGTGGCGAAGACCTCGCTTCTTAGCCGCCTCCGCACGTGGATCTGTGATTGCCGGAAATGGCGAGATACCTCCTCGCCCTCCCCGCCCCATTGCGCTCTCTTCCTCGCAGAGCGCAGCGCCGAAGTCTGTGGGGTGAGTGTTCCTTGCCTCGCAAGGCCTTGTTTGCTTCACTTTGACGCATTAATTCGCTCGTCGCCTTCATCTCAACAAAACGCCGCCACGTGTCCAAGATCAATGAACCCATACTTAGAGTATGGATCTATATTCTTCTTGACGTAGTTCACTAAAAGCGATGCTTGAAGGTCTTCCATGCCTTTCTCGCCGCAGCAAAGGCATACCGTCGCACTAGGGGAGCGAATTCTTCCGAATGTTGAACGATGAAAGAACTTCCGTCAAGAAGGCATTGCGAGCCTCAATAGTCACCAACCTCCAGAAGATAGCGTGATCGAAACCCGCTCCGTGCTACTATCCCGCACATACTCAAATGCATTCGCTACCTTTTTGGCTTTCTAGGGCCCCATCCTTGGATCGATCTCTCGTAATGGTATATCGGTCTGCTGGCCTTTTGTTTGGTCCTCTTGCAGCTGGGTCGATTCTTCTTTTGAGGGCACATCATGTCCTTCGACGATGGATTAGAGGACTACATCTTCTTTATAAGTTAAAATAGTTTCAAAGTAACTAAAAGAGAAGAACAAATAAAATCAAATTAGAGTGAATAAGTTTGTGGATACCATGGCTTGTTATTAGCCTTTTAAAAGAACTAGCCTAAATGGCTTGTTATTAGCCTTTTAAAAGAACTAGCCTAAATGGCTTGTTATTATCCTTTTAGCAAAAGAAGCGAAATAGGAAGTTGCCGAACTTAATAAAAATTTCGGCAGCACCTCCCCTAAAACTAGGACATCCACACAGCAGACAAGCAGAAATAAGTGCGAGTATAAGAGCAAGACTTTCCTTTGAAGCATATATATGAGAATACATAATTCACACACAAGAGGTATGACATAAACAAGATAACACAAAGGACTAGCATATAAGCAACTTTGTTCTCAGATTATCTAAATTGATGGGTTGTTTTAATTAAGAACCCTCCAACATCAATTTGAACAATATATCACAGGGTATACAAATATGAGATTAGTGAATCTACGCAATTCAAAGATCGGTTAAGAAAATTGATTCACTAGAACTCAACTATGGACTATGAAAAGCTACCTGAACAAAGATGACAAGCGAACTAGGAGGTTGCCGAACTTAATAAAAATTTCAAAAGACCTCCCTAAAACTAGGACATCCACACACAGACAAGCGTAAATAAGTACGAGTATAAGAGCTGAATCACGACATGATAGCATATCACATGTACAAAGAAGCAACACTGACCAAGTTGAATTCTAGACACAATGATCTAAACAGTGCTGAATCACAGAAGGAACTCACTAACTCGCAGATCAATATAGCCTCATTTAATTGAATCATCATCGAGCAGTAGTAGTAGAACAAAATCAGAGCCTCCAGATCGAGAAACGACCTCTAGCTCGATGGCTAGTCCCCCAGAAATACTCGATCGGTTCACTGATACTCATAGAGCAGTACCAATCACCCATAGCCAACAAAAAGAAAGAAAGAAAGAAAGATGCGCAAAGACATTTACACCGTAACAAAGACCGATCGCTGTTCGGGAAGAGAGGCAGCACGACAATGGGGAGCATGTCGCCGGGGAGGACGACGATGGGGAGGTCACCGAGGGGAGGACGCCGAGGGGAGCACGTCATTGCAGGGGAGGACGACGATGGGGAGCACGCCGATGCCGGGAGGACGCCAAGGGGAGGACGCCGAGGGGAGGACGCCGAGGGGAGGACGCCGGAGGGGGAGGACGCCAGGGGAGAACGCCGGGAGGGGAGGACGCCGGAGAGGGAGGCCGCCATGGGACACAAACGCCTCAAATAGTTAGGGTTTGCCACAGGAATGAGCCTCAAGCAAGGAGATATATAGAGAGAGCACATCACGCATTTATTCTAAAATATAACGGTTCGTGATGTATTATCATAGACGGTTCTATAATAGAACAGCGATGCATGATGGATATATCACAGACGGTTCTATAATAGAACGGTCTGTGATGTTGAGATATCACGGACGGTTATACAATAGAACCGTCTGTGATGTTGAGATATCACGGACGGTTATATAATAGAACCGTCTGTGACAAATAAGATCACAGACTGTTATGTTAAAGAACCGTCTGTGATATGTACTGCTCATCGACATTCGCTTGTTTGCCTGGGCCACCGACTCTTGTCTGTGCCACTTTGTTGTATCTTCGGGAAAGTTGTCGTTAATGTAATATAGATCTGATCTTGTGGTTGATGTGGAGATTCTAATCCTCAATTCAAACCCTAAAATCTGAGAGCAATCACATACAACTATTTCCATATTGCCAAAGTAGACATGATCGATTCTATTCTTGTTTGCCATAGTCTACATAATTTATTTCTTGTCATCAATTATGTCCGAATGGCCATCTTTGAATCATGTATGTGGAATCATATTGATATTAAGGAATAAATACGCGTTTCATACTTGCATCTTTTCCATCAATCCAGATGCTTCACAAGCTACTTACAAAGATCATCACAATCCTATATACATAATTCAGATGTTTCACAAGCTACTTACAAAGATCATCACAATCATATGTACAAAGCATGATGGGTCGATCATCTTTACAATAGCATTAATGTAATATTATTACACATGAAAATTAGTAAGCATGATGACAATGCACCCTTCTCATAACTACGCCACCACATGCTTATTCTTTTGTACGAAAATTAGCCCTTGATGATGATCGACGCGTGTGTAGCTTGCTTCCTCATGTTGTTCTTCCGGGACCGTGGATGTCATTTTCGATAGGTGGCAACTCATCAAATTGATTGTACTCTTCCTCATCTACTACATTCTCAACACCGACAATTCTCCTTTTTCCTCAAGAACTACGTGGCGCTTCTTGTTGGACGGTCGGTTACATAGAAGACTTGAACAACTTGGTTAGCGAGTACGAATGGTTCATCTTGGTATCCGACACGTTCGAGGTCCACAGTAGTGATGCCATTCCTGTCAACCTTCACGTGCTAGAGGTGGACCCAACGGCACCGAAATAGGGGAATCTTGAAAAGTACGTAGTCGAGCTCCCATATCTCCTCTATGAACCCATAGTAGGAGCTCCTCGTCAACCCAGCGGTATTATTGAATGCATCTATGCGACATCGCTGTTCGGTTTGTGCTCTTCATATCCTCGATCTCTCGTAAAATGTGTACCCATTTAAGTCATATCCTTTCCATGTGACAACCGTAAAAGTTGGTCCTTTGCCAACCATGTCAGTGTCATCCGACGAGCTCCTAGTGATAGGTCGCCCTTCAACCATTTGTTGAATCAAGGTTATGTTGTCTCGTGATCCAAGACTCGCCGCGGCCGGATTCTCTTGCCTTAGCCATTGCTTGTGCTCGACGATATAGGCGGACATTACTGCCATGTGTTGCAAAACCGTGAAATGGGCTCGAGCATACGCAACCAATCAGCGTGATTGCTTTCTTCCGATGGTCCCGATACCTCGAGCCTCCCCTCATGGCGAGATCGAGGCACACCTATTGGTTCGACCTGGGCCATGTAATCCACACGAACTCGACGGCCTCTTCTGTTGCATAACCTTCGACAATGCTACCCTTCGGACGAGATCGATTCCGTATGTAAGACTTGAGAATTCCCATGTACCTCTCGAACGGGTACATGCTATGTAGGAACACTAGCCCACATATCTTTATCTCTGTCACAAGGTGAACAATGAGATGGACCATGATATCGAAAAATGATGGAGGGAAATATATCTCAAGATTACATAGAGTCATCACCACCTCGATTTGCAGAGCATCTAGTCCTTCGATCGATGACCTTCCGAGCGATTGTGTTAAAGAAATAACACGCCCTAGTGATTGTCTCTGACCTTGACCGCAAAATACTTCTAATTGCGACAGGAGCATCTGCGGTCATCCGCACATGACAATCATGAGACTTCATGCGGTTAATTTCAAATCATGCAACTAAACAAGTCTCCTCATGTTGAGGAGTAACTTAGGACGGAACTTTCACACCATGCAAGCATCGCACGCTTCAGCTTCTTTGGCCTTTGACAGAGTATAACAAGCGAGTGTTCCAAGCACGCACGGCCTTTATCGCCTCTTTCGTGCTAACTCGGGTCTTATGCCCATATCGACCAAGTCAAGCCGTGCGTTGATACCATCCTTTGTTTTACCCTTAATGTTGAGTAAGAGACCAATCACGCCGTCACGACATTCTTCTCACGTGCATGACATCGAGGCAAAGGGCGAACTTCTAGGTGCTCCCAAAGAAGGTAGGTCCCGAATATTGATCTCTTCTTCCACATGCTCTTTTCACGGTACTTGATTTACGCCCCTTTCCATACGCAACATCCAAATCCTTAACAATGTCATGAACATCTCTCCGCTCAAACGCCTTTGAGCTGGACCATTTTCGCTCCTTCCGTCGAAAAGTTGCTTCATCTTGCGATATGGGTGATTCTCCGAAGGAACCTACAAGGACGCATGTACACGGTTTTATGGAGTGATTCACCATAAACTCTCGGTATCATCTAAGCAAAGTGAGTGCGTGCTTTGGTTCCTTTGTACTCCGCCCCATTGTGTTAGCAAGGGCAGGTAATCATTTATGGTGCGAGTAACAACAAGCAAGGCAAAGTAAAGTTCTCTCGCTTGTATGCATCCCATACGCAAATACCTAAGAACCCACGTTGTTTTTAGATCTTCCACCAATGGAGCTAGGTACACATCAATATCGCTCCCATGTTGTTTCGGTCCTTGGATAAGCACAGCATAACATAATGTACTTCCGCTTCATACACAACCAAGGAGGAAGGTTGTAGATACAGAGATTTACGCCAAGTGCTATGCTTACCGCTCATGTTACCGAAAGGATTCATTCCATCCAGACTAATCCAAACCTTATATTTCTCGGATCCGCACCGAATTCTTGAAAGCTCCTGCCGATGTTTCTCCACTAGATGGAATCAGCAGGTGCCTTAGCATTCCATCATTCTTACGCTCCTCAAAGTGCCAACGCAATAGCTTTTGCCTCCTTTGGGTTCGCAAACAAACGCTTCAAACGGGAATTACAGCAGATACCATGCCACCTTAGCAGAGGACCTTTTTCACCTCAATGCTCTCGCCATCATCATCTGAATGACTCTTACGCTTGTACCGGATGCGTTGCACACCGGACATATATGCAAGTTTGTGTACTCTTTGCGACAGATCTGACTGCTTGGACATGCATGTATTCTTTCTACTTCCATTCCCAAGGGACAAAGAACACCTTGGCTTTGTAGGTGCTTGTCGGCAACTCGCTTCCTTTGGAAGCATGTCCACCAATAGACGAATCTTGTTGTGAAACTCTTGTCGGACCAATCGTTGTTTGCCTTCAATTTGAGTAGTTGAAGCACGGATGATAACCTTGTGTATTTCAACTTGCACCCTGCGAACAAAGGTTCCTCCGAGTCCTCCATTAAGCCACGAACTGCCCATATTCCCTGTCATCAAGGTTTCTTCATGATCGCGTAGCATCCGATCCAAATTGTCATCGTGCAAACCTGTCCTCATCGGAAGCACAATCGATATGATCATCCGACATATCATTGACATCGCCGACGATATTAACACTACTTGTCGCTCTCAGATATTATGCTCTTCGCCATGACCGGTCCAATATGTATAGCCCTTTGAAACCCCTTCAATCAAGTGTGCTTCGATCTGCTACTGAAGTTTCAAACATCTTCAAATTTTCGCAATCAATGCACGGACATGACATGAATTGCACCCTTTATTAAACATATCCTCCTCTGCAGCTCTTTTGAAAGTGGAGACGCCATTAAGGTACTCAAGACTCAGACGGTTCTTAGCGACATCCACTTCGATCCATCTACGCTACACATGTAACACTTAGTGTTAAATATTATGCACTGTGTAGTGCGATGCACACATTCTTAAACTAATTATGCAATTACATACCTTAATTACATCACAAAGAAATAATTAACACAATTCAAATTAATCTTCAATATAATAATAAAATTAGAACCCATTACTAACCTTAGATCACCAAAAGACTTGAATTGATCTATAAGCTAAATCTAAACAATCTTTAAATTCTATCCTTAACAAACTAGCTAGCTACATCATGATCGAATATTATATTATGCAAATAGAACCATTACTAGCTAACCTTATTCATCAAACAACCAACACATGGTTCTACAAGATAGATCTAAAAAATCATCAAATTCCTTCCTTATCAAGATAGATGTTGAATATAATGCAATTAAAACACAAGACTAACCAAATATCACAAACAACATATGGATCCAGCTACAATTAAACTAGATCTAATCAAACAATCTTTAAATTAATTTCTGTCCTAACAAACCCAGATATTGAATTCGATGCATGCAATTAGAGAACTCATTACTAACCTTAGATCACCAAAATCAAATAAATCTAATATCACCCTTCAAATCAATGGTTTTCTTTCAAAAATCGCCTCACTTCCACTGACCACCACTTAGCATAGAAACCAAACCCTATAAACGAAGTGGTTGGATCGAGGCTCGCTTTTACGGAGGCGGTATTATCACGAGCGGTTTTATATTACGACGCCTCGTGATACAAGAATATCGCAGACGGTTTCTAAATATAACCGCCTGTAATGATTATCAGAGATATTACGAGCGGTTGTGTTATATAACCGTTGTGAAATCACTGACGGTTTTACTTCAAACCGCTCGTAATGAGTATCAGAGCAATCACGCACGGTTATATTTAGAAACCGTCGTGATATTTTTGTATCACGCACGGCTGTAATATAAAACCGTCAGGATATATGCACCGACGGTTTGAGTACATAACCGCTGTGGATGTTCCATATTACAGACGGTTTTTCAAAACCGTCTGTGATCGTGCGTCTGATATAAGCCTCGCTGTAGTAGTGCGGATGTCCCCTCGACTCCCCCACCCCGCGGCGTCCCCCAACCTCACCCTCGTCGGCTGCTGCTTGGTGCCCTGGTCGTCACAACGCTACTCTTCTTCCTCCTCCTCACGCCAACCGATAGCATCTTCCTCTTCCCCTTTGCTGAATCCTACTCACCCGATGCGCACCGCCCCTGGTACTTGGGATCATGCTGTGCATTGTGGAAGGCACCAGGATCTAGATGTGGGCCAAGGGCCAGCCGCTCTACAAGGCAGCCGTCGTCAGGACGCACGCCGCGGTGGCGAACAACGGTGGGTCGGTCGGCGTTGTGCTTGGTTCCTAAGGGAGTGCGACAAAATTGAGCTGGACGACGCACTATCGTACAGTACCAAGATGGAGCGCCTGGTCGCCGATCTCGTCTTGCCCAATGTGCTCATCATCTAGGTAAAGGGAGGGGACTATCTTTCTCCCCAACATACGGTTAACTTAGTAGCGTTAACTTCAATTCAACTCCTCATTATTTCTTGGGCAAATCAATCTATGCATAATTGAGGTTAAAGTTGGCTAGTTTATGACTAACATCAGTGTGAATACTAATGGATGGTGTAATGTTTGGGTCATCTGTATGCTCACTGGAGGAATTTGATGGAATTTTTGTCATTTGTGGGGCAATTTTACTTCTGTGCTCATGCATTTGCTAGATCTAGTTGTTTTATGGACGAAATTTAGCTAAGTGTCTAATTTTACCATAATTTGGATAGCCGAAATTTAACTAAGTGTCTAGTTTTACCTTGACTTTGATAGCCGGGTTGCGGGGAGGTGTGGCGTGATGTGGAGGCTGCCCGTGCGTAGCAAATCGAACAACACCGCAAAGTAGGCCGGGTTGCAGTCGATGAAGTACTCGGGCACACCTTATGCTTGATTCAGATTGATCTAGGGCTTCAGCCTTATAAAGTCTCGTGCTGATAACGTTTTGTAATATGTAATCGTTCACCTATGATCAATTAACAGCACGTCAACAAAATCATAGAGACAAGAACTGGAGCATACACAAAGTAGGAGAAAGTTCTCTCGCTTTATTAGATTAAATCTCTTGTATAAGGGGGTGCCCTATATATAGTAGAAGGTAGTAAGAGATGTATTCGGATTCGCCCACCAATAGATAGAGTCCTTTAAAATTTGGACTGAGATTCTATTTATGTCATAACAAAATCAAGAAAGATATGTGTACCAATGACGTGTATAAACCAAGTCATCAATGTAAAACCTTTCTGATTAATTGTTTTTTTTTGCAGGACCCACAATTTACGATACATCGTATTCTAAGTCTCGCAGATGATAGTCGATATACAGGCGGTATTTACCGATGGGATCGCTTCCGTTGGCCCAAACTAGATGTGGAAAAGGAAGCAAAGAAGATTTCCGGCTCCGCACAGACTATTGGCATCGCGTCAGTGCTTCTCGTAACGGTCGCATTCGCATCAGCTTTCGCGATACCTGGTGGCTACCGAGCCGACGACCATAGAAATGGTGGCACGCCGACGCTCGCCAAGAACCCCGCTTTCGAGGCATTCATCGTCGCCAACAACCTAGCGTTGCTTTGCTCCGCCCTGGCCACCATCAGCCTCATGTACGCGGGGGTGACCACCGTTGACATCAGCACACGCATGAAAGCCTTCACGTTATCCGTCTTCTTCCTCAGCAACTCCGCCAGGAGCATGGGTGCCGCATTTGCATTCGGCCTAAGTGCAGCACTGACTCCAGTTGCTCGCACAACTGCAGTCGTTACATGGGTCATGATGGCTCTCTTGTTACTTGATTCTGTCTGGCTCGTGGGCAAGTTTACTTTGGAGCGGTTAGTGCTTCTTAATAGGCAAGGTGTCCGAGCATGCTTTCTAGGTGCGGTCAGCTTGGTAGGCGCCTCACTGGTGCGACTGTGGCCATACATAATAATCGCCGGCTTGTTTGCACATTCAAAGATCCACGGAGTCCATTGAGTCCTGCTGAGGCGACCGAGCTTGGTGCCGAAACCGATAAGTTTACCTTACCCTTTGTTCGGAACTATATTTTCACCATGGTTGATTAAGAACTGTGTTTGTCTTTAGCATGCATGCACGTTGATGCCTTACCCCTTCTTAGCGTGTTGCATATTGCTTGATAGTTGACGGGATGTCGATCTGTAATTCATGAAAAACTGGTTTAATTCATGAAAAATGTTTGCGTATTGCTTGATATCCGTTAGTTTGATCTTGAAATTTTACAACGTCATCCTTCTAATACCTCTATTAATACTTTGTGTGTTTTTTTTCAAAACTTGCACACCATTCACATGGTTTCAATATTATTAGTTCTCTCTAGATAAGCCCTCTCTATTGCATAATGTGAGATACTTGTAAATGAACTTGTGAAATTACCACTACTACAGAATGGTATCTCACTATCGCTTCATCTGGGTCAGTTCTTAAATTTTTAGGAAAAACGATTGTGATAGATGACTTAGGACGGGTAGCAAAAATAATCACTATCGGTTCTGAGGTTAGAAGCGATTGTGATATAGCACTAGGCACATCACAATCGGTTCTTATAGAGAAGCTAGCGCTAGTGATGATGATGATAATACACATCACTATCGTTTCTTACAACAGAACCGATTGTGATGTGCATACGTTCATCACAATCGGTTGTTTTGTAGGAAGCGATAGTGATGTGTATGATTATCACTATCGCTTTTTACACAAGAACCGATTATGATGAACGCGTCGAACATCATAATCGATTCTTAATAAAGAAGCAATAGTGATGTTCATGCAAATCACTATCGCTTCTCCCTTAAGAATGGACTATGATGTGAGTGATCATATCACTATCGCTTCTTCTTTAGAAACCGATAACGATGAGAATGAATATCACTATCGCTTCGTAAGTAAGAACCCATTCTAATGTGCCTCGCTAGGTTATTTATTACCACTCGTTCTGAACTCGATCTCCTCTGTTTTTCGAAGGAGATTTTCTCTTCCGCCACCTGAGAAAATAGCTCATATTGTGTAATTGGAAGCAATATTTGGGTGAGAAAAAATTGAAATCCTCAAGGGTGGGTGTTAAGATGGTAAATTTGAAGCCAAGCTGGAGGAGATTTCTCTTCATTTTGCAGAATTTGTGATTTTCTTGAAAATGTGAGCATTCCTTCAAACCTCTTCAATTTTGCATGACATAATTTGGATATGTCGCAAAGAAAGTTTAGGTTGCACTGGTACTGTGTGAAAGCTAATTGCAAAAACCCGTTCGCTATTTTGCAACGTTAATATTAATTGAAATGATGTCTCAATATTTGAAATACCTAGCTAGTTGTCGCTTCAGTTTTTCCTTAATTTTATTCTGTGAAGTATAATTACAGATGGACAGTGAGGAATGGATGTATCAGAAAAGCCGTGTGAGTGATGAATTTCAGAGGGGTGTTTAGGAGTTCAAAAAAATTATAGACAAAGACATGGTGAAGAGGGGTGTAAACTTCATATATTGTCCTTGCATGGATTGCACCAATCTTAGGAGATTTAACAACTCAGTTCAAATTGATGACCACTTGATTTGATGTGGCTTCGTGAGGAATTACACGTGTTGGATACATCATGAGGAGATTGGTAATACCCTTCTAGTATGCAATGAAGACATGGTGGAACCCGATGACGAGTTGCAGCATGATATGTTTGAGGAGGCCAATTTAGAGTAAATGTTGCGGGATGTGGAGGCAAATTCCACGAAAAGAGATTTTGAAAAGTTTAAAAGCTTAATGGAAGACGATGCCAAACCGCTATTCTCGGGTTGCAAATTAGAATACACTAAGTTAGGTTCGATCTTTGCATTGTTCGAACTGAAGATAAAACACTGTTGAATAGAAACAAGTTTCATTACACTTCTAATTCTTCTATCAGATCTGCTTCTGGAGGAAAATGAGTTGCCAACAAGCATTTATGAAGCGAAGAAGCTACTATGTCAAGGTATTGTGGTACTTGCCCATCATTCCCCGTTTAGAGCGGTTGTTTGCAAATCTTAGAGAGGCGAAATTGTTGCGTTGGCATTATGAGTCTCGAAAGGAAGATGGCAAGCTGAGACATCCTGCTGATTCGGCTCAACGGAGAAACATCGATTGGAAATATGAGGAGTTCGGTGCCGAAATGAGGAACATAAGATTTGGCTTGAGTACGGATGGAATGAATCCGTTTGGTAATATGATTAGTCGTCACGGCACCTGGCTAGTTCTGTTGTGTATCTACAATCTCCCTCCTTGGTTGTGCATGAAGCGGAAGTATATCATGATGTCGTTGCTAATCTCAGGACCCAAACAGTCAGGAAATGATATTGATGTGTACCTTGCTCCACTAATCGAGGATTTGGTAAAACTGTGGAATGAGGGGGTCGTGGTGTGGGATACGTACAAAAGAGAGCACTTTACCCTACGAGCTATGGTATTTTGCACCATAAATGATTTTCCGGTCCTTAGTAATTTGGTGGGCTACAGTACAAAAAGAGCCAAAGCGTGTCCTATTTGTGAAGAGGACACTGACAGCTGTTGGCTGCCAAATTCAAAAAAAATTGTGTTTATGGGTCACCGTAGGTTTCTACCACGTAGTCATCGATACCGTAAGATGGGTGACAAATTTGATGGGAAGAAGAAAGTTCGTTCGGCCCCACAGCCTATGACTGGAAGGCAAGTATATTCACATGTAGAGGATATCAACGTCCAATATGGGAAGAGCCGTAAATCTGTTCGTCCCAGAGGCATGTGGAAGAAGAGGTCGATATTTTGGGAACTACCATATTGGAAAGAGTTAGATGTATGACACTGTATTGATGTCATGCACGTTGAGAAGAATGTTTGCGACAATTTGTTTGGCATCCTATTGAACATACCTGGGAAGATCAAGGATGGTGTGAATGCTTGCCGCGACATGGTTTACATGGGAATCAGGTCTGAGCTTCTAGTGATAGACAAGGATGGGAAAGGTCCATACATCCTCGCTGCATGCTACACCCTCTCCAAGAGGGAGAAAGAATACCTCTACAAGTGTTTCCAAGGTATTAAAGTTCCATCAGGCAACTCCGCAAATGTTAAGAAGCTTATGTCTATAGATGATTTGAAGTTGGATGGGATGAAGTCCCACGACTACTATGTCTTGATGACCCAAATGCTCCCTGTTGCAATTAGAAATATTTTGCTAGAGGATGTCAGATTCGCAATCAGGAAGCTATGTTATTTCTTCAATACGATCTCTTGCAAGGTTGTCAACCCTGATGTGCTAGACACCTTACAGAGTAAGGTGGTGCAGACTCTATGTCACCTTGAGATGCATTTCCCCTGTTCTTCTTTGACGTGATGGTCCACCTTGTAGTACACCTTATTAAAGAGATTAAGACATGTAGACCTGCATTCCTACATTACATGTATCCTTTCGAGAGGTATATGGATATATTAAAATCATACGTGAGGAACCGGTCGAAGACTGAGGGAAGTACTATTGAAGGTTATGGGACTGAAGAGGTTATAGAGTTCTGCATGGACTATCTCAGAAAAAGACAAGCAATTGGTGTTCCTATATCTAGACATGAGGGCAAACTTGCTGGCAAAGGAACCGTTGGGTCAAAACTAACGAGGCCACGGTTTGATATATATTGCAAAGCGATTTAATAAGTGTTGCAAAGACAAAGACGAAGTTGCGATGTGGTACGCGGCACAAGTTGGTATTACGGGAAGAGAATCCACATATGGATGAAATTTCCATCACACAGGCACACAACGATAGATTTCTCATATGGTTCAAAGAACAGGCGGAGGTCTTCGTTAGTGAGAATGTGAAATGGTTGGCTGGCGGATCTAGATTTAATGTACAGACATGGCAAAGATACGATATCAATGGGTACAGATTTTACACTGAAAGTCAAGATGCTAAGAGTATAGTTCAAAATAGTGGTGTAAGCATATATGCTTTCTTCGATGATCATCACTCGAAAGGAGGATCCTCTACGGCAATGAAGTTGTATTTCGGAATATATGAAGTTCCACTGTTCCGATGTAAGTGGGTGGGACTCCCACATGGAGTGAAGGTCGATAAGAGAGGTTTTACTCTAGTGGATCTGAATATACTCGCCTACAAAGATGACCCATTTATCCTTGTGAAGCAAGCAAATCAAATCTTCTACGTGTGTGATCCTGCCAATCCAAGATTTCGTGTCATCCTTCATGGCAAGTGGCGGATTGTTGGTGTCAAAAATGTTGTAAATGAAGAAGAATATGACCAATTCGATGAAATACCTCCATTTACAGATGGGGCCTGTCTTAGCGGGGTCGACGACGACGACACACATGGAACCAATTACGTGCGAGTAGATCATCAAGAAGGGAAGTATTGTAAATAAATGGACAATTGTAAATAAATTGACTATTGCACTATTTGTAAAATATTTTTCAATGTTTGCATTGTATAAATCCAAGTTGAATAATTGCTTTTGTATATATGCTGCGAAAGAAAATTTGTGCCATATGTTGTGAATAGGGATGGCAACGGGTGCATACCCGCCGGGTATTGGCCCCCCATACCCGTCCCCACCAGATGAAAAATCACCCATTAATTCACCCGTACCCGACCACGGGTAGAACTTCTTCCCCATACCCATCCCCGTTCGGGTCCCTTTCACCCATCGGGTCACCCATACCCGCTACCTAGACCAAGTAATCAAGATATTGTGACAAATTGCTACCAGAAAGTTAGAGAAGAGCACTTCGAAACTAAATACAAGATCATGGAATGGATGTCACTTACCACCGGTGTCGACGGATCAAACCTCTAGATCTATGGAAAGGGGAAGTGGGTTATCAAGTCCAAGACATGGCCTTCAAGATCACCGAATATTACGGTCATTCCTGTGACGACGTATGAACTCCTTGCATGTAATCAGAAGGTCGCCCAAACCTCCAATGCCTCATCGCTCCAGAGCTCTTCCCGCTGCCGCCTAGAACTGCGCCTCGCATGCTTGCGCCGCCTCGCCGGTGTTTGGGCTCGCGCCACCGCCGGTTTGCTAGGGTTAGGACGGTGTCGGCGGTTAGGGTCTGGACTCTGGAGTCTGAATTGTAGTCTTGGAGATTTGGAATTGGAGTACAAACGTAGAATCGCCTCATCGCCTAAATTGGTGGTCGCCAAGACTTTCGATTGGGCTTGGGCAGCTTGGGCTGGGCAGCTAGTTGGGTTGGGTGGGGTGGAAACCGAGAATTGGGACCGGACTATACAAAGACAATGTACAAGGAAGATTTGCTAGTTGCTATACTGTAAATGGGTAAACGGGTATGGGTGAAAGTACCGTGCACTGCATTCGCCATACCCGATGGTTGAAGGTTTTCTCCCATTAAGGTACCCATGGGTATGACTATTGGACCAGATTTGCACCCTAATGAAGTAAAGACCCATCGGGTATCGGGTTTCGGGTACCCATTGCCACCCCTAGTTGTGAAAGAAAATTCCTTTGCTTGAAATTATAGTTGGGAAAGCTTGTAAATAGTTGAAAGTTTATTTCTAGAAATGTTCGAACAATTTAGGAGTAATTTGAAAATGTTTGACTTTTCTACACTTTACGCAAAAATGATGCCTACAAATTTAATTTAGCATATTTCTTAAATGAGGACTCTTTTGGAAAAAATTCTTCTTCGAAAAGCTTTGTATTATCATAAAGTATGTTTCTGCAAAATTTCTAATAATTTCAACAATGTATGAAAAAATTATGGCATTTTCTCTCTTTGATGAAATGCTGAAAATTCAGAACTTGCACAGGTATGATTTAGAACATAGAAAGCTTATCAGAATCGGTTTTTATAGTGAACCGACATAGATAGTATGTTTATCAGAATCGATTTTATTAGTAAACCGATATGGATGGAAAGCTTATCAGAATCGGTTTTCTTTATGAACCGATACAGATAGTATCGTCAGAATCGGTTTTATTAGTAAACCGATACGGATGGAAAGCTTATCAGAATCGGTTTTCTTTATGAACTGATATAGATATTATCATCATAATCGGTTTTATTAGTAAACTGATACGGATAGAAGTATTATCAGAATCGGTTTTCTTAGTAAACCGATATGGTTAGAGGTATTATTAGAATCGGTTGTCTTTGCGAACCGATACGGATAGTGTACTCATCAGAATCGGTTTTATTTATGAACCGATACAAAATGCCTGGCGTGAACATATTTGGCCTCCCACGCAATTTCGCTGGTAGCGCCCTCTCAAAAGTTAATTATTTGTGTCGGTTTTTTGACTAAAACCGAGAGAGACATTGTGAGTGAGTAGCTTATAAACTTGGCATTAAACATGCAAATTAAAACTTGATGTTCAACGGATCAACAAAACTTGGTGCATGTTTAACAAAATGAAACTTGGAAAATACATAGCATTCCCAAAGCTCACGCTATAGACAAATGTAGTTCATACAATTTTGTAATGAACTCTACGTACTCATTTCTAATCCTACATTCATCACTACAGAAGGATTCGTAGTCCTCCCAACCGCAGGCCATTTTCCAGCAGCACCATGGGCCCTACTCCGACAGCATGGGCTCATTTCCCCGCACGTTGACCATATTCTTCCATGCCAAGTTCTGGACCGTGGCGAGGACGATTTTCTGGTAGCGCTTGCACTCCCGGTTAATACTTTTGGCCGTGTCGACACACGTGCAACCACAGCGGTAGGCGACCAGATTGCTCCCAAGCTGGGCGAAGTAGCGCTTGGCCAGATCGGTCTCATCCTGGGCGAAGTATAGGAGGCCAAGCATGTAAGCAGCTGCTTGTCACTGCTAGCTGCCGCCTGTTTGAGCCACGCGATGCCATGCTGCATGTCCTCATGCTTGGACTCGGAGAGCATGGCCTTGAGGCTTACAACGAAGCAAGCCTCTGAATTGCCAGCCCTAACTAGGTGGCTGACGACTGTGAGGTAGCACTCATTCTCCATCCACTCCATTACTTCATTCCACAGCGACACCCGCTTGCCCACATACCGATCCTTTGTCACCTTAGACAGGGTTTTGCAACTGCAATGTGCGAACATATAAAGAAAACCAATTAATCAAAGCAAAAGAAAACCAATCAAAAGAGCACTGAAACAAAGAGTACGTAGCTCGTAGGCTGCAAAGGTCATCCATGGGGAGTGACGAGCTCGAGGCCACAAGGTTGACGATATGGACAAGGACAGCATTGGGAAGAACAATGTCGAGCACCAGCGCCCATGCCATGGCTTCCGGTGTTGCGCACGGTTGTTGTGGCTTGTTATGCATGCTTGCTAGTTTGAAGACAAATGCAAAATGAAGAGGCTCTTGTGTAGATTTATACCAACGATCAAGAAGACGAAGCACCGGTCGATAAGACGAAGCGTCTAATACGATCAGTGTCAATTTCTTTGGAAAAACTGATTGAGGTTAAATTTGTAGCATCAGACACTATTAGTGTCGGTTTCTGTGGAAAAACCGATTGACATTAAATTTGTACTATCAATGTCGATTTTCTATGTGAACCGATTCAGATAACATGTTTTACTACAGACTAACAAAGATTTAGTCCGGCACAAAAGGTTCATCAAGGACCCAGTCTGGGGTGAAATTCTTAGGCATCGCACACCATTAGAATCGGTTTTTTATGTGAACCGATTCAGATGACATGTCATCAGAATCGATTTTTATGTGAACCGATTCAGATAACCTCTCATCAGAATCGGGTTTTTATGTGAACCGATTTAGATAGTTCTTTCGCGGTTTGCTCTCCATTTCATCTAGGTCTTTCACAGTTTCGCGCCTCCTTCCTCGACGCTGCCACCTCCTCTTTGATCCTATCCCATCCCCATTGCGTGCCCTCCTTCCCCGACGCCTTTGTCACCTCCCCCACTGCCACCTCCTTCCCCGACGCCACCGCCTCCTCTCCTCCTGTCCCCTCCCCACCGCGCGCCCTCCTTCCCTGTAACAGCCCGAAAATTAAGAACAATAAAAATATAATATTTAATTTTGATTGTGAATATTTTTGGGATTTCTGAATATTTTTTTCCTTATTTGGATTTTCTTGGATTTTTGTGTTGCAAGAAAAATCAAACAAAAGGGAAATAAAGAATGAAAAAGAGGAAAATGCAAAAATGTAAAAAGTAAAAATTTCGAAAATTTCCATGAGAACCCTGATCATTCAATTAAATCATTTTAGCCAGCAAATGAAATTTTATGCATAAAGAAATGAAGAGACAAAATGAAAAGACAACTTTTAAATCAAAACAAGGCATTTTCAGAATTTATAAAATACTTATATATCTTATCTAGATCTGAAAAAATTATCATGAAACCCTCAATGCCATATCTACCTCTGGTAAAAATATTATAAATTAATAATGTGATTTAGTACTTTCTCAAATTTAATAACAGAAACCCTGAAAATCTAGAAATTGCAATGTCAGAATTCTTATAAAATAATGGAACCATAGTTGGAGCTGAAATTTTTACAGAAGCATTCTGAGACCAAATAATTTTGAAAAACAAAATTTCAAAAATAATAGACTTAAATTGATCTCAATCAAAAATCAAAATCCGAAACAAGTAATTAGGAGCAGTCACTGTTGTCAGAATATTTATAATTTTTCGGTAACTCATTTTAATCTCAGAATTTTACCAGACATCAAAATATACTCAAAGTTCTTGGTCAAAAAGTTTGACAATTTCCTACTCCCATTTGACAGCAATAAAAATCGGAGACTATCTCTTTTGGCGCCTAACCTCACTGCCAGTGGTCCCCTGACCCCACATGTCAGCCTCATCCCTTCTCCTTCTTCTTCCTGTTCTTGCGACCGAGCGAGAATCTCCTGAGCCAGCGCAGCTTGACCGAAGCCCCGTTCAATGAATCACTTCTTCGATTGGTCGCGTCCACTGCGTCATCCTCACCTCATCGCAAGCTCGATCATCGCCACGATCGTCCTCAGCCATCTCGCGCCATACCGCAGCAACCTGCCATTTTGTCACGTCTGGTGAAGCTTCCGTCCGAGACCAATGCAACCAGGCCGGCTCATCCATTGCATTCCTTGGCTATAAAGTGCTACTCAGTGATCACAGTGAAGCTCTTTCTCATTCCCCTCACTGCTTCTTCCTTCTCCTCACCAAAACGCTCAAGCTCATCCCATTTCCGCCATGAACAGGAGCTTCCAAGCTCAAACCAAACCAAATCGAGTGAACGAGCAGCTCATTTCCCAATTCCTTCCGGATACACCATCTATACTCTCTAGTGATCAAAACCCCTATATAATACTTTAGCTCCCTCATGCGAAACTTGGCTGCAGCCGTGCGCCCCTTCTTCCCCATGTCCAGGTCACGGTGGCAGCCTCGACCGAGTTTCTCCGGTCAAGGTAAACCCAAAATGGAATCCACTAGACTTCGATGCTCAAGAACTTACTCATTCGGACTCTAATGCATTGATTCTTGCTCCTCACCGACCGCCATGAACGCCGCTTGAGCTCGAGGGCGCCACTGCTGTTCTTCTCCGGCCAAATTAGTTCCACCTCGGATGTGCATTGCCAAGCTCTTCCTTCCGCGATCGCCGCCGGAGATCCACCGAGAAGGCGCGGTGAACCCTAGTCATTGCTCGCCCTCCTCACTAACGTCAAGGGTCCCAATCATCACCAGCCTTGACCGACTCCATTCAAAGGGGTAAAAGGCGTTTCGGTTTAAAGAAGCGCATTTCATTTCTATTGTTGGTCTCTAAACCCGATTAATGATTAAACCTTATTATCTTGTGCATCTTTAATCCAAATTCAGTAAAACAAATTTATATATTCATACAAAATTAGTAAGATCCTGAATATACAAAAATATTTAAATTTTGAACTATAGAACATTTATTTAAGTTAAACTTTGATTATGACCTTAATATGGTCTTTGTATTAAATCTGTGCACGATAAGCTATAAAATAATGATATAAATTTTATATGATGTTAAGACCAAAATGAATTTAAATCTACAAAAATATTTAACTTTCCAGTCATAGAGCAATTATTAAAATTTAAAATGAGATAAACGCCTATTATGGTCACTATTGCACATATGAAAAATATAACCTTTAAGAAAGACAAAATAAATTCTTGGATGTCTCTCGAACCATAATAAACTCAAATATGCAAAACATATAACTTTTGAATTGTGTTTAAATTGCTTACCTTGCAAATATTAATAAGCCTTCATATGACCATTTATAAGAATAAGTGCATACTAGCTCATAAAATAGTAATAATACTTTGAATAGTTTCCTGGAATCAATAGAGGACCAATTGTGTAAAAATATTTAAAGTGAAACTTATCTTGCATTCTTTGATGCAAGAAAGTACAAATAACAATAGCAAATAAATATATAATCTATTGCAATTAAAGCTAAAATAATGTCAAACTAACTTTAAAACATTCCTAGGATGGTACTCTGCTAATACCTGAAAAATGAATGAAAGATCATGTATAGTGTAGTCGCAAACTCAAAATGAATCTTGACCGATTTAGTGTTCGCGTTGAGATCATTTATATTATTTCATTCGTTAATAAAATAACTTGTCTAAATGTCAAACTCAGTAAAACTAGTTTAGACTCATTGTACAAAGTTTATACTACCGTATTCTGTAAAAAGAATCTTATTTCATTAAGGTTTGCATATTAATCTTATTAGCTCAAAACCTTTAAGTGTTAACCTTTCGCTTCGCGTTCTTGACGATTTTGAAAACGTAAACTTTACAATGCCATATAAGCCTTTTCAGCGATGAGTATAAAGTCTCGTCTAAATCGTAAAACTTATGAAATTAGCTCGGTAGTGCTCCCCAAAGTATAGTCTACGCTAATACGAAAAGATAATCTCATTTCACCATGATTTACATATTAATCTTAATAGCTTAATAACCCTAAGTAATCACATTACTTTAGACCGTAATATGAATGAACGAATTATAGTTGCAAATGAGGAAACCTGTAGTTAAGTTATTTGTATCACAGAACCTTCTTAAATGTCATGAAAATGTTATCAGTAGCCTAAATCAATAGATCTAACCTGTGTAAAGCTAATTCTATGTAAAGTCAATCAAAGGCGAAGAAGTATTCATTCATAATGTAATACGATCATTTAAGCTTTTTCATTAACTCGCAAAGCAGCTCATCTAAATCTGAATTTAGTAAAGAATAGCCTAGAAATGATCTTTAAGATATGATCTGCAGTAATCTAAGAAAATATTCTTATTTTACCTTGCTTTGACTCTGAATCCTATTAGAGCAAAACCCGTAAGTAATAAAGTTGCGAAACTCATATCATGAATAGTAAATCTGTAAACCTTACAACTAATGACTAATTCTATTAATCTAACCAATTTTAGCATCTTGAATTCGTAAAATAAGATTAATAAATTCATAAAAGAGCAATCCCTATTTCTTGTGAAGAGTTTTATTTGTTCTTTCTATCTACTTTCTTTTTGCCCTTATTGAAGTTAGCATTTTGCTTTATTTCCGTTGTTCGACGTGTAGAACTCGACGTTACTAACTCCTTCGCCATCGCCCCGCCAACTTCGATTCCGCCCTCATCGTAAACGACAAATAAGCAAGGCAAGCATCCTTTGACCATATTAATCCCAAAGATTTTATATTCCTTTTGTGCATCAAATTGTTTTATGCATGCGTTTACTTTATGTAAATTGCTATTTTGTGGATTGGTAGTTATACCTGTTGTCTCGTGAATCTCCTTTGATGATTATGAACATGTGAACCTTGATAACCGTAGATTGAGGATAGGCATTACTTAATGTCATCATGGGTATATGCGTTCATATTATTCATGCTTAGCCATGCTTTAGAATCAGCAATGTACATGATTAAAGCAACATTTGTTTCCTGAAAACCTTGGAAATGGCACTGTTAGTTGATGGTACTTTGATTAAAAACCGAAAATAAAACTATGTTTTGATGCGGGCGATTATTGGCGATAGCCGGTCGTGCGAAAGGAATTGCACGTAGTGTAGGGTGAAGTGTCGCCCGTGTCAATTTAAGGACCGAGCAATGGGACGCTATTGATCCAAGAATTCCGTGCAACCACGAGGGTGAGTATGGGTTAGCCATAGCCTATTAAGTTATTTGGACATGGCTAGCCATGCTTAGCCATGCTTTAGAATCATTGGTAGGCGGGAGCTAGCAGAAGCACTCCAGTTCGGTTTGCTTGTGAGGGGCTTCCACACAGTTCGTGTGGGTAATTGCCTGGCCGGTGCAACGGTGTACGCCTTGCCATGGACAGAGACGTGGTGTTGGGTGTGATAAATGTGGATCCACGGCTTGGGTGAGTGTCTCTGTTTTCAAGGCGAGGGTTAACGTCCCGGGCTGGATCAAAGTCATGTCCAGATAATGAACAGCTGTAACACCCCAATTTTTGCTTTTCTTGCATTTAAATGGTATGTTGAATTTTTGGGAATTTCTGGAATTTATTTGGATTTATTTTGAATTAAGCCATTTACCAAATTAATTAAATAATAGAAAAGTTAAAATAAAATTTTGCTAAAAATATTTTATTTGAGTCACAAATGTCTTAAAATATTTTTGAGAATTTTTCCAGAATTTTTCTGGTATTTTTAATGCCCCAAATGAATTATTTTATTTTCGGGAATTAATTTTATTCGGAAAAGGATTAAATATCCAATGAACAGTACTGGGCCGAGTACTGTGCGGCCCGTTCCGGAAAAACCCTAGCGCAGTGGCCGTCCGATCTTCATCCGACGGTCCACGATGCGCCACGTCGCTTCTATCCGAATCACTGCACGGACTCACCAGCCAAGACCGTGTGGGCCTCGGTTTCGCTTTTCGCCACGGACGTCGGGGCTATTTATTGCGCCGCCACCGGGTTAGATCCCCACTCGTCGCGATCCAACAGTACACCGTGACGCCGCCCGAGATGTCGCCGCTTCACCGCACGAGCTCGCCGAAGTCCCCAAGCCGCCGCCGCACTTCTTTGAGCCGTTCGCCGTCGCCGGCCACCTCCGCCGCCGCCGTTGGTCCTTGAGTCCTCACGCTGCCGCGTCGGAGCGTTACCTCTTCACGCCGGAGGAGCACGGAGCGCCGTCGGCCACGCTCGCCGTCTCCGTCTCCGGTCGAGACCACGCCGCAACATCGCCGAACTCACGAGCCTCCCCAACCGGATGATCTCCATCCGACCGCCGAGGTGAGCCCACGCCGCCTTTGGAAACAAGGAACCCCAACTTCAAACCTCCGCCGTTAGATGCAAACCGAGGGCGCCGAGGTGCCACGCCGCTATTCATCGCTTGTGGCGTGTCACCGATAACGCGACCCACACGCGTCGATTGCACCACACCGCGCTAATGTGCACACGAGACATCGACAAAGACGGGCCCACTCGTCACGGTGGGACCCACTTGTCAGCGAGATAGCCGAGTTGTGCTGACGTCATGATGACGTCATGCTGACGTCAGCACGGGAGCCGGTCAGGGCTGACGTCAGCAAGGCGACGTGTCACTTTCTGGTGGCGACACGTGTCAAAGATGACGCAATAATTAGTTTCCCGAAAAGAAAATATTTATTTAATTCGGAATATTGATTTTAAATATATTTTGAAACATCAAACGCTTATAACTTTTGCGTTTTAACTCCAATTTGAGTGATTCCAATTTCTATAAATTTGTAAAATCAACCTCTTTCTGTTTATGAATTTTAATTGAATTTTTGACTTGAGTTGCTCTCTGTATTATTTATTTATTGTTGTTCATTTGCGTTACGCGTAGACGTTGAAGTGCCCGAAGGTTTAGAGGGAGAGGTTCTGACCCAGGAGCAAGCTCAGGAACCAGAATCAGTACTTTTTGAAGGCAAGTTGTGTTTGATCATGTTGAACCTATTAGAGCAAACTATTTTGATTTAAACTATTGCATGCTAATTTGATAGAAATGACTTTGAATAAATTTTGGGATTAGTTAAATGCCTAGTTGCTGTATGCCACCTTGTCGTATATAATTGTAGGCCATGAATCCTTTGTCACCCTAGGTTGTGGATTAATAGTTGGGCATTAATTATTGGCCAACATGGGTTGAGTAGACTGTAAGTAGTATGCTTAGCCCTGCCACGTGGAAATTTCATGATTTTGTAATACCAAAGTTAATATTGACTTAATGAGATATGGAATGTATTTTGTGAATGAGACAAGTGTTATTGAGTTGATGATGGCACGTGGTGCAATGGTAAAGAACCGGGGTGGGAAAATGATTTAGACTGAGGCATGTGGCAAGATTGTTTCTGGTGGGCCAAGAGTGGCAACTGGGCGGTCATATTTGGTTTTATTGGTTTTGGATATTTAAGGTCATTCTTGGTTAGTCTTGCCTCGGCCACTAAGGACATAACCTTGCGAGCATTTGAATCGAAGTCTTTCATACAACCACAAGCTCCGTGAATGGGACGGACCTAGCTGATTAAACCGGGAAATCTATTCCTTGGTCTTGTTGTGGTGGTGTGGGGCCTGAGGAGCGGGTGAGAACTCACATGGCGCAAGAGGGGGCCCTAGGTGTGGTAACTGTCCCTCCAAGTGTTGAAACCTTAGCGGCAAGATCGATTAGACGGAACTTTGGAAAGGCTTTGTTACTAAGTTATTTGCCTTGGTGGTATTTGACCTGTATCTTGTGGGTAAAGTGTATAACCTCTGCAGAGTGTACAACCTATTGAATAGCCGTGTTTCACGGTATTGGGCATCGCTCGGTGATTACAATCAACGGTTAGATTTTCATGAAAATGACTTGTTTATGGAAAATGCTTGGGTTGGTGATGATGAACTGGACTTAGGACGAAAAAATGATTTCTGATTGGAATGTTTGTGAAAGCTATTATTCCTACTACTGCTTTTCTTTGCTTTGCAATCTATTATCAAGCATCGAAATGCCGATCGCACATGAACCATAGCCTATCCTTTGTACTAAGCCATGCATATAGTATATTAGCATTGCATTCTGTGCATGACTTGCTGAGTGCTCAAAGTACTCACCCCACAACAACACAACTTCAGTTGAAGAAGAAGCAACCCCTGCTCAGGAGGAGGAGTACCAGGAGGAGCCGACGAACTAGGGAGCGAGCCCAGTCAGTTGCCTGTGGCAAATTGGTTGGCGCCACGAGTTTACTTTATTTCCGCTGCTTTTGAATATTTTAATAAGTCTTCGCCCTGCGAGGCGTATCTTTGTAACTTGACCATAAGGTCAATCAACTAGTTTGAGTATTTAATTAAAGTACTTTATTAATCCGCTGGTTATGACTGTGATATGTACCAATGTTGAGTCTGTGCACTAGCGTGATCTGGACTAGTCACGTAATATACAGAGGGTCCGGATTTGCATATTCGGTCTCGACAGAGGTGGTATCGAGCCATACCGACTGTAGGATTGGCCCTTAGTTAGAATGGTCGTAGTGAGGATAAAAAAAACTATTTTCTAAAAGTTAAAATGCGCCAAGATGGTAATGCAATCTCGACTTACCCCTTCTCTCCTTTTCATACTCCTTGCTGAATTTATCATGTTTCCGCTTTGTTTTAAAATTTCTGGGTTTCATGTGAGTGTCCTTTGGCAGATGAGGATGATCCACTCCTTTGGTGAGCGCACTGGAGGGTACGCCGCGGAGCTTTGGCATATGATGCAATTGGCCGAGGATATGACAGCCGATCTATCGGCGACTACAGAGATCGGGCAGATCGATATTGCCCGATGTCACCATCACAGCTTTACGCCGAATAGGGCGAGAGCGAAGTCGCCCCATCCGCACATCGCCAGAGGTTGTCATTTGATGCTGGGATCCAGGAGACATCGCGTCTGGCGATGAGGCAGATTGCTTGTACCTACCCCAGGGAGTTGGATGGCACAGTGTTTCGTCACCATCCACGCAGAGACACTCGCTACAACCGAGAGCCCATAGAGGAGGAGGATGCCACGATCACCCACCTGGCAAGTTATGTCATCGCTCAAGAGGATACTATCGATGAGACGGTTCAGGAGCTGCAGAGGTCTCGTGACGAGTTCACGCAGGTGAGGGCTCATCTGCTGCAGACTTGTGAGTACTTGGCCCACTCTATTCGGAGGATTGGGGAGCTGGAGACAACAGACGGACCAGGCTGGAGCGATCTTTGAGCTACACGACCTGGACCGGAGGAGCCACAGCAGGAGCTGCAGCCAGAGCCAGAACCAGTGGAAGTGAAGTCTG
The DNA here is from genome assembly GCA_036346375.1 of Guadua angustifolia. Classification (NCBI taxonomy): domain Eukaryota; kingdom Viridiplantae; phylum Streptophyta; class Magnoliopsida; order Poales; family Poaceae; genus Guadua; species Guadua angustifolia. Next base: position 19,128,828 of record CM070516.1, on the reverse strand, counting down.
AGCCAGTGGAAGTGAAGCCAGAGCTTGTGGAGGTCAAGCCGGAACCAGTGGAGGTTGAGCCTGCGTAGGAGGCGCATCCCGCCGCAGATCGTTGGGATAGGTTTGTACCAGCACCAGCACACCCGCCGGTGTATCCACCAGGAAGTTCAGGTGGGGGATGGCTAGAGGAGTGAGCGTTAGGATTAGCAGTTGAGACTCCTGCGATGAGTCGCATCTTGGAATAAGAGTCACCCTTAGAGGCGTTTGACTCCAGAGTATTAGTTTGATTTGCCTCTTTCATGCTTGTGAGTGATTGGTATGTGTTGCATGGCCCTTAGGCATTGTGAGCAACCATACCCAGATATTAATAAAGTAATAAAGTTAGATCTTGTGTATGCCTTTTGACCCCGCATAAGTACTCCCTTACTTGTCTATTCTTATTTCCCTCTCGTCTCTAAAACCATGGAACAATCGACAGATGGTTAACACTCGTGGAAACCAAGGAGGAAATGGGAGTGGTTCACGCTCAGCTGGAAACATCGATGATGAAGGACAAGGAACCCAACCAGCACCGCCAGTTGATATGCAGAACTTTGGAGCCTTTATTGCTGCACAGACTCAGTTAATGCATGCCATGATGCAGCAGGTCACCGCCCAAGCCACCGCCGCCGCCCAAGTTAACCAGGTCAACCCAGTGCAGAGCCCACACTCGAGGCTGTCGGAATTCATGAGGACACGACCGCCTACATTTTCCGGGAATGCCAATCCATTGGAGGCAGATGATTGGCTGAGGACGATAGAGAGAAAGTTGCACATTACCCAGTGTGAAGGAAATGAGAGGGTACTCTATGCCTCTCATCAGCTTGAAAGAACTGCCGCGAATGGTGGGAAAACTATCAAGGCCGCTCATGAGCACCCACAGACATCACCTGGGAGGAGTTCACGATTGCTTTTCGGCAGTATCATGTGCCCGAAGGCATCATGGAGCTGAAAAAGGAGGAGTTTGGGGCACTAAAGCAGGGCAATCAATCAGTGTCTGAGTATCTGAATAAGTTCACGCAGCTGGCACGCTATGCACCTGAGGACGTAGCAACAGACAAGGCCAGGCAGTCCCGCTTCATGAAAGGACTGAATTCAGGGTTGCAGGTGGGACTCATAACCCACACCTTTCCGGACTTCCAGGAGCTAGTGAACAAGGCGCTGATATTGGAGGACAGGCGCAAGGAGCTGGAGGACAACCGGATGCGCAGGATGGCATAGCAGGGAGCACGCCAGGGAGCGCAGCGTTTGAGGGTTGCACCAAACCAGTTCTTTAGATTTCAGTCAAGGAATGTGGTGACGACGCCACCGCCAGTACCAAGACCTGTCGGACAAAATTTCCAGACACCAACACCAGTTGGGAACGCAACTACAGGAAGCCGTGATCGGTCAGGAGGCGTTGTTTAAATGAACGAGCCAGGCACTTTGCCAATTATTGTCCTAAGAAGGAGGAGGAGGACACCGATTCGCTTCAACCTTGAACTACTCCAACGAAGACACTTGCGCCAGAGCAAGCCGTGGAGCTACACAACTGGAGCTGCCACACGATCGTGGTAAGAGGCGAGTCAATCATGTCATCGCCGATAAAGGCAGAGTACATCGGACGTCGTCTTGGGTAAGTTACTTGTCAACTCAGTAGACTGCAATGCTTTTATTTGATTCTGGAGCTTCACATACGTTTATATCCCGGATTTTTGCTGTGAACAATGGGTTGAAAATGGAGAACCTTAGGCATGTATTGCTAGTACAATCCCCGGGAGCAGAACTCCGATCTGATGTAGGATGTTCTGGGGTAAGGTTGCTTAGAGATGGAACAGAGTTCCTAGCAAACTTAGTGGTGTTAGATACCCAGACCCTGGATGTTATTTTGGGAATGGACTAGTTGTCTAAACACAAGGTTGTATTAGATTGTGGACGAAGAGTCATATCTGTCGAGAGTCCTTGTGGGAGAAAAATAGAGTTTCAGGCAACTGCCGCTCGAGATGGACAGTTGATGGTCAATAGTGTGAAGGCCGTCAGCGTAGAAGATTTACCAGTTGTCAGAGAATACCCGGATGCATTTCCAGAGGATTTACCTGGGATGCCACCAGATCGGGACATAGAGTTTGTAATCGAGTTAGTACCGGGAACAGCCCCTATAGCTAAGAGACCTTATCGGATGTCAACCGATGAACTGGTGGAAATGAAGAAGCAGATTGAGGAGTTAATGGATAAGGGATTTATCAGACCAAGTTCGTCACCCTGGGGAGCACCGGTCTTATTTGTTAAGAAGAAGGACGGAAGTTATCGGATGTGTGTGGATTACCGAGCTTTGAATAAAGTCACTATAAAGAATAAGTACCCACTACCCAGGATCGATGACCTATTCGATCAGTTGAGAGGAGCCGGAGTTTTCTCCAAAATTGACCTACAATCAGGGTATCATCAGCTGAAGATTCAGTCGGAGGATGTGCCGAAGACTGCATTTTCGTCAAGATATGGGCACTACGAGTTTACAGTTATGTCCTTTGGTTTGACAAATGCACCTGCATATTTCATGAACATGATGAACAAGGTTTTCATGGAATACCTGGACAAGTTCGTGGTTGTGTTCATAGATGACATCCTAGTCTACTCCAAGACAAGAGAAGAACATGCCGAACATCTGAAGCTAGTTCTAGAGAAGTTAAGAGAGCAGCAACTTTTCGCTAAGTTTAGCAAGTGTGATTTCTGGAAGAACAAGGTGGAATTCCTTGGACATGTGGTGACCGCCGAAGGAGTCGCAGTTGACCCAAGTAAGGTGGAAGTAGTGTTGCATTGGGAGCCACCCAAGACGGTGACTCAAATCCGTAGCTTCCTTGGAATGGCCGGTTATTACCGCCGATTTATTGAAGGATTCTCAACGATTGCGAGACCTCTTACGCAATTGTTGAAGAAGGAGAAGAAGTTTGCATGGATGCTGGAATGTGAGCGGAGTTTTCAGGAGTTGAAGAAGCATTTGACAACGGCACCAGTGTTAGTTCTACCGGATCTAAGCCAGAGCTTTGATATATACTGTGATGCATCACGCCAGGGACTAGGATGCGTGTTAATCCAGAACAGAAAGGTCGTTGCATACGCATCAAGGCAGTTGAGGCCGCATGAAGAGAACTATCCGATGCATGATCTGGAATTAGCATCCGTGGTACACGCCTTGAAGTTATGGCGACACTACCTAATTGGGAACAGATGTGAGGTGTACACGGACCATAAGAGTCTTAAATATATATTTACTCAATCGGACCTGAACATGAGGCAGAGGAGATGGTTCGAACTAATTAAGGATTACAATCTGGGGATTCATTATCACCCCGGGAAAGCCAATGTGGTGGCAGATGCTTTAAGCCGAAAGAGCCATTCGGTGAACATGTTGGTGAGAGAAAACCGTAGAGTGATGCAAGGAATTTTGGTCAAGCCGGAGGTTGTACCTAAAGGATTTTAGCCACACTAGAAGTGAAGCCTACCCTGGAAAATCAGATTCGAAGGACAGGAAGGGCGATGTCAAGATTCAGAGGATTAAGTCTAAAATGGAGGAAGGCAAGACGAGGGATTTCAAGCTGGATGAGCAGGGTACATTATGGATCAAGAATCGTATTTGCGTACCGCACAAGAAGGAATTGAAACAGCTGATTTTGGAGGAAGCCCATGACTCCAAGTACTCTATTCATCCGGGAAGCGCTAAGATGTATCAAGACCTAAAGGAAAGATTTTGGTGGCCAAGCATGAAGCGTGAAGTCGCGAGCATGTCGCATGTGACATATGCCAAAGAGTCAAAGCAATGCATCAAAGGCCGCCAGGACTACTACACTACCAAGATACGAGTGGAAATGGGAGGAAATCGGAATGGACTTCATTACCGGTCTACCGAGGACCCAGACAGGGTATGACTCCATATGGGTTATAGTGGATCGATTGACAAAGGTCGCCCACTTCATACCGGTGAAGACTACCTACTCAGGGGACCGCTTAGCAGATTTGTATATGTCAAGAATTGTATGTCTACATGGAGTTCCGAAGAAAATTGTATCGGACAGAGGTACTCAGTTTACCTCAAGGTTTTGGGATAAGTTGCATGAGACCCTAGGGACCCGTCTGAACTTCAAGATCGCATATCACCCATGCATGATGGGCAAACGGAAAGAGTTAATCAGATACTGGAGGACATGTTGAGGGCTTGTGCATTGGCTTATACAACCTCGTGGGATAAGTGTTTGCCATATGCCGAAGTTCAGCTACAACAATAGTTACCGAGCAAGTTTGCGAGATGTCGCCATTCAAGCGCTATATGGAAGACCCTATCGAACGCTTGTTGAATTGGAATGAGACCGAGAACGCTATATGTTTGGGCGGATATTCTTCGAGAAGTCAAGAGCAGATAGCCATGATCGGGGAAAGGTGAAAATTGCACAATCAAGACGAGAAGAGTTCCGATAATCGCCGCAGAGATTTGAGCTTTGAGCCCAAGATTTTGTGTATCTCGAGTTACCCCACTCAAAGGAGTTAAGAGGTTCCACACCAAAGGGAAGTTAGCACCGAGATATGTTGGGCCATTCAAGATCTTAAGTCAAGAGGTGAAGTAGCATATCACCGGAGTTACCTGATACTAGCAGAGTGCACGATGTGTTCCATGTGTCACAATTAAAGAAATGTCTCCGAGTGCCAGAAGAGCAGATGCCATTAGAGTCGGTCGAGCTGCAGGAGGATTTGACCTATAAAGAGTACCCGGTGAAGATCTTGGACACGATGGATCGAGAAATGAGAAATAAATCGACCCGCTTCTGCAGAGTTCAATGGAGTAACCATTCCGAGAGCGAAGCAACCTGGGAGCGTGAAGAAGATTTGAAGAAGGAATTTCCAAACCTATTCCTTAGTCAGCCCTGAATCTCGGGGTCAAGATTCCGTTAAGGGGGGAGGTTTGTAACACCCCAATTTTTGCTTTTCTTGCATTTAAATGGTATGTTGAATTTTTGGGAATTTCTGGAATTTATTTGGATTTATTTTGAATTAAGCCATTTACCAAATTAATTAAATAATAGAAAAGTTAAAATAAAAGTTTTCTGAAAATATTTTATTTGAGTCAAAAATGTCTTAAAATATTTTTGAGAATTTTTCTAGAATTTTTCTGGTATTTTTAATGCCCCAAATGAATTATTTTATTTTCGGGAATTAATTTTATTCGTAAAAGGATTAAATATCCAATGAACAAGATTAGGCCGAAGTAATATGCGGCCTTCTCGAAAACCGTATACGATGGTCGTCCGATCTTCATCCGACGGTCCACGATGCGCCACGCCGCTTTATCCGAATCACCGCGGACTCGCCACAAGACCGCAGGCGCTTTCGGTTTCAGCGCTTTTCACTTGGACGTCGGGGGCTATTTATTGCCGCCACCCGAGTTGTGATCCCCACTCGCACAGATCGAGCCAGACACCGCGCCGCCGAGAAGCCGCCGCCGACGAGCTCGCGAAGTCCCTGCCGCCTTGCCAGACTTTGAGCCGCTCGCCGTCGCCGGCCACCCTCATTGCCACCGTTGGTCCTTGAGACCCTCACGTCAAGCCGCGTCGGGAGCGTTACCTCTTCACGCCGGAGGAGCACGGAGCACCGTCGCCACGCTGCCGTCTCCGCCTCCGGCGGACCACGCGCCGCAACATCGCCGGAACTCACGAGCCTCCCCAAAGGACGATCTCCATCCGATCACCGAGGTGAGCCCACGCCGCCTTTGAAACAAAGGAACCCCAACTTCAAACCTCCGCCGTTAGATGCAAATCCAAGAGGCGCCGAGGTGCCACGCCGCTATTCATCAGGCGCTGTGTCCGATAACGCGACCCACGTCGCTGGCCGCACCGCACCGTGCTGCCGTGCACACGAGACGCCGAAAGACGGGCCCACTCGTCAACAAGACGCATCGCGCGCGTGGACGCCACCGTTGACGTCATGCCGACGCACGGTGGGACCCACTTGTCGGCGAGATAGCCGAGTCGTCGCCGACGTCACGATGATGTCATCTTGGCGACGCCAAGACGGAGCCGGTCGTACGACGTCAAGAAGGCGACGGTCACTTTCGGTGGCGACACGTGTCAAAGATGACGCAATAATTAGTTTCCCGAAAAGAAAATATTTATTTAATTCGGAATATTGATTTTAAATATATTTTGAAACTTCAAACGCTTATAACTTTTGCGTTTTAACTCCGATTTGAGTGATTCCAATTTCTATAAATTTGTAAAATCGACCTCTTTCTGTTTATGAAGTTTAATTGAATTTTTGACTTGAGTTGCTCTCTGTATTATTTATTTATTGTTGTTCATTTGCGTTACGCGTAGACGTTGAAGTGCCCGAAGGTTTCGAGGGAGAGGTTCTGACCCAGGAGAAAGCTCAGGAACCAGAATTAGTACTTTTTGAAGGCAAGTTGTGTTTGATCATGTTGAACCTATTAGAGCAAACTATTTTGATTTAAACTATTGCATGCTAATTTGATAGAAATGACTTTGAATAAATTTTGGGATTAGTTAAATGCCTAATTGCTGTATGCCACCTTGTCGTATATAATTGTAGGCCATGAATCCTTTGTCACCCTTGGTTGTGGATTAATAGTTGGGCATTAATTATTGGCCAACATGGGTTGAGTAGACCGTAAGTAGTATGCTTAGCCCTGCCACGTGGAAATTTCATGATTTTGGAATACCAAAGTTAATATTGACTTAATGAAATATGGAATGTATTTTGTGAATGAGACAAGTGTTATTGAGTTGATGATGGCACGTGGTGCAATGGTAAAGAACCGGGGTGGGAAAATGATTTAGACTGAGGCATGTGGCAAGATTGTTTCTGGTGGGCCAAGAGTGGCAAGCTGGCGGTCGATTTGGTTTTATTGGTTTTGGATATTTAAGGTCATTCTTGGTTAGTCTTGCCTCGGCCAACTAAGGACTTAACCTTGCGAGCATTTGGTGAGTCTTTCATACAACCACAAGCTCCGTGAATGGGACGGACCTAGCCGAGTAAACCGGGAAATCTATTCCTTGGTACCGCTCGGTGGTGTGGGGCCCTGGAGGAGCGGTGAGAACTCGCATGGCGCAAGAGAGGGGCCCTGGTGTGGTAACCATCCCTCCAAAGTGTTGAAACCTTAGCGCAAGCGATCGGGATTAGACGGAACTTTGGAAAGGCTTTGTTACGGTTATTTGCCTTGGTGGTATTTGATGTATCTTGTGGGTAAAGTGTATAACCTCTGCAGAGTGTACAACCTATTCGAATAGCCGTGCTCACGTATTGGGCATCGCTTCGGTGATTACAAATCAAGGGTTAGATTTTCATGAAAATGACTTGTTTATGGAAAATGCTTGGGTTGGTGATGATGAACTGGACTTAGGACAGAAAAATGATTTACGATTGGAATGTTTGTGAAAGCTATTATTCCTACTACTGTTTTACTGCTTTGCAATCTATTACTGTTTACTGGAAATGCCGTACTGCACATGAACCATAGCCTATCCTTTGTACTAAGCCATGCATATAGTATATTAGCATTGCATTCTGTGCATGACTTGCTGAGTGCTCAAAGTACTCACCCCACAACAACACAACTTCAGTTGAAGAAGAAGCAACCTGCTCAGAGGAGGAGTACCAGGAGGAGCCGATTTAACTAGGGAGCGAGCCCATCGCTTGCTCGTGGTAAATTGGTTGGCGCCACGAGTTTACTTTATTTCCGCTTTTGAATATTTTAATAAGTCTTCGCCCTGCGAGGCGTATCTTTGTAACTTGACCATAAGGTCAATCAACTAGTTTGAGTATTTAATTAAAGTACTTTATTAATTCGCTGGTTATGACTGTGATATGTACCAATGTTGAGTCTGTGTGCACTAGCGTGATCCTGGACTAGTGCAGAATACACAGAGGGTCCGGATTTGCATATTCGGGTCCCGACAATAGCTATGTATGATCGCCTGGCAGGCACACAGCTATTGGAGGCGTGTGTCGAAATGTTCTCGCAAAAAGGTTGATCATTCCTTGTGGGTAAAGTTGTACACCTCTACAGAGTTTAAATCTAATCGATTAGCCGCGCCCGCGGTCATGGGCACTTGGTGAAGTCATTCCAATGTTAGCTTTGGTATTTTCAAAAAGGTTTATTTTATAAGTTAGCTTACCCTCACAGATGACCCAATACTATACCATGTGTTGGCAAGTATTGGTATCAGCTGTTGTGCCATGTGTTGGCAAAGAATTGGATATATGCCATGCGATGGCAATGATCGATTCGAACTCGCGTCATGGAGGACGGTGAGTGTTATCTATGCCTTACTTATTTGCTATCAATTAATCTTGCTTTTAGAAATTCCGTTTGCAAATAACTTGATTTACAAATTCAAATTCGCTTTGTGCAAATTAACTGTAGAAGCCTTTCCTTTGAAATGGTCTGCATATATGGTAGGATTTGCTCAAGTCTTGTTGAGTACGTAAAGTACTCACCCTTGCCTAATTATTATGTAGGTGGATGAGTTAGCGCGGCTTCGAGTCTCTTTTCATCGCAGGTTGCGGGATCCGTATTGCCGTGGTTTTTCTAAGGATTTATGCCTGGTCAGTTGCTTGCGGGATTGGATGGGTATACTACAAGGCCTTGCTTCTTTGCTGCAATATGCTCTGAGTTGTAATATTTCTGTAATTATTCGTTTCCGCTTAATTAATTTAATGCATGGTTGTGATTCCAATTGTTGAAATGTGCGTGCTAGCTCGATCCAGGACTAGTCTTCGCAAGCACATTAGATTTCCATTTTGGCATTCTGTGCAAAAATGGGGGTCGTCTCAGCTTGGTATCAGAGCTATACAGACCGTAGGATAAACCTTAGATAGAATGGTCGTTAGCATTGGAATAAACCAATTCAAAATCTTATTTTCAAAAGATACTTTAATTGCAAAATGTAGACTCTGCTATTCGTTTCCCATTCTTAAGATTCTATTCTGACCCTACCTTCATTTTGATTTGTAAACAAACTCTCCTTTCCTGAAAAAGAAATCCCTGCCATAGTTATCTACATTGTTTGCTTTTGAAGATGTACAAGACTTGTTGCTACCATGCTTCATGCCAATTGATGAAGAATACAATGCCTGCGACAACCATCCCAAGAAAGCATACAACGCTTCACTAACCTCGACAAAGTAGAAGTAAAGTTTGAAGATTCTACTTCACGAAGAAACAGCTTCACCAACAGAAAAGGTAGAAGATTAGAATATATTAGGATCTACCATAAGATAAACACCCTTACGCGTAGCATATTATTCCGCTCTAGTTATAAAGAGAAATTTATGTCGTTGTTATGACTTGCTACTTGAAATTGGTTTTTGTTCTGAATGTCAGGACTGATTTATGTGGAAACTTAACCTCTAAGGTTAAAGTTTCACAATAAGTTGTCCTCATGTATGAATATGGAAATCTCAACCCATAGGATAAATGAGAAATCATAACATAGTCTGTATCTTCCCTCCATAGAACTTTTTATGAACTTATCTCCTCTCTGTACAGTTTCTCACCTATGTAACCATCATGGTTATTAGCCTTTTTCAAAAATAAAACCTCATCAAGATGAGTAGTATAGTCTCTATTACTACTCTTAGCTTTGCTTGAGATCACACCATTCATATATAAACCAAGTTAAGATATTACCACACTAGTAACACCGAACTAGCTTATGCTGCTTTAGGCTAGTTAAAACTTAATGTTCCAATAATAATTTCTAGCCATGCCTTAAAACTCACCTCATTGCTCTGCCTAAATTATGCACCATGAAAATGAGTTGGAACCAGAATAGTTATATTCTTCTGAATAGAAACCTTCGAATGGTTGTTAAAATGAAAACTGGAAAGAAAATCAGGAATCCTATTTTTCTAAAAGAAATATAAAAAGGATAGCATTAGTTGTATACACATACTCTTTTCCCATCTATCGACTTTAATCTCTTTATCTGTATACTCATTTCCCTCTGTGTAGAATTTTCTTTCACCACTACTAAGTTATTCTTTTTAGAAGTATTTCTCTCCTTATCCCTTTGCGCAAAATAAAAAAATTACCAACAAACTTGTTGAAAATAATTTAAGCAACGAGTCAGCAACATCGTGATGTTTGCATCAGCAACTTCAAGAAGATAGAAGTAACAAGCATCACAACCTCTTCGACTTCATCGAAGCCTCGGAAGACTAACACAGCAAGTGGTGCAAAGGATAAAAGAAGACTCGTCTCTGAACAGCCTGCTTTGAAAGATAGTATTAAATGAGCTACATATTATTCTAGCTATGTAGTAAACTTTTATGCAGAAATACGTATGGTACAACCAGTAAAAGAAAAACCTTAGATACCCTTCCTATGTACTAAGTTAAATATGTGTATAGTATTTTTGTGTTATTGCAATTGTGTTGTAAATCTTTTATATTGCTTTCGGGTTACTCTCGTGAATGTGAAACCATTAGGTTGAAATTTACGATGTGTTAACCCTACTTAATAAGAAAATTTTAATTAAGAAAATTTTAAAGAACGAAACGTTGCCTTATAAACCGAGCTAAAAACTACTTAATCCACATAAGAACCTTTCCTAAAATGATAATGTAATGAACATAATGTTGCCGTGAAACCCAACAAAATCTCATCTAAATAGCTTTACTCTAATAAATATTGTTGCAAGATGCCTGTGACACAATACAATTCATTAATACATCTACTAAAAGTAATGAGTAATAAAATTTTTAGCCTTTATAATTGACCTTCAGCTCTCCCCAAATAACTCTGGTTGAAATGCATCCTTTCACTCATCTCAAGTATTTTAACAAACTCTGTATCTCTCTTTAAATTAGCTCATTCTTGCTAATGATTCTCAGTGTAAACTGCTAACACTCCTCATCTATTTCGTAAAACCACGCAAGACACTCAATTGCCAAAAAAAATGATAATCCTATCCAAGTTCAACCAAATCCTTTGTATTTAGCTAAAGCACTTCCTTTTCAACATAGCAATCGTCATAACTCTCCACTTCTTCAAGATTCAAAAAAAATGTTAGAATCTATAACCATGGTGTAAATGCTCACTATAATTGAACAAAATCACCAAATGCACACCCTTTCGTTCTAACAACTCGCACAAAATATTTCTAATATTTGTGCAGCCTCTATCAGAAAAGAAATGGATTAGATCAGAAATCTACTCTTATACCATACTCGATATCTAAAATTTGTTCTTTGAAGTGTTGTTAACCCAGTTGATCCAAAGATCATTCTTACACTTGCTAGGAAGAAATAAGACATACTACTAATGAGAGTGAAATCAATTGCTTTAGCTGTGAAGGAAATTATTCCCCTGAAAAACATCCTATAAATAGTATAATTTGTTACCTTGTGAAGGTCAAGATTATTGTCCAATTCAATGCCCCCTCGATCTAATAGTCGCCAATGCAATTTTGCTCAAGTTTTGGTGATCGAAAGAGGAAGAAAACTAGCCACACAGGAAATATCACTTAAGGAATTGAAGAAACAACATTTAATCCCAACTACCTTCACTAGGAAAGTAGTAAATGGCAATTTCCAACGACATGTTTCTTGTCTGATAAAGAAAGTCATTAGGCTAAAGAATGCTCTGAAAAGCAGCAAGTTGAAACTCACAGGGAAAATGATATTAGGCATACAATTAACCGAACAAGACGCTGTGAGAAAAGCGAGAATACTTTGACTGTCACAAAAGGAACCGTGTTACTAAACAATGTCCACAAGTTGAATAAATATCTCCTAGCATCATAGACATACCAGAAGTTGCATTAGACTAGATTGTAGCTCTGAGAGTAGGAGAAATAAAAATCTGAAGCAGTTTGCTCGAAAAATTTGTAAAAGAATCAGAGGCGCTTGAATAAGAACACTTATCTCAAGAAGAATTTTGCTTAACTCTATTCTCAATTCCAATCATCATCTGTTCGTCTTTCCAACAACACTAATGAACAGCTATCTGGTACTTAAAATCGAAAAGCTAATATTATTTGCTTTTGCTATGGTCGTCGTGGGCATTATGCCAATGGTTGTCCGAAGAAAAATAAAACTCCACCTCATTCTCAATCCTAAGAATCTATGCAACAATCTCAAGGGCGACCTCAAGAGTCTGAAAACCAACGATTCCTAAATCATGCACCCAATCCAGCTCCAAGTATTGATCTAGTCATTCGTGGCAATTACCTGCAACGTTAAATTGTGAAAGAAGTTATAACCTACCTGACATAGTACTAGATAAGATATTTACGCATGTGAACCTTACCAGGGTATAAGGTTAATTTTAAGATCAATTCATTGATTCTAGTTATTCACCGTACCCTCCCAACCAACGATCACATATGTGAAACTCATGTGAAAATAAAACGCACACAAACTCCTCCGGGTTGGCGAAGATCTCACTCAGCCAACTATCGCTTTTACTTTGATCTCAAACATTCTAGGGCTTGTAACATCCTGAAAATTGTAAAACTGTGAAATACTATAATGTGACTTTGCATTTTGAATATTCTTGAGTTTTGTTGAATTTGTGATTTTCTGGATTTATTCCTTGGATTTTTGTATTGCAAAAACAATTAAAGAAAATGGGAGCAATTAAATGAACAAAAGAGAAGTTGGGAATAATTTCTTTTCTGAAATTCCAATGTGCAGGGAAAACAATTTCTGCACTGAGAAAAATAACAGAATAACAAATTGAATAAAGAAAATGAAATATTTAGCCAAATTGACTAGAAACAGTGCTCTGTCCGAATTTGTGAAAAATATTCAGAGCTCACCTTCGGCTGAAAAATTTACCAAATTACCCTTGATACAGTATTCACCACTGGTAAAAATCTCAGGAGATTATCTCATGGGATATGTCTCCAAATAATTCGAAAACAGAATCAAATAAAAACTGAAAAATGAAGTGTCAGAATTTTTATAAATTACTGGGGTAATATCCTGAGCCGAAAATTTTACATAAGAATCCTTGTCCTAATTACATTTGAAAAACAAAGTTTCAAAAATTTTAGAAAAGTCTTGAACCCTCTGCAAATTCAAATGCAAAACTGGAAATTCTGAGCACAGTGCAATGTCAGAATTTTAATTAATTCTACACGAAGCAAATTGACTTGAAAATTTACCTGGACCATATCTACCTCCAGGAGAGCTTGTAGAAAAAGTTGGAGAGATCCTTGACCCAGGATAGCTATCCAATTGACGCCAGTTCAGTGCAGCTGCCGGTCAAAACGCTGAGGCGGTTCGTTCCTTTTTCACTGACGTGTGGGCCCGGTCCCACCGGTCAGCCCTTTGCTTCGTCCTCACTGAGCAGAGGCTCATTCTCTCAGCTCACTCACAGCTCCTGCGCTTGCGTCGCAATTTCTCCAGCTGCTGTCCTTCCCCCTCTGACTGAGCAATCCGGGCGCCACGCCAGGCGACAGCCCCTCCCGACGCATACTCGCTCCGTTCCTTCCTGAAGCGAGGAGAACTTCAGCTGCGCCTGCGTCGAAATTTCTCCAGAGCAATCCCGTTCCCGTTCAAACCCTGGAGCCTTTCTCTTTTGCCGCTATAAAAGCCCAAGGAACACTACTGCCATCCTCCTCATTCTCACTGAGCCAGCACGTTTCTTCTTCCTCATTTCGCCGTTCTTCACTGGAGAACCCGAAAAGGGGGAGATCACCAATTCGAGCTCACCAGGCGGTAACCTCTCAAATTGATTCACCCAGGAGCATCTCCCTACTTCATACTTTACTGATCATGCTCCAATTTCTCTTTTCTTAGCCGTAGCAGCGCCGCCCCGAGCCCTTCTTCTTGACTCCCGTGACGACGTGGGACGGCTTCGTTCGGTGTGTCTCCCAACCAAAACCAAGGTGAAACGGAACCCCCTACCCTCACTGATGCTCACCGAGTACTTCTTCTGTTGAATGGTTCGCCGGTGGTGAATCGCCGTGGTTCGCCCGTGGCTCCGCCGCCTCTCACCGGTGGCGACCACCTTCCCGGCCACCTCTACTCAAATTAGTTGGTCCCCTAGATGCGTCTTGGCGAGGTGAAGCTAATGGTCCAGACCATTCCGCCGTTCCGGTGATGATTCGCCGGCGGCGAGGAAGAAACCGTGCGCCCCTGTTCTGTGTCGCTGAAATGTGGGGCCGGTTTGTCAGTCACTGTGGGTTTTGAACTGAGCCCATGCGCGCGTGAGGGAATACGTTTTCAAAACAGTGAAAACGTATTTTGCAATTAAAACTGGAATTTCAACTCGGTTTAAAATTCAAACTGTAATAACTTTTGAAATATTGCTCCGAATGTTATGAAATAAATTTGTAAAATCATATAAAATCCAGTAGTATTAGAATATACAAAAATATTCATGAAAGAGTTACTGTGTGAAATTCTAAAATGAAAATACCGAAATGAGCATTTATGAGTTAAGAAAAAGATTAAATTAGACTTAATCAAAATAAATGAAACTAAATACTTTTGAAATCCTTGTTCTGAAATGAGTTTGAATATATAAAAATATTTATGTTTTAAGTTAATTTGCTTTGACAAATAAATCCATGCTTTAATTCGCTAAAAAGAAAATAAGAATTTGTAGATTTAAATGCTTAAAGAATATTATTGATTTTAATAATTATTAAGAATATGATATTCTGATTTTAATGTGTGCTGAAAATGGATAATTAAACATAACTTTTAAGATTTCTAAATAATTAAACATATGCCTAATCTCACTAATTCACACTAGTCTTTATGTATATATGTATATATATGTATATGCACACACATATATATATTCATGTATGTAAACAGAGTTATAATCAAGAAAAGTTCATGAGTAATAAAGACTATAAAAATGATATTAAGGAAAATAATGTTAATCTTAGTTAAGTATAAATACTTGTAGGCAATGCATAAACTAAAATATGCTAGTATACTTGCATATATACATATATGATATATGCAAGATGTAATAGGATGTAAGTTGGCTATTAATAACTAAAAGTTTAAATAAATATTGCTTGGAATCTGAATCCTAAGAAAAAGGATGAAAAATGTTATTCAAGCAGACATGAATTCATCTTTATAAACTTAATCAATTTTAGCATCTTGAATTCGAAAATAGAAATAAAAGAATACATAAATTGGCATCTTAAATTCAGAAAGTATGATTAAATAATACACAGAATTAATCTTTGATCTTACATGAAATTTTATTTGCTTTTTCTATCAATTTTCTTTTTGCCCTTTTTGCAAGTTCTTAATTACTATTGTTTCCCTCGACGCGACGTGTAGACGGTGATACCTTCGAGGAGGAAGAAGCGATTCTTGACCCGAGTTGGATATAGCAGAGGAAGAGCAAGGCAAGCAATTCCTTGAACATGTTGAACCGATAATTTACCTACCATATGTTGTTTTTGTTTTAAATGGGTGCATGAGCATAATTCCCCATAAAACTTGCTAATTTGGGGTAGAATTAGTATTATGCCTGTAAATTATGGTTTGCCTCAATTTCGAACAAGTGAACTTTGTAAACCTTAGTATGCTTAGACGCACTTAATGTCGCTTTTGGGTATAATCGATTTAAATAATATAACCGCTTAGCTTTGTTTGTAGTTCGACATGATGTTTCACAAATGATTTCTTTTATAAATGGCAGTACCCTGAAAATGGTTGTTAATATTTGATTAAAAACCTGAAAACCAAAACTATGGATTCGATGCGGGCGATTATTGGCAATAGCCGGAAGTGCAATACGGGTTTTGCACGTAGTGTAGGGTGAAGTGTCGCCCGTGTCAAATTAAGGACTGAGCAATGGGACGCTATCGACCCAAGAATTCCGTGCAACCACGAGGGCTGGGACGGGGCAGTCGTAACCTATTAAGTTATTTGGATGTGGCTTTGCTCTTTGATAGGCGGGAGCTTGCACAGGCATTCCGGTTTGGTCTGCTTGGAGGGGTTTCCACCCATGCAACGGTGTACGCCTTGTCATGAACAGAAACGGTGTGTGTGTGTGTGGGTACACGTGAAAGGAACCACGTCATGTGTGTGTTTCTGTTCCTCTGGCAGGGGATAACGTCCCGGGCTGGATCGAAGTCATGTCTAGATGATGTAACGGTTACGTATGATCTCCTTGCCGGCACACCAAAGGAAGTGTGTCAATTGGCCTGGCAAAAGAGGTTGATCATTCCTTGTGGGTAAAGCTGTACAACTCTGCAGAGTATAAAATCTAATCGATTAGCCGCGCCCGCGGTCATGGGCACTTGGTGAAGTCATTCCAATGTTAGAGATTTACATTTTCCAAAATGGTTTGGAATGGTTTTGTTTTAACAACTACCTGTTTTGGTCAAAGGATCGACATGTGCGGGTTTATGCCATTTGGTATGCTAAGACATGGAACATGGTTATTTTTCTGATAAATTATGAAAATACTATGCTGTTTCATGGAAATGGGAATTTCAATCTATTATGATCATACATTTAAATTCTTTCTGCAAAATGCAAAATAACTTAGAACTGTTCCTTTGAAATGGCCAAGATGTATATTTAATTGCATCCGTGATACACTATAAGTCTTGTTGGGTACAAATGTACTCAATCTTGCTATCAACATTGTTCAAGAATATCCTGCGATGTGCCGAAGACGGTACTTCCAAGGTGTCACGGGATTATGGCGGTGTTTCTCCTAGGATTTTGCCTAGTCGATGCTGTGGGCTTTTGGTTGGGCATGCTACTCGCTTTTGAACTTAAGCTTTATATTATGTTCCGCAGCTTTAATTTGTTGTAATAATACTCTGTATAATTAATACTGTGACAAGTGATGTAATTAAAACTTGGCTTTGGTTGTGGCATGAATGTTGTAAACATGTGAGTGCTAGCTACTGATCCAGGGAATAGCACGGTAATCACATGGAGGTTCCTGTTCCTCGGAATGGGGTCTCACAGGGCTTTCCTTGTTTTGCATCCTTGCAAAAATCCTCCTTCACGAATCTGCATGTGAAATGAACTAGTGTCCGGTGAACTTGAAACTAGTTGATGTCCTAGTCTGTGTTCCCTTCGAAAACAGCTTGTCATCTTCGAGTGATAATTCCTTTCAAACTCTGTCATGCCGCATGCTCGTTTTCAAAAACGAATATCCTATACTTGTGAATCTTCACCAAACTTCAGAAAAACGACCATATCTCATAGAAGACTTGGACAAGAATATCACTTTAAGAATTGGAGAAATAAAATTCGAAGCAGTTCACTCAAAGAATTAATCGAAGAAGTAGCGGTTGAACAAGAACACTTGTCCTGAGAAGAATTCTACTCGACTCTAATTTCAATCGTCGTTTGTCATCCCTTCGACAACATCAATGAACGTCTGTCCGTTACTCAAAAAAAAACCCAGAAAGTCAATATTATTCGCTTTTGTTGTGGTAAATGTGGGGCATTATGCCAACAATTACCTAAATCAGAAACAAACTCTATATTATTCTCAACCCCAGGAAGTTTTGTAACAACCTTAAAACTGACTTCAAGAATTTGAAGATCAACAATTCTTTAAACATGCACCTAATCTAACTCAAAACATCAGTCCCAGTTATTCAGAACGCTTATTCGCGAAGGAAGTTTGTAACCTACCAGAGGCAGTACCAGGAAAAATATTTATGTAATTGCACCCTACCAAAATTCAAAGTTTATTCCAAGGTTAACTCCTTGATCCTAGTCATTCTTGATCATTTATTGTACAACATCAGTAAATAGTTTTTCTGTTGTTCTGGATAAAATGGACAACGTCACCTATATCAACCGAGAAGGACTTGGATACCTCACCAACACCTACCCAAGAAGAATTTTAATTCACATCGACAAGGAAGACATCAGTAATTTCCAAGCTATCTTAAAAACCTAAGAAAACATCAAGTGCCTAAAGCAACCCCTGCTTCAGTATCAGGCTCTGAACGTAAACATCTTTCTCATGTAATTGTACCCGACTCTTAATATGGTATTGAGTACGTTCCTTGTGTATTCGGTACTTGCAATCAATCTTTTGATTCTGTACATTTTATTCCTTTATAGTTGTCAAAT
Source organism: Guadua angustifolia (assembly GCA_036346375.1). NCBI lineage: Eukaryota > Viridiplantae > Streptophyta > Magnoliopsida > Poales > Poaceae > Guadua > Guadua angustifolia. Next base: position 19,110,735 of record CM070516.1, on the reverse strand, counting down.
CCAAAGAAAATGAAAACCCTTTATTGACCAAGGTAATTAAACGAATCAAATTATCAGAATCACTTTATAATTCCTCTACCACAATCCAATCCTTGGATTATCTCTACCTTGTTTCAATCTAAAGTCAACCCGAAATGACATTTATTCTCAGCTCATTTCATCAACTAATGTTGAACTATACAGATCAACTGTTGTATTCAAATATCATTTTTAATGTTATCACTCGACTCTTCCCAAATAAATCTAATGACAATACGTCTTTTCTTTCACCTTAACTATTCTAAATATACCCCAGGCCACTCTCTAAATTAGATTATCTCTGTTAACAATACTGACTATTCAATTAAAAGAAATATGTAGAAAGTACTGGTATCTCCTTACCTAAAACTCAAATAGAATTCTATTTCTCACACGTCAACTTGGAATCGCAAGACGAAGATTAGTGAAGCAATTGTAATAAAGACAAAGTATCAACAAAAACGACAAAGTCACCTCCGAGAAAGAATTCCCAAATCTATTTCGTCCTCGAGAATTACAAGGTTCGTGGTATTCAGCGTTTCCAAATCTGAAGTAACCTGGCACCACGATATATTAGGCCATATCGTATCGCTGTCGATGAAAGAAAGAAAAAAAGCATATAAATTAGAGTTGCCATCCCAACTATCCAGTGTTCATAATGTCTGCTGTATATCGTAGTTAAGGAAATATTTTCGTCTTTCTTCTAAACTCGTCTAGCTAAATGAAATCGAACTAAAATCTAATTTAACTTATCGGAAGCATCCGACTAAAATCTTAAGAGAAGCTGAACGCCACACTCGTAATAAACCCCACATGACGATCAAGATTCAGCGGAGCACTCATCCTGAAGAAGAAGCAACTTGGAAACAAGAAGACCGACTCAACGAGGAGCTTCCTGACTTCTTTTAGAAATGATTTTCCTTAGACCCGCCAAATCTCGGGGTCGAGATTTCTGTAAGGGGGGTAGATCTGTAACAGCCTGAAAATTAAGAACAGTAAAAATATAATATTTAAATTTGATTGTGAATATTTTTGGGATTTCTGAATATTGTTTTCCTTATTTGGATTTTCTTGGATTTTTGTGTTGCAAGAAAAATCAAACAAAAGGGAAATAAAGAATGAAAAAGAGGAAAATGCAAAAATGTAAAAAGTAAAAATTTAGAAAATTGCCATGAGAACCCTGATCATTCAATTAAATCATTTTAGCCAGCAAATGAAATTTTATGCATAAAGAAATGAAGAGACAAAATGAAAAGACAACTTTTAAATCAAAACAAGGCATTGTCAGAATTTATAAAATACTTATAAATCTTATCTGGATCTGCAAAAATTATCATGAAACCCTCAATGCAATATATACCTCTGGTAAAAATATTATAAATTAATAATGTGATTTAGTACTTTCTCAAATTTAATAACAGAAACCCTGAAAATCTAGAAATTGCAATGTCAGAATTCTTATAAAATAATGGAACCATAGTTGGAGCTGAAATTTTTACAGAAGCATTCTGAGACCAAATACTTTTGAAAAACTAAATTTCAAAAATAATAGACTTCAATTGATCTCAATCAAAAATCAAAATCCGAAACAAGTAATTAGGAGCAGTCACTGTTGTCAGAATATTTATAATTTTTGGTAACTCATTTTAATCTCAGAATTTTACCAGACATCAAAATATACTCAAAGTTCTTGGTCAAAAGTTTGACAATTTCCTACTCCCATTTGACAGCAATAAAAATCGGAGACTATCTCTTTTGGCACCTAACCTCACCGCCAAGTGGTCCCCGACCCCACATGTCACCTCATCCTTCTCCTTCTTCTTCCTGTTCTTGCGATCGAGCGAGAATCTCTGAGACAATAAGCGCAGCTTGACCGAAGCCCCGTTCAATGAATCACTTCTTCGATTGGTCGCGTCCACTGCGTCATCCTCACCTCATCGCAAGCTCGATCATCGCCACGATCGTCCTCAGCCATCTCGTGCCATACCGCAGCAACCTGCCATTTTGTCGCGTCTGGCGAAGCTTCCGTCCGAGACCAATGCAACCAGGCCGGCTCATCCATTGCATTCCTTGGCTATAAAGTGCTACTCAGTGATCACAGTGAAGCTCTTTCTCATTCCCCTCACTGCTTCTTCCTTCTCCTCAGCCAAAACGCCTGAAGCTCATCCCATTTCCGCCATGAACAGGGAGCTTCCAAGCTCAAATCCGAAACCAAATCGAGTGAACGAGCAGCTCATTTCCCAATTCCTTCCGGATACACCATCTATACTCTCTAGTGATCAAAACCCCTATATAATACTTGAGCTCCCTCATGCGAAACTTGGCTGCAGCCGTGCGCCCCTTCTTCCCCATGTCCGGTCACCGGTGGTGGCTCAGCCCAGAGTTTCTCCGGTCAAGGTAAACCCAAAAATGGAATCCACTAGACTCCCTGATGCTCAAGAACTTACTCATTCGGACTCTAATGCATTGATTCTTGCTCCTCACCGACCTGCCATGAACGCCGCCGCTTGAGCTCGAGGGCGCGCCACTCTGCTTCTTCTCCGGCCAAATTAGTTCCACCTCCGGATGTGCATTGCCAAGCTCTTCCTTCCGTGCAGTCGCCGTCGCCGAGATCCACCGGAGTAGCGCCGGCGGTGAACCCTAGCCGCTGCTCTGCCCTCCCTCACTGACGATGCGGGTCCCAATCATCAGCCAGCGCCAGCCAGCTCTAGTTCAAAGGGGTAAAAGGCGTTTTCAGTTTAAAGAAAGCGCATTTCATTTCTATTGTTGGTCTCTAAACCCGATTAATGATTAAACCTTATTATCTTGTGCATCTTTAATCCAAATTTAGTAAAACAAATTTATATATTCATAGAAAATTAGTAAGATCCTGAATATACAAAAATATTTAAATTTTGAACTATAGAACATTTATTTAAGTTAAACTTTGATTATGACCTTAATATGGTCTTTGTATTAAATCTGTGCACAGTAAGCTATAAAATAATGATATAAATTTTTATATGATGTTAAGACCAAAATGAATTTAAATCTACAAAAATATTTAACTTTCCAGTCATAGAGCAATTATTAAAATTTAAAATGAGACAAACGCTCTATTATGGTCACTATTGCACATATGAAAAATATAACCTTTAAGAAAGACAAAATAAATTCTTGGATGTCTCTGGAACCATAATAAACTCAAATATGCAAAAACATATAACTTTTGAATTGTGTTTAAATTGCTTACCTTGCAAATATTAATAAGCCTTCATATGACCATTTATAAGAATAAGTGCATACTAGCTCATAAAATAGTAATAATACTTTGAATAGTTTCCTGGAATCAATAGAGGACCAATTGTGTAAAAATATTTAAATGAAACTTATCTTGCATTCTTTGATGCAAGAAAGTACAAATAACAATAGCAAATAAATATATAATCTATTGCAATTAAAGCTAAAATAATGTCAAACTAACTTTAAAACATTCCTAGGATGGTACTCTGCTAATACCTGAAAAATAAATAAAAGATCATGTATAGTGTAGTCGCAAACTCAAAATGAATCTTGACCGATTTAGTGTTCGCGTTGAGATCATTTATATTATTTCATTCGTTAATAAAATAACTTGTCTAAATGTTAAACTCAGTAAAACTAGTTTAGACTCACTGTACAAAGTTTATACTACCGTATTCTGTAAAAAGAATCTTATTTCATTAAGGTTTGCATATTAATCTTATTAGCTCAAAACATTTAAGTGTTAACCTTTCGCTTCGCGTTCTTGACGATTTTGAAAACGTAAACTTTACAATGCCATATAAGCCTTTTCAGCGATGAGTATAAAGTCTCGTCTAAATCGTAAAACATATGAAATTAGCTCGGTAGTGCTCCCCAAAGTATAGTCTACGCTAATACGAAAATATAATCTCATTTCACCATGATTTACATATTAATCTTAATAGCTTAATAACCCTAAGTAATCACATTACTTTAGACCGTAATATGAATGAACGAACTATAGTTGCAAATGAGGAAACCTGTAGTTAAGTTATTTGTATCACCAGAACCTTCTTAAATGTCATGGAAATGTTATCAGTAGCCTAAATCAATAGATCTAACCTGCGTAAAGCTAATTCTATGTAAAGTCAATCAAAGGCGAAGAAGTATTCATTCATAATGTAATACGATCATTTAAGCTTTTTCATTAACTCGCAAAGCAGCTCATCTAAATCTGAATTTAGTAAAGAATAGCCTAGAAATGATCTTTAAGATATGATCTACAGTAATCTAAGAAAATATTCTTATTTTACCTTGCTTTGGCTGAATCCTATTAGATCAAAACCCGTAAATAATAAAGTTGCGAAACTCATATCATGAATAGTAAATCTGTAAACCTTACAACTAATGACTAATTCTATTAATCTAACCAATTTTAGCATCTTGAATTCGTAAAATAAGATTAATAAATTCATAAAAGAGCAATCCCTGTTTCTTGTGAAGAGTTTTATTTGTTCTTTCTATCTACTTTCTTTTTGCCCTTATTGAAGTTAGCATTTTGCTTTATTTCCGTTGCTCGACGTGTAGAACTCGACGTTACTAACTCCTTCGCCATCGCCTTCGTCAACTTCGATTCCGTCCTCATCGTAAACGACAATTAAGCAAGGCAAGCATCCTTTGACCATATTAATCCCAGTATTTTATATTCCTTTTGTGCATCAAATTGTTTTATGCATGCGTTTACTTTATGTAAATTGCTATTTTGTGGATTGGTAGTTATACCTGTTGTCTCGTGAATCTCCTTTGATGATTATGAACATGTGAACCTTGATAACCGTAGATTGAGGATAGGCATTACTTAATGTCATCATGGGTATATGCGTTCATATTATTCATGCTTAGCCATGCTTTAGAATCAGCAATGTACATGATCAAAGCAACATTTGTTTCCTGAAAACCTTGGAAATGGCACTATTAGTTGCTGGTACTTTGATTAAAAACCCAAAATAAAACTATGTTTTGATGCGGGCGATTATTGGCGATAGCCGGTCGTGCGAAAGGAATTGCACGTAGTGTAGGGTGAAGTGTCGCCCGTGTCAATTTAAGGACCGAGCAATGGGACGCTATTGATCCAAGAATTCCGTGCAACCACGAGGGTGAGTATGGGTTATCCATAGCCTATTAAGTTATTTGGACATGGCTTTGCTCATTGGTAGGCGGGAGCTAGCAGAAGCACTCCAGTTCGGTTTGCTTGTGAGGGGCTTCCACACAGTTCGTGTGGGTAATTGCATGGCCGGTGCAACGGTGTACGCCTTGCCATGGACAGAGACGTGGTGTTGGGTGTGATAAATGTGGATCCACGGCTTGGGTGAGTGTCTCTGTTTTCAGGGCGAGGGTTAACGTCCCGGGCTGGATCAAAGTCATGTCCAGGAAATGAACAGCTATGTATGATCGCCTGGCAGGCACACAGCTATTGGAGGCGTGTGTCGAAATGTTCTCGCAAAAAGGTTGATCATTCCTTGTGGGTAAAGTTGTACACCTCTGCGAGTTTAAATCTAATCGATTAGCGCTACCATGTCATGGGCACTTGGTGAAGTCATTCCAATGTTAGCTTTGGTATTTTCAAAAAGGTTTATTTTATAAGTTAGCTTACCCTCACAGATGACCCAATACTATACCATGTGTTGGCAAGTATTGGTATCAGCTGTTGTGCCATGTGTTGGCAAAGAACTGGATATATGCCATGCGATGGCAATGATCGATTCGAACTCGTGTCATGGAGGACGGTGAGTGTTATCTATGCCTTACTTATTTGCTATCAATTAATCTTGCTTTTATAAATTCCGTTTGCAAATAACTTGATTTACAAATTCAAATTCGCTTTATGCAAATTAACTGTAGAAGCCTTTCCTTTGAAATGGCCTGCATATATGGTAGGATTTGCTCAAGTCTTGCTGAGTACGTAAAGTACTCACCCTTGCCTAATTATTATGTAGGTGGATGAGTTAGCGCGGCTTCGAGTCTCTTTTCATCGCAGGTTGCGGGATCCGTATTGCCGTGGTTTTTCTAAGGATTTATGCCTGGTCAGTTGCCTGCGGGATTGGATGGGTACACTACAAGGCCTTGCTTCTTTGCTGCAATATGCTCTGAGTTGTAATATTTCTGTAATTATTCGTTTCCGCTTAATTAATTTAATGCATGGTTGTGATTCTAATTGTTGAAATGTGCGTGCTAGCTACTGATCCAGGGACTAGTACTGCAAGCACATTAGATTTCCATTTTGGCATTCTGTGCAAAAATGGGGGTCATCTCAGCTTGGTATCAGAGCTATACTGACCGTAACTGTAAAACCCCAACGCCAATCGCACCGCGAGTGCTACCCAAAAACCCTAAACACTCAACGACAACTCAACAGAATTGTCTAAAAGCAACCGCTAACTCTAAAACCGATCAAACTAAGTCAAGAAAAGTTCAAAATTTCGGCATGACCTTCCTAGAAAGAAGGGCATCCACTCAGCAGACAAAAAAAACATTGCAGATAATATGATATCATTCTAGCAGGTCCTTAGTTATCCAATCACACATCCAATAGACAGTAATAAACTCCACGACGAACAACACATACAACCTTATTAATTACATCCAGACTTTACAAGTTAATTTAAATGAGATGGTAGTGATTGAAGGCGTGCACGTGCTACTACTCCCATCCCGACGAGCCAACTTTAAGGTACCTAAAAACAGGAAACAAACAAACGTGAGTCCAGGACTCAGCAAAGTGCAATCAAACATAAAAGTAAGGAATTCGATTAGAATACAACGACTTCAAGACATACAGTAATAGTTCCTTTACTTGACATCCTTAAATAAAGGGAGCAATTTGAATTCATATAACTTCAAAACGTAAGAACACGATTACTTCACCATTTGCTATAACCATTACTTAATTGAAATTATCCAGTTAAAGAAGCAGAAACTAATCCTACTCACCACATCTAACTCGGAAACATAAATAACCTTACTCATGCCTCAACAATCATCTTAGGATGAGTCCACGACTCAATACTCAACCTGTCATTTCCATTCTCATCAATTAACATTTACCAATTGCAACACACAATGCAATGCTTTTATGCTCTCATTTTTTTTCTCATGAATCATAAAATGAATGCACCATGCATGCTCATAATGCACATTGTCATAGCGTATACCGGTATAGCTGAGTGCACACCCGTCGGTGTGAACCCTCTCATTCCCAACCATCCCGTGGCGGGGCCTACTCTTACTGACTCGCTCCCATTCACCTCGATGAATGGGACTACGAGGTAGTACTTTTGTGCTCACTACGGGTGAGCACCGAGGCCCGCATCAACATGGGACGCCTCGTCCATCATGAATGCAATTATGCAATTGACGTGAATGCATTTCATCCCTCATTCATTTTCACCACACATAGCCATAACCAATATGGAAGTACCAAATAACTTGCTATTGCCCCAGTGTGATTCATTCGAGAGTAAATAAAGTCATGAATAAAATTCAGGGAAAGGCATCACATAATTTCTATAAGGTAGATTAAATTTACATATATGAACGGCTAGGTGATTATAGTGCAAGCTTGCCCCTACACTTGCATCAACATGACCATACTCATTCGTACAATTCGTAATGCAATGCAATAAATGGGAATTGAATAACTTACTTACCAATTTGCTAACATTCATCCATCCTCATCACCATACTAAAAACAACTTCTAGACATGCTATTAAACATAATCACATCATTAGAATTTTCATAATCTTACCGCAAACAAAGCATTTAACATCCTAATAACGCTCTAGGGGTTGCACTTGCCTTTTACCGACGGGAATGGAGTGGCATTTGGAATCTTAGCGTTCGCATGACTTCCCGGGATTAAAGAAAGCCTGAATTTTAGAACACATACACACGATATAACTTAAGACAACATACCACCTAAATTGATTAACAACTCAATACACATGGTCTACTTTTAATAAGCTCAAATGAAATTCAGTCATCTTAAGTATGAAACTCAGTATTATGCACTCATCACATGCATGCATACCAATTAGACAGTGTAGCGATTAAAACATGGCATAGTAAACTTGATACTTTTCCTTTCTCTCTCTCTCTTTCTATATATATATAAATGCATCTTATAATTTAGCTAACTACCTTCAGTCAAATGCTTTGCCATGAAAACTGACAATGGTAGTGCATACAAAACGAACCTAACCAATCATGTATATATATGCATACTACTCTTTAGAGGGAAAAGTATCACTCAAGAAAGCCCTGAACTACAGATACTATAGTCACAATAATTATAATCCCAATGCATCACTAAACCATTGCTCAATGTCTTTAAAATACAGATCTTTTGACCAATGCTTGCAAATCAAGAACCTAAATGCATTCAACAACACGCAAACCGACTCCCAACTCTGGATGAAGTTGGTTGTCAAAAACTTGGGTTCAATCTGCCATTATTTAGAGGAACAACCTCGCAAGCAGCTTGATTAAACTGCATCCAATGTAATGAATTTAAGATGGCTTGATGATTATTGGGCACAATAAGGGTGATGAGAACATGTAGACTTTGGTGACATTACCACCACCCATCCACTCTTATCAACATCACATTCACATATCATACTTGCAAACCCTATACGGGGAGGGGTAAAAGGTATGGTAATCACTAACTCTTAACATTTAGTCAGAACTAACTACACACGACTTTGACGTATTTTAGTTTGTTAAGAAACTTAGAAACAAGCCACAAAAGGTTCAAGCATTCAAACACCATTTCTAATCTCTCCCATCCTCTAACCAAAATCATTTCAAAATCAGAAACCCTAGCTAGGCATTATCACAAACACCATGCATGCAAAGAAAAAATACCCACATTTCTAGGGTTTTACCTCAAGGGAAACACAGGGAGGAAGGAGGGGGTGGAAGGTGGGGAGGCTGCAGCTCGGGAGGGTCGCCGGTGCCAGGGAGGGGGGTCGGGCGGGCAGGCAAGAAGGCCGGGAGGCGACAAAGCGACGACGCAGCCAGCAGCCTCTGGAGGCGGTGGCCACGAGCAAGAAGCAGGGAGGCAGGAGGCAGCCAGCCAGGGAGTGGAGCCGGGAGGGAGTCGGCCAGGGAGGCGCAGGAGGAGGAGACCAGGGAGCTGAGGGCGCAGGACTCGGCCTGGAGTCAGGAGGGAGAGAGGCGGCTGGGGGTTGCTGAACAAAGAAAAGGGCTGGCTCCTCTCCCCTTTTTTGCTAACGTGTGAATGACATGATTCTTCAGACTTGCAGAGGCACTGTGCGGATAAAAGCTGCATGCTCTCTGCTAACGTGGGCCTAGGGTTTCATCCTTTTTTTTCCTTTCTTTAAAATCCCCAACAACTGGATGCCACAAAACAACAGGGTTTGGGAACAAAAGAAATGAAGCCCCTCAATAAAACGAAAACCGAATGCCGACCTTAACCATTGGCGCGAACCAAATAATTAAATTCTTGGCGAAAACCCAGGCAAAGAAGATTTGCGGTATTACACTCTTCCCCCCTTTAACAGAATTCGACCTCGAATTCTGAACACCTCAATACTCATCCACAAGAGCAACAGAAACCGGATTGCGAAATCAATAAGCCCAAAAAGAACGGCCGGGTATTTCTCACGCAAGAGAAACTCCACAACTCAAACCACGGCTCTCGCCAAATAAAAGGAGCAAGCAACTGAACTCATTTCATCCAACAACAAATCAACACTAATCTCAATAGACCTTACGCTCTCAAACCCAAAAGGTTTTCCCTAAACCAGGAATATCACAAGCAATTTCTCAACCAGGGAAATTCACATCTCTCACGTTTAAACTCCAATAGATCCAAGCGTTCAGCCAAAGTCTCAATTCCTACCATTTTCATAAACTATCTGACCACTCAGGCAACTCTTCTTTAACGCTTCAATACACAAACTCCAATCAACCGACGGTTCATCCAAGAAGATCATAATACTAGATTGCCAACTCAATTCTCATTTCTCTATTCAATTTCACTCGCCCAACTTTAATCTCCTCTCTCAAACCCCATACCACAGATCAACCAACTCATGATGCCATGATTAACATGAGTCACAACACTCTATTAAGCATCAAAGGAATTATCACCAAAGCTATTCGATTGGACAACTAGGTTCTGAACATGAATCCCCTAAGAACCAAGAAATCTCTGATTCCCATCTTTCCTCATTGACTAACCTTTATAACCAAGGAACCAATTCTGGGCATAACGCTATCCCCAACCACTTAAACACCTAAGATTCCACTCTGGAATCCCCCGGGAACTAAAACACGAATCTCATCCTTTCAATGGCTGCCCATCATATCATAGCTATACCTTCCAGACCTTCTCAAACGTGATCAACACTAGCCTTTCAGGAACACAAGTCTCGGAATTCCCGTTAATCCCATAACTCACAACACCTTGCATAACCCTAATCAACTTTCACTTTAGATCATATACTATCTTGATTAATCATCTATACCACACAATCAATTAGGTTGTCCTTAAACAACCAACAAATCCACTTTAACAGACTCAATAACCCGTTAGCAACAGGAAGCGCTAACTACTCAACATACTCTTAACGACTTAAACATCCACGTGGGTCACATACCCAACCTTTAAGGAAATCACAACTCGTAAGCATGAAAGAACACCAATAACAATTTCTTCTTTCCAGAAAACCCAAATAGAAACCGCAAGAGAGCTCAACTCTCAAATTTCCAGACTCTGGTAACAAGAGCTCTTCCAATTAAACACCAAACTCTGAACTTCCACGAATGAAGAGGGTTCTCAAAGATGACCTCCCAACCAAGCAAAACGACGAGATCAAATACCCTTTACTCTTACAAAGACACAGAACCTCGGTTCTCACCACCAGGTTTGGCACCACACTAAACTCGTCTTCTTTGCCTTCATCCAAAGAAGGCAAAACCACAAACCGACGAAAGAACAATCAGCGAGTATTCAATTGCTTACAAAACTAACCACTTTGCTCAACTTGAAATCAATGCAATAAAATGTACACCTGGGAAAGCTCAACTAAGACGAAGAACTTCACACAAATCTTTCTTCAAAAGCAGCCACAAAATCGAAGAGAACTCCATTCTCTTAACAGCATAAACCATTTCTCTTACCTTTAGCCTAAGGTGGAAAGCTTCACAACAAAGATTCACTTGATTAAAAAAAACGAAATAACACACTAATTCCAAAACCACATTTCGGGAATAGCAAAGCGATCCTGAAATCCAACATTTTCCATTTCATCTATTTATTTCCTTTAAATGGCAAGTCCAAAGACCATCATCACACTATTCCATAAGTATGCATTCTTTCTTCGTCATAATCTTTCATCCACTAACTCCACCACTTGGCGAATCACAACTCATATGGCAACTTCAATTGCACACCCAACAGAACGTCGTAAACAAAAAGGCATACATCCAAATGATTACACCGACAACCCAAGTCCATAGGTATTTAAACCTAAGCTCAGCTTACATCCCATTATCTCTAAAATTCTTGCACCTTTAACAATAAAGGTTTTCAAATGATCACACTTAGCGCCTTTAGGAAGTCCCCAACAAGACTTAGCAAGAATTTCATAACCACTCTTCCTTAGATCACTTTCTCCAGAATTTATTCTTTCGCCTAATTACACCCGCGTTCGGAAATGTTGTTACCAACATTAAACAAATTCTCCCCCCATCATACTCATCAAAGAAAAAAAACAAGTGATTACTTTATTCATAATCAACCTATCCATCAACACCACTTCATAATCTATTTTCAAGACATCTCTTTTCAAAACAACCTTCAGTAAGGATAACCCATCCTCCAAATTTCATGTTCGCCAACAATACGACGAACACATTAAATCAATTATTTAAGTCTCGAATAAATTAGACCATGTCTCCCTGAGACATAAATTGCCAAAACAATGGCTTTAAAACCATCCGCTGCTAAAGAGCAAACCAAGCTCCAAAATATTCAACCCAATACTTCTGCGCACTTTAACTACGACCTCGCCTTAGGTTATACTATCCACACCTTATAAGCTTATTATTAATCCACACGATCCCACTGAGAACACCTCGAAACAATTTAATCCCATCACCTAATTAAAACAAGTTCTTCAACCAAACTTGTCATTCTGTCATCATCATAATCAATACTAGCCCTACGCAACCACCATGTCCATTCCTCCACTCATAACCGTGGATTACCAAGGCCAACATTTGAGTCCTTAACATCTATCGTATTAGGGTTAACTACCCTGATGACACCATCCTGCTATTAAACTTTTACAAGAAGACCTTCAACCAACCCACAACTCACTTTGATTGCCGCAATCTCCTTTCGAGAAAAGAAATCCAACCAGAAACTTCCAAAGAAGTTCGACTCTCAATTCCACGAAGGCAGGGAGTTGCGCAAATAAATTCACACGAATGAAAAGCGAATCGGCCGAATAACACTTTTTCCTTTAAAGACCCAAACCTTAAGTTCTCACGACTAAGCTTTTCACCAAAACTTCAACTTGGAGAACGACAACACGAAGAAATCCATGACTTCCTCCGCAAAGCAACCAAAAGAGGAGCAACATAATACTTTTTTTTTCTTTGACTCAAAGCCAAGAAGACCCAAGAAGACAACACCCAAAAACGTACCCCATCAACTCTCCGATCTAAAACAAAAGAACAAGGACTCTCCTCACACGAGGTTATGAATCCTCCGGTGCTAGCTCTCAACTGCCACACCGAGCCGGAATCCCTTCGGCACAAGGAGTCCCACCGGACCCCACAAATCAATCTACCACTTCATATGCATAACCATAAATAATACCATAGCCTTATCAAAACCAATAGATAACATATCAACAAGTATCAACATAGCATAAATAACAAAAGTAAGCATTGTAGCACAATGCAACGATGTCCCATCCCTTTCCTACTGTGCATCAGAGTGTGTCAGATTTTAAATTGATTCATCATTCTACATCAAGTTTTACGGTTATTGCCCTAGGGCCATAATTTAAAAGTTCAACCTAAACCATGTTTCTACCTTCACACAGCAAAATTTTAATTCATTCTAGAATTACTCACTACATTCAAACACCACGGACTGAAGCACGCTTCGATACCAATCTGTAACACCCGGCCAATCGCATCATGAAAAGCTACGAAAAACCCTAAACACTCAACGACAACTCAACAGAATTGTCTAAAAGCAACCGCTAACTCTAAAACCGACTGAAACTAAGTCAGCAAAAAGTTCAAAATTTCGGCATGACCTTCCTAGAAAGAAGGGCATCCACTCAGCAGACAAAAAAACATTGCAGATAATATGATATCATTCTAGCAGGTCCTTAGTTATCCAATCACACATCCAATAGACAGTAATAAACTCCACGACGAACAACACATACAACCTTATTAATTACATCCAGACTTTACAAGTTAATTTAAATGAGGTGGTAGTGATTGAAGAAGCGCACGCATACTACTCCCATCCCGACGAGCCAACTTTAAGGTACCTAAAAACAGGAAACAAACAAACGTGAGTCCAGGACTCAGCAAAGTGCAATCAAACATAAAAGTAAGGAATTCGATTAGAATACAACGACTTCAAGACATACAGTAATAGTTCCTTTACTTGACATCCTTAAATAAAGGGAGCAATTTGAATTCATATAACCTCAAAAGCGTAAGAACACGATTACTTCACCATTTGCTATAACCATTACTTAATTGAAATTATCCAGTTAAAGAAGCAGAAACTAATCCTACTCACCACATCTAACTCGGAAACATAAATAACCTTACTCATGCCTCAACAATCATCTTAGGATGAGTCCACGACTCAAGACTCAACTTTGTCATTTCCATTCTCATCAATTAACATTTACCAATTGCAACACACAATGCAATGCTTTTATGCTCTCATTTTTTTTCTCATGAATCATAAAATGAATGCACCATGCATGCTCATAATGCACATTGTCATAGCGTATACCGGTATAGTGAGTGCACACCGTCGGTGTGAACCCTCTCATTCCCAACCATCCGTGGCAGGGGCCTACTCTTCTTGACTCGCTCCCATTCACCTCGATGAATGGGACTACGACGTAGGACTTTTGTGCTCACTACGGGTGAGCACCGAGGCCCGCATCAACATGGGACGCCTCGTCCATCATGAATGCAATTATGCAATTGGCGTGAATGCATTTCATCCTCATTCATTTTCACCACACATAGCCATAACCAATATGGAAGTACCAATTAACTTGCTATTGCCCCGTGTGATTCATTCGAGAGTAAATAAAGTCATGAATAAAATTCAGGAAAGGCATCACATAATTTCTATAAGGTAGATTAAATTTACATATATGAGCGGCTAGGTGATTATAGTGCAAGCTTGCCCTACACTTGCATCAACATAACCATACTCATTCGTACAATTAAGTAATGCAATGCAATAAATGGGAATTGAATAACTTACTTACCAATTTGCTAACATTCATCCATCCTCATCACCATACTAAAAACAACTTCTAGACATGCTATTAAACATAATCTCATCGTTAGAATTTTCATAATCTTACCACAAACAAAGCATTTAACATCCTAATAACGCTCTAGGGGTTGCACTTGCCTTTTACCGACGGGAATGGAGTGGCATTTGGAATCTTAGCGTTCGCATGACTTCCCGGGATTAAAGAAAGCCTGAATTTTAGAACACATACACACGATATAACTTAAGACAACATACCACCTAAATTGATTAACAACTCAATACACATGGTCTATGTAACATCCCAAAATTTTAGCTTTTAATTAAATAATATTATTTTATTGCTAATTATGAATTTTGTGATTTTTTGAATTTATTTGGATTTTCTAGATTTATTTGAATTCTTTGGAATTAAATACATTATCTTTTGTCAAGAAATAATTATGAAAGATATTTGCAAAATAAAGTTTTTGTGAAAATATTTTATTTAAGTCCAGAATAGCTTAAAATATTTATGAGAATTTTTCTGGAATTTTTAGAGTATTTTTAAGGCCTCAAATAAATCAAAACCTTTATTCGGAATAAATAAAATAGGAAATTCGGGAGATTATGGAAGGAATAGTAGTGGGCCGGCCCATACACTGTGCATGCCCGGGCGGAATAGGAAACCCTAAGCAATCGGCCGTCAGCTTGAGATCAGACGGTTCTCGATCATCGTCTCCGGATGGAAATTTCACCGCCGTCTCCGAGTCGAGTTCTTGCGCCGCCGTCATCCCTTCCATCTTTGCCGCGCCATACCGGGTATAAATAGCGACCCCCGAGCCCTCCTAAACTCACCTTGAGCCGCCGCACATCTTCGCTCTTGCGCCGCCACCGGAGGAGCACCGTAGGCGCCGCGCCAGCTCACCGGAGTTTCCGAAGGATTGCGCCGCGTCTACGCCGTCACCAGGATTCGCTTCCGACGACTCAAGACCAGATTCGGATTCGCCGTGTCGAGCTTCGTCTGCGCAGCTACTCGTTGGCCGTCAAGGAGTGCCGGAACGCCGCCGAGGTAGTCTTCGTCTTCGTCTCCGGTAGCCTGCGCCGCCGGGTCTTCGTCCGTCGCTCGGGAGCTTTGCCATCCGTCCGATCTCCAACAGAGCGCCCAGATCACGCCGCGTCAGCCCGGGTAAATAGGAAAGAGCTCGGTAAGCATGAGCCGTCGATCTTTAGATCAACGGTGAGAATCAGCCACGTCGCGTCCGCACGGATTGAGGCGGAGAAATTTCGATAAAATCCAATTTAATCCGAATTAAATCAGAAATTATTCATTTAGGGTATTTTCAGTATTTTTTTCAAACTTTAAACCCCTATAACTTTTGCATGCGAACTCGGATTTGGGTGATTCAAGTTCTCAAAAATTTATAAAAATGAGATCTATTTAATGGTGATTTTTATTTGAATTTTTTTTAATTGTTTGCTCGTTGGTTTTGGTTTTTATTTGCTTTTCTTTCTCGTTTCGCGTAGACGTCGAATTGTGTGAAGCTTCGGAGGGAGATTTTGCAACTCAAGAATTGTTTCCAGACCAGGATCAGGAGCTTAACAAAGGCAAGTTGTGCTTTGATCATGTTGCACCCATAGATTAGATTGCATGCTATTTTGATTTAACTTATCACTTGTTATTTCATGGTTATAAATGATTTCAACTTTACTTGGGATTAGCTATTGTACCCTTTGAATTACACCCTACCTTGCTAGTTGTATGCCATGATCCACTTGTTACCTTAGGTTGGTTTAATATAGTTGGTTAATAATGAAATCAACATGGATGGTTAGATCGATTTAGAGATGCTTAGCCATGCAGCGTCATCACATGTACATAAAATGATGATTATTAATTTTGACTAATGGCATATGGAACAATGATGAAATCTGTGTGTCATGTGTGGATACACAAAGAGATTGAGTTGTCGTGGCGAGGAGGTCACACAACGATGTTGATTTGTGGTAAGCATGTGATGTTTGGTAACCAACCGGGAGGGTAATCACTTTAGATTGAAGCAAGTGGAAGGGCAGGTGTGGGGTGGGCTCGCAGGAGCCGAGGGTATGTGTATGCCTTGCTTTAATCAATCCTAAGGACTTAACCTTGCGAGCCTTTGACCGAGTCTTACTTGCAACCACATATGCGGAATGGGACAAACTTAGTGACTAATTTGCAAATGCTTAACTTGAGTGCTATCTTGGTGGTGTGGGTCCGGGTTCACGGAGGAAACTCACATGGCGCAAGAGGGGGCCTGTTGTGGTGGTTTAGCCACTTGATGTTGAAACCTTAGCGGGTAGCTTGGGTTAAGAGGATGCATTGTAAAGGCTTTGTCATGATTCTCTGCCAAGCATACCAAAGGAAGTGTGCTAATAGCTTGGCATCAAAGGAGTATCATGTCATGTGGGTAAAGTGCATAACCTCTGCAGAGTGTACAAACTATTCAATAGCCGTGCTCACGTATTGAGCAACGCCGGGAATTACTGATCAAGGGTAGTTAATTAAAACTTGACAACTGGATGGGATGGCAGGATGCCATGTGGATAATTGAACTTGGTTTAGGATGAAGAACTTGGGTTTGATTTGAGAAACAATGGAATCTATTTACTTGTTATTATTTGTTTTTCTGTCCTTCCAATCTAGGTATTGTATTGTTCTTAAATGCTGCTTTACTGCTTATGAGCCACTTAGCCATTCCTTTGGAATAAGCCTGCATATAGTTATAATAGAATTGCATTCTGTGCACAACTTGTTGAGTACGTGTTGGTGTACTCACCCTTGCTTAAACAACCAACAACGATGGAGGAGTCTTCGCACTGTGCTTGAGGAGGACTTTCGGTGGGACGCGAGTCACTAGGCCAAGCCTTGTCGATCGCTTTGTGGTGTCTCGATGAGTCACTACGTCTTCTACAATTTTCCGCAGCATTTGTCTTATTTCATCTTAGTCTTGCCCTATGAGGCCGAATAAATGTAAGTGATCATAAGATCATACACTAGTTATATTAAATAAATGAGGTCTTATTGTTATTATCGTTGTGTATGATGTGATGCTTACCAATGTTAAGCCGTGTGCACTAGCATTGATCCTGGGAATAGTGCGGCATACACGGTGGATCCGAATTGGTGAATTCGGGTCCTTACAGAGGTGGTATCAGAGCATACTGACTGTAGGACTTGGCCCTAGCTTGGTAAAGTGTCCAAATTATTTTCTAAAAAGAAAACATAAATTGACTAAGACAACACTCTTAACTCTTCTCATCCTCTGCTCCTCACCTTTGCTGAATTTATGATTTTTCGAGATCATGGTGGACTTATCTATTTCCCTTTTGGATAGATGAGGATGATCCAAGAGTACGGGGAGCAAGAAGGAGGTTACGCAGCAGAGCTTTGGCGCATGATGAGGATGCTCGGAGGCTTCGACAGGCCGATCTACCGAGGAGAGACCATAGTTCGTGCCGGACTTGACATTGGCTGGAGGGTTCAGATTACGATCTACGCACGAGCAAGGGCAAGAGGAAATCGTACCATCCGTATCATCGTCAGGAGATCTACGCCCGAGGCTGGGATCCAAGCGGCAGCACGTTTGGGGATGAGACAACTTGCTCGTACCTACCCCCGAGAGTTGGAAGGCACTGTGTTTCGTCATCATCCACGCCGGGACAACCGCTATGATCGGGAGCCAATAAGAGAAGAGAATGCCACAATCGCTTACCTAGCCCGATATGTCATCGCTCAAGAGGACGCCCTTGATGATATGGCTCTGGAGCTGCGAAGAGCCCGAGAGGAGGCCCAGAAGACAAAAGATCGACTACAGGAGGTTTTGGATCAATCTCTCCAGAAGATCCGTGAGTTGGAGGATGCATTATATGGATCCGAGCCAGAGCCAGAGATGGAGCTACACGACCCCGATCCGGAGTCAGACTCGGAGTCAGACTCGGAGTTAGATTAAGTTGGGACTCGAATGTTGAGTCGCGTCCATAAGATAGCATTACCAAATATAATAGACGTTAAGGTTGGATGTTTAGTTTGGATTTTATTGTTGCTGAGTGTGCAGTATGTGTTGCAAAGCTCTTAGGCTTATGTAAGCAACCATACCAAGATTGTGCAATAAAATAATAAAGTTGTTTAATTTTGGGTTAAACTTGTCCTCCCCGCTTAGAGATTCTTATATCTCATCTGTGCTACTTCTACCCTCTCCTAACCCACACAGATGGTGAACACTCGTGGCAACAATGGAACGTCAGGAAGTGGTCTCCGCCGGAATGACCATGATGGAACACCGCCTCAGCCAGCACCACCGGTGGATATGCAAAACTTGGGAGCTTTTCTGGCAGCCCAGACTCAACTTATGCAAACCATGATGCAGCAGATGCAGAACATGGCAGGCCAAGTTGGCGGCAACGCACAGCAAGGCAACAATGGGCCACGTGCTTACTCCAAGTTGTCAGATTTCATGAGGACTCGCCCTCCAACCTTCTCAGGGAATGTCAACCCACTAGAGGCCGATGATTGGCTAAGGACTATTGAGAGGAAGCTGCACATCACGCAGTGCGAGGGTAACGAGAAGGTGCTTTATGCTACACACCAGCTTGAGGGGACCGCTGCAGAATGGTGGGAGAATTATTGCGCAGCGCATGAAGCCCCGCAGGAAATCACTTGGGAAGAGTTTTCCGTTGCCTTCCGCCAGTACCATGTGCCGGAAGGAATGATGGACCTTAAGAAGGAGGAGTTTAGAGCTTTAAAGCAAGAAGGCCAATCAGTGGCAGAATATCTAAATAAGTTCACTCAGTTAGCACGCTATGCACCGGAGGATGTTGCTACTGATAAGGCCAGGCAGTCTCGCTTTCTTAAGGGGCTAAACTCTGGATTACAGGTGGGACTAATCACCCACAATTTCCCTGACTTCCAGGAGTTAGTCAACAAAGCTTTGATCCTTGAAGACATGCGCAAGGAGTTGGGTGAGGACCGCAAGCGCAGAATGGCTAGCCAGGCTGGACAACCTAGTCGGCTTAGGCTCAGGATGACACCACAACAGTTTGCCAGGATTCAGCCTCAGTTTCCGAGCAAGGCACCAGTTCCGACACCTCGCCCCGCGGGTCAGAATTTTCAAACTCCAGCACCAATGGGCAATGCCGTTTCTGGAGGTCAACAGCCTGATACCAGAAGGTGTTATTCATGCAACGAGCCAGGGCACTTCGCCAACAAGTGTCCGACGAGGGGAAACGTTACCCCAGTCCGCTTCAACTTGGGAACTACTCCAGCCAAAGCTCCGGTGACGGGAGGAAATCGAGCACCAGCACAGTCAGGAGTGTCACCTCAAACGACGATGCGTGGAAGGATCAACCATATTACTGCAGATGGAGCTCAGGAAGCAACGGACGTCGTACTGGGTAAGTTTTTGGTTAACTCAGTACCAGCTACAGTTTTATTTGATTCTGGAGCTTCGCATTCGTTTGTTTCTCGGAGTTTTGCCTTGAAGAATGGATTTGCTGTTAAAAATCTTAAGTGTGTACTTATAGTCCAAGCCCCAGGATCGGAACTTCAATCTAATCTTGGGTGTTTGGGGATTAAGTTGCATTTGAATGGGATAGAGTTCCTAGCGAACCTCATCTTGTTAGACACCCAAACCTTAGATGTTATCCTAGGGATGGATTGGCTGTCTAAGCACAGAGCTGTTTTGGATTGTGGCCAAAGGGTGGTGACCCTAGAAAGCCCTAGCGGTGAGAAGGTGGAAGTACACGCTACCGCAGTTCGTAATGGACAATTGATGATCAACAGTGCAAAGGTGGTTAGTTTGGAGGATGTGCCTGTTGCTAGAGATTATCCGGAGGTATTCCCTGAGGATTTACCAGGCATGCCACCAGATCGGGATATTGAGTTTGTTATTGAGTTGGTACCAGGGACAGCACCGATAGCAAAAAGGCCATATCGGATGCCAATCGATGAACTGGTTGAAATGAAGAAGCAAATTGAGGAATTGCTGGAGAAAGGTTTCATTCGGCCCCGTTCTTCTCCATGGGGAGCGCCAGTTTTGTTTGTTAGGAAGAAGGATGGAAGTTTGAGGATGTACATCGATTATCGTGCACTTAATGAAGTAACAATCAAGAATAAGTACCCTTTGCCGAGGATTGATGACTTGTTCGATCAATTGAAGGGAGCAGCAGTTTTCTCCAAGATAGATATTCGATCAGGTTATCACCAGCTAAGGATTAGGGCAGAAGATATTCCGAAGACCGCATTCTCTACCCGTTATGGACATTATGAGTTTACGGTCATGTCATTTGGATTGACCAATGCCCCAGCTTATTTTATGAACCTCATGAATAAGGTGTTCATGGAATACTTGGACAAGTTTGTGGTTGTCTTTATTTGTGTATTCCAAGTCGGAAGAAGAACATGCAGAGCATTTGAGATTAGTGCTAGAGAAGTTGCGTGATCAGCAATTATATGCTAAGTTCAGCAAATGTGATTTTTGGAAGGAGAAGGTAGAATTCCTGGGCCATGTAATGACTGCTAAAGGAATTGCTGTAGATCCAAGTAAAGTAGAGGCTGTAATGAATTGGGAGCAACCGAAGACAGTTACACAGATCCGTAGTTTTCTGGGAATGGCGGGATATTACCGTCGATTCATAGAAGGATTTTCGACGATTGCGAGACCTCTCACGCAATTGTTGAAAAAGGAGAAGAAGTTTGCATGGACGCCTGAGTGTGAGAATAGTTTTCAGGAATTAAAGAAGAGATTAACATCTGCTCCTGTGTTAGTATTGCCGGACGTGCAGAGCAGTTTTGATATTTACTGTGACGCATCGCGGCAAGGTCTTGGATGTGTGTTAATGCAGAATGGCAAGGTAGTAGCATATGCATCGAGGCAGTTGAGGCCGCATGAGGGAAATTACCCAACACATGACTTGGAGTTAGCAGCCGTAGTGCATGCTTTGAAGATATGGCGTCATTATCTCATTGGAAATAGATGTGAGATATATACGGACCATAAGAGTTTGAAGTATATATTCACTCAATCGGATCTTAACATAAGACAGAGGAGATGGTTAGAGTTGATAAAGGATTATAATGTGGGAATCCATTATCATCCTGGAAAGGCTAATGTGGTAGCCGATGCCTTGAGTCGGAAGAACCATAGTACGAACTCATTGGTTGTGAGCGAGCAACAAGAGTTATGTAAGGAATTTCAGAAGTTGGGTTTGGAAGTTGTGCCGCAAGGATTTATTGCTGCATTGGAAGTAAAGCCAACCTTGGAGGATCAAATCAGGGATAAACAGAGTAAAGATGAGAAGATCAGAAAAATCAAAGCCAAGAAAGAGGAAGGATTGGCAGAAGATTTCTCGGTAGATGAGCAAGGAACTTTGTGGATAAAAGGACGAATCTGTGTGCCAAATGAGAAGGAGCTCAAGCAGTTGATTCTTGAGGAGGCTCACAATTCCAAGTATTCTATTCATCCAGGAAGTGCCAAGATGTATCAGGATCTTAAGAAGAGATTCTGGTGGCCGAAGATGAAACGTGAAGTCGCAGAGCATGTAGCATTGTGTGATGTATGCCAGCGGGTGAAGGCGATGCATCAGAAGCCCGCTGGATTGTTGCAGCCATTGAAGATTCCGGAATGGAAATGGGAGGAGATTGGTATGGATTTTATTACCGGATTGCCCAAGACTCAGAAAGGGTATGATTCCATATGGGTGATCATTGATCGGTTGACTAAAGTTGCTCACTTTATTCCGGTGAAGACAACTTATTCAGGAGATAAGTTGGCGGAGTTATACATGTCAAGGATTGTGTGCTTGCATGGTGTGCCCAAGAAGATTGTGTTGGATCGAGGTACCCAGTTTACCTCAAGATTTTGGGACAAGTTGCATGAAGTGATGGGCACTCGCTTGAATTTTAGCACCGCATATCATCCCAGCAGATGGTCGCACCGAGAGGTTAATCAGATTTTGGAAGATATGTTGAGAGCGTGTGCGATATCTTATAGCACATCTTGGGATAAATGTTTGCCGTATGCTGAGTTTAGCTACAACAATAGTTATCAAGCCAGTTTACAAATGTCACCATTTGAAGCATTATATGGTCGTGCTTGTCGTACCCCGTTGAATTGGAATGAAACGGGGGAGCGTTCTGTGTTTGGGCCTGAGTTGCTCAGAGAGGCTGAAGAACAAGTAGCCATGATCAGGGAAAGATTAAAGACAGCGCAGTCACGACAGAAAAGTTATGCTGATAATCGCCGTCGTGATTTGAGCTTTGAGCCCAATGATTATGTGTACCTTAAGGTTACTCCTCTTAAGGGTGTTAAGAGGTTTCATGTCAAAGGAAAGCTTGCACCTAGGTATGTAGGGCCGTTTAAGATATTGAGCCGTCAAGGAGAAGTTGCCTACCAGTTGGAATTGCCAGAGTCATTAGCAGGGGTGCATGATGTATTCCATGTGTCACAACTCAAGAAGTGTCTTCAAGTACCAGCTGAGCAAACGCCATTGGAGGCTATTGAGTTGCAGAAAGATCTTACCTATAAGGAACATCCGATCAAGATTTTGGATGTGATGGAGCGTAGGACCAGGAACAAGTCCACTCGTTTTTGCAGAGTCCAGTGGAATAATCATTCAGAAAACGAATCAACTTGGGAGCGTGAGGATGACCTAAAGTCAGAATTCCCAAACCTATTCTCTAGTCAACCCTGAATCTCGGGGTCGAGATTCCGTTAAGGGGGGGAGGTTTGTAACATCCCAAAATTTTAGCTTTTTAATTAAATAATATTATTTTATTGCTAATTATGAATTTTGTGATTTTTCTGAATTTATTTGGATTTTCTAGATTTATTTGAATTCTTTGGAATTAAATACATTATCTTTTGTCAAGAAATAATTATGAAAGATATTTACAAAATAAAGTTTTTGTGAAAATATTTTATTTAAGTCCAGAATAGCTTAAAATATTTATGAGAATTTTTCTGGAATTTTTAGAGTATTTTTAAGGCCTCAAATAAATCAAAACCTTTATTCGGAATAAATAAAATAGGAAATTCGGGAGATTATGGAAGGAATAGTAGTGGGCCGGCCCATACACTGTGCATGCCGGCATGAATAGGAAACCCTAAGCAATCGGCCGTCGACTTGAGATCGGACGGTTCTCGATCATCGTCTCCGGATGGAAATTTCACGCGATCTCGAAGTCGAGTTCTTGCGCCGTCATCCCTTCCATCTTTGCCCGCCATACCGGGTATAAATAGCGACCCCGAGCCCTCCTAAACTCACCTTGAGCCGCCGCATCTTCGCTCTTGCGCCGCCACGGAGGAGCACCGTAGCCGCCGCGCCACTCACCGGAGTTTCAAAGGATTGCGCGCGTCACGTCACCAGATTCGCCCGACGACTCAAGACCAGATTCGGATTCGCCGTGTCGAGCTTCGTCTGCAAGACTACTCGTTGGCCGTCAAGGAGTGCGGAACGCCGCCGAGGTAGTCTTCGTCTTCGTCTCCGTGAGCTCTTGTTGGGTCTTCGTCCGTCGCTCGGGAGCTTTGCCATCCGTCCGATCTCCAACAGAGCGCCCAGATCACGCCGCGTCAGCCCGGGTAAATAGGAAAGAGCTCGGTAAGCATGAGCCGTCGATCTTTAGATCAACGGCTGAGAATCAGCCACGTCGCGTCGTACGGATTCGGGCGGGAGAAATTTCGATAAAATCCAATTTAATCCGAATTAAATCAGAAATTATTCATTTAGGGTATTTTCAGTATTTTTTTCAAACTTTAAACCCCTATAACTTTTGCATGCGAACTCGGATTTGGGTGATTCAAGTTCTCAAAAATTTATAAAAATGAGATCTATTTAATGGTGATTTTTATTTGAATTTTTTAATTGTTTGCTCGTTGGTTTTGGTTTTATTTGCTTTTCTTTCTCGTTTCGCGTAGACGTCGAATTGTGTGAAGCTTCGGAGGGAGATTTTGCAACTCAAGAATTGTTTCCAGACCAGGATCAGGAGCTTAACAAAGGCAAGTTGTGCTTTGATCATGTTGCACCCATAGATTAGATTGCATGCTATTTTGATTTAACTTATCACTTGTTATTTCATGGTTATAAATGATTTCAACTTTACTTCGGGATTAGCTATTGTACCCTTTGAATTACACCCTACCTTGCTAGTTGTATGCCATGATCCACTTGTTACCTTAGGTTGGTTTAATATAGTTGGTTAATAATGAAATCAACATGGATGGTTAGATCGATTTAGAGATGCTTAGCCATGCCGCGTCATCACATGTACATAAAATGATGATTATTAATTTTGACTAATGGCATATGGAACAATGATGAAATCTGTGTGTCATGTGTGGATACACAAAGAGATTGAGTTGTCGTGGCGAGGAGGTCACACAACGATGTTGATTTGTGGTAAGCATGTGATGTTTGGTAACCAACCGGGAGGGTAATCACTTTAGATTGAAGCAAGTGGAAGGGGCAGGTGTGCCAGGGTGGGCTCGCAGGAGCTGAGGGTATGTGTATGCCTTGCTTTAATCAATCCTAAGGACTTAACCTTGCGAGCCTTTGACCTGAGTCTTACTTGCAACCACATGTCTGGAATGGGACAGCTTAGCTGACTAATTTGCAAATGCTTAACTTGAGTGCTATCTTGGTGGTGTGGGTCCGGGTTCACGGAGGAAACTCACATGGCGCAAGAGGGGGGCCCTGTTGTGGTGGTTTAGCCACTTCAGTGTTGAAACCTTAGCGGGTAGCACTGGGTTAAGAGGATGCATTGTAAAGGCTTTGTCATGATTCTCTGCCGGCATACCAAAGGAAGTGTGCTAATAGCTTGGCATCAAAGGGAGTATCATGTCATGTGGGTAAAGTGCATAACCTCTGCAGAGTGTACAAACTATTCGAATAGCCGTGCTCACGGTATTGAGCAACGCTCGGGAATTACAGTCAAGGGGTAGTTAATTAAAACTTGACAACTGGATGGGATGGCAGGATGCCATGTGGATAATTGAACTTGGTTTAGGATGAAGAACTTGGGTTTGATTTGAGAAACAATGGAATCTATTTACTTGTTATTATTTGTTTTTCTGTCCTTCCAATCTAGGTATTGTATTGTTCTTAAATGCTGCTTTACTGCTTATGAGCCACTTAGCCATTCCTTTGGAATAAGCCTGCATATAGTTATAATAGAATTGCATTCTGTGCACAACTTGTTGAGTACGTGTTGGTGTACTCACCCTTGCTTAAACAACCAACAACAGTGGAGGAGTCTTCGCCTGTGCTTGAGGAGGACTTTCAGGTGGACGCGAGTCACTAGGCCAAGCCTTGTCAGTCGCCTGTGGTGTACTGATGAGTCACTACGTCTTCTACAATTTTCCGCTGCATTTGTCTTATTTCATCTTAGTCTTGCCCTATGAGGCCGAATAAATGTAAGTGATCATAAGATCATACACTAGTTATATTAAATAAATGAGGTCTTATTGTTATTATCGTTGTGTATGATGTGATGCTTACCAATGTTAAGCCGTGTGCACTAGCATTGATCCTGGGAATAGTGCGGCATACACGGTGGATCCGAATTGGTGAATTCGGGTCCTTACAGTCTACTTTTAATAAGCTCAAATGAAATTCAGTCATCTTAAGTATGAAACTCAATATTATGCACTCATCACATGCATGCATACCAATTAGACAGTGTAGCGATTAAAACATGGCATAGTAAACTTGATACTTTTCCCTTTCTCTCTCTCTCTTTCTATATATATATATATATATAAATGCATCTTATAATTTAGCTAACTACTTCAGTCAAATGCTTTGCCATGAAAACTGACAATGGTAGTGCATACAAAACGAACCTAACCAATCATGTATATATATGCATACTACTCTTTAGAGGAAAAGTATCACTCAAGAAAGCCCTGAACTACGATACTATAGTCACAATAATTATAATCCCAATGCATCACTAAACCATTGCTCAATGTCTTTAAAATACAGATCTTTTGACCAATGCTTGCAAATCAAGAACCTAAATGCATTCAACAACACGCAAACCGACTCCCAACTCGATGAAGTTGGTTGTCAAAAACTTGGGTTCAATCTGCCATTATTTAGAGGAACAACCTCATAGCAGCTTGATTAAATCGCATCCACAGTAATGAATTTAAGATGGCTTGATGATTATTGGGCACAATAAGGGTGACAGACGAACATGTAGACTTTCAGTGACATTACCACCAGCCATCCACTCTTATCAACATCACATTCACATATCATACTTGCAAACCCTATACAGAGGGGTAAAAGGTATGGTAATCACTAACTCTTAACATTTAGTCGAGGAATCGACTACACACAACTTTGACGATTTTAGTTTGTTAAGAAACTTAGAAACAAGCCACAAAAGGTTCAAGCATTCAAACACCATTTCTAATCTCTCCCATCCTCTAACCAAAATCATTTCAAAATCAGAAACCCTAGCTAGGCATTATCACAAACACCATGCATGCAAAGAAAAATACCCACATTTCTAGGGTTTTACCTCAAGGGAAACACAGGGAGGAAGGAGGGGGGTGGAAGGTTGGGGAGAGCTGACTGCTCGGGGAGGGTCGCCGGCCGGGCAGGAGGGTCGGCCGGGCGGCGCAGCAAGGCCGGGGGAGGCGCACACAGGCGACGGCGCAGCCAGGCGGCTCTGGAGGCGGTGGCCACGAGCAGCAGCAGGGAGGCAGGAGGCAGCCAGCCAGGGAGTGGAGCTGGGAGGGAGTCGGCCAGGGAGGCGCAGGAGGTGGAGACCAGGGAGCTGAGGGCGCAGGACTCGGCCTGGAGTCAGGAGGGAGAGAGGCGGCTGGGGGTTGCTGAACAAAGAAAAGGGCTGGCTCCTCTCCCCTTTTTTGCTAACGTGTGAATGACATGATTCTTCAGACTTGCAAAGGCACTGTGCGGATAAAAGCTGCAAGCTCTCTGCTAACATGGGCCTAGGGTTTCATCCTTTTTTTTCCTTTCTTTAAAATCCCCAACAACTGGATGCCACAAAACAACAGGGTTTGGGAACAAAAGAAATGAAGCCCCTCAATAAAACGAAAACCAAATGCCGACTTTAACCTTTGGCGCGAACCAAATAATTAAATTCTTGGCGAAAACCCAGGCAAAGAAGATTTGCGGTATTACAATAGGATAAACCTTAGATAGAATGGTCGTTAGCATTGGAATAAACCAATTCAAAATCTTATTTTCAAAAGATACTTTAATTGCAAAATGTAGACTCTGCTATTCGTTTCCCATTCTTAAGATTCTATTCTAACCCTACCTTCATTTTGATTTGTAAACAAACTCTCCTTTCCTGAAAAAGAAATCCCTGCCATAGTTATCTACATTGTTTGCTTTTGAAGATGTACAAGACTTGTTGCTACCATGCTTCATGCCAGTTGATGAAGAATACAATGCCTGCGACAACCATCCCAAGAAAGCATACAACGCTTCACTAACCTCGACAAAGTAGAAGTAAAGTTTGAAGATTCTACTTCACGAACCAGAGCAAGCTCCATCTCATTGAACCTCGCCGAATCGTCGCATCACCAGCGCTTGGATCGCCTCTCCTCGTGTAACACCCCGGCGCCAAACGCACCGCGAATGCTACCAAACCCTAATCAACTCAATGACATCCCTACAAAAATTTTCAGAAATCAACCAAACTCTAAGACCGGCTTAAAACTAAGCCACGAAATTTACAAAATTTCGGCATGACTCTCTAGAAAAGAGGGCATCCACTCAAGATCAAAAGAACAATAGCAAGATAAATATCATTCATTCAACCAAGATGAAACATTCTAGCAGGTCCTTAGATATCAATCACACATCCACTGGCCATTGATAAATTACACCACAACAAACAACACTTTACAACCACATTAGATACAATCAGGCTTTGTGAATTAATTTAAGGAGATCATGACCGAAGTCGTGCACGTGCTTCTACTCCCAACCAGACGAGCCAACTTCAAGATACCTAAAAACAGGAAAACAAACAAGCGTGAGTCCAAGACTCAGCAAAGTGCAACGAGTAGACAAAATAAGAAATTAAACTAAAATACAGCTACTTCAAAACATAGAGTAACAGTTTCTTTAATTGGCGTTCATAAATAAATGAAGGCGATTGAATTCATAAAAGATCCAAAACATAAGAGAACGATTACTCCTCACTTACCATAATCATTATTTAATTGAAAACATCCGAAATAGAAGCGATAATTGACTCCACTTACATAACCAACTCAAACGTAACAAAACTTACTCTGCCTCAATAAACATTTCGGATGAGTCCACGCCTCAATCCTCAACCTGTTCTTCCCATTCTCATCAATCCCATTTATCATTTGCAACACACAATGCAAGGGAATGCATTTATGCTTTCGTACTCAAGTGCACAAAACATACAAATGAAGAATCTCATATCCATACATCACAATCAACTCATTAAACATGATTCATGATCGTAAATGCAATTTAGATGCAATATGCCATACAAATGCAGAATATCATATCCATACATCACAACCAACTAATTAAACATGATTCATGATTGTAAATGCAATACAGATGCAATATGCCATACCAAAAAGAAGAATTCATATCCATACATCACAAAAAGAAGACTCTCATATCTATACATTACAATCAATGCATAAAACATGATTCATCATTAACAATGCAATGCATATTACACAATTTCCATGCATATGATGCATCATGCATGCTCATCTCCTCTATTAGCACATACCGGTATGGCCGAGTGCACACCCGTCGGTGTGCACCCTCTCATTCCCCTTCCACCCCGTGGTGGAGGGTGCCTACTCTTCGACTGGCTCCCGCACAACACGTATACGGGACTACGAGTAGGACTTTCAGTACTCACTACAGTGAGTACAGAGGCCCTGATCGAATGGGTCGCCCTTCCATCATGGATGCACAAATGCAAATGACATAACAAATTTGCAAACTACATTCATTTCTCACATTTGCATAGCCATAACTAAATACATAAACATCAGCCACTTCTCACATCCAGAAATTTCCCATTCACATTCTCAACACTCATAATCACATTCACATCACCAATTCTCGAGTAATTACTAATTCCATCTATCTTGATCATAAATCAAACCATTTTCGCAATCAATTTCCATACTCCACCCTCACATTCATTTATCATCAATACTCCATACGAAAACCATAATCTTATATTATGACTACGAATTGAACCACTATTCTGGACTCAAAACTCAGGGCTTTGATATCAATAATACCCTAATCCTACTAGTAAGCACCAACGTGGAACACAAGTTAGCACAACAAGTCACATAGACAAGGTACATAATTCTTCAATGTAGCACACATAGCAAACAAACAAATATGCACATGCAAGTTTCATCCTTTAATGTCATTCATAGGTACCCACATAGCCTACCCATACTAGTGTTGTCAATAAAACCACAACAACATTAGCGGATTACAAATCAAGTCAATCAAGACATTCAACCTACAATTCACAAAGTTCAATAAATTTATGCACTTGCCTTCAACTTCTCGAGACGGTGTGGCGAGACGAGGTTGCCACACCCAAGGTCACACCACCTGCACATGAATATAATCCACTCAAAAACACGCCCAAAATTCAACACAAGACTCATAACTAAGTTGGCTTCGCAACCCACTCCTAAAACCCGAAAACAGAAATCTGCCAACCCGGGGCAGCACTTGGTAAAACGGGCATAACTTTCAAACGGCTGAACGAAACTTAGCGATTCCAGACTTCATTGAAAGGTAATTCGATTATCTACAACTTTTTCTATAGCTGACGGACCGGGAAAAGCACCAATTATTCCCAGATTTGCGACGAACAGCAGACAGCCGCAAAAATACTTCGCTCTGGACACCACGCGGTAAAATAACCATAACTTCCAAACCGCTGAACGTAATTTAGCGATTTTGGTCTCTATTGAAAGGTAATTCAATTATCTACAACATTCGTTATAGCCAAACCCCCAGAAAACGCTTTTAGAATTTTCCATTAGCAGCTCTAACCAAGGACGAAAATCTGTCCGAACAGAACATTCTCATTCACTCTAGTCTCTCCATTTCCCCAACCTCTAACATCTCAAAATCATGAATCCTAGCTAGACAATAGCACAAACACCTTGTATGCAAGCAACCTGACTCCCCAAATTTTCTAGGGTTTTACCTCAATCCTTCACATGGAGGGAAGAGGAGGTGGAGGGCTGGCGCAAGAGGGGGTTGAACTCGCCGCCACAGGGAGGCCGGCCGCGACTTGGGAGCTGGGCGGCGCTTCGAGCTCCCGGGGAGGCGCGCCATGGCTGTAGTCGGCTTCTTCTTGTTGGCCGCTGCTTATTCTGCTTGTTGTATTTGCTTGCTTCTTGCCGCCAGCCGTGAGGATCTTGAGGAGGAATGCGCCAGGGGAGGAGAAATCGCCAGGGAGAAGGCCAGGAGAAAACGCCAGGCAGTCGGCCAGGGAGGTTGGGGACATTTTCTGGGGGGAAAAAATGAGACTACCACCAATAGCTTTCAACCACTCATTGAAGAGAGAGAGATTAGATGAGGCAGGGGCAAAACGACAGCCAGGGGAGGAAAACGCAGCCTCGGCCAGGGAAAAAGAGCCAGCCTTTCCAAGGGCAAGAAGGTAATTAATAAAAGCCTCTCAAGACTCCAACTAAAGTCCTCTTGATTTGCATCAAAAACGAAATTCTTGATAATACACACATCAATTAAATTTCCCACAGATAGCATTCCAACTGAATCAAGGAAATGAAAACATTCCTAGCAAAAACCTTGGCAAAGAAAATTTGCGGTATTACACCTCGGCCACATCTTGTCTCATTCTTCACACGCCATGCCCTACCTTGTCCAAGCAGCAGAAGACCACGCCACCTTGCCATTCTCGCACAGAGCCGAGTCGCAACTCATCTCGTCGAGTGATCAACTGGGGCAGGGCTCTTCTTCGGTCCCTTGTCTATAAATTGCCATAGAGATCACTAATAGCCATGCTTATTCCCCTTCCATTTCCCCCTGCTCTCTTCCAGCTAGATGCCTTCAATACCTTGCGTGTTCGCCATTACCAGGAGCTCCTGAGCTTGGACAAAAAACCAAAAATCTTGAAGAATCCTCAACCAATCCCAAATTCCTCTGAACAGTAGCATCCCGATACTTTAACAATCAAAAGCCCTAAAAAATATCTAGGATATTTCGCTTGTAAACCTGCCACCACAGTGGTTCATTGTAGGATTGATATATACTAAACTAGCAATCAGAGGGGGTGAATGATTGCACGGAAGATAAAATCAAATTTTTGATGATTTTTTCTAGAACACCCCAATTCGGACTCAAATTGTTTGATTCAGATTCAACAAAAACCTTATTGCGCTGGACCAAATTTTTGCTTGTATGCCGGACCGAATTTCACGCTAGACCAAGCAAGAACATGTACGTCGGACCAAATTTTTACTGTGCTGAACCAAATCGATTCACGCCGGACCAAACAAAAATGGAATGATACATGTTCACTAAAATAGTAATTTCCAAAGATCCCACTGTTCGATTGACGTGCAATTTTAACTGTAGAAACTAGATTCAATTCCAAAACTAACGCAACAAAAATCAGCTCAATAGGATCTACAGATCTAGAGTTATATCCTTCGCAAGATGATTCAAGACATAAATTGATCTAACTGAGACGGACCAAACTCTAAAAACGAGATTAATCAGGATTTATGAAGAGTTAACTAACCAAATTTTTTAGACCAAACACTTGATGCCCTAGCAAGGTTTTGAATAGATCAAATCAAAAATATTATGATGAAATTTTGAATCAATCTAAAAAAAGAAATATGCATGCAAACGAAGATCAGAAACAAAGAACAAAAATTCACCTTGCGCCGGATTAAACTGCCTTTACGAAAAGCACTACAATCGCCAAGTAGTAAACCTCCATGCATGCAACAATCAGCCACCGGGATGTCTCCAAGTCCTTTAGAAAACTTGCATGCAATGTTGAAAATTATCTAGTTGATAGGAAAGTCTCGGCCGACTCCTTTAATTTCAAGAAAAATCGTTCAATACTTCTAGTCATCGGCTGCAGGAGAAACGAATGACGCCAAAACCAGAGGCGATGCAAGGAGCAGTCACGCCGCTGGACCGAGCAATAGCCACCAGCAAGCCGAACAAGAAAACTCTCGCCGCAATGCACAGGACGCAAGAGGCTTGGCCGCAAGAAGGATTTTTTATTTCTCTTTGATCTGGTTACAGTACTCCAAAACAAAAAAAGTACAAACCCTAATGCCTCAGTGCTCACATAAACCAGAGACACCTCCCCCTATTTATACTGAGTAAACATAAAGAGTTTGAATACAACTCCACTCCCAACATGGAAAGAGTTTGTATACAACTCCAATTGGCCCAACATGGCCGATTACAACCTTTGCACGCGTGTACAGCCCACATGCCATACTCACATGACTAACCAGCCTCCATATGCACTGTTCTCTAGCCTGAACGTCCCGCATGACATCCTCAACCACTAAGACCTCGATTCCTCCCTGAACCTAATCTCGAACCTCAGTTCCACCACGAACCTAGTTCTGGTCTTATCATCGTCCACATTCTCCCTCGAGCAACACCTGCACATGAATAAACAAGAAACTTATACGAGCACAAGTCCACGACTTGACTCAAAGTCAATCCATGCAACCACTCACACGAGCGCATTGTATCAAGCAAAACCATTATCATGCTATCATAAGCATATCAAATAATCATCTGAAACAGCACATGCACGAACACCATACATGCCATGGTCACAATCACTTTGCAATGCTAATTTTATCATTAAGCCAATTTTTCAGCACATAATTTCACAATCTCCCTCTTGATGAAAACATTGGCAACACCATTTAGAACTGAACATTGGCATTCACCTCACAAGAAAAATTTTTAAGAAATTTTGAAAAACAAAAAGCAAAGTGAAAAAAATCTCCCCCTAAAAAGAAGAAAATATGTGTGTGAATGTGCAATGTGTCCAAAAATTCTCCAAAATTCTCCCCCTTTGACAATAGATTCATCAAGAATACAAAAGAGAGAATAGAATCCTTTTATTTATTTTTAATTTGTCTTTTTTATGTACTGAGCATTATAAGTCATGCACAAATGTAACAAATTCATCACCAAGTCATGCTATCAAAAGTACTTGCACCCTCAAATCTACACATAAATAATGTAGAGTAAGCATAACTAGAAATCAAGTACTATTAATGATTTTTTGCATGGCATGATCTCCCTTTCTCAACAATCTTAAAACCTGGAAACATTGAATTTTTTGTGCACTTTATTTGTGCTTAAAAAACTGATTCATTAATTGATTGCAACAATAACAATTGCAAGGAATTATATGCACCATCAGCCTTACTTTTCAACCATGCTAAGCAATCACAAGCTTAAGGTTTCATGGTTTCGGTCATACACAACCTCTTCCAAGTTCATATCAAAGTGCATTAATAAGCAGTCTCGTAAAGAAGAAGTGCGATAGTACATAACCTTGTTCTTGCATTTATCAACAATCACTCTTTGAGCTTTAGCACTTAACTTTCGTATTTAGCAGTTTTTGAGCAGGATCAAGATAGCTAAGAAAGTTCAACCATGACAAGATTTAATTCAAATTTTCATTCTATTTAAATAGTCATGCCACAAATTACACCATATATGCATAAACATGAAGTTGCAATGACTTTGTAGTATAAACATGGCTTCAAATAACATTTGTGTATGAAATACAATGCTCATTACTTTTTCATTGTTTTCTATTTTTTTCATTTAAGAAACACATAAAATAAAAAGAATGTTACAAAATATTACAAAGTTTTCAAAAACTCCCGCTAAAAAATAACCCATTGAATGAACCACCCCAAGCTCTCTCCGAATAAAAGCAAAACGAGAAGAAGACAAAGGTTTTGTGAAGATGTCTACCAATTAATGTTCAGTATCCACATGATGAAGCACAATATTTCCCTTTTTTACATGATCTCTAAGAAAGTGAAATCTGATCTCAATGTGTTTTATTCTATAATGTTGCACAAGGTTTTTAGCAATGCATATTGCACTAGTGTTATTACACAAAAGAGGAACACTATACAAATTAACCCCATAATCTTTAAGTGTAGTTACTATTCAGAGAATTTGAGAACAACAACTAGCAGCAGCCACATATTTAGGTTCAGCAGTTGATTATGCAACAGAAGATTGTTTTCTAGATGACCATGCAATAAGAGAATTACCCAAGAAGTGACATGAACCAGATGTAATTTTCCTATCAATTCTACAACCTCCAAAATCAGCATCAGAGAATGCTCTTAAACTAATGCATGAGGAAGCAGAAAGCTATATGCCAAAGTCTTGAGTACCATGGAGATACCTGAAAATCCGCTTGACAGCTTGTTGATGTGAAGCACGTGAGGAAGCTTGAAAGCGAGCACACAAGCACACAGCAAATTGAATATCCGGACTTGATGCAGTGAGATATAAAAGTGAACCTATCATGCTTCTATATTCCTTTTGATCAACCATCTCACCATCTTCATCTGGATTAAGTGTGCAAGTGCCTCCCATGGGTGTCATGATCGGCTTGCAGTTTTCCATCCCAAAGCGGCGAAGCAACTCTTTTGTGTACTTACTTTGATGAACAAAAGTACCTTCCTTTGTTTGTTTGATTTGCAGTCACAAAAAGTAAGTTAACTCACCCATCATACTCATCTCAAATTCCTTTCTCATAGTTTCTGAAAACTTCGATACTAAAGTATGAGAGGAACCACCAAAGATATCATCAACATAAATCTGAATGAATAGTTGATCATTGCCTTGCTTAAGTAAAAAGAGAGTTTTGTCAACCTTTTCCATTGAAAACCCCTTTTCCAGTAAAAAGGTTTTTAGCCTATCTACCATGCTCTAGGGGCTTGTTTTAAACCATACAAAGCTTTTGACAATTTGTACACATGATCCGGATACTTAGGATTTTCAAAACCAGGTGGTTGCTTAACATATACCTCCTCATTAATATAGCCATTAAGAAAAGCACTTTTCACTTCCATTTGATACAATCTAAAACCTTTAGATGCAACAAATGCTAAAAGAATTCTAATGGCTTCAATTCTAGCAACAGGACCAAAGGTTTCATGAAAATCTAAACCTTCAACTTAAGTAAATCCTTGAGCAACCAATCTAGCTTTATTCCTGAAAACAACACCATCCTCACTTTATTTATTTTTTAAAACCCATCTAGTTCCAATTATATTAAACTCAGGAGGAGGTGGAACAAGTTTCCAGACTTTATTACGCTCAAAATTCTCTAATTCCTCGTGCATGGCATTGATCCAAGATTCGTCAGTTAATGCATGAGATATATTTTTGGGTTCAAAAGAAGCAACAAAAGCAGAGTGAGCATGAGAATCAGAAGCAATAAGCCTGGATCGGGTGACTCTCTCATTTAAATCTCCAATCATTTGTTCAGGTGGATGTCTCATTTGAATGTGCAAAGGAGCTGAAGCTTAAGAAACTTCTCCTCCTCCTTCATTTTCAGCATGTACAGATGATGTTGTGGCTTGAGGATGCTCAGCTATAGGTGATGTAGTGGTAGGTGCCAAAGGTGCTACAGCCGATTGTGCAAAAGGAATCAACACTTCATCCTCAACATCATCATCATCAACAAAGATACTCTCCCGCTGAACATATGCATTTGTACCTGCATCAACTGGACTAGTGCCTGGACTAGCCTCATCAAAAGTAACTTCACAGGTTTCTATAATTTTGTTAGTCTTCAAAACAAGTGCACGATAGCCACGTGTATGAGCCAGATATCCAAGAAAAATACCATCAGTTGATATAACTTCAAATTTATCAAGATTTTCAGATTTCAAGATAAAGCATTTGCATCCAAAAACTCTGAAATGAGATACACTAGGCCTATGACCAAAACGAAGCTCATAAGGAGTCTTGCATAGCTTTGATCTCAAAAACACTCTATTAGAAACATAGCATGCAGTTGAAATCGCTTCAGCCCAAAACTTCCTAGGAGTGTGATGTTCATCTAGTATAGTCCTAGCCATCTCAACCAAAGTTCTATTTTTTCTTTCAACTACACCATTTTGTTGAGGCACTCTCGGTGAAGAAAATTGATGACCAATTCCTTTTTCAACACAAAAGTGATCAAAAGAAGAATTTTTAAATTAAGTTCCATTATCACTTCTGATAGCTCTAAGTGCTCCTGGGTAATCAATAGATAATCTAATAAAAAGACTTCTAAAATGACTAAAAGCCTCATCTTTATATACCATAAAATAAACCTGAGAGTATCTAGAATAATCATCAACAATAACGAGTACATACCATTTGCCTCCAAAAAATTGAACACGAGAAGGTCCAACCGTGTCAAGATGCAGTAGCTGTCTTGGAGCATTTCTCATCACCATGGTAAGAGGTGGATGAGAACCTGCAATCATCTTACCATGTCTACAAGAAGAGAATACTAAATTGCTATCACCCTTAAGCTTAGGCAAGCCACAAATGAGATCTAAACCACTTACATGAGTAAGATCAAAACCAACGTGACCAAGTCTATGATGCCAAAAGAATAAATCTTTAGAAACATTGGCAACTAGACACCTATGCTTAGAAGAAGGTGGTACATCAAAATCAGCTTTAAATACTCTTCCAAAGCATGAAATCCTGAACACAAGATCACCTAAAGCATTTAAAACTTTGCATTCATTTTTCTTGAAACATACTTCGAGATCTTCATCAATCATTTGTGAGACAGAAAGCAAATTGTATTTCAAGTTCTCAACAAGAGCCACATCCTTGAATATAAACTTGTCATTTACATTTACTGTACCTTTTGCTACAACAGAAGTGAAAGAAGCATCTCCAAAAGTAACATTTTCATTATGAGATGCACAAGTGAGGGAGGAGAACCAATTTTTATCATCGGACATGTGGCGTGAGCATCTAGAATCCACTAGCCAAATGTTCTCCTTCCTCGCACAAGAAGCCTACATAAAAGCAGAGAATGTCGAGGCCTCAATACTGGGGTTAGAAATAAAGCATTTTGGAATTTAGTACTGAGATACACGACGAGTAGGCATAACACGAGAATGCTTGTTTACAGAATCAATCTTGCCTTTTCCTGTGTTTCTTGCAACAAAAGGTATTTGCATCACTTTAGGCACAAAATGAGGAGAAAATGTGCCTTTTTGAAATTAGACCTAGCCTTAACCTTTTTTTCTTTTATTGTTTGACTAGCTTAAAGCAAAAATCTACTAAATGTCCATCTCTACCACAATGAGTGCAATTGTACTTAACATGATGTTTAGCTTTAATAGTAGAAGCAACATTTGCATTCATCACAGTAGGAGATAAAACACCAGCAGACTTAAAATGAATTTTCTTAGGCTCATTGACAATTTCAAATTTTCTACTTTTAAGTGCCTTAACAACAGTGGGAGCATGTGATTTATGATAAGCATAAGAATCAAAACCTAAACCTTTATTATGAGTGCTGACTCTTGATTGATCCAGAATCATGTTTAGGTTTTTCTTTCCTTTAGTGAAACGTTCTAAAGATTTTTCCAAATAATCAGCCTTTCGAGAAAGAGTTAAACAATTATTATAGAGAACGTCCACTTTTCCTTTTTGCTTGCGACAAGTTGAGCATGAAAGAACCTCATGAGTGAGCAAAGCATCTGTCATTTGAGAAACCCTAGCATTTGCATCATGCAACTTCAATTCTAGAGTGGAGTATTTAGAACATGGAGTTGAATCATGCAAATCAGTAGTTGAACAGCTAGCATTTCTTACATGTTTCTCATTTCCCTTCTTTTTAGAACTAACTTGCTCTAACAAGATAACATGTTCTTTCCTAAGCAAAGTAAGCTCATTGTAAATCAAGTCACATGATTTGCATGAATCATTATCAGGAATCAAAGATTTAAGCCTAACAATTTTAGCATTCAAAGATTCCACAAGAACATCATGTTTCTTAATTTTCTTGTCGCGTTTATCAAACAATTTACCAAGACGAGCAACAGCAATAGCTAATTCATCGTAAGAAGGTTCTACCTCATTGAAGTCGTTGTCATGATCGTCCTCGGTGAAACTTTCATCACTTCTAGCCATGAGACACAACCCTGTCAATTCATGTTTGCTTGGAACTGTTGTGTCATCTTCACTGCTCTCCGAATCCACATCACTCAAATTGACTTGTTCAAGAGCGGAAAGGACTCGGTGAACAACTTTGCGGTTGATGAAGCACTTCTTCTTTCTTTCGCTTGGAGAGAACTTCTTCTCTTTTCTTTTGTCCTTATCCTTCTCCTTTCTTGATGCTTTACCTGCAAGTTTAGGACAATATGAACGGATGTGGTTGAGATCACCACACTCATAGCATCTTGGAGGGCCACCACCAACTCTCTTCCTCATTCTCACATTCTGCAAAGCTTTATTAAAACGAGAAGAGAGTAGTGCCAAGTCTTCTAGGAAAATTCTTCAATCTGTTCATCGGTTAGTGAAGACAAGGAAGACAAAGCAAAACTTGAAGAAGCATTATTCTGAGACATGCTAGATTGGAAGGTCAATGCAATTGATTTATGATCATTCTTCCTAGTAAGAACATCCAATTCATGAGTTTTTAATTTAGAGAAAAGAACATCTAAAGTAAGTGTACTCTTGACAGTTGATTCTCTAATGAATGTAACTTTCATCTCCCAAATTGACATGTCTAATGCACCAAGCAATTGTCTAACATTAGCAGCAGCATCAAAGCAAACTCCAACAGCACGCAAATTACTAAGAATTTTATTAAAGCGTGCAAAGATATCATCTAGTGACTCACCAAGTTTCATCTCAAATTGCATGTATTCTTTCTTATATATATCTTGACGAACCTCTTTGACAGTGTTAGAACCCTCATGATAATCACAAAGAGATTTCCATACCTCACATGCAGACTTGAGATGGATCACGCGGTCGAAGTCACTTCTTCCCAATACTTGGATGATCAAATTTCGTGCTTTGCTATTCGCTTCAACATGCGCTCGATTGGTGTCATTAACTTCATCATTCTCAGGAACTTGATATGGCTTGTATACCTTCTCCCGGATTGCAAAGCCCTGAGCTTGAATGTATGCCTCCATCCTCGCTTTCCAAAATTGACAATCAACACCAACGAAAACACAAGGTTTTGTCGAATACCTATCCATCGCTACGGTTTGTAATCACCAGTTAAGATTAATTAGAAAAACTAGGCTCCGATACCACTTGTAGAATCGATATATACTAAACTAGCAATCAAAGGGGGGTGAACGATTGCACGGAAGCTAAAATCAAAATTTTGATGATTTTTTAACACCCCAATTCGGACTCAAATTGCTTGATTCGGATTCAACAAAAACCAACCTAAACCATGTTTCTACTTTCATACAGCAAAATTTCAATTCATTCTAGAATTACTCACTACATTCAAGCACCACGGACCTGAAGCACGCTCTAATACCAACTGTAACACCTCGGAGCCCACACGCGCCACGGATGCTACCAACCCTCTAAACTTTTAGGACCGGTTTAGAAACTAAGCCATCGAAATTTACAAAATTTTGGCATGACCTCTCTAGAACAGAGGACATCCACTCAGTAGACAAAAGAATAGCAGTAGTTATGATATCATTGTAGCAGGTCCTTAGTTAATCAATCACACGCCCAACAGAAATTAATAAATTTCATCACGATGAACAATAAATTACAATCACATTAATTACATCCAGATTTAATGAATTGGTTAAATAAATTATTGGAGACCGCAGTCGTGCACGTGTTACTACTCCCAGCCCAACGAGCCAGCTTCAAAATACCTAAAACAAGAAACAACAAGCGTGAGTTCAAGACTCAGCAAAGTACACGAGCGTAACAATTCCAAGTTATCGTAAATAAAACAAGAGCTTGACCATAAGAGCAAGTAGTACAAATGAAGCAACATCCGGACAATACGCATTTATACCCCTTTAAAGCAATAACTTGACCATACCAAAAATCACCGCAATCAAGTCATCAACTTGATAAAAATCATTCAACACCAAAGAAGCATCACTTGACTCTAAATCACAACGTCTCCCGACTCAACCACCCCTTGTTGCAACTCAAACCATTTTCATCCACTGTATTTGAGTTCATAACTCGACTTTACTCCATGATGTTCATACAACATAATTAGCTATGCAAAGAAATGCGCTAATTCATCACATTCAATTCAATCTCCCCTTTTTGGGATGAGTCCATGACTCAACCTTTCTTTACCATAATCGCCACCCATATGACATACCATTTGCCACAACACTCATTATTAAAGATGCAATGCACATGAATGCTCTTTTCGATGCACGCGTCGCAGATCGCCGAAAGTGCTCACCGTCGGTGTGCACCCTCACGCCCTTCCATCCCGTGGAAGGTGCCTACTTCTTGTCTCGCTCCCATTCACCTCAATGAATGGGACTACGAAATAGGACTTTCGTGTTCACTACGTGTGAACACAGAGGCCCGCATCAGAATGGGTCGCCTTTTCCTTTAATGAATGCACAATGCAATTTTCATGAATGAAGTGCAACCCTTCATTCATCGCCAACACTAAAATAGCCGTACCCACGTACATAAATATAGCCAAATTCTCACATTCCTTAGTCACTAGCGATACTAGTATAATCAGATTCAATCATAATACATGGCAATTCATAACAACGTTTCTGTCATGCAACTACATCCTACTGCCACCGAGCCATGCTCACACAATACACTTGCAATTAAATGCTCACATATACTATCTTTATAAATGACTTAACCGCTTGAACCAAACTCATGATAGCCCCAATCACTCGAACAATATACTCACTATAATCAACCTTACTAAAAGCTCGGACTCAATTAGAGTTCATCTAATTAACAGAGCAACAATTAAGGTAAGGAGAATCACATATGAACACACATCGACACTCAATAACACGATGTACTTGCATCCATTCCCTTAACCTTTTAATCATCATAAGCATTTTCATACAATGAAGCACTTTCTAGTTATATACAAGCAAAGCTTACCTCTTGCGCATTCATCGGCAATTACGTACGCTAAGAGCAAACAATCGATTAATCCTCCTAGCCACGATCTAGGGAATGCACTTGCTACAATCAATAGAAATTAGCCAGGAACAGATAAATAACAACAAACAACACAATTATGCACACAACTCGATGTACTTGCCTTAAACCTCTCGAAACAAAGTGGCGAGAAGTTGACGGCACCCCCGGGGTCACACCACCTCACTACTGCAGAACGGCACATCAGAATCGGTTCTTTTTTTATCATTAGAATCGGTTCTAGTCGCGATACGATGTCCTTAGATAGTGATGAGGTGGAGCTATCAGAATCGGTTTTGACCCGATCGTGATAAAACGTCATCAGAATCGGTTCTTTAAGGGAAGTGATTGTGATGATACCATCATCGAATCGGTTCTTTAAGGAAGTGATTCGATGACCCCATCATCGTAATCGGTTCTTTTAAGAAAAGTGATTGAACCGATTCGATGAGTGTGTCATCGTAATCACTTTTCTTAAAGAACCGATTCTCGATGATGTGTTCATCGAATCACTTCCTTAAAGAACCGATTCGATGAGTGTGTCATCGTAATCACTTTTCTTAAAGAACCGATTCGATGAGGTGGTTATCGTAATCACTTCCTTAAAGAACCGATTACGATGATGGTATCATCACAATCACTTCCCTTAAAGAACCGATTCGATGACCCATTGGGGTGTGCCATTTTGCAATTTCTCCAAAAAAGCACTGATTAAAACAATATGCACAATATATATATCATCACATTCACAACACGTAAGGCGGGATGCATATATCACATTCACGTAACGTAAACGCTTTAATTACAACACATATATATCATAGTCGTTCACAATAGACAACACAAACATGACAATCAAGACATGGACTTCCTCGATACATATCACATTGACATATATTATATAGTTTACATATGGACTAGTACGATCGTCGGGATCTCTAAACCTGCCATCCTCTCGATATAACTTCTAACCAAGACCACGGCATAAGTGGTCTCGTAAATTGTTGAGTGCTTTGTTGTCTAAACTCTTCGGGGATATTGATCTTACAAAAATGTAAATGATCAGATAATTTCAGTTTCAAAATTTCTATGTAAAAGGCTAAGTATATTATTATGCATTACATAAAATTAGGGAAACATAGATAAGTATTAGGGGCAATCACAAAAATAGACAGAACTACGAAAGGTGTTTAGAAAATATTTGGATTATAAAAGATCAATTCAAAAATGTAAAAAATTCCAAATGTGAGAAGCTAATATTCTAGTAAAGACATTGAGTAATGCCTCAATGCGCTGAAAGGACAAATGTAAAAAGCTACTCCTTCATGCCATTATATTTGTCTATAGCATTGTAAAACGCTGTTTAACGCATACGATCAATCACAAATTATAGACGCAATCGCGGGATCAAGAACAATAGACACATAATGTAAGAGGTGAAATTCTCTCTCCTTTTTTATTGATTCTATCTTTTGATTCTCAAATAACAAATATTTTAAAACAGATACTCCTAAGGCCAAGCAAAAATATAGTGATGTAATTTTCTACTA
Organism: Guadua angustifolia; assembly: GCA_036346375.1. Lineage (NCBI taxonomy): Eukaryota > Viridiplantae > Streptophyta > Magnoliopsida > Poales > Poaceae > Guadua > Guadua angustifolia. Next base: position 19,067,384 of record CM070516.1, on the reverse strand, counting down.
AAATTCAAATGGAACAATATTCGTCATGTAGCAGTCTTTTAGAAGCTTCACGTTTTGGATTGGACCACACTAGTGTTTCATGTAGAGCTAACTAATACTAGTGCTTTTAGATAATGGCGGTGTTCTAATAGAATTATTTTGTATTACTTCATAAATCTAATACTTGCTCAGTATAGAAAATTATACCTTAGGGAAATGGTGTGAGTTGTCAACCACGATGAGCATGTAATGCATGACATAGAAGCCGAATGGTCACCGCTGCTCTGTTGATGGCAATCGCGAAGAAAGAAAAGAAATTCAGCCCACGAAGATTAGATGTAAAAAATTAATCATATATATGCTAGGCACTTGTACCTTAAATCGCTTATATCGCAGTTGTCTTGCCCTTTTGTCGTCGTGCGGCCCTCCTTCATCGACATAGTCCGAGAAACCCCTACATACATTGGAGAGCACCATTGAGTCAAAAAATAAACGAGTTAAATTCCTCGGATGTGTTAGGTTTCAATAATGCGCTTATACGCAAAGGAGGCTTGATCGCAGATGCCATCGGTCTCTTCTCGATCGAGTTAAATGTATAGATCGTGTTTTCACTTTAACGAGGACGAGTAGAACCCAATGGTTGCTTATTAAATAAAATGTAGTGCAAGGAAATAAGTTCACAGACGTTTTGAAGTGCGTACAAGTAATTGAATCGAAAAGTACTACTTACTCCTCGTGGTACGGCAATACAATGAAGTCCTTCTTTGACTCGACTTGCAATACCCCTTGATGTAGCTAGCAACGAACCCGGTTGAAGCCTAGCCATGATCGCAGACACAAGCTCGGGTCGACAAACCCAACTTCGTAGATTAAATCACGGCTCGTTGTCTCATTATCCCGCAACTCGTGTTGAATGTGAGAAAACATAATGCAAAATCCTATAAAAGTCATGGCGCAAGCTATATGGTGTGATACTCACAGCGTCCATGATCGTAAAGTAGAAATATCGACGGCTTTCATTTGGTACACACGGAATAGATCCTCAAAGCGACGGAATGTTCCATTCTCTCATGTGAAAATGTACCATTTTATACTTCACGTTGAAGTCGACTCGGCGCTCTTCCCCTTCACCTTATCAAGGTACCATCCATGGAGGAGGCGAGTCCACTTGCCTAGCTCATTGGTTAAATGCGATGCAATCGGGGCTTTCCATGCTCGTAGGCCTTATAATCATACAGGTGCTGTGGCTGTCTTGACTCTTCTTTCTCGGGTGAAGGAGTCTCCGAGGTCGGGCGATGGGCTTTTCGGGTACCTCAAGGGGCTGTGGCCTCTGCTGCCTTTGCCCTCTTGGCGGAAGGAGTCTCGGAGGCCTCTTGTGGTTGTACGGAGTCTCTGAGGCCTCCTGTGGTTCTACGGAGCAGGAGCAGGAGGAGGCGCAAGCGCAGGAGCAGGAGTGCGAGGTGAGCAAAGGTGTAGCGGGAGAGCAGGATCAAAGCGGAGGCAGGAGAGGAGGAGGAGCAGGAGCAGATCAGCGCAGGAGGCGAGAGGGAGCAAAGCAGGAGGAACCTCTGAAGGCACGATATATTTAACTTACTAAGAGTAATCTTGGAATGGTAGAGAAGACGTGGAGGGACTTTTTACCTTGACCAAGACGACACCCGTCGTGGGCCACTTGATGAACGACATGCGTGCTTGCCCGAGAGTGGTGATATCTTCGTTGGAAATCGAGCACATGTGATAAGAAGTCTTCGTGGACGAGTCCACCGCACCTCATGTAGCCCTTCCCCACAGGCTGACCATGCACAGTGTCGGTCTCGTTGCATGGAAATGCAACCCCGCGTGCAGCCTCGACGGGAAATCCATCCTCCGTCAAGATGGTGAGCTCGCACTTCGCAGGCACCTGCAAGAAGTGTACAACTTGAGGAAAACATTGCGGAGTTACACTCGTAGCTTGAACTCGGGAAAAATTAATTATTACCTTCACCGGGATCGGTCGTATCATTTTTGGAACCGCAATGATAGGTCAGCACTGAACTTCTCTCGACGAGTCGAGGGCATCCGCTCGACTGGGAAATCATCGCCATCATCTCGGCCCTCAGCGATCCTCACGTGCCGCCATCTCCCCTCATCTCCCCTCTTATCTCTTCCTCACGTGCCAGCATCTCCCCTCATCTCCTCCTTAATCTCCTCCCTCAGCTGCTCCCTTAGTGCGTTGAGGCGCTCCGCACGTGCCTGCCATGACCTTGAGTTGGCACTCGCAGAGTCATCTTGAAAGTAGGACTTCTTCATGTGTCCCGCCCCTACGGCAAGCACCCGCCCTTATGGTCGGACTTCCGATCGCAGACGACGGGATGTCCTGCGACCCTTGGCTCAGAAGGTCCCTGTTCTTTTCATTTGGCTTACCTCTTCCTGTAATAAGCTTAGTATTTAATTAGATTTGAAATACAACAAGTTGGGTCAATTGTATTGTACTAAGTTAGATGTCTTACGATGGTAGAGACGACTTGAGCGGTAGCAGGGTTTGCAACTACAAGCTGCCCGTCAGGGGTTTTCTTTGTCCTTGCTAATACCCGCTATGCGTGCCGCTCCTCGAGATATGTGGGAGTAAGGCATCACCGTCCGGAGTTAGCGACTCCTCGGCTTGTCGCGCCCACTCTGCCTTCTTCCCTCATAGCCGCATGTACCGAGGTGGTGCGGGTGCGTGTTAAGCCTCACGACAGCGGTGTTCTCTCTCTCGGTACAAGGCACTTCGGCGTATTCTTCATCCTCGTGAACTCCGCCCAAACATCGTGGGTCACAAATGGATACTTCTCGAATGGTGTACGGCCTTTCAAAGACGCATCGGCTGTGCATAAGGGTCTTGAAGTGCCTCAAGGCCACACCCATCCTATTCAAGGCGCACTGCCTCGGTTGTGGGTTCATCGCCCGCTCTATAATCCATTTACTCTTAACCTCGCCCCACAACCGATTCTTTTCGCTCAAGATCGACATCCTTTCTCCAATCCTTAATTGTTATGGGCACTCTCTCCCTCACCAATTGGCCAATAAATGACCGGTATCGCCCTTGTACTTAGGAGGGCCCGTGCACTTCGGCATTGAAGCGGAGAACTGCATGCGTTCTCCCTCAGAGCCCCTTTGTTTGGTCCTCGGCTCTTCCTCACCTTACTCGGCCCTTGAGTAGTTGGAACCATGCTCGGCCCCTCAACAGCACCTTCTAGTCTGTCTGGCGACGAGCCGATGCTCTCTAGTTGCGACATTCTGAGTTTTCATATGACAAGTGAATTTAGCACTAGCAGATGTTTACTTACACCAACAAGTTTCAGATTTAGCACTAGCAGATGTTTACTTACACCAACAAGTTTACTTACACCAACAAGTTTCAGATTTCACAACATCAACAGAGAATATGAGCATTAAAGTACTAATGCAAGAATAGCAACACAAGAAGGTCAAGTTAGTAGTTTACATAACATGCAATATCTCGTTGACTAACTAAATACGTACTCAACGATAACCCCTAATCTCTAAATAGGTTTGGTCTAATCCCATTCGAGGATATGTGGTTCGGGCAAGTTCTAAGCCATTGTACAACTCGGAGAAAATTTCAAGAATCTCACCGTGTTCTCCGGATACACGTCTCGACAACAGGTCAAGAGGGTGTGTATCCAGGAGAACACCAGGAAACGCTATCAAATCAACTCTGAGTTGTACAACATAGCTCAGAACTTGCCCGAACCACATATCCTCAACTGCCCAAAAACGTGGACAATTCGAGATCGCTGCTTATAAATATGCTATTCCAAAGATATTTATAAATAAGCACTCTCGAACGGGAGACGAGGTTACGCAACCTAAACTCTAACATATCTTTGAGATAAAACAAAAGTAATATGTTGAAAGTAAACACATGTCTAAAGAAAAGTAATATGCTAAAAGTTAATATTACCAAGAAGCAAGAACTAAAGAAAATGGCAAAGGATGTAAGATGTAACAAAGAGAAAAGTGATTATTAGAGTGCTCAAGTTGACAAAGTGATGTAAGATAGAACAAAGAGCTAAAGAACATAGTATGCAATTCATAGTATAAATCAACTAACATAGAGCTCAAGTTGATTATTAGAGTGTTCTCGATGTCGGGTTGCCTTAAGAGGCCCTCCTCGCCACAATAGACGAGAAGCAGATAGATTTGTGACAACCTTTCCACAATTTCAATTCAATACTTGATGAGTTTTAAGTTAATCAAATGTCGACCAAACATGCACAGTTCAGAATCACTTCAACTACTTTCCTTGGATAGTGGCAGAACACTTAAGCCCTCATGCAAGGTCCCCAAGTCAATATACTGATTTCTGTGCGATATTAAGAGCAAGATTTTACTAATTATTCCAATTAACAATATGAAGGAGATTACATAATTCAATGGAAGCATAATTGACATAATCATAGTAATGAAGCAATTCATATAGCTGATGTCAATTGCTCTAAGAATCATGTCTACAAAACCAAAGTGGCTGATTATTTTTGTGCTCTCAGATTTTGGGTGAAATTGAAGATTAGATCTTCAATCCAATCACAAAACGGCAAGATAATTAATTAGTAAGTTAGGCCTCAAACCCTTACCTTCCTAAGCATGCAGAATGAAGTATTTATAGAACAAGGTTTACTGATTAATAGCTCTAAGATCAGATATTTAGATCAGCCTATTAACTGCCAGCAATCAGATTCAAGCATCAATGTTCAGATCAGTAGATGAATTAAAACTAGCCGAACCAGGAGAGCATATTCAGATTAGTAACTCCTCAGTGGACTAACCGAACCAGCATATATTGTTCAGATCAGTGTTAGACTAACCGAATATGCATATGATGTTCAGACCAGTATCAGATTGACCGAACCAGCAGTAAATACTAAGTGGCAGCTAGAAAATGTACTAATCTAATCGACAGATCTTAGACTAAGCAGTAGAATAACCATACACAGACAACAATTTGCAATTATCAAATGGTGTCAGATTACAGTAAACAGAATATATACACCAGTAATCTTATAGCATGCAAGACTAACAGTTCAAGGCCTAACTCGCAAGATTAATCATCATAATCATCAACTGGCCCAATATCATCACAGAGCAGCACCAAAACTCAGACCCACAGTTCAAATGTTGTCACAAATCATCTATTCCAGTCCCAGATATCCTCACAGAACACTTAAGCCCTCATGCAAGGTCCCCAAGTCAAACACAGAGACTGGCCCCTTTGCATTCACTTAAAAGAACAAAAGGCAAGTATATGAAATACTTACGGACGACAAGGCGAAACGAAATGCAAGCTAGGATTGGGGCGGGCGGTCGGCGTCGGCGTCGGCGTCAAGGGCACCACCTCGGCCAGCAAGGCGGGCGGCGGCGTCGAAGGGCACCGGGAGTAGGGGCGGCGTCGGCGTCGAGGCGATGTGGGGTGGCGTGGGGCGTCCTCGGCGACGGCGACGGCGGGAGGCGTGAAGGCGGGCGGCCGGCACTCGGCGACTAGGGTTAAGCGTCGGCGACGGGCGGAGGCGAGAAGGCGGAAGGCGGGCGGCTAGAGCGCGTGGAGAAGGCTGTAGCGCGAATGGTTCTACGTAGGGTTTTAAGAATTGCGTTAGTCATTAGTATCACTCTTTTAAGAAAACCGATATCGATGCTTAATCATTAGTATCACTCTTTCGTAAAACCGATCTTGATGCTTTATCATCACTTTTATAATAGAACCTCGATGTAGTCATTAGTATCACTTTTTTAATAAAACCGATACTGATGTTTTATCATTAGTATCACTCTTTTAAGAAAACCGATACTGATGCTTAATCATTAGTATCACTCTTTTCAGAAAACCGATACTGATGCTTTATCATCACTTTTCTAATAGAACCGGATGTTAGTCATTAGTATCACTTTTTAATAAAACCGTCATGAAGTTTTATCATTAGTATCACTCTTTTAAGAAAACCGATATCGATGTTAACCATTAGTATCACTTTTTAATAAAACCGATCTCGATGCTTTATCATCACTTTTCTAATAGAACCACGATGTTAGTCATTAGTATCACTTTTTAATAAAACCGATCATCGATGCTTTATCATTAGTATCACTCTTTTAAGAAAACCGACATCGATTCTTCATCATTAGTATCACTCTTTTAAGAAAACCGATACTGATGCTTCATCATTAGTATCACTCTTTTCAGAAAACCGATACTGATGATTTATCATCACTTTTCTAATAGAACCCAGATGTTAGTCATTAGTATCACTTTTTTTAATAAAACCGATACTGAAGTTTTATCATTAGTATCACTCTTTTAAGAAAACCGATACTGATGCTTCATCATTAGTATCACTCTTTTCGAAAATCTTGATGATTTATCATCACTTTTCTAATAGAACCGGATGTTAGTCATTAGTATCACTTTTTTTAATAAAACCGATACTGAAGTTTTATCATTAGTATCACTCTTTTAAGAAAACCGATACTGATGCTTCATCATTAGTATCACTCTTTTCAGAAAACCGATACTGATGATTTATCATCACTTTTCTAATAGAACCCAGATGTTAGTCATTAGTATCACTTTTTTAATAAAACGAATCATCAAGTTTTATCATTAGTATCACTCTTTTAAGAAAACCGATCATCGATGCTTCATCATTAGTATCACTCTTTTCGTAAAACCGATCATCGATGATTTATCATCACTTTTCTAATAGAACCCGGATGTTAGTCATTAGTATCACTTTTTAATAAAACCGATATGAAGTTTTATCATTAGTATCACTCTTTTAACAAAACCGACATCGATGCTTAACCATTAGTATCACTTTTTAAGAAAACCGATACTAATGCTTTATCATCACTTTTATAATAGAACCACGATGTAGTCATTAGTATCACTTTTTAATAAAACCGACATCGATGTTTTATCATTAGTATCACTCTTTTAAGAAAACCGACATCGATGCTTAATCATTAGTATCACTCTTTTCAAGAAACCGAAATCGATGCTTTATCATCACTTTTCTAATAGAACCGGATGTTAGTCATTAGTATCACTTTTTTAATAAAACCGATACTGAAGTTTTATCATTAGTATCACTCTTTTAAGAAAACCGATACTGATGCTTAACCATTAGTATCACTTTTTAATAAAACCGATACTGATGCTTTATCATCACTTTTCTAATAGAACCCTGATGTTAGTCATTAGTATCACTTTTTTAATAAAACCGATACTGATGCTTTATCATTAGTATCACTCTTTTAAGAAAACCGATACTGATTCTTCATCATTAGTATCACTCTTTTAAGAAAACCGATACTGATGCTTCATCATTAGTATCACTCTTTTCGTAAAACCGACATCGATGATTTATCATCACTTTTCTAATAGAACCGGATGTTAGTCATTAGTATCACTTTTTTAATAAAACCGACATCAAGTTTTATCATTAGTATCACTCTTTTAAGAAAACCGATCATCGATGCTTCATCATTAGTATCACTCTTTTGAAAACCGACATCGATGATTTATCATCACTTTTCTAATAGAACCCAGATGTTAGTCATTAGTATCACTTTTTTTAATAAAACCGATACTGAAGTTTTATCATTAGTATCACTCTTTTAAGAAAACCGATACTGATGCTTCATCATTAGTATCACTCTTTTCAGAAAACCGATACTCATGATTTATCATCACTTTTCTAATAGAACCCAGATGTTAGTCATTAGTATCACTTTTTTAATAAAACCGATACTGAAGTTTTATCATTAGTATCACTCTTTTAACAAAACCGATACTGATGCTTAACCATTAGTATCACTTTTTTAAGAAAATCGATACTGATGCTTTATCATCACTTTTCTAATAGAACCTCGATGTTAGTCATTAGTATCACTTTTTAATAAAACCGATCATTGGTGCTTTATCATTAGTATCACTCTTTTAAGAAAATCATCGATTCTTCATCATTAGTATCACTCTTTTAAGAAAACCGACATCGATGCTTCATCATTAGTATCACTCTTTTAATAAAACCGACATCGATGCTTGATCATCACTTTTCTAATAGAACACGATGTTAGTCGTCAGTATCACTTTTTTTAATAAAACCGACACTGCTGTAGTTTATTGCACTATTCCTTTTCAGACATCTGCAAGTTCTGAATTTTCAGCATTTCAGCAAAGAGAGAAAATACCATAACTTTGTCATACATTATTGAAATTATTAGAAATTTTGAAGAAACATATTTCAGGATCTTTGCAAAACTTTTCATAAAATAATTTTTGGAAAAAGCGACCTCATTCAAGAAATATGCCAAAATTCATTTCAGAGACATGATTTGTGCGTAAAAGCGAGAAAAGTCCAAACTTTTTCAAATTAATCTGGAATTGTACGAAAATTTCCGAAATTAACTTTTGACTATTTACAAGCTTTCCCAACAATAATTTCGTCAAATGGAATTTTCTTTCACAAATTATGGCACAAAGTGCAGCATAAAGAGAAATGGCATGCATTTCCATCGAAGCCTCCAAACAGCAATTAATCACCTTGGATTTACAATACTATTTTACATACATTATAATAGTCCATTTATTTACAATATTGCCCTTCATGATGATCTACTCGCATGTAATTGGCTCCATGTGTGTCGTCATCCCCGCTAAGACAAGCCCCATCTCGCAAATGAAGGTATCTCATCGAATTGGTTATACTCTTCTTCATCTACAACATCTTCAACTCCTACGATCCGTCTCTTGCCATGAAGAACGGCGTGCAACCTTGGATTGGCCGGATCGCAGACGTAAAAGACTTGAGTTGCTTGCTTCGCAAGGACAAGCGGATCATCTTTGTAGGCGAGTCTCTCGAGATCCACAATAGTAAAGCCTCTCTTGTCGACCTTCACTCCATGTGGAAGTCGTCCACTTACATCGAACAATGGAACTTGGTATATTCCGTAATCGAGCTCCCAAATTTCTTGATCATCCCATAGTAGGAGTTCATTGCGGTTGGGGATCTTGTTTTGAGTGATGATCATCGAGAAAGCATTTATACTCACACCCTTTGTTTTGGACGATTACTCTTGGCATCTTGACTCTCGATGTAAAAGGTGTAACCATTAATATCGTACCCTGCCATGTCGTACATTAAATCTTGGTCCGTCACCAACCATTTTACATTCTCGATAAAGAGACCTCCGCTTTTTCTTTGAACCATTTGAGGAATCGATCATTGTGTTCTTGTGCGATGGAAAGCTCATCCATTTGTGGATTCTCTTCCGTAATATCAACTTATGCTGCTCGATGTATGGGCGAACCTGCGCTATTCTCGCAAGACGTGAAATCGCCTTGCAATACAAATCAAACCTCGGACTCATTAGTTTGGACCCGCGGTTCCTTTACCAAAGAAGTCGCCCTCATGACGAGATCTGGGAACACCGATTGCTTCTCTTTTACCCGGGTAGTCCACGAAAACTCAATAACCTCTTCAGTCCATAACCTTCAACAATACTACCCTCGAGCCGGCCGATTCCTCACGTATGACTTTAATATACCCATGTACCTCTCGAGCGGATACATGTAGCGAGGAAAGTGGGTCCACATATCTTAATCTCTCGACAAGGTGAACAACAAGGTGGACCATTCGTCAAAGAACGACGGTGGGAAATGCATCTCAAGGTGACATGAGTCCGCACCACCTCACTCTGTAAGTTGTCTAGTACATCGGGTCAATAACTTTGGGAGATCGCATTGAAGAAATAACACAACTTTGTGATTGCCAACCGACATCCTCTCGGAGAATATTTGGATTGCAACCGGGAGCATTTGGGTCATCAAGACATGGCGGTCATGGGACTTCATGCCCAACAACTTCAAATCATCCATAGACACAAGCTTCTTAATGTTAGCGGAGTAGCAGATGGAACTTTAATACTTTGGAGACATTTGCAGAGATCTTCTTTCTCCTTCTTGGACAGGTGTAGCATGCAGCAGGATGTACGGGCCTTTTCCATCCTCCTCTATCTTTGCAAGTCCGGGCTCGATTCCCATGTAGGCCATGTCGCGACGAGCATTGACACCATCTTTGGTCTTCCTGGTTTGTTCAGCGGGATGCCAACCAAGTTGTCGCAGACATTCTTCTCAACATGCATGACATCAATACAATGCGGACATTTAACTCCTTCCGATGCGGTAAGTCCCGAATATTGACCTCTTCTTCCAAATGGTCCTAGGACGAACAGATTCTGGCTCTTTCCGATCAACATCGATATCCTCTACACGTGAATACACTTGGCTTCCACTCATAGGTCTGTGTCGAGCGGACTTCCCTCTTCCCATCAAATTTGTCATCCATCTTACGGTATCGATGACTTCGAGGTAGAAACCTACGGTGACCCATATACACGATTTTCTTGGAATTCAAACCATAGACTCTCGGTCTCCTCTTCACAAATAGGACACGCTTTGGCTCCTTTCAGATCAGAATCGCCAAATTACCAAGGGCCGGAAATCATTTATGGTGTAAAATACCATAGCCGTAGGGTGAAATGCTCTCTTTGTACGCATCCCACGGCGACCCCCTCATTCCACAATTTTACCAAATCCTCGATCAATGGTGCAAGGTACACATCAATATCATTTCCTACTGTTTGGGTCCCGAGATTAGTAATGACATCATGATATACTTCCGCTTCATGCACGACCAAGGAGGAGGTTGTAGATACCTATGAAGCGGCGAGTGTGTGTGGATTTATCGCTCATGTTACCAAACGGATTCATTCCGTCGGTACTCAACCCAAATCTTATGTTCCTCATTTTGGCACCAAACTCCTCATGTTTCCAATCGATGTTTCTCCATTGAGCCGAATCAGCAGGGTGTCTCAGCTTGCCATCTTCATTTCGAGACTCGTAATGCCAACGCAACAATTTTGCCTCTCTCGGATTTGCAAACAACCGCTCCAGACGGGGAATGATGGGCAAGTACCACAATACCTTGGCCGGTGCACCTTTAGTGATGACCTCTTCACCGTCGTTGCCCGCTCTTACGCTTCTTGTCGTTACGCTTCTCCTTTTGTTTGTACCGGGCACACCGCAAACCGGACAAACGTGCAGCTCGATGTGCAAGCACGGTACAAGATGCAATCATTCGGACATGCATGTATCCTTTCTATTTCCATTCCCATGGGACATAGTAGCTTCTTCGCTTCATAAATGCTTGTTGGCAACTCGTTTCCCTCGAAGCAGATCCGATAGAAGAACTAGTAGTGCATTGAAACTTGTATCGTCCAGCGGTGTTTTGCCTTGATTCGAACAATGCAAGGACCGAACCCAACCTAGTGTATTCGCTTTGCAACCTCGTGAACAGCGGTTTGGCATAAATCTTCTATCAAGCTTTTAAACTTTTCAAACTCTCTTTCCGTAATTACCCTCCACATCCCGCAACATTTGCTCCAAATTATCCTCCTCAAACATATCGATCGCAACTCGTCATCCGGTTCCACCGTATCTTCGTTGCATATCGGAGTGGTACTACCGCCTCCCGTGATGGATCCAACATGTGTAATTCCTCACGGCCACGTCGAATCGGTGGTCCTCAATTTGAGATGAGTTGTTAAATCTCCTCGATTGGTGCAATCAATGCAAGGACAATATATGAAGTTCACACCCTCCTCACCATGTAGATCTTTCGCAATTTTTTGAACTCCTTAACACCCTCTGAAATTCAGCACTCACACGGCTTTTACGATACATCCATTCCTCACGGTCCATCTGCAATTAAATTTCGCACAATAAATTAAGGAAAAAGCGAGCGACAACTAGCTATAGCTATTTTAAATATTGAGACATCATTTCAATTAATATTACCTTTGCAAAATAGTGGACGGGTTCCAAGATATATAAATGTACTCACGATCGATACCTAGCTTCTTCCACGGTTTAAAGCTTCCGCCAATTCCTTCATAAGAGACATAAATTTTAACATCAACAACGATATCAAATAATCTAATTATATAGCTAGTGCGATAGCTTGCAAATCTTTCTACTACAACGAAACAAATCAAGGGTACCAACGATGACTCCTAATCTCTACATAGGTTAGGTCCTAATCCCATTCGAGGATATATGGTTAGGGCAAGTTTCTAAGCCGTTGTACAACTCGAGAAAAAGAAGACATCTCCCATCTGTTCTCCGGATACACCTCGACAACAGTCAAGAGAGGTGTGTATCCGGAGAACACCGAGAGACGCTATCAAATCTACTCTGGTTATACAACAACTACCAGAACTTGCTCGAACCATATATCCTCGAATTGTCCAAAAACGTGGACAATTCGAGATCGCCGCTTATAAATATGCCCTTTCGTTCAGCATATTTATAAATAAGCACCCTCGAGCGGGAGGCGAGGTTTCGCCGCCTAAACTCTAATAACAGTTACCACATGATAGCAATAATAATTCCATATATATAAGCAGAGATCGCACTACAAAATTAAATAGATATGCGCTTGTCAAATAAAGAGTGTGAAATCTGAGCACGTACACAATTCAAAGGCAACCTAAACTTTATTGACGACATATTGAAATTACGAGCAAAATTGAAGGGTTGAAAGAATTGCTGCTCACATTTTGAAGAAAACCGCAATAGAGAGCAAAAGAGGGAATCTCCTCAAGATAGGGTTTCAATTTTGCCCTCTTAATACCCACCCATGAGGACTTCAAATTTTCTCACCCAACTATTGCTTCCAACCACACAATATGAGCTATTTTCTCGGGTGGCGGAGAAATCTCCTCTGGAGCAAAAGCAGAGAAGAGTTCATCTTGAGTGGTATATATAACCTAGCGAGGCACATCAGAATCGGTTCTTTTCAAAAAGCGATACTGATGTGCACGGCCATCACTTTAGACATAAGCACGAGCACATCAGAATCGGTTCTTTTCAACAAGTGATAGTGATGTGCACTGTTATCACTATCGCTTCTATAAAAAGAATGATAGTGATAACCATGTGCACATCAGAATCGGTTTTCTACTAAAAAGTGATACTGATGTTCACGGTCATCAGAATCGGTTCTTTTCATAGAAGTGATAGTGATGATCACGTGCACATCACTATCACTTCTATGAAAAGAACCGATAGTGATGATCGTGCACATCACTATCACTTTTAGTAGAGAACCGATTCGATGTTCCTGCTACATCACAATCACTTATAATCTCGTAACCGATCATCGATTATTACTAACACCTCTCCGAAGTTACTTATCACAATCGTTTTTTTCGAAAAACTTAAGAACCGATACAGATACAGTGATAGTGATGTGTCGTTCTGTAGTAGTGCCTGCATATAGGCATAACCCACTCAAAATCATACCAACCAAATAACCACAACAACTCAGTACAACCATGATTCTACACGTCCCTCCGAAAACCTGATAACCAGAAATCTGTCCAACGGGACAACAGACTTCCAACGAGCCAAACTTTTGATTCACTTAACCAAATGGAGTGAACTCAGCTCCTAACTAACCATAAGAGGATGCCCTCAAGCTATCTCAAAGCCAATCATGCGAGAGATACCTCGAGGGCCTCGAAATCGAACACTAAACCCCAACCGGAAAATAGAGCATGCTGCAGTTTTCCAATTTCAGCACCGAGACTTCTAAATAGCGTAACTTTTGATTGGCTTATTGGATTTTCGAGTTCTTGGGCTCAAAACGACCGTGAGGAGACAAACTACACAAATATCACAACCATTCACTCAGCCAACGCACCCACAGTTCCCAGATCGAAGATGAACACAGACTGTACCAATCGCGACAAGAATTGGACAGCACTCAGTAAAATAGCCATAACTTTCAGACGGCTGAACGAAACATAGCGATTTCAGTCTCTATTGAAAGGTAATTCGATTATCTACAACTTTAGTAATAGCCAGACCCCCATGAAATGCCTGCAGAATTTTCAATTAGCAGTTCTAACCGAGGACGAAAATCTGCCTGAAACAGAAATTCCCAATTACTCTAGTCTCTCCATTCCCCAACCTCCAACCTCTCAAAATCAGGAATCCTAGCTAAGCAATAGCACAAACACCTTGCATGCAAGCCAAATGGATCCCCACCACCTAGGGTTTTTACCTCAAAGAAGGTCCATGGAGGAAGGAGGGAGGTGGGGAAGAGCTGTCGCAAGAGGGGGAGGAGGAGCTCGCGGTTCTGGGGAAGTGGTTGCTGGAGCAGGGCCGGAGCAAGGCCGGAGCAGGGCCGGAGTAGCCACAGGCCTACTGGCTGCTGCTGCTGCCGCCGCCTCCCTCTGCTGCTGCTGCCGACTGCCTGGAAGGGAGGAGCAGGGCGCCAAGGGGGCTCGGCCAGAGTAGACGCCAGGGATGGCCTTGCCAGGAGCAGACGCCAGGATGGCTCGGACCGACAAAAAAAAAATGAAAAAGGGGAAGTCGGCAAGGCAGCCTCCAAGCAATGATAGCCACACAAATAAGGAGGGAGAGAGAGAGGTTAGGTGAGGGAGGGGAAATTCCCAAAAACCCCTCCTAAAAACCAAAATCCAACTTTTAACCATTAGCGCGAACCAAATAATTAAATTCTTGGCGCGAAACGACAATTGTCAGGATAGACAACTTACCGCAAAACTAAACGGCACGGAGAAAACACCCATTCCGATAAGTATTTCACGGAAAAAACCCAAAACCTTTAATAGAATTAATAACCGCGCGACGGCTGAACCTTAAATCAAGAAGGTGGAAAACAATTCTGGCGAAAACCCAGGCAAAGAAGATTTGCGGTATTACAAAATGATTCTATATGGGTCATTGTTGACCGGTGGACTAAAGTGGCTCACTTCATATCGGTCAAGACCACATATCAAGGTTATAAACTTGTTGAGCTATATATGGATAACATTGTGCGTTGGTGTGCCCAAAACCATAGTTTCCCACCGAGGCTTCCAATTCACATCTTGTTTTTGGGAATGCTTACACAATCTTTTGGGAACCAAGCTAAACTTCAGTACAACTTACCATCCGTAAATAGATAGGCAAACTAAAAGAACAAATCAAATATTGGAGGACATGTTGAGAGCTTGTGTGCTATCATATAGCACCAATTGGGAGAAATCATTGGCATTCACCTAATTCTCCTATAACAATAGCTTCTAAGCAAGCCTCCAAATGTCTTCGTTCGAAGTACTTTATGGGAGGAAGTGTCGAATCCCTCTCTTTTGTTTTGAAGTGGGGGAAAGGCAATTCTTTGGCCCAAACCTTATCCAAGGACCTCAAGAACATGTGGATGTGCTAAAAACCCGATTAAAGGAAACTCAATCCCGTCGAAAGAGCTACACCGATAATTGATGATGTGAGCTAAGTTTTGCAGTGAGTGACCATGTCTATCTAAAAGTCTCACCTTTTTGTGGTGACCGTTGCATCCAAATCGAAGGAAAATTGACTCCTCGATATATTGGACCATATCGTATCCTTGAAAAGAAAGGTGAAATGGTATATAAATTGAAATTGCCACCTCAACTATCTGACGTCTATGATGTCTTCCACATATCCCAACTCAAGAAGTGTCTTTTTGTTCCCATTGAGCTCACTCATTTGGAAGAAATCCACTTCAACACTATCTTTCTTGTCGAGAGCATCCAATCCGTATCCTAGAAGAAGTAGAGCGACATACTTGAAATCAATCTCACAAGATGTTAAAGATTTAGTGGAACAACCACGTCGAAGATGAAGCAACATGTAAACGAGAAGAACATCTTAGGAAAGAATTCCCCGACTTCTTTTAGATTCCGACAAATCTCAAGGGCGTCAATTTTGTAAGGAGGGTAGATGTGTAATAGTCTAAAAAATGAAAAATGAATAAAATGTAAAATTAAGTTGAAATTATGGTTTTATTTTGAATTTCCATTTTTCTATGTTTTTCTTGGATTTTGGTCTTTAAGAAAAATCATTTATATTGTTGAATCTCTATTTTACAAATTGTGAAGACCAAAAACATATAAGGACAAAATCTAGAGAAAAATTATTTAAATCCAAAGATAACTCAAGAACAACCCCAAAAGGTCTCATAAAAATTTGAGAGCATTTAATGCCTTAAGAAAGTCAAAAATAGGATTTAATAATAAGGAATAGAAATACTATCAAATTTTCCTAAAAATGTACAAGAATGATAATGCTTTTAAATTTTAATGGTATCATCTACAACACTAAAGGATCTTACCAAAAAAGTTACAAAAATATTAAACCTTATTTGATGTTTATAGAAAATCAAAAATAGAAGATTTAAATGAAATAACCCATGTGTGAGAGTGAGGGAGTGAATCTCAACCCTTGATGAGGTTTCTTAAGGGCCAAGAAGGTCATCCAAGGGTGGAGGTTGCTCCTATATTGCTATAAATAGATGGGTGGAGGGATGCCTCCATACAATGTCTTAGAGAAGGATGTTTTATTTCCTTATGCTCCTTTAAGCTTTGCCTACCTAGAAGTGTGGGTTTGTAACCATTCCTCTCTAAGCAATGCAAGATTCAAACTCATCTATGTTTTAAAATTTATTTTATTTCTAGCATTTTTGTTTGGTTCTTTCTTGCCACTTGACCTTTTCTTTCCTTCCTACTTGATGTAGTTCTATTGGATCTAGGACTTTTAAGAGGTTGAGGAATCATCTAAATCATGTTCCAACCCAGCATGATCCATTAGAACTCATTCTTGCTCAAACTGTGCTTGCAATATCGTGTTCTTGATTTGAAATCACGGTTTTGGTGCAGCTTGAACCATTTGCATGAAAGGTTCAAACCTTATGATTATTCTTGCAATTCCTTCTAGAAGCATAGTCCTAAGGTCATTTCCTAGTCGTAGTTCATGTGTTATCAAGTTTGGTAGGATAAATAAAAAGTTATTGGGGTTTCAAAAGTTATTGAGGTTTCTTTGTGGACGAAGTTTCTAAAATCTCTGCTTTTGTGCAGCGTGAAAGTTAAGCAGGATAGGTCACTCATGTGCTCTTTAATTTGAAATTACTTTTGGAATCATAACCTTGAGAACTTTATCCTATTATGTTTCAAATTTCATCAACTTTTGATGAGTAGATCAAAAGTTATTGATGTTTATTGATAGCTAAGTTTCTGAATCTACTTTTTTTGTGTAGCAAGGATGTTGAGCTAGATAGGTCTCTCTTTTAGGCTTTATTTGAAATTCCTATTGGAATCACGACCCAGAAGATCTTATCTTGTTGTGATTTAAATTTTATCAATTTTGGATAAGTATATCTAAAGTTATTCACATGGCTTGACGACCAAGTCTAATATTTCTGCTCATCCTTGTTGAAATTCCTACTCCATTCATCCTACTTTTTGTATTCTTGAACCTAGTGTTGCTCCATAGCACTAGTGTTCAAGAAGAGATTTTTGAGAAGAAATTTTTTATTTGGCTCCTATTCACCCCCTCCCCCTCTAGTCGCCAAGTTTGGTCCTTCACCCTGATTCACTTACCCTGGACCTAGAATGCCTAGCTCCTTGGTCTCCAACCAGCACGCCATCCCCTTCTCTCTGTGTGCTAGTCAACCAGCGGTGCCAACCAAGCAAGCGCTATATACGACAACCATCATCCATGCCCTGCTTGGCAAAGCTTCACCATGCCCTGTATTGGCCATCACCATGGAAATCCCTCGCTACCATCTCCGCTAACCCAAGCCAAATTGTGGCACCATACCGTGTTGCTCCTCTTTTCTTGTCTATAAAAGCAGCCGAGACAACCTTGAGCTTCCCCACACATCACCCTAACTTCCCCCTACCAAACTCAACTCCAATTATCCCTCAATGTTTCCATTGCCAAAAAGTTTCAAAAAAGGGGGAAGAAACAAATCAAGACACTTCGGTGAACCATTGTCCAATTCAATAGTACGTTGGCATCTTGAGCATCTAATGATCAAATCCCTTCTTTCAATTGCAGCCACCACTGACCATAACACCGCTGAGGCCTCCTCCTTCTGTAATACTGCAAAGCCTCGCTCCAAATTTTTGACCTTCCGTCGGGAGTGTTTTGGCCGTTCAGCAGGTATTCTCAGGGATGGTTGGCCCATTTAGGGGAGTTAGGGTTGAAAATAGTCTTGTGTGGGAGGGGTTTTGTTGGAATTTCCCCTCCCCACCCACCTCTCCTCACCTTTTCCCAAGTGTGTGGCTGAAATTTTGTGCTGGCTGCCTTCTTTCCCAAAATATCCCAAGCGCCAGCCTCCTGGCTCCTTTTTCCCTGCGCGCCTGGGCTTCCCACTCCTCCTGTCGGCGCCGCCCTACCGTTCTTCGTCATTGTGTTGCGCCACGCCAGAGTCATCTCCATCTCGGCCGGCTTCCCCATTCTTCTTGCGGCGACCTCCTTCCCGGCTCTGTCGCTGCCCCTGCCCTACCAACACCTCTTCCCGGCTTTGTGGCACCTCCCTTCCTCCTCCCTGGTCAGGTCTGCACTTCTTCCTGGGTCGTCCCCCGCCTCTCGGCGTCGCCTCTCCCTGCCGTCCCCTGGCTAGCCTCCTCCCTGCCGGCGCCTCTCCCCTGTGCCCTCCCACAGTGGCAGAAGACCAAAGATCCGGCGACAGCAGTGGCGCCCCTTCTCTGGTGCCCCCTCCGGCCAAGCCCGGCCGGCGTCGCCCCTCTTGCTGGTGCATGCAAGCACCCCTCCCAGTTCTTGGCGCCACTGAGCCCTCGCTTCTCCACCCCCATGGCTGGCACCTCCTTCCTCTCCTCCTTTGTGGTAAGTGGAGGTGAAGTTCTCGATTGGATAAATTGTTATAGTCAAGGTGTTTGATGTAATGCCTAGTTTGGTTTGACATCTTGAATCCTGAAATTTGGAATAATGCCTAAATTTGGGTTCTGCACAATAGTTATTTGGTTAATCTTTTGCTTTTAGCAGATCATCTGGTTAATAGAATTAGTTTCAATCTCATGTGTGGTTGTGTCACGAATTTGGGTGGTATACATGGATCGGTGCTGAGCCGTTGTGTTGATTCAGAGAAGTATGGCTTTGAGATTCTGATCAGTAGCTTGCTTCTTCTGTGCTTCAATTTCTGATAGTTACTGTGTATGTGTATAAATATGATTGGGTAAATAAATTTGCTGCTGCTCAATGATGGTGTTGTTTTGTTTTTCTGAGATAGAGAGCAAAGTTTACCATTGAGGCTAATCCATTTTATGCTTAGAACAGAGAAGGGGTTTGCAGTGCCTGCCATGGTTATTTATCTAATGCATAAAGTTTTAGATCGGCTAATGTTTATATTTTGAATTAGATGGTGATGTAGCTTTTGGGGAAAAGGGGAATCTGTGAGTATGTTGATGTTCTTCGTTGTGATCTTTTATGTTGGTAAACCCATGATCACTGCTTTGGAATGGATCTGAATTCCTGTGCTTAAGATGTGTATGATTCAAAGGTTGATTGTGTGATGCTTGATGTTGAGCTCTGGTAAATCATGTTTAAGGCATAAAATTTAGCCCTAGTATATGCTTATGTGTCTTTTGGTACTAGCTTCCATAATTTATGATGCCAAAGCATATTAACATGTCACTTCATTTGTATCTCTTGTTAACAGTAGAAGTTAACTCATTTTAAATGGTTGAGGGATTGGGTGCAAGTGCATCCCTAGATGTGTGGATAGGAAGTTATTTTGATGATTCTAAGAGATGTTCTAGTTTACAAGATTTCTTTGAAATGCCAAGTGCTAAGCTTTTATCCGAATTTAATGATTCAAGAAGGCAGGCTTGATTGTCTAGTAAAGCATCAATATATTGCCTTCTTAGGAGTTATGGTGATGTGTGCTTCAACTAATGCATGAAGATGCTATTTCCTAGTCCATATCTAAGTTGCAATTCTGCTTTGGTTGAGATAATTGTTGGCTATCGTGTAGATTATATTTATCTGAGTCAACCTAAAAGTGGAGCTTTCGTGGTTGTAGTTTGGGGCGTATAGCATTATTGAAAGGGTATAGTTTGTAAAGCGTTTTGCGATTGTTGTTTCAGGTGGAGTAGTTTCAGGAGTGGCATAGCATCTTCCTCACGCCACTCCGCTCCTTCCGATAAAGGCAAGTACATCGAGTTGTGTGTCTAATTGAGTTGTGCGTTGTTATTTATCTGTTCTTGGCTAATTTCTATTGATTGTGGCAAGTATGAGTTATATTGGTGACCGTCCCTTCGAGGATGTGATTAGCTATTGGATTCGAGTGGTCACTAGTAAGCCTTAATCTCGGTGAGTTTACTGTACCTTTGTTAATATTGCAGTGAGTAGCGAGTATGGGGTGCGTGGATACTCGTGGTTAATTTACAAGAGTGTACTTAATTGTGCCCCATCTAGGGAATGGAATTGAGTATGTGTGCGAATAGATTAGATGGTTTTGGTTATGCTAGTGTTGGCAATGAACGAAAGGGTGCATTTCATTCATGTAAATTGCATTGTGCATTCATTAAAGGAAGAGGCGACCCATTCTGATGCGGGCCTTTGTGTTCACACGTAGTGAACACGAAAGTCCTACCTCGTAATCCCATTCATTGAGGTGAATGGGAGCGAGACAGTAAGAGTAGGCACCTTCCACGGGATGGAAGGGACGTGAGGGTGCACACCGACGGGTGGGCACTCGGCAATATCGGTACGTGCATCGAAAAGGGCATTCATGTGCATTGCATCTTTAATAATGAGTTTTGTGGTAAATGGTATGCTATATGGGTTGCGACTATGGTAAAGGAAGGTTGAGTCATGGACTCAACCCAAAAGGGGAGATTGAATTGAATTTGATGAATTTGCGCATTTCATTGCCTTGTTATTTATGTTGTATGAATATTGTGGAGTGAAGTTGAGTTATGAACTCAACAAAAATTGATGAAAATGGTTTGAGTTGCAAAAAGGGGTGGTTGAGTCGGGAGACGTTGTGATTTAGAGTTAAGTAATGCTTCTTGGGCGTTGAATAGTTTTATTACCAAGTTGATGACTTGATTGCAGTAATTTGTTGGTATGGTCAAGTTATTGTTTTTAATGGGTATAATTGCGTATTGTCCGGATGTTGCTTCATTTGTATTACTTGTTCTTATGGTCAAGCTCTTGTTTTACTTATGATAATTTGGAATTGTTAGTCTCGTGTACTTTGCTGAGTCTTGGACTCACGCTTGTTTGCTTCTTGTTTTAGGTACCTTGAAGCTGGCTCGCCGGGATGGGAATAGTGGCACATGCACAACTTCGATCACTAATTCATTTACTGATTTGTAAAGTTTGGTTGTATATAAGATGGTTGTAATGTGTTGCTCGTAGTTGCGTAGTTTGCTAATTGCCAATTGGTGGTGTGATTAATTATCTAAGGACTTGCTAGAATGGGTCATCCTGGAATGGATGATTGATATATATATTATAACTGCAATGTTTTCTGTCTGCTGAGTGGATGTCCTATTTTCTAGAGAGGTCATGCCGAAATTTTTTAAATTTCGGTGACTTAGTTTTCAGCCGGTTTTAGAGTTTAGTGGTTGATCGCAGTCAAGTTCGTAGTGGTGTTAGGTTGTTATGTCTTCTTTGGTAGTTCTCAGTTCAACTGATCTTGTTGTGGAGAATTATCGTGTGTTGGTAACCCTTTGGACGTGTGTGGGTCCGAGGGGTGTCGCTAGTGAAGCAGGGTTTGGTAGCATCCGTGGCGCGTTGGCTGTAATACCGCAATAAATGGTTTTTCCAAGGTTTTTGGCCGGGGTTGATTTTTGTTGTCTCTCAGTTTTAACTTTCTTCTCAGAAAGTCCTGAGTTTTGCCGATTGCTTCTCGAAATGGGTGTTTCCTCCTTGCCGTTTATGTTTTTGCGGCAAGTTGTCTATCCTAACAATTGTCGTTGCGCGCTAAGAATTAAATTATTTGGTTCGCGCTATTGGTTAGACGTTAGATTTTGGTTTTAGGAGGGGTTTTTGGGAAATTCCCCTCCCTCACTTAACCTCTCTCTCTTCTTTATTTTGTGTGGCTAGCATTGGTGGGAGGCAGGCAGATTTTTCTTCGTTGCTGTAGAGTCCTGCCGAAGCTCCGTCCCCTTTTTCTCTTTTGCCAGCCGAGCCAGCCACTGGTGTTTTCCTCCTGCCGCCCCTCTCCTGGTGCCCTCCCTCCTGGCGTTTCCTCTCCAGGCCAGCAAGCAGCAGCCGCATCAGCCAGCAGCAGCTCCTAGGTCGGTGCTCCCTGTGCCTGGCCTCCTCCTCCATGCGCCCCTGGAAGCTTCTCTAGTAGCTCCGGCAACTCTAGTAGCTCCGGCGACCCCCCTCCTCTGGCCAGCCTCTGGCAATCCTCTCCTCCGACCAGCATCTCCCCCACCTCCCTCATTCCTCCATGAGAAAGACTTGAGGTAAACCCTAGGTCTTTGGGGGATTTTAAGGCTTGCATGCAAGGTGTTTGTGCTATTGCCTAGCTAGGATTCATGATTTTGAGATGTTGGGGGCTGGGGAAATAGAGAGACTAGAGTGATTTGAAATTTCTGGTTCGAGCAGATTTTTGCCCCCCTGTTAGAGCTGCTGTTTGAAAATTTTACAAGTGTTTTCTGGGGGTTTGGCTATAACGAATATTGTAGATAATTGAATTACCTTTCAATAGATTCCAAAATCGCTAAATTTTGTCTAGCCGTTTGAAAGTTATGGCTATTTTACCGAGTGCTGTCCAGTTTGTGTCGCGATTTGGTTCAGTCTGTGTTCATCTTCGATCTCGGATCTATGGGTGCGTTGGCTGAGTGATTGGTTGTGATATATGTGTAGTTTGTCTCCTCACGGTCGTTATGAGCTCAAGAACTCGAAAATCCAATAAGCCAATCAAAAGTTACGCTATTTAGAAGTCTAGGTGCTGAAATTGGAAAACTGCAGCATGCTCTATTTTCCGGTCGGAGTTTAGTGTTTGATTTGGAGGCCCTCGAGGTATCTCCTGCATGTTTGGCTTTGAGATAGCTGGAGGTCATCCTCTTATATATGGTTAATTAGGAGCTGAGTTCACTCCATTTGGTTAAGTGAATCAAAAGTTTGGCTCGTTGAGAGGCGGCTATCCCCTTTGGTCAGATTTTTCAGTTTTCTGGGATTTCGGAGTGGGTTGTAGAATCGATCTCGCGCTAAGTCTTGTGGTTACAGTTTGGTTGGCATGTGTTTGAGTGGATTGCCTCTGCTTGCAGGTGGTGGAACCCCAAGCGTGGCATCAACTTCTCGCCACCCAGTTTCAAGAGGTTTAAGGCAAGTGCGTTGTAGTGGTTGTGGCTTAGGTGGCCATTATGTTTTTGCAATATTACCGTTACCCTTGTGATGCATTAATATTGTCAGGTTTGATTTTGCAGGCGATATGATGAATGAGAATGGTTCAATGGTTATGCTATTATTTAAAACAAGTGTATATGCAAGTGCAACCCGTATAACTCTTATAGGGTATTTGGTTAACTGCTTGTGTTATGTATACGCTTACGCTATAGTTGTATTCGTGTTTATAAGCACGTCTTGAAGGGTAATTGTCTTTTGATAAAGAGGGTAAGTATTCTGATGCAAGTGCATCGATGTCTGAACGTGTTATGACTTGTGTGATGAACTTTGTGTGCCTTACCATCATGACATTATGCTGCATCTCTAGATTGAATGTTATGTGCGTTGTTTGATGAATTCTGTCTAGATGCCGTGATGATATCTTGCTAAATATTATATCCATATTCGTGCTCGCTAGTTTGATAGGGCTAGTGGGAATACTGAAGGTATGGAATTGGATTGCGAAAATGGTTGATTTATGATCAAGATAGATGGAATTAGTAATTACTCGAATATTGGTGATGTGAGTATGAATAGGAATGTTGAGGAGGTGATTATGAGTGTTGAGAATATGAATATGGAAGTTGATAATTTGGATATGATGTTGAGAATGGTAATTTATGGATGTGAAAAATGAATGTAGTATGCAAATTTGTTTGCGTCGATTGCATTTGTGCATTCATGATGGAAGAGGCGACCCATTCTGATGCGGGCCTCTGTGCTCACATGTAGTGAGCACGAAAGTCCTACTCGTAGTCCCATATACGTGGTTGTATGGGAGCGAGTCAAGAAGTAGGCACCCTCCACCACGGGGTGGAAGGGAATGAGAGAGTGCACACGCACGGTGTGCACTCGGCCATACCCTGATATGTGCTAAAAGAGGAGATGAGCATGCATGATGCATCATATGCATAGAAATTGTGCAATCTGCATTGCATTGTCAATGATAGATCATGTTTTATGAGTTGATTATGATGTATGGATATGAGATTCTTCTTTTGTATGGCATATTTGCATCTGCATTGTATTGACAATGATGGATCATGTTTTATGCATTGGAATTGTTAATTGTTGATTGATGTGAATGGAAGCATGGTTGCGTCGCATCATTTAGCATTTCATTGCCCTGCATTGAAATTGTTAATTGTTGATTGATGTGAATGAAAGCATGGTTGTGTCGCATCATTTAGCATTTCATTGCCCTGCATTGAAGTTGTTAATTGTTGAGTTATGTGAATGAAAGCATGATTGCATTGCATAGTGAATGGTAATTGTAGTTCCTGGGTTAATGGTAAGTGCAGGTTGGGGATTGAGTCGTGGACTCGTCCGAAGCTGTCAATGGAGGTATGAAAGATAGTTAAACTGTTTCCTGAAGTTTGGAATTTAGTTAATCTGAGTTATGAGATAACTGTGGGGTTGTCGCTGATTTACATTTATTTTTATTTAATGATTTCAATTTAGTAATGGTTGTGTTTAATAGTGAAGTAATTGTGTTCCTGCGTTGTGGATTTATTTAAGTTCAGATTGCTTCTTTTATTACGGATGTCAATTAAAGGAACTGTTGCTTTAAGTTTTGAAGTAGTTGTACCTGAGTCGAATTCCTTACTTTTCTACTTGTTGCACTTTGCTGAGTCTTGGACTCACGCTTGTTGTTTCTTATTTTAGGTACCTTGAAGCTATCTCACCGGGATGGGAATAGTGGCACACACACGACTTCAGTCAATAATTCATTTACTGTCTCATAAAGTTTGGTTGTATCTAAGTGGTTGTAATATATTAGCCGTAGTTGTGTAGTTTGCTAATTGCAGATTTGGTGATGTGATTGATTATCTAAGGACCTGCTAGAATGTGTCATCCTGGAAAGGGGTGTTGGATATATATTATAGCTGCAATGTTTTCTGTCTGCTGAGTGGATGTCCTATTTTCTAGAGAGGTCTTGCCGAAATTTTGTAAATTTCGGTGACTTAGTTTTAAGACGGTTTTAGAAGTTAGTGCTTGGTTGCAGTTAAATTAGTGATAGTATTAGGTTGTTATGTCTTCTTCGGTAATTCTCAGTCCAATTGATTTTTTTGTTGTGAAGAATTAACGTGTGTTGGTAACCCCTTTGGACATGTGTGGGTCCGAGGGGTGTCGCTAGTGAAGCAGGATTTTGGTAGCATCCGGGGCGCGTTGGCGTCGGGGTGTTACATTGGCGTCGGGGTGTTACACCTTCCTCCCCTCCCCCCTCCTGATCGCACACTGCCAAGACATTCCGACCAACCTCCACAGCAACCTGGTAAAAAAATTTCCCCTAGCTTGTGGATGCTCTACCCACTCTTCTCTGAGCTCAAGCATGTCTTAATCACCAACGTAGCTAGCTGTCGGCCCTATCACCAACCCCTTCGTCGCAAGCTCACCCTTGGCCTTCGTCGAGCCTCGCTGATCGGTCCACTAGCTCCCTAGGTCTCCCCTCAGCTAACCAAGTCATCGGCCAAGGTATATCACCACTGAGTCGTCGCCGGTGACCTCCCTTGTGCTGCCCCAGTTCTTTGTCACCAGCATGTGTGTAATAGCCTGAAAAAACAAATATGAAATTAATTTGAAATTATGATTTTGTTCTGAATTTTCATCTTTTCTATATTTTTCTTGAATTTTGGTCTTTAAGAAAAATATTTACCTTATTGAATCTTTGAAATTCAAAATCATGCAAGAATAAAATCTCAGAAAATCTATTTAAACCTAAAGGCAGATCCAAAACATTCCCAAAAAGTCTAAGAGAAGTTTGAAAATATTTAATGCTGATAGAAAATTGAAAACAGTATATGATAATAAGAAAAAAAGACATTGTCAGATTTTTCTAACAATTTAAGAGCACGATCATACTCTGATATTTTAATGGTAACTTCTACAACACTAATGGACCTTACAAAAAAAGTTTTAAAAATATTGGACCATATCTGTTGCTTCTGGAAAATAAAAAATAGTAGCAATTTAAAAACAACGATAATACTATAAGAATTCTGTAAAAATGTACAAATTTGATCATCATCTGAAAATTTTATGGTGACATATCTAAATCTTTAGGATCACACAAAGAATTTCCCAAATGAATTAAATTAAATTAAATACATAAAAAAAATCAAAATCAAAAAACTCAAAATGGAAACAATGACTCATCAAAATTTTATAAAATTACACAAGACCTTGGTCCGTAATTTTTATGGGAGGATAAGAATTTCCTTGGAATGATACACAGAAAGTTTAAAAATTATAGACCAATATACAAAAATTCCAGTTTTCCTAGGTTTCACTGACAGGTGGACCTTCCTATTACTTGGCCCCAGTTGGTAATGCCCTTGCTGCCCTGGTTCACTGCCCCTAGACCCAGCTGGCTTGCTCCTTCCTCCTCTTGCAGCCAGTGTCGCCTCCCTGTGTTGTCCCAGTCAACCACGATCACCCGATCCTTCCTGAGCCACACCAACCGAAGCGAGCCGCCATACATGACACCTACAAGCCATACCCTGCCACAACAAGCTTCTTCATACCCTGCGCCACCATGATCTCGAGATTTCCACGCCGCCCTAACCATGGTCCTCTATAGAAAATACGGTGCCATGCTGTTTTTCTCCCTCATCCCACCTATAAGTACCAACCAAGCCTCACCTTGTCTTCCCCACACCACCAAAGTCTCCTCCTTGCCCTCGAGTAGTGCCATGAAAGCTCTTGTGCCGCTATTTCTCTAGAAACCGAAAGATCAGGTAAGAAACACGATTAGAGATCTCAGTAACATGCCCTCCAAATTCATTCGGCCCAAAGCATGCCTGAGCTTCCATAATTCCCTTCCCCTCCTTGTTTCTAGCTCTGGAAGGCTGAGGTGCCACCGCGCCATATACCTTCTTCCCCAAGTCCGGCCACACGGTGGTAGGCCACTCCAGCAATCCTCGCCGCCATTAACCAGTAAAATGGAACCCTAAAGACCTCTTCATGCTACCCCCTGTTTCCCGAGCAAGAACACACTTGAATAACTTCCAATCCGTCTGGCCATGGTCGCCGTACCTCCATGTCGCCAGCTTGCTCCGACCATCGCCATCTGTCACCAAGCCATTCCCTAGATGCCCCTTAGCCTCTTCTAGCTAGTCTAGCCACCAATCGAGCAAGATCACCACCGAATTGTCGGCGGTGAGCCCTACGACCGCCCTCTCTGTTTTGTCTCACTGACAGCAGCCTCGGGCTATCAGCCACTTACCCTTGAACTGACTCACTACCCATGGGCCAACCATGTTAGTGCGCGTGATTAATTCAAATGAAACCAAAAAAAAAAGAGAAAGACGTCTTCACTTTATAGATGGCATATTTTTTCTATTTTAGTGATTTTCCAAACCCTAAAGCATTCAAATGTTAATAACTTTTGTATCTTAAGTCCAAACTAAGTTAAATAAATTTCTAAATTCATCTAAAATTATGAAATTTCAGAATATGATTTTGAATATGCAAAATTTAAATAAACCTAGTATTGTCATTATTCATAATTATTATACACTAGCTCCTAAAATTGTGAAATAAATTTCTAAAATTTCTGAGAACATAAGTAGTCAAAATCTACAAAAATATCAATATTTGGACATAATTTGCATTGAATTTGTAAATAGGTTGCTTTCTAATGCATTTAAAATTCAAATAGCTAAATTTCAAATTTAATGAAACTAGTTCCAATGCTCTATAAATGTGATAATCTCTCTATTGATACAAAAATATACAAGTTTTAGGCTCGGTTGATATAAGAGTTCATCATGAGACGAATTCTTCTCATTTTGGAAAATTCAAATAACTATTGCCATTGCAACTATTCTCCAAATTTCATGAAATTAGTTTCCAAAAATTTGCAAAATGATGAAATCTCTATTGGTACAGAAATATGTGAAACTTGCCTTCTGAATAGATCAAAAGTTTCTTAAAAAATGGCTATTAGCATCTAAGAGTTATGTCTTTTGCAAATAGGATTTATGTATATAAGATAACCAATTTCTAAAGGGCTAAAATATAAAGAAACTAATTTATAAAATCTTGAAAATAGATAAAATCATAGCTCTATAAAGATATTAAAATTTGGGCTCTGTATGGGTTAAACTCATATTATTGAATACTAATAACACATACAAAACTTGAAACATTCGTAACATATAAAAGCAGACTTCAAAGTTAAGAAATCAACATCTAAAATATTTTTATCAGTAGAACCTTCTATTGTAATTTATATTTGAATTTGGTGCTATTTGTTTCATTTGTTTCTTTTTGCTGCTTTACATTAATCACATCTAGATGATGATGTTCCTGAACCTGCCACTGTTGACCTCGACTCCATTCCAAAACTCACTAAGCAAGGCAAACACTCCCTTTGATCATGTTGATCTAAGTATTTGAATTAACTTATATTATTTTGTCAAATATATTTATTCATGCGTTATTTTGGTATATATGCTATATTGTGGTATTGGTAGATATAACCCTCATTTCATGGGACTTCCTTGATAAATATTGACATCACATCCTTGAAAACCCTAGGTTAGGTTTAGACATCTAATAATGTCAAAATGGGTATATTTGATTATATTTGCACAGACTTAATTATGCTTAGAAAAGGGGTAAGAGAAAGTCAGACATGTTGTTCTTATATCTGGAATTGTTAAATATAGTTAAAGGTTGCTAAGATTTTATTAAAAATGAAAATAAAGCTATGATTTGATATGGGCTAGTTATGGCAATAGCCAGATGTGCATGAGACTTGCACATAGATAGGGAGAGTTTCTCGCCTGGAACGGATTAAGAACCGAATATAGTGTTGTATAATCTAAGAACATCTGAACAACCATAAGTACGAGTATGAGATGACCTTAACCTATTAGGTTACCTATGTTTAACTTTTCACATTGAAAGGCTAAAGTAGTAGAGCTTTCTAGGATGGATTGCTTGAAGGGGTGCCCTCACCGAGGTGTTGGGAATAATGTCTGCCGAAACAACGGTGTACGCCTTACTATGGGGAGAAGTGGGACAATAGGGTGTAAAACCATTGGTCGTATAGTGATTGTACAAATATCTTATGCCGCCATAGTAAGGGTTTATCGTCACTAAGCTGGCACAAAGTTAAGCCTAGGTAATGGAACGGTTATGTTATGATCTCTCTGTCTCACACCAAAGGAAGTGTGATAATACTTAGCAAAAGAGCTGGTCATGCCTTGTGGGTAAAACTGTACACCTCTACAAAGCATAAAATTTTTCAAAAAACCTTTTCAGCAGTTATGGGAGACTTGGTGCACTGACACTAGTTAGAAGTTTTGATCTTTTCAAAAAGGGGTGAATTGAAAATATTTGTTGGAAAGTTTTCACAGATGTTATGCCAGAAACTAGAAAAGGACAATTCAGTACTCACATTCATAGAGGATTGTGTGTTTATATTTATGCTCTCATAGTCGTTATTAACGTATTATTTAAATTGCTTTTTAAATGCCGCTTACAATTTACAACTTGATATTCATGTTTAACTTTACTTTATACAAAATAATCATAGTAACCTTTCTAGTGACATAACCCGTATTTATTATATATTTGTGATACACCACAAGTCTTACTAAGTATGAAAGTACTTAACCTTGCTTAAAATTGTTGGTATAGTAAATGATGGGAGCAAAGTTCCATATAACACAGACTTTGATGTAGATTATGGGAATATAATATCAAATTTTTCTAGGATCCACTCTTTGTCAGTTGCATGAGGGTTGTACGGATATACTACAAAACTTTCGTATTTCCACTGCAATTCATTTTGGCTTGTAAGACATTTTGTATAATTATCTATCATTATCATATGTATAATATTATGTATGGATGTGCTATCAATATTGTAAATATGCATACTAACCACTGATTATGGGACTAGTACTGTATGTACATGAAACCTTCCTTAGTATTTCAAGCCATAAAGGAGGGCCCTCACACTTAATTTATAGGATTTTCTCTTTTTTAAAATCATTGTGGGATTTTCTTGCCCGCAATGCTAATGTGGTGCTTTGAATCTCACCCTTTTATTTGTATCTATATAGAACTAGTCTTAAACCTGTGCATGGCATGGGCTAAGGCACTACAACAACTTAAGTAATAAAAAGATCCTTAAAGTTTTGAGTCCTGTGAAATTTTAAAATAACATACTTGGAGTTTGAAGAAACGGATGAATGATTTCACATTTAACTAACATTATATACCTGTTGATAATTTTGAATGCCCAAGCGTGCTGAACAAAACCAATCCTTTCCATTTGACAAAATGATAAAAATATAATGCCATAATTATGGTTCTAGATACAAAATTTGCATACATAAGTTCATTTTCTGTTTTATATGACGATGTTTAAGTTAGCACTTAATTATTGTGCACTAAATCATATATGAATTATGGCCACCTGCCAGAGGTCAGTGTAACATCCCAATTTTTGACTTTCTAATTATTAAATATTATTTTATTGCAATTTATGATTTTTGTGAATTTTTGGATTTAATTGGATTTTTTAGATTTATTGGAATTATTCTGAATTTAAATATATTGCCTTTTGTCAAGAAATAATTTTTAAAAGAAAAGTTTAAAATAAATTTTTCACAAAAATATTTTATTTAAGTCCAGGATGCCTCAAAATATTTTTGAGATTTTTCTTGGAATTTTTAGAGTATTTTTACTATTTAAAATAAATCAAATGAATTTCTGAATTGTTTTAAATCAAAAATCCTTGGAAAAATCGTGTGAACAGTGTTGGGCCCGGCCCATTTATCTGTCGGACACCGTGGAATCGAAGCGTAACGTGAGCCGTCGGATTGCCATCTAACGGTCGAGAGCCGCTCACGTCATTTAATGAAACCCTAACACGTTCTAGCCGTTAGATTCTGATCGCACGATCGTCATTTGATCTTACCGGTTCGGACTCCATCTTCTGTCGTAGCCTTCGGATCATGATCGGACGATCGATAGCCATCGTGTCCGAGTCGATCTCTCACGCCATCGTCTCCGAGTACAACTCCGCCGCCGCCGTTTTCTTTCCGGATTTGCACACCGTCGCGGGGTATAAAAGGCACCGGACCCCCTCCCCAATACTCACCTTGAGTTGCCGCATCTTTTCCCTGAAGCGCCGTCACCGGAGCATCACCGAAGTCACCTCATGAGCTCGTCGGAGTACGGGAGGCATTGCCGAGGATTCGCGCCGTGATTCCGTTGCCTCCGGTGACTCTTCCGTCGACTTGGAGGTGGATTCGGAGTTGCCATCTTGTGCCGCGTCGGGTCAGCCAACTCTTCATCGCCGGGAACCAACGGAGCGTCGTGAGGGAGGTCATCGTCTTCGTCTCCGGTGGATTCAAGTCGTCATTGCGCCATCGCCAATCGGGAGCTTCGTGGACCGTTGGATCCGCAACGGGCGATCGGGATTAAGCCGCACCGTTTCGAATCGGTAAGTGTTCCGATTAAAACGTAGCCGTAGGATCTTAGATGGAGGGTCTAGATCGTGCCACGACATTTAAGTGCACAGTTAACTCCATGGGTAAGCATTGTCCGTCGGATTGGGATCCGACGGTTAGCAATTGGGCACGTCGGTGAATTAACAGGAGTCGTTAGATGGATAATCAAAGGTCCAGATTGAGCCACGTGTTCGTCCGTACAGCCGGGGGGTGAAATTCATAATTTTATTTATAAAAATAATTCAGTTAATTCGGAATTTATGAATTTAAGGATTTTTCAAGAATTTCAAAACTTCTAAATGCTATAACTTTTGCATATGAACTCCGATTGGGGTGATTCAAATTCCTAAAAATTTGTAAAATTGAGATATATTTAATGGTGATTTTTATTTTAATTTTTGAGTTCATTTTATCTTGGTTCTTGGTGTTTATTTGCTATTTCATCTCGATTCGCGTAGACGTTGAGTTGAGCGAGGCTTCGGAGGAGGAAATTAACAACTCAAGAGCAATCTTCGAAGCAATACCAGGAACTTAAGCAAGGCAAGTTGTGCTTTGATCATGTTGCACCCATGTTTGCAAAATTGCTATTTTGTTTTACTTTATTGCATGATATTTTATGAGTACAAATGATTTCAACTTAACTTTGGGATTAGTTAATGTACCCTTTTTGAATTACACCCTACCTTGTTATTTGTATGCCATAATCCACTTGTCACCTTAGGTTGGTTCACTATAGTTGATTAATACTAAAATCAACATGAATGGTTAGATCGGAATAGAATTGCTTACACTACTACAGAACCGACCTTTGCTATCGCCCATTAGTCTTGGTTGGTGACGAACCAGACCGATAGTTAGATCATCCGGCTCAACGGCCACAGTTCATGCGGGAGCGATCAAGACAGTTCGTAGATTGAACCTGCATCGATGGTATAACATCGATCTTGGTTCAGATCATGAATCGATACTATTTAGCGGGAGCTAAATAGTACCGGTTCGTGACATGAACCGGTACTGATGTGATCACATTAGTACCGGTTTGTGCCTTCAACCGGTACTGAGTCCCAATTTAAACTTCTTCCTCCTCCCGCTCTCTGCCAGACCCAGATCATTTCAATCTTGAAAAGAACAAAGGAGCTTCGCCAAGAGCTTCAAGGAGGGAGGTGCTGCCCAAAATTTCAAAATTTTGGTCATTTTACTCACAACCAAAGTAACTAAGGTTAGTAATATCATTCCTCACTTCATTTGGTGTTAAATGGAGCCTCTTTTTTGCTTGAATTATGAAGAAAATTTGATCTTTTTCCATGATTGATGAAAGATTATGAATGTAGAGGGAGGTGCTGCCCAAATTTCAAAATTTTGGTCATTTTACTTGCAACCAAGGTAACTATGGTTAGTAACATCATTCCTCACATCATTTGGTGTTAAATGGAGCCTCTTTTTTGTTTGAATTATGAAAAAAATTTGATCTTTTCCCATGATTGATGAAAGATTATGAATGTAGAGATCTAGCTTGATCTTTTCAAATAGGATACAAAAACTTGTTGTGTAAGCTTAGAATTTGCTTGGATTATAATGTAGCTCGCATTTAATGTGTGGATCTAACTTAAATTTAGGTTTTAGTTCCATCGATCGATGAAGGATGAGGTTTGGTTGCACGTAGTTGGGGGGAGAATGGTGCATGGAAATCATGGAGTTTGGGATCTTCAAATGGCAATAGTTATGTGGAAAAGAAGAAATTTAAATTCATTTGCTAATTAAAATAATATCGAAATATGAATGGCTTTATAGAAAATATAAAATGAGTTCAATATTTGAGAAAAGTTTTCAAAAATACTTTGGAATATTTTAAACTTAGAAAATTACTTCTAGTATAATTTTGGTTTTAATTTCCATCAGCAAATTATTTTTGAAAACATCATTAATTAAGTGCTAGAGATTTAG
This sequence comes from Guadua angustifolia, assembly GCA_036346375.1. Classification (NCBI taxonomy): domain Eukaryota; kingdom Viridiplantae; phylum Streptophyta; class Magnoliopsida; order Poales; family Poaceae; genus Guadua; species Guadua angustifolia. Next base: position 19,033,697 of record CM070516.1, on the reverse strand, counting down.
AAAAAAATAAAAATAAATGATTGAGTAATAATTTGGAAATTTTTAGGGTGTTACAATTTCAACAAAATTTGCAAACAAAGCTGTCGTGAATTTTGTTCAGAATTTTGAATCCAGACTCTAATCGACCAATTCTTTTTGTAGGTTGCAAAAAGTTGTTGTGTGAGTTTATATTTTGCTTGGATTATTATTTAGCTCGGATTGAAGGTGTGGATCTAGCTAATATTTAGGTTTTGGTTCAACAATTCATTATCGCAAAATGAGCTAACAGTTATCTTGATGTGACATAATGTAGATGGACCGGCGATGGATGTACATGGACCGACGCTCCCCGGAGTTCTTGCAGGGTTTGCAAGATTTTCTTCGTGCGGCCGATGCACACACAACGTCGGGCTACATATGCTATCCATGCATAGACTGCATGAATGAGAAGGAGTGGCCAAAATCCAGCCACCTTCACTTTCATTTGCTCACAAGATGTTTCATGTCAAACTATACATGTTGGACCAAGCACAGTGAAGAAGAGATTATACAGGAAGACGGTGAAGAAGAAAAGTCGGACAACAATATCCCGGACGCTGGTCAACACGGTTCTTTCGAAGATACATTGGGGGAGTTTGGTGATGATGACCTAGACCAGATGCTGCGTGATGGAGAGGGAGAATACATCGATGAAAGATATTACGAAAAGTTCCAGCGCCTATGGGAGGACCACGGAACACTGTTGTACCCAAACTGTCGACAGGGCCATAAAAAGTTGCGTACCACACTAGAACTGATGCAATGGAAGGCGACCAATGGATTGTCTGATAAGGGATTCGACGAGTTGTTATGCCTCATAAAGAAGTTACTTCCAGAGGGGAACACACTGGCCGAAACTACGTACGATGCCAAACAAGTTGTCTGCCCTTTGGGGTTGGAGGTACAGAAGATACATGCATGTCGTAATGATTGTATCCTTTATCGCAATGAGTATGAGGATTCGGAAGCTTGTCCGGTGTGCAAAACTTCACGGTATAAGACCAAGCGTGATGACCCAGGTGAGTTAGAGGGGTAGTGTAAGAAGAAGAGACCTCCTGCTAAGGTGGTGTGGTATTTCCCTGTAATCCCCCGGTTGAAGCGTTTATTTGTGAACAAAGCGCATGCCCAGATGATGCGCTGGCACAAGGAAGACCGTAAGGACGACGGAAGGCTAAGGCACATTGCTGATGGCTCCCAGTGGAGGAAAGTCGATAGAACATACCCGGACTTTGCTGAGGATGCAAGGAACATAAGGTTTGGGTTGAGTACGGATGGGATGAACCCGTTCGGCGATATGAGCAGCAGTCACAACACTTGGCCCATGACTCTATGTATCTACAACCTTCCTCCTTGGCTGTGTATGAAGCAGAAGTACATTATGATGCCATTGCTTATCCAAGGCCCGAAGCAACCTGGAACGACATTGATGTGTACCTCAAACCGTTGGTTGAAGATCTGTTAACACTATGGAACGATGTAGTACGTGTATGGGATGAGTACAAAAGAGAGCACTTCACTCTACGTGCATTGCTATTCGTAACCATCAACGATCGCCTGCACTTGGTAATCTATCGGCCTATCTATCAAATGATATAAAGCTTGCATCCACCGCTAGAGGATACGGACAGACAAGTACCTAAAAACTCTCGAAAGGTTGTGTACATGGGCGCCGTAGGTTCCTCCATATGAAGGACCCACGGAGGAAGGGTGAGAATTTTGATGGGACGAGAGAGAAACGAAGAAGCCCATGCATCGCATGGGACGCTTGTATTTTCTTTGGTAAAGGATCTGAAAGTAGTATTTGGAAAAGGTCCTCGTAGCATGTCCCGGCTGAATAAGGTCACACGAAGGCCATTTGGAAGAAGAAGTCAATATTTTGGGACTTAGCTTCATGGAAAGACTTAGAGGTCCTCCACTCATGGACTTCATGCATATCACGAAGAATGTCTGCGTGAACTGCTAGGTTTTCTAGATATGTACGGTAAGTCAAAAGATACACTTCAAGCAACGAAAGGACCTCTGACTATTGGGACTCGTGAACGACCTACATCCGGAAAAAGAGAGAAAGGACAACATTACCTCCACCCCATGAGCTACACTCGAGCAAGGAAGAGAAAAAACATGATTAAGTTCTTGAACAGTGTGAAGGTCCTTCGGATACTCCTCGAACATAAGGAGACTCATAAACATGAAAGAGAATAAAATCATACACATAAAATCCCATGATTGTCATGTGTTGATGACCTGATTGCTAAAGATGGCGCGAGGTATTCCGCCAGATTGGGTACGAGGACAATCATAAAGTCGTGTTCGTTCTTCAACGCGTGTCGTAGAAGGTCATCGAGCGAATAAGGTATCTAATCTGCATGATGACATGGTCAATAGTCCGGTTAGCCTTGAGATGATCTTCCCTCCATCCTTCTTTGATATTATGGTCCATCTCATGGTCCACATTGTTAAAGAGATAGAAATTCTCGGACTGTGTTCCTCCACAATATGTTCCCTTCGAGAGGTACATGGGTATCCTAAAGAAGTATGTTTGTAACCGGTCTCACCTGAAGGCTGCATTGAGGGTGTATCGACCTGAGGAGGTGATCGATTTTGTGTTAGTTACATTGATGATCTGAATCGATTGGCATCCCTCAGATCACGCCATGAGGGAGGCTACGAGGAAAAGGGACTTTAGGGAGAAAAGAATCCTATAGCGACGATCTACTTGCATTTAAACAAGCACATTTCACGGTATTGAAACAAACAACTGAGTGGCTCAGTATATCTATGATCACGAGATGAGTCTACGCTACCAATATCCGAGAGAAGTCGAAAAGTGGATCGCAGATGGAGCAAATGGATCATTTCGCAGCTTGGTTACAAAAGCAATCTGTTGGGAAAGCGCATGACGATGAACAATTGAAACTCTTGGCTCGAGGACCGCCCACAACAATCATATCATTTCAAGGGTATGAGATAAATGGGTACACATTTTACATGACAACCCTGGGATAGCAAGAGCACCAACCAAAAGCAAGTGGCGTCAGTATAGATGCCTTGGACAAAATGGAAAGATGGACACCTACTATGGTTTCATAGAGGAGATCTGGAGCCGAGTACGGGCCATTAAAAGTCCCTCTGCTTTGGTGCCAATGGGTCAAACCGGCAACCGTGGATATCGATAAGCACGGTATGACAACCTGTGGACCTCAAGCAAGTGGCCTATAGGGACGAACCGCTCGTGTTTCGCTAATGATGTGACACAGTATTCTATGTGATGAACATGGACAAGAAACCAAAAAAGCGAAGGAGAAGACTAGCGAGAGCGATCGCCAAGGCGCCACGTGGTTTTTCCGGTAAAAGAAGGATTGTCGGAGTTGAGGGCGCCACGGACGAAGAAGAGTATAATCGATTCGACGAGCTGCCTCCTTTCACGGTGGGACGAGACATTAGTGTCCTGAATGATACAGAGGAATCTCCCCACGACGCCGCGATCATAATGAAGGATCACTTGTAAAAGCAAAGTATGTTAGCAAATAAGGATTGCTTTGCTTTCTTTTGGTGTAATAGACTACTAACATACTAGTTTCACATTCCTCTAGAGGTTTTCCTGTTGCTCCGTATTTTCTGTTCAAATTGTACTAATATTTGACTAACAATATTGTTCAAAGTCCCTTTGTACTAATATAACAAGGTGACAATTTGCAATGGAATTATAAGAGTGGAAAAATTACTTTATTTCTTACAATCTAAAAAAAAGGCTAATTGAACCTAAAGTGGTAAAAGCATTTTTAAAAATTATTTAATGAAACAATAGTTAAACAGTAGATTTATAAAAAGAAATCTTAAAAAAAAGGCTAAATGAATCTAAAGTGGTAAAAGCATTTTTAAAAATTATTTAATGAAACAATAGTTAAACAGTAGATTTAAAAAAAGAAATATTAGAAAAAAGGCTAATTGAACCTAAAGTGGTAAAAGTATTTTTAAAAATTATTTAATGAAACAATAGTTAAACAGTAGATTTAAAAAAGAAATCTTAAAAAAAGGCTAAATGAATCTAAAGTGGTAAAAGCATTTTAAAAATTATTTAATGAAACAATAGTTAAACAAGAGATTTAAATAAAGAAATCTTAAAAAAGGCTAATTGAACCTAAAGTGGTAAAAGTATTTTTAAAAAATATTTAATGAAACAATAGTTAAACAAGAGATTTAAAAAAGAAATCTTAAAAAAAGCTAAATGAATCTAAAGTGGTAAAAGCATTTTTAAAAATTACTTAATGAAACAATAGTTAAACAGTACATTTAAAAAACCCGTTCTTAAAAAAAAGGATAAATGAATCTGAAGTGGTAAAAGCATTTTAAAAAATTATTTAATGAAACAATAGATTTAAGAAAAAAAAAGAAAGGCTAGGGGGCACGAGCGGGGCTCGAACCCGAGACCTCACGGAACGGGAGAGACCACACTCAAGCGCCTCGCGCTAGCCAAGGGGGAGGAAGAATTCTTATCAATAGGTAAGGGCGCTAAATTCTTTTGTGTTTATAAAACCCTTCACATCAGTCCCGGTTGGTGTAGTCAACCGGGACAGATAGTGCCTAGGGCTGCCGAGGCTGACCCATCAGTACCGGTTGGATACACCAACCGGATCGATGTGAGTCATCGATCGGTTGGTGTATCCAACCAGATCGATGTGAGACATCAAGACGGTTGGATACACCAACCGGGACTGATGGTGCACCTATAAATCCCTCCCGCCTCCTCTTCCCCAATTTTTGCTACTCCCGCCATTGTTCCCAATCTCCTCCTCCTCCCGCTGCTTGCAAAGACCTCCGACGACCGACGCCTCCAACGACCCCACCGCATGCCGTCATCCTCGCCTCCGATGACCCCACCGCCGCCGTCCTCGCCTCCGAAGCCTTGCCTCCGCCGCTGTTCCTCTCTGGCCTTCGCCAACCCTAGGGTTTGTGCCCTCCTTACCCGATGAGATCACTTATCACTTGATGAAAAGTGCTGGGAGTTTGTGCTGTCGATTCTAGAACTAACAGATGGTGCTGTTGATTCATGCTTGCTGTCGATTCTAGAACTAACAGATGGTGCTGAAATCAACTAGGAAATATATAAGAAATGGGTCTTATATCATCCTGGAGGAAGTTGAAACGGCTTTGCTTTTGATAATGGTTGAGCGATTTCTTTGCTTGGTTTCGAATCAAACTAAAAAATGCGCTTTGCATCTTTGTCCGGGAGTATGTTTGGCGATGAGTTGTGTATTTTTTGGTTGTGCCTCTGGTTGCTTGTTAAAGGTTGCCGAGGTATTGTGTTTTCGGTTATGTCAATCTTTCCTTAGTGGTCCTGAATGGTCTTGGTGCCGCCTCAGAAGAAGATCCTTTTAGTCGGCATTACTTTATCTGTTGGTGTTGATTCAATGAACCGATTGAGAAATTTGAGGACTAGCCATCGAGCTAGAGGCTATATTTCTTGATCCGAGGCACCGATTTTATTCTCCTATCGCTGCTCTATGATGATTCAATTAAATGAGGCAATATTAATCTGTTAGTTAGTGATTTCCTCGTGATTCAAAGACTATTTAGATCATTGTGTCTAAAACTTCAACTTGGTTTTATTGTGCTGTATATGTGACATGCTATCATGTTATTAGTTCTGTTATGAGGCTTGGTTCGCAGTGATATCCCGATCTAACTGGAACTTAGTTGTGAATAACTTTGGCTACTCTGTTTTAGTCCAAATTGGTGTTGTCCTACTATTCAATAGCTTTTTATAGTCTATTGTTGAGTTCTAGTGAATCAAGTTTATTAAACAGTGCTGAATTGTATAGATTCACTAATTTCAGATTTGTATACCCTGTGATATATTGCTGAAATTGGTGTTGGAGGGCTCATTTGGAGCAACCCATCAATTTATTAAATCTGAGAGCAATAGTTGTATGACTCCATTATTGCTCCTTGTTATGCTGCATTTGATCCTTGCTGGTGGAAGGGAGAGGTATTGCTCTGTGATGTTATTTGGGTTTCTTAATGAACATGACGTTTAATGAAATGATCTAAGCCTTGAACTGCTAGACTTGCATGATTGAAATTATTGGTTATTTTCACTGTTCTGTACAATTTGGATTTCATGTGGTAGCTCTGATCCTGTCAGTTAAGATTTCTAGTGGTTACTAATTAGAATAGCATTGCTCAATTTTTAATGTAATAGCTAGGACTGTGATGTGCTGCACTAATTGATAATTGTTTTTAGAAATGTTGATTGTCCATTAAGGTTTTATTGACAATTAATAGTGTAAATATTTTTAGTTTTGTAATACACTTGAGTGGGCAATGCATGTAGCAGTACCAGGCATCTTAAACAGCAATCATTATTTGTTATAAGATCTAAGGTACTGAAATCAGAGCAAAGGATAAAAGATTATTCATGCTGTAGATAAAACTTCATGCTCTGCTAATTCTCCATGGATGATCAAGATATTAGGATGTAGATAAAACTCCTTGTTCTCCCAATTACTGCATGTTCTATTCATATACATTGCAATCCACAATCCACTTCGACATCCTTGTAATGAGCTGATGGTCATTCTGTTATCCTTGTAACGAGTATATAGCATATGGTCATTCTGTTATCCTTGTAATGAGCTAATTGTGACATGAAATTCTCGATACTTTACTAGACTATTTATAAATATACAGTATATACTTTCTTTCTATGCAATGCATCATATTGACAATGTTATGGGCATCATTCTGTTATGCAGTATATACTTTCTTTCTATGTATGTGTGAGATTTCTATGTACTGTTACAATTTTCTTGTGCATGTTAAGGTGGTAAGAGTTCAAGGCTTAAGTCACTAAATTAAATTGTCTAGCCCATTTGTGATTGAGGTGAAGATTCTAAATCTTCATTTAAACCCAATAATCTGAGAGCAATCAAACTAGAGTTTCTGGTGAATTTTGAAATTTCTATTTTATTGATCAGTTTTATGTATATGTGAGATTTCTATGTATGTGTGAGATTTCTATGTATATGTGAAGTTTGAAATGTATATGTATCATGTCAAATGAATATGTATCATGTGAATTATTCTAATTTCTGGTGAATTTTGAAATTTCTATTTTTATTGATCAGTTTCTATGTATATGTGAGATTTCTATGTATGTGTGAGATTTCTATGTATATGTGAAGTTTGAAATGTATATGTATCATGTCAAATGAATATGTATCATGTGAATTATTCTAATTTCTGGTGAATTTTGAAATTTCTATGTATATGTGAAGTTTCTACGTATATGTGAGATTTGTATGTATATGTGTCCCTACAAGCCCGCGCACTACTGGTACTAGCTTAAACTTGTCACAATCCCGAAAACAACTGTACAAAATAGTATGACAAAAATTCATATATTCTTAAGAATATATTTGCTTAATAAAAAACTAGTTAGGTGCCCGTGCGTTGCAACGAAAACCCAAACTCTCCGCATGAACTCCCAAGGCATGCATTCGTCAAGGTTTTCCATACTACACACACATGCAGAACTGCCCCCAACCCCTAGTGACAATACCATAAACCTTTAGGGAAAAAAACCAGATGACTACCAGTACTCAAGTATCCTGCAAGCTTTTCATACAATTCGTTCTCACAAGAATCCTTTATGAATCTCTGAATGCTTCTCATCCTTAAAATTAAGAAACTTCATTTTTTCCCTCCGTCACCATGTCAACGTTTGTTCTTTTTGAGAAACAATAAATTAATTAACAAAAGAAAACACTGGTGATAATCTGTGTGAAGACATGAGCTACCCATTTCTAAGTTATACCACGAACTCCCTACACACGCAACCTCTCAAGAATACGCTCCATGGGAGAACCTACAGAATTTCCAGACTAAACCTACAGAATTTCCAGTAGGGAAAAAAGAAACAAGCGCTCAAATAATCTGATCGCACCACAAGACCACCCCACATTGTAGCCAACCCAAGAAAAATAGTTAACAAGAACTCCGAATTTCAACCAAGACGGTCACGGAATTCTTGCACTGCCTCATTATTCATAATAGCATCCCATACAGCCTTATCACATGACAAGGACATAACCATTTTCTGCATCGAGGACAAGTTTAACACACTAAGATAGAGAAAAACTGTTCAGAAACTTAACAGAGCATCAAAAGTTGAAAGGACAACGTAAAATAACATGTTTCTATTGATAACGTCACAATCTAACACAAATATTTGGAGCACATAAAAATAGCTTAGGCCTCATTCACCTGAACATTAGGATCTTTTTGCAATAGACGGAAGGCATCCAAAACATTCCTATGCTCCCTTGTTAAAAGAGCAGTTGAGTTGAGAACATATGCAGCAGGTTCAATCCAGTCATCTAATCCTGATGAATTGTCAGATGAAGAATCTCATGAGGTGCACAACAATGCTATCTGTTTCTCAGTTTCATCTGAATCCTCACCAAAAGGATTCTCAATCACCCTGAACGCAAATGGTAAATCGATTAGTCGGAGCAAAAGAATAGAAACTACATATAAATGAGTTACTACATGAAGTTTTACAGCACCTCCAGCTAAAAAATGCTCTTTTTTAAGTTATAGAAATGAAATGCAAATATTGCCTCAATGTGATGAACGCTACGAGAAAACAAAAAATACAAGCGAGAAAATCCACAAAAGATAGCAAACTTGATCTTCTTTAAAGCTAGAGCTAACAATGTGGAGGCCGAAAGATTAGCAACTTCATCAATCCGCCGCCACTCATGCAATTAGCAGCAATTCAAGATTAAAGAACATGAAAGATATGATTGCTAATATTCTAGAAGAGAGCAACAATGCATGTACAGAGATCTTGAAACATACTTTCAGGAGGAACTGAGGGAAGATATGTGCAACAAAAAGTATGTTGCTCTCTTCCAGAATACAAACACCAGCCATCATTCAAAGAGCAAATATAGTAAAGGAACTCTATAATTTCATACATAGATTATAAAAGTAAAGTGAGAACTAATTTACCTGTCTAATTTGGCTGGCTTGAGCATAACAAGTGCGCTTCACTTGGTTCTTCGTGAAGCCAATGCAGAACAGACGGAGCATGTAGTTATCAGTGGTCTTGACTCTTGACATCCACATGAGCCTCGATGAGTGTCTACCACTTCCTCACCAAGGACCTGAGCTTGTCGGTGGTGGAATCCATGCCCTATCATGAGGAAGAACTGGTTAACACCATAAAAAATGACCTAACAGAAGTAACTGTGTGCAATAAAGAAGAGACAATTACCCAGAAGTTTGTGAGCACATTTTTCCCTTGCACATCCTCTGCACGAAGTCTGATTTTCCTGTAAGCCTGATCCTCATCATTCTGAAGATCAGCTAAGGATACCTCAAAAACTCTGTGCTTAAGACCCTCAGAAGCAATCCAAAACAAAAAAAAAGTATAGAGAATCAGCAAATAATACCATAAGCACTGCTACAGCTTGAGTAAGTCACATACTAATGCACAATTTAACAAAAGTTTACACAAGATTTATATACACTTCAGTGACTATATATCTTGTGCATACTTCTATTAAATGCCCATGAGTATATAGCGTACTAAATTAGCCAATAACAAACACTGATTTAACGCTCAAAACATTCAATCATTAACACTGGAGATCCATACAGATGCAGAACAATCTGACATAAAAATGAAATTAGGAGATTAAACAGACAATAGACATAAAAGCGAACCTCTTGGAAAGATGGAATCAAAAACAATATTTTGATACTTTCATGAATTAAACCAATTGAGGTGTAACCAGGCAATCCTTAAAACAAGACCATTTCGTTCTATATAACCAGTTCATCTCTACAGTCACCTATTTATCAGAAATGCAGAACAAGAGCGATGTCTAATCCAAAACGATAGCGTTAAAATGCTATTTCATCAGATCCTTCACTTGTGCTGTTAGCACTTTATATAACATGAAAAAATTAATCCATTCATATACACTTAAAGAACATCTCCAGCAGGCTGCAAGCAACCATTTCTGTCTAATCTGTAGGGCATGTGGCAAAATAAAACACAAATTGCAGATGCAAATATGTGATTCAAGCATGGAAATATGAGACTATCCGATGCACGTAAATATGACAAAATTACTGTACCACCAGAATGATCAATAGGAAAAAGGTGGACATTGCCACTTCCAGCTTGTGAGAGACATAACAAATCAACAATCTCACAAACACAAGCCAAACTGAAGAACACAATTATGTAAGGCAGTATCCATTTTAATAAAATAGGTTGAAGGACTTAGAATGGATGTTCTTTGAACATGCAAGAAGACTAACATCAAAGCAAGTAATTAGCTGTTATATCTATCAAAAAGCAAGAAATGCATGTAACATGTTAGATGAGAGACTAAATTCCTAATGGCTGCAAATTTTGGCCCTGCAATCTTAAAATGTCACATATGGTACACATCTTAGAAATCATAATGAATGTGAAGCAGCAAGTAGACTACAAAACTTAAGTATATACAACCCATCCAGTCACATATTTACAACTGCTTTAACTGAGAGTAATGTTGCCTCAACAACTCAAGATTTTGGGTGAACTTGGTGGTGCATGTAACTCAACAAATCCAACAGTTACCATCAATACAGATATCATTTAGCCCTCCGATAGGACAAATTCGTCCCTGCATCCACACCGTGGGAATGGTGGAAGCCTGAAGATGCAGGCATTGCCCGAAAAAGGCCATCAGGGTGCTTCTCTTCATAGACATTTTACCTGGAAACACTTTACCTGGAAAGTAGATTGAACTTCATAGACATTTTACCTGGAAACACTTTACCTGGAAAGTAGATTGAACTTCATAGACATTTGGATAGATTTTGCACAGGCCATCCTGACCAAGCTTTGTACAAATATGTTGAACAATCAGATCAATTGCAGCATGGTTATCACCTCCTCATGGTACGATCACATCAGCGGGGAAGACGTAAGACTCTATCATGAGCTAAAATTTAAAAAACGCAGATAGTACCCATTGGCAATGCAATTCAAATAAGCAAAAGATGTTATATGTTTTGGTAATCAAGTCCACATACAAATGTCTTATGGTCTTAAAAACACCCCCGCCAAACCTGAGAGGTGCTTTCTGTGAGAAAAAAACTAACCACAGACAAGTATCTTATGGTCTTAAAACTCAAATGCACAAGAAAAAAGTGGCACTATATTAATACTAACCATCCTGCCTTGATGAGATCCAGTATCTGAATAGAGTAAACACTCGTTTGGAAGTTCATCAAACAGAACTGGAAAGAATCCTAATCAAGGATAAAAGGGCAATAACTCGCCCGCATCGATAAACAAAATACCAGTCCAAAAGTTTTACATTTAAAATTTTAATTTCAAATTTAAATGCTAGAAAATGTTACGATGTGCTTGTTGTCAAGCTAATGAAAATATAAGAGCTTAAGTAATGAAATGAAATGAAATGAAATTGTATTAAATGAAGCGACAAAATGAAAGCATACTTATATATCGATTTTAATCAATATAAAATTTGTGTCAAACTTATTTCCAAGTTCACGGTAACCAGCCGGTTACCGGTCGAACACTCAAATTTCGTTAGAACATTCAAAATTTTGTTTGATCAAAATTTGGCTGGTTTAAAACCAAGAACCACTAACCACCACGGTCGAACACTCAAATTTTCGTTAGAACATTCAAAATTTTGTTTGATCAAAATTGGCCAGTTTAAAACCAGTAACCACTAACCATAGGTAATCAGCCGATAACCAGTAGCAGGGAGGGTCCGATATTTTTCCATATCAGGTTTTTGAATCCTTGATCCTAATTAATAGTGGTGTCAATTAAGTACAAAATCTGGGTTCAAACTGATAATTCATAGTGCTACTAATATGGATTGCAACAAACTAACAACAAACTAACAACTGAATATGAGCAAACAATCAAGAAAAATTCACCCTGAATATGAACAAACAGTGAAGCAAAATTCACCCAACTGGCGCTAGAAATATGCTGGAACTTCCCCTTTGGATGAATGGACATATACCACAATAAAACGATTGTATTATCAGTTCCAGGCTACCAGCAGAGTTCCTGCAAGTATGAAACAAACAAAAACTGATCAATCAGATGGGACTATATATTTAAACTAACTGCAACTGCAATTGACACACAAAAACAATTTTGAGAGAAACAGGAAACTTGTTCCCTAATCCCTAATGAATAAATGTGAATCCAGTAAAATGAACTTGGTAAATTGATGGTGAATAAAATAACCAATATATAGATTACAGAAGCATTGTATTGCAATTCACTACACATGATAGAAGGTAATCTATACAGTAACATCATAACCATCTTTACTATCAAGCAACTAAGATAGAGTAATTAACAGAACAAATTAACATAAGTAGAACTTTTGTAACTATTACCTGAATAACTGTGAATTGTTGGTTATAAACTCGACCTCTAATCCTAAACTTGACCTCTAATCCTAAAGTTGTTGGCATCTCTAGTAATATTGAGGACATAAATGTTCTTCTAGCTTATGACAAGATCAACAAAATACTTTTGTAGTTGGTTCCCCAATTCTGTGTTCTAAATAACAAGTGTAATTCATTATTACCAATAGAAGAATGGCTCTCTTTGGTCCGAATTCTAGCCTACAACAATCGATCACCTTTTTCCTAAATCGCTCGCCTAAATCAAATTAATCGCAAAATCTAGCCTAAATCAAAACAATCGCAAATAGGTTCCACATAGCAAAATCTAGCCTAAAACCTGGGGGGCTAGAATTCGGGCGGGAGAAGGGAGGGGGAGAGGAAGGAGCGCGGGGCTGACCTCGAAGCGAATGCTCTTGAATTAATGTAACAGAATCCAAGACAACATAAATTATCAGTGGAAAACAAGCAAGAATCATCTTTCACATTCAGTCGTCTCCCAAGCAACGCCTCCAACGAAAATCTTCCTGCAAAAACCACAAGCATGTATCAGCCCCCAACCTTCTTACAACCCAAAAGCAAACACAAAACCCTAGAACCCAAATCGCCTACCCCGACGAGTCACCGGCAACAGCCCTCCCTTCCTCCCACAAGGCGTCACCATATCCGACGCCATCGCCCCCATCTCGCCCTCCATGCCTCGCGTGGGGTGGCCTTCCTCTTCGTCGACCTCCTCCACTTCTCACCTCCTCCTCCTCCTCGCACCCATTCATGGCGTCTTTGGTTGTCCTCCGGTACCCGCCATGCCGCCGCCGCAAGAACCACCGAACCGACAACCACGCTGGCGGCGAACCCTAGGTCATGGCCGGGGATAGGCGAGGGGGAAGTAGATTACCTTGGGAATCGAGCAACCGGAGGGCAAGGTTTGTGTGGGTGGAGGCGTGGAGCAAGCAAACCCTAGGAGAGCTGCTTGGGCGCGGGGCGGAGAGGGCGGCGCGGGGCGCGTTGAGGAGCGGCAAAGTGGCGGGGGCGGAGGGAGCGGCGTGCGGGTTTGTGTCGGCCACGCGCTAGGGTTTGGGGGCGGGACGGCATCGCCGAGGCGGCCGCGCGCTAGGGCCGGGAGGCCTAGCTAGGGCCGGGAGTGGAGAAAATGCATCACCGCCACCAACTGTCAATTAAAGAATAGTAAAGATAATGAATCATTCTTATTCCACACTAAAATGATTTTAAAAAAAATAAGCCCCTACAAGTTCAAGAAGCATGGATGTCACGAGAGCGTCCGGTACACCGAGAGGCGAAGCCATGAGGAGGCAGGCTCGCTTGAAATGGACTTGGTTGTTTGTCTTCTTCAAGGCACTCATCGTCCATAGGCTTCCTCCCGCCTCTTCTTCATTGATCCGGAGTAAAAGATTTATTTTTTAAAAATCATTTTAGTGTGGAATAAGAATGATTCATTATTTTTATTAAGCAAATATATTCTTAAGTATATATGAATTTTTTCATATTATTTTTTCATTTCGAGATGTATATATATCATATGAATTTTTTCTAATGTATAAGTATCATTTTAAAGTTACATGTGCACATGTTTGTAGCATGAGGTCACAACATCACTTGATTTCCTCTCAACTCTAGCAAAATTACCATCGATAGTACTTGGCCGATTTACATTAGGAACATCTTGCCGCCGCCCATCCTCTCTACCGCCTCTTCCCACCGTCTTCCACGCCATTTTAGAGTAGTACCATCAGCTTTACATGAAATGTGATCTATTTTCGTCTTTTAGTGCTTCTTCTAGCCTAAGAAACGATGATGGACGAAGAAGAATTTATGAGAAGTTTGATTATGGATGTGATGGTCATGAGACGGCGAACTCGCACCGCTCTCATGGTCAGCCGAGGCCAATGAGGTCAGCAGAGCACGATGAGGCGGTGAGGTAACAATCACCACGCTCATGATTGTCGGTTCCACTACCATGCTAAGCCAACATCGACCGCTCATGATTGTACCATGCTTTCAGATCGGTCAACCAGCAGCAATCACGTCGCCGAGGTCCAAGCAAGAAGAAGAAGGCAAGACATGTTATCACCGAAGTCGGCGAGGACGGCCGACCTCTTGCACCCTCGGGCGCTTGGGCTGCCTCAATTAAGCATGCGGCGCCCACGTTAGGGACCACGTGGCAATTAGCATAGCAAAATGGGATCAGTCCTCAAGATACGAAGAACATGCTTTGGAACGATGTGAAGGAGACATTCAACTTCCCCAAGGGACCAAGAGAAGGTGAAGAGTTACACTCTCAAGAAGATGGTGATCGATTCTAGACTTATAAAAGAAGCTAAACACGAGTATATCAAGAAGAATCGAACGCCTCGACTTCAACAAGCACCCAAAGTTGCAAGATCATTTGGGATGCATTTAGAACTACAAGACTTCGGATGAAGGTCAAAGTTTGAGTGAGAAGAATAAGTGAATGCATAGAAGAAGAATTATCACCACCGACTCGCCCCGGTGGTTACCGCCATGCAATACCAAAATGGGAGAAGAGGGAACAGACTGCTAGCGAAGGGTATCGCACCCGCAACAATGGATTGGCCCGACAGAGCAAAGCGGTGGTTCTATGGTCACGCGGCGGCCTTGATGATAACGGCAATCTTTGGGTTTAGGAGGTGCTAAGAGATGTGGCTGAAGGCTTGTATATCCATCGAGGAGACTTCCTGGGGTAGCCGCCAAACAGGAGAACGACGAGCTAACAAGGGCCTTGCAAAATCCAGAGCACCCAGGCGTACAGGCGCCGGCGTTGTCTGTGGAAGGTTGGTTTCGCCAGACGCCGAGACCTATAGGAGTCGGGCGAGGAGTAAGGCTCGACAGACACAATAGCTTAGTGCGCTTGAAGAACGCCTGAATCAAACAAATGAGAGAATGCAAGAAGAGATCCGAAGAGAGGTGCAGCTAGCCTTGAGCCAACAACACGAGAAGGGCCAAGAACCTCCAAATAATCCTAACATCATCAGCCCCTCCGGGCAGCAAAGCAGCTGCGCTTCCGGTGGGCTGCCAGAAGCGGACTTGGACAAGTATCCCGTAGACGACATCAGACAGCAGACACCTTGTGAGCTGCATATCCAAGCGCAGAACCTTACCTTCAAGGCGGCCGATGGCATGGCTCACCCATTAGAGCCGGGGCAGCTTATCCATGGCCAATAGATACCGTCAGGATACTCCAAGGTCTCGGTGGAGGAGGTCTGCCCAGGGTACGAGGACCTTGACCTCGAAATTCCTGGAGGTGACGGGACTACGAAGCTAGGAGAGGCAGTACACAATTTCATCCTGTGAAGCAAACGGTACATAATTTTTCGAGATAACATGGACGTGTCCTCTCCGCGAAGAAGCCCGAGAAGAAACCCGTCTCCTCCCAAGAAGGCGTCGACTCCTACACCACCTCCTGTGCATATAAGCCCGACAAGAAGCCCGTCTCCTACACCATCTCCTGCATATATAAGCCCCGGAAGAAGCCCGTCTCCTCCCAAGAAGGCGCCGACTCCTACACCACCTCCCGCGCACATAAGCGCCACAAGAAGCCCGTCTCCTCCCAAGAATGCGCCGACCAAGGGAAACAAGCCAGCTCGGCCAAGAGCTCCCAAGAAGACGGGTCCTCCACCCAATCCAAGAAGTCATTGAACTTCCAAGCGGTCGATGGTATGAACGATGAGGAGACCAAGAAGGTGGTAAAAGGAGAGGTAACTAAATTTCTTAGACCCAAGTCACCAGAGAAGAAGGTTCAACTCGCACGTAAGATTTTCATAAAGGCTTAATGACTATTAAAAATTTGAAGGATAAAAAGAAATGCCTCACCAATCAAACTACGAAGCACATTGAGTAAGGAATGCCCCAAGAAGAAGATGTCACCGAGGGAAGGGTAAGGAGATGCAACGATTCTTCGATGAAACCGCCTTACCGCAAATCAAATATTAGGCACGTAAAAGATTGAGTTTGCCCAAGTAAAATGGTTATTTAAAGTGGGTGGGTCAGTGGTCAGGCATGAGGAGCTGCCCCAGCTAACGACAAAGATGCGGCAATTTCATGAATGGTACTTGGACGCGACCAAGCATGATCTGCAGATGTTCGCTGTCAAGTTAAAGCAACAAGATTTTTTTCACTGAAGGTAAATTTTTTGTCAAATGGGACTACATATATGATCTATACTAGACAGACGCCCTCAGCGTGAGCTTGATGGGTTGCTGGACTCTGTAAGTGTCTTAATTATTTACAAAAAACTATCGTGCACTTCCTTGTACTATACTAACATGCAAGCCTAACTAATTTTTTATGTAGCATGGAGATACAAAGATGCCGAAGGGATCGTATTTTCGACATAGGCTTCATGGACCCAGTAGTTATCAACGAGACAACCGTTAGAGACCACCTAAGCAAAACAGAGACTAACGTATTCAATGCGCTAATGGGTCAAAGATATAAGTCAAAGATATATCTAGCCTACTTATTTGAGCACGTGTTTTCGCATTCACCTCATTCTACTCCTTTTTCAGTAACACGATGTTAGAACTAATTAGTTATCTACGTTGACACATCTATGTATAGTTTTCATGGATTCTTCCTATGATCGAGCTAGATCGTAGCTCGATCACAATTATGGACTCATAAAGGAGACCGTTGAAAAGTATCAAAACTTTATCAACATGCTCAACCGTATTAATTCTTGTTCCTTTCATTATCGTACTAGTTCTATTTCCTTCAATTTGAAACAAATTCTAATCATGTACAATTCAGAATCACATGTGTAGTGCATTCACACGGTTCCGTGCTAAAAACGTATGATTCAAGGAGAAATTTGACATTACAATTGCCTCTCATGTACGATATCACAATGCTAGTTTTTAGTTAGTTAACTTAATTTCCTTGCATTCATTTCACGCTTTCAACTTTTTCCACCGCAGATCTTGACTCACCACGGGTAACAATTTATGCGGCTACTATGTATCTTGAAGTTTATGCACACCAAACCGAGCATTAATCGCATGCTAAAAGGCAACAAGGGGTGAGTAAATATAATTACTAGCTTTAATGATGTATAGGTACTCAGATATCTTGTACAAATTCAAGTATTGATTAGTTAATGACTTAACGATAGGTGCCTCAATATTTGGCGGAACAAGGTTCGGAACTCTCGCCGGCACGAGTGAGAGCAATCCAAGAACAACTCGTTGGCTTTATTTACGATGAGGTCGTAAATCCAAAAGGCGAGTTTCACGAACCAAAGTTTAACAGGTGGGGCCCTTCGATAAGGACCGTTCAACTGTCGTGGTCGATATCTACGGCTAGCAAGAGCGATGCGCGTAAAAGATCCCGATGAATAGAAGGAAAAGAAATACTAAAGTTGTAATTAAAGTTGTGTACATATATATTGTAATACATTAGACGATGAGCAGAAGAACAAATATGTGTACATATTTCAATACATTAGATGTAATTAAATTTGTTAATGAATGTTCCTCCGCTGGTACAAACCTATCCCAACGATCCTCCGCTGGATGCGCCTCCTGCACCGGCTCAACCTCCACTGGCTCGGCTTGACCTCCACAGCTCTAGCTTCACTTCCACTCGCTCGCTCGTCTGCGGCTCTCGCTGTGGCTCCTCCCGGTCTGGTCGTGTAGCTCCAAAGATCGCTCCGCTCGTCCGTGACTGTGTGTCTCCAGCTCCCAATCCTCTCGGATAGAGTGGGCCAAGTACTCACAAGTCTGCAACAGATGAGCCCTCACCGCGTGAACTCATCACGAGACCTCTGCAGCTCCCGAACCGCCTCATCGATAGCATCCTCTTGAGCGATAACATATCCGCCGGTGGGTGATCGTGGCATCCTCCTCCTTGATGGGCTCTCGGTTGTAGCGAGTGTCTCTCGCGGATGGTGACGTAAACATTGTGCCATCCAACTCCTGGGGTAGGTACGAGCACCGCCTCATCGCCAGACGCGATGTCTCACGGATCCCAAAGATCAAATGACAACCTCCGGCTGTGATGCGGATGGGACGACTCGCCTCGCCCTATTCGAGCATAAACCGTGATAGTGACATCCCAGAAATATCTAGTCCTGCCCGATCTCTGATGAGTCCCCAGTAGATCGGCTGTCATATCCTCCCAAAGAATGCATCATACGCCAAAGCTCATGGCGCATTCTCCAAAGGCGCCACCAAAAGAGTGGATCATCCTCATCTCGTCAAAGGTCACCACGTGAAACTCGGATATTTTAAACAAAGCGAATATCGTTAAATTCAGCAAGGGTATGAAAAGAAAGAAGGGATAAGTCGAGATTGCATTATCATCTTGGCACATTTTAGCTTTTAGAAAATAGTTTTATCCTCACTACGACCATTCTAACTAAGGGCCACCCTACAACAAGATGGCTCGATACCACCTCTGTCGGGACCCGGATTTGCAAATCCGACCCTCAGGTATCCAGCACTAGTCCAGATCACGCTTAGTGCACACGAGCCTCAACATTGGTATATATCACAGTCATAACCAACGAAATAATGAAGTACTTTAAATAAATACTCAAACTAGTTGATTGACCTTATGGTCAAATTACAAAGATACGATTGCAGGCTTAAGACTTATTAAAATATTCAAATGCAATGAAATAAAATAAGCTCGTGGCGCCAACCAATTTGCCACAGCAACCGACCGGGCTCGCTTCCTAGTTTGTCGGCTCCTCCTAAACTCCACCTCCGACGAGGGTTGCTTCTTCTTCAACTGAAGTTGTGTTGTTGTGGGTGAGTACTTTGAGCACTCAAGCAAGTCATGCATGCAGAATGCAAATCTAATATTCTACATGCATGGCTTAGTACAAAGGATAGGCTATGGTTCATGAGCGGTACAGCATTCAAGATAAACAGTAATAGATTGCAAAGCAGTAAAACAGTAGTAGGAATAATAACTTTCACAAACATTTCAATCGTAAATCATTTTTCCGTCCTAAGTCAAGTTCATCATCACCAACCCGAGCATTTTCCATAAACAAGTCATTTTCATGAAAATCTAACCCTTGACTGTAATCACCGAGCGATGCTCAATACCGTGAGCACGGCTATTCGAATAGGTTGTACACTCTGCAGAGGTTATACACTTTACCCACAAGATACAGTCAAGTACCACCAAGGCAAATAACCGTAACGAAGCCTTTCCAAAGTTCCATCTAAACCCAGTACTGCCCGCTAAGGTTTCAACACTGGAGGGACTGGTTACCACACCCAGGGCCCCCCTCTTGCGCCATGTGAGTTCTCATTCCGCTTCTCCGGGCCTCACACCACCACGACAGTACCAAAGAATAGATTTCCCAGTTTACTCAGCTAAGCCTGTCCCATTACGGAGCATGTGGTTGTATGAAAGACTCAGTTCAAATGCTTGCAAGGTTAGGTCCTTAATTGACCGAGGCAAGACTAACCAAGTGTAACTCAAATATCCATGTCCAATAAAAACCAAATACGACCGTCCAGTTGCCACTCTTGGCCCACCAGAAACAATCTTGCCATTTGCCCCAGTCTAAATCATTTTCCCACCCCGGTTCTTTACCATTGCACCGCGTGCCATCATCAACTCAATAACACATGTCTCATTCACAAAACATGTTCCATATCTCATTAAGTCATTATTTACTTTGGTATTCCAAAATCATGAATTGTCCACGTGGCAGGGCTAAGCACACTACTTCGGATTACTCAACCCATGTTGGCAAATTATTAATGTCCAACTATTAATTCATAACCTAGGGTGACAAAGGATTCATGGCCTACAATTATATATGACAAGGTGGCATACAGCAACTAGGCATTTAACTAATCCCAAACTTATTCAAAATCATTTCTATCAATTTAGCATGCAATAGTTTAAATCAAAATAATTTGCTCTAATAGGTTCAACATGATCAAACACAACTTGCCTTCAAAAAGTCCTGGTTCTGGTTCCTGAACTTGCTCCAGGGTCAGAACTTCTCCCTCGAAACCGTCGGGCACTTCAACGTCTACGCGTAACGTAAATAAATAGCAATAAATAAATAAAATAGAGAGCAACTCAAGCCTAAAATTCAAATAAAATTCATAAACAGAAAGAGCTTGATTTTACAAATTTATAGAAATTGGAATCACTCAAATCGGAGTTAAAACGCAAAAGTTATAAGCATTTGAAGTTTCAAAATATATTTAAAATCAATATACCGAATTAAATAAATATTTTCTTTTTCAGAAAATTAATTATTGCGTCATCCGTGACACGTGTCGACACCACAAAACGACACGCGGCCTTGCTGACATCAGCCCTGACCGGCTCCGTCTTGGCGACGGCAAGATGACGTCATCGTGGACGTCAAGACGACTTCGGTCATCTCGCTGACAGGTGGGACCCACCGTGACGTCAGATAGCGTCGCCGCCGTCTTGCGGTGACATGAGGGCCTGCTACCGTCATGACATGTGCACAACGCGGCTCGATGTATCACGCGTCATGCGGCGTGATTGGCTACTGATGCGGTGCGATCCGAGCCGTTGAATCTAGATCTAACGGATGAGGTTGGAAGATGAGATTTACCGTTCAAGGGCGGCGTGGCAAGATCTCGGGTCGTTGATGCGTGATCGGACGGTCGACGGAGCTCGGGCGATGGCGATGGTGCGCGGCGCCGGCTTCGACGGAGTGGGGAAGACAACGATGTTCGCATGGCGCCCGGCTGTCTCCGGTCGAATGGGTTACCCCTCGGTGTGTCTCCTCTTGAGGAACTCAAGGAGACCTTCAAGTCGGCGAGCGACTTCACCGCAACGGAGACGAAGAAAAACATGGCGGTGACTCCACGAACCGGCGAGGACTCGCGACGATTAGCGGCGGCTCGAGCACGGAAAACTAGGGCAAAAGAGCGCCATTTAAAAGAGAGAAACGCGCGGGTCGGCTCATTAAATAATGCCTCGGCGTCGGGATATTCGTGAAGCCCTAACGAACTCGGCGGCGGCGAGGTAGGCGCGATCCGATCCGGACTCGGCGAAGACGGCAATCCGTAGCTGGATCGAAGCGAGGTCACAGATCTAGGGTTAGGGTTTGGCTGGCGGGTGGGCTAAGCGCTGGCTACGGCTCGATAACGGGCGGGTCGGCGTGTTAATAGTCTTTGAGCCATGGCCCGAGATTGTAGCTTTATTTTCGCCGAATTTCCTAATTAAAATAAATCTGAAAATAAAACTAATTATTTGGGGTAGTAAAATATCAGAAAAATTCTGGAAAAATTCCCAAAATATTTTAGGACATTTGTGACTCAAATAAAATATTTTCAGAAAAATTTTATTTTAACTTTTATATTATTTAATTGATTTGATAAATGCTTTAATTCAAAATAAATCCAAATAATTCCAAATAAATCCAAATAAACTCCAGAAATTCCCAGAAATTCAGAATACCATTTAAATGCAAGAAAAGCAAAAATTGGGGTGTCACAATAGCCGTGCTCACGGTATTGAGCAAAGCTCGGGGATTACAGTCAAGGTGTAGTTAATTAAAATGAACATCTGTTATGGGATGGCAGGATGCCATGTGGATAATGGAACTTGATTTAGGAGGGAATACTTGGGTTTATTTGAGAATCACTGAATCTATTTAATTGTTGTGATTTGTTTTACTGTCTTTCAATCTATACACTGTATGTGTTCTTAAATGCTGCTTTATTGCAAATGAACCCTTAGCCTTTCCTTTGGAATAAGCCTGCATATAGCTATGATAGAATTGCATTTTGTGCATAACTTGTTGAGTACGTGTTGGTGTACTCACCCTTGCTTAACAACCAACAACAGTGGAGGAATCATCTTCGTCGTTGGAGGAGGATTTTCAGGTGGACGCGTGTCACTAGGCCAATCCTTGTCAGTCGCCTGTGGTGTGCTGATGGGACATCTACGTCTTCTACTGTCTTTCCGCTGCATTTGTTTCATTGATCTTACTATTGCCTTGTGAGGTTGAATAATTGTAAGTGATCATAAGATCGTACACTAGTTATACTCAATGAATAAAGTCTTATTATTCTTATCGTTGTGTATGATATGATGCTTACCGATGTTAAGCTGTGTGCACTAGCAATTGATCCTGGGACTAATGCGGCAAAACACAGTGGATTCGAATTGGTGAATTGAGGTCCTTACAGAGGTGGTATCAGAGCATGCTGACTGTAGGACTTAACCCTAGCTGGTAGAGTGTCCAAAAATTATTTTCTAAAGGAAAAATCTAAATTGGACTAAAACAAGCACTCTTGACTCATCTTATTCTCTACTCCTTACCTTTGCTGAAATCTACCTTGAATTTTTGCGGAGTGGCCGTTTGAGGTTGAAGACTTATCTATTTTTTTTCTTTTAAATAGATTAGGAGGACACAGTCGTACGTAGAGTGCGAGGGTGGCTACGCAGCAGAGCTCTGGAGGGTGCTCCAAGTTTTGGGAGGTTTCACCAAACCAATGTATCAAGGCCGAGATTGGATCGTTAACGGAACCACAAGAGGAATGGTGTGCAAGCTGTTAGTTTACGCCAGGAACGGTGAGGGAGCAAGCCAACCTATCAGCATCACGATGAGAAGAGCCACTTGGGATATCGGTATCCAGGAAGCATCACGACTCGCTCTACGGAGGATCTGCTACGACTACTACTAGGAGCTAGAAGACACAGCGTTCAGACTCCACCCCATGGTCCGAGATTCATGGTGCTCATATGTCACACGAAAGGAGGATGCTACTACAGTACATTTAGCGCGATTTACAGCTGTTCAAGAAGCTCATGCCCATGACACCGACACGGAATTAAGGACAGCCTACGAAGCACTCAGAGTTGTGGAGAAGGAACTACATGAGACCCGAGTAGCTTACGAGGAGAGAATCATGGAGCTCGAGGAGGCATTACAAGAGAGAGGCCGTGCTACACCGACATCATCAGAAGAGGAAGAATCGAAGAAGATGAAATCTGAGTCGGAGGAGCAACTAGCTGAAGAACGTTGGGATTGATTTGTACCAGCACCAGCACGTCCACCAGCATACCCACCGGGGAGTTCTCGTGGGGGATGGCTCGAGGAGTAGGAGTTTTAGGTATCGAGTCGCGTCATTAGAAAAGTCTTACCCAAATGTAATAGACGTTAAGGTTGAGTGTTTAGTTTGGATTTTTATGATTGCTGAGTGTGCAATATGTGTTGCAAGCTTTTAGGCTTTTGTAAGCAACCATACCAAGTTAATTAATAAATGTAAGGACCCGAATATGCAAATCCGGACCCTCTGTGTATACCGCACTAGTCCAGGATCACGCTAGTGCACACAGGCTCAACATTAGTGAATATCATAATCATACACAACGTAATTAAGATAAAGACATAATATACTAAATATTAGTAGTTGTATGACCTTATGGTCAACTTACTTAGCAATGCCTCATAAGGCTGAACAACAAATTGTTATCATCATTGTTCCATATTCCATTAGTCAAAATTAATACTTAATATTTCATGTACATGTGATGACGTGGCATGGCTAAGCAATTCTATTCCGTTCTAACCATCCATGTTGATTTCAGTATTAACCAACTATAATGAACCATCCTAAGGTAACAAGTGGATCATGGCATACAACTAGCAAGGTATGGTGTAATTCAAAAGGTACGATAGCTAATCCCAAACTTATGTTGAAATCATTTATACACATAAAATAACAAGTGATAAGGTAAATCAAAATAGCATGCAATCTAGTTTATGGGTGCAACATGATCAAAGCACAACTTGCCTTCGTTAAGCTCCTGCTCCTGGTCTGGAAATAATTCTTGAGCTGTGAAATCCCCTTCCGAAGCCTCGCACAATTCAACGTCTACGCGAATCGAGAGAGAAAGCAAATAAAAACCAAAAACAAATATCAAACAAATTCAAAAATTCAAATAAAAGCCACCATTAGAAAGATCTCAATTTTACAAATTTTTAGGAATTTGAATCACCTCAATCCGAGTTCGTATGCAAAAGTTATCGCAATTTGAAGTTTGAAAATCCTGAAAATAAACCCTAATTCATAAATTCCGAATTTCCAGATTTATTTTTATAAAGAAAAATGCGGTTTTTCCCCATCAAACGTACGGCCGCGACGTGGCTGAATCTGTGATCATCTGATCTGGATCAGACGACTCACGCGATTCCGGCGTTCTATCGCCGACATCGCCGACGGCTTGATCTCCACGGTGTGCTGATGATCCAACGGCTCCCGAGGCTTCTCGATGCGGATGGTGGCACTGCGGCGTAGCTCCTCCGGACCTGGAGATGAAGACGAGCTCGACGGCGAACCAAACGTCTCCGGCGAGTGTGACGACCCCCATTTTTACACAGGATGCAAAAATGGAAATCTAATGTGATTGCAGTACTAGTCCTTGGATCAGTAGCTAGCACGCACATTTCAACAAATGGAATCACATCCATACAACATATTAATTAAGCGGAAACGATTAATTACCGAAATATTACAACTTAGAAAATTTAGCAGCAAAGAAGCAATAACCCGTAGTTTGCCCAACCGACCCGCAGGCAACTGACCAGGCATAAACTCCAGATAGAACACGCTTCAAGGAAGAACCCGCAACCTGCGATGAACAACTTCGAAGCTTCGCTAACTCATCCACCTACATATAATTAGGCAAGGGTGAGTACGTTGCGTACTCAGCAAGACTTGAGCAAAACCTACAATACGTGCAGGCTATTCCAAAGGAAAGGCTACTACAGTTAATTTGCATAAAGCGGATTTGAATTTGTAAAACAAGTTATTTGCAACGGGATTTATAAGAGCATTTGATTGATAACAAATAAATAAAGCATATGTAACACTCACAGTCCTCCATGACGTGAGCGGCGAAATACCCACATTCCTGAAATTCCATCAATGTCGGCCCTTTGACATAAATCACAATTTACAAAACAAATGATACCAACCCATTTGAGAAACAATAAAACATTTAACATTGGAATGACTTCACCGAAGTGCTCATGACCATGGCCTTGACTAATCGATTAGATTTAAACTCTGCAGAGGTGTACAACTTTACCCACAAGGAATGATCCACTCTTTGCGCAAGCTATTAGCACACTTCCTTTGGTGTGCCGCAGAGCGATCATACAGAGCCGTTACATTGTTTAGACATGACTTTGGTCCAGCCCGGGATGTTAACCCCCGCCATAGAACTAGAAACACACACCCAAGCCGTGGATCCACTTTCACACACAACACAACGTTTCTAAACATGGCAGGGCGTACACCGTTGCGTGGGGTGAAACCCGTCCAAGCAGACCGAACGGGAATGCTTGCGCTAGCTCCCGCCTACCAAAGAACAAAGCCATGCCCAAACAACTTAATAGGCTAAGGCTACCCCATAATAGCCCTCGTGGTTGCACGGAAATCTCGGATCAATAGCGTCCCATTGCTCAGTCCTTAATCCGAGACGGGCGACACTTCACCCTACACTACGTGCAATTCCTGTTGCACAACTGGCTATTGCCAATAATCGCCCGCATCAAAGCATAGTTTTATTTTGGGTTTTTAATCAAAGTACCCGCAACCAACAGTGCCATTTTCAATATTTTCAGGAAACAAATATTGATTTGATCATGTACATCGCTGATTCTAAAGCATGGCTAAGCATGAATAAATGAACGCATATACCCATGATGACATTAAGTAATGCATATCCTCAATCTACGGTTATCAAGGTTCACATGTACATAATCATCAAAGGAGATTCACGAGACAACAGGTATAACTACCAAATCCACAAAATAGCAATTTATATAAAGTAAACGCATGCATAAAACAATTTGATGCACAAAAGGAATATAAAATACTGGGGTCAATATGGTCAAAGGATGCTTGCCTTGCTTAATTGTTGCTTATGATGAAGACGAGGATTGCGGTTGACGAAGATGACGACGAAAACAGCAACGCCGGTTCTACTCGTCGATCAACGGAAATAAAGCAAATAACTAACTTCAATAAAGGCAACAAGGAGATAAATAGCAAAAACAGATAAAACTCCGATAAAGAAACAGGGGTTGCTCTTTATGAAGTTATTAATCTTATTTTACGAATTCAAGATGCTAAAATTGGTTAAGATTAAATAGAATTAATCATTAGTTGCAAGTTCCATTGATTTACTATTCACAATATGAGTTCTACTAATCTTTAATACTTACGGGTTTTGGTCTGATGAGATTAATAGGCAAACCTTAATGGATTATGATTCTTTTTACAGAATATGGTAGTATAAACTTTGTACAATGTTTCTAAACTAGTTTTACATATTTTAGTATTTGGATGAGTTATTTTATCTATTGTTGAAATAGTCTAAATGACCATGTGGGTAAATCTTAATTCGGCCATGATTCAAACTTAGCTTCTAACTACACTAAACATGCTTTTTGATTCATTTTTCAGGTATTAGCAGAATACCATCCTAGGAATGTTATAAAGTTGGTTTGGCATTATTTTGGCTTTAATTGCAATAGATTATCTATTTACTTATTGCTATCATTGACATTCTCTTTCATTAAAAGAATGCAAATTAAGTTTGATTTTGAATATTTATGCATACATGGGTTCTTGTTGTTTCCAGGAACCTATTCAAGGTGTTATTACCATTTTATGAGCTATCATGCTATTATTTTGCTAATGGCCATTATAAGGTTCATTGATGATTAACAAATAATTATATTAAACTTGGTTCCAAGATTAAGTATTTTGCATGATTAGGCTTATTAAAATCCCAGAACACATATTCATTTCTTACACAATTTCATAAGTTATATTTTTCCCATGAGCAATATTGTCCATAATAGTGTTTGTAATAGAGTTCATACCATTTTGAATTTAAATAATTGTTCTGTTATTCAAAAATTGGATATTTTTGTATATTTGAATTGATATTGATCTTATCATCATATTAATATTTATTTTATCATTTTATGCTTTACTAAGCATAACTTTTTATTAAAGATCATAATGAGATTATAACAAGGTTTAATTCTAATAAATTGTTCTCAAGCTCAATAATTAAATATTCTTGTATATTTAGATTCTTTCTGATTTTATATGAATAATGGAATTTATTTCACCTTATACGGATTGCAAAGGCAAAAGATAATCAAGATTGAGTTTATTTCGGAACTAAAAACGTAATGAAAATCCGAAATGTGTTTTACCAAGGGGAAGGCGTCTTCTGGCTTAACCTTCTTCAACCTGGAGCTCCTGACAGCCCAGCCCCACCACGCAGAGAGAGTAAACAGAGCACTTCTAGGGCATGGCGGCGAGGGCACTCCGGGGGTCTTCCGGCGAGGGCGACGGCACCAGGAGGATCAGCACGGCAAGGAGAGCTCGATGGCGTTACCGATTCGGCCGGAGAAGGAGCAGGGCGGTGCGCAGCCGGAGTTGGGCGCAGGCAAAAATGGCGAACGGTGGAGGAAGAAGTACACGGCGTTAGAGGTGAAGTCGGTGGCATTGTGAGCATCAGGAGGTAGCAAGGATCTCATTTCACCTGCTAGCCGAGCGAAGATGGACGGAGGGGCTCCGCCCACAGCGGCCGGACTTGGGGAAGAAGGGCGCACGGTGGCGAGGCGATTTCGCATGAAGAGCTCAGGATTTTCTTGAGGGATTTTAATCAGTGGCGTATGAGAATGCTTCGGCTCAATTGGATTGGAGAACGGTTGGCTCTATCTCTCGAATTGATGCCGGCTAGGAGCTCTGAAGCTTGGCAATGGGGGAAACGCAGGAAGTTCTGTCGCTGGCTTGAGGAGAGGAGAAGGGAAGTGAGGGGAATGGGAGAGGAAGCCCTTGCGGTCAGGGAGGAGTGGCTCATAGCCAGAGATTTGCAGCGCTGAGTGGAATTCGGTCAGAGCTTCGGGAGTAGGCGCCAGTGGAGCGAACGGGCTTCGGGAAGGTTCTTCGGTGGAGCAAACGGTGTTGGGGGAGAAGGGCTGGCAGGTGGGGTCCATTGTCAGTGACTGAAGTTTCTTCAATGCGTCAACGGGACGGAAAATCAACGAGTGGCCCACACGGCAGTGACTCCGATTAAATTTCGTTTCGAATTTTAATTTTTGATTGAGATCAATCGAAGTCTAGTATTTTTAATATTTTGTTTTTCAAAAGGATTTGACCTCAGAATGCTTCTATAAAATTTTGAGGTCAAAATATGGTTCCATTATTTTATAAAAATTCTGACATTGCAATTTCCCTATTTTCAGAGTCTATGTTTTTAAATTTGGAAAAGTCCTAAATTACATTATTAATTTATGATATTTTAACCAAAGGTAGAAATTGCATTGAGGGTTTCATGATAAATTTTTCAACATCATTTGAGTCCTACATATATTCCATAAATTCTGACAATGCATTGCTTTGATTTAAAAGTTATCTTTTCCTTTTCATCTCCTCATTATTTTATGCATAAAATTTCAATTGCTGGCTAAAATGATTTAATCAAATGATCAGGGTTCTCATGGCAATTTTCTAAATTTTTACTTTTTACATTTTTGCCTTTTTCTCTTTTTCATTCTTTAATTCTCTTTATTTGATTTTCTATGCAATGCAAAACTCCAAGGAAATTCGAATAAAACCAATATTGCCAAGAAATTCAGAAATAAATATTTTCAAATTTAAAATATTTATTTTTACTTAATTGCACTTTTCAGGATGTTACAGCGAGGAAGAAGTGGCAGATTTGGTGCGGCTCGACGCGATGAGTCCGGGTCTAGAATCTTTTTGGCGAACGGCGTCTAGACGATGGTGGAAAATTGGAGGAACTAGCGGCGGTGCTACGGAGAACTTTGGCAAGCTCTAGAACAGCTACGGCGGCGACTCGACGAAGAAAGCTAGCACGGGTGGATGCGCTCTGGGATGGAGAACCTCAGGGTGCGAACGGGGGCTTTTATAGCCTCACCATGCGCGCAAGGATGGAAGGCGAAGCAAATTCGCGACAGAGACGGCGCGCGGCGGGATTTTGGAAACCGAATCGAAGACGATGACCAGCGCTTGAATCGGCCACGCCGCCTTTCCTTTCCCGCGCACCGACGGAGGATTTGAGTCCCAGCCAAATCGGCCACGCGCATGCTCAGCTGTCCGATAGAACTCCACGCCCGTGCGATCTCAGCCACGCATCGCTGCTGTCCTTTTTTTTCCCCGAGCGTGGACTCCGTTTCCTTGTTGGCGCCAACACCAGCGAGAGTACGAATCGGCTCGACATTTCTCCTCCCGCCGATGGTTTGGCGCATTTGGAGAGTTTGAGTCGGCCACGTTCGATATTTCTCCCGCCTGCTGATAGCCGTGTAGGCTTGAGTCTGGTTCGGTGATGTTTTTGGAAAGGAATAGTCGGTTGGTTAACACGTGGAAATTCGGCGGCTCCCTTTCCTGGTTGTGTGAGACAATTTCCTTTCTGCCGCGACATGCTATATCCTCGATTCCTTTTATTCTATACCGGTCATCACCCGAATTCCTAATCCTATTCAATCCCGGAGAGAAGAAGAAATATTTCCAAAAATACTTCGAGACCTTCTATACTCAAATAAAATATTGTTGGGCAGACTTTATTTTAATTTCCTTATTATAAATATTTCTTAACAAAAAACCATATATACTAATCTGAAATGATTTAGATAAATCTCAAAAAATCCAATAAATCCAGAAAAACACAAAAATCATAAATAGCAATCAAATAATATTTAATATTTGAAAAGCCAAAAATTGGGATGTTACAAACCTCCCCCCTTAACAGAATCTCGACCCCGAGATTCAGAGCTGACTAGAGAATAGTTTTGGAAATTCTGTTTTTAGATCTTCTTCATTCTCCCAGGTTGCCTCATTTTCCGAATGGTTACTCCACTGAACTCTACAGAAACGAGTGGACTTATTTCTGGTTCTACGCTCCATCTCATCCAAAATCTTAATCGGCTGCTCCTTGTAAGTCAAGTCTTCTTGTAATTTGATAGCTTCTAATGGCGTCTGCTCTGCTGGCACCCTGAGACACTTCTTGAGTTGCGACATATGAAACTCATCATGAACTCCGGCTAATGACCTGTGGCAACTCCGGTGATATGCAACCCTC
The DNA here is from genome assembly GCA_036346375.1 of Guadua angustifolia. Taxonomy (NCBI): domain Eukaryota; kingdom Viridiplantae; phylum Streptophyta; class Magnoliopsida; order Poales; family Poaceae; genus Guadua; species Guadua angustifolia. The sequence goes on along the minus strand of CM070516.1, from coordinate 19,003,091 downwards.
CTTGACGGCTTAAGATCTTAAATGATCCAACATACCTAGGTGCAAATTTTCCTTAACTTGAAACCTTTTCACACCTTTAAGAGGAGTAACCCTAAGATACACGAAATCATTAGGCTCGAAACTCAATTCTCGACGACGATTATCGGTATAACTCTTCTGCCTTGACTGGGCTGTTTTCAGTCTTTCTTTGATCATGGCAACTTGTTTTTCAGCCTCTCTAAACACCTCAGGCCCAAATACTGAACACTCCCTTACGGGGTTCGACAGGCTCGTCCATATAAGACTTCAAATGGTGACATCTGCAAACTAGCCTGGTAACTATCATCATAACTGAATTTTTGCCTATGGCAACATTTATCCCAAAACGTGGCGTAAGCTAACGCACAACCTCTAAACATACCCTCCAGCATCTGATTAACTCTTCCTGTTTGACTATCGGTATGCGGGCGATAACTGTACCAAAATTCAAGCGAGTTATCATTGCTTCATGTAACTTATTCTAAGCCCTCGAGATAAATTGGATACCTCTATCGGACACAATCTTCTTAAGCACCTACGCAGTTATTAATTCCCTGACAGATTTGCCAAATGATCTTTTGATTACGTAGTCTTCAATGATATGAAATGAGTAATTTTGGTTAAGTTTAATCAATAATGATTACTCCGAATTCATACCTTTTAGGGTTCATTTACACTAGGGATCATTTTAATGATTTGCCTCCTATAGGAATCTATAATGATTTGCAACGAACCTTTAGATCTCTAATGCATTGCCTTTATTATTTTTTTGATTCGCATCACATTGAGTATCATAACCAATAGTTTCGCTCTTTAGTTTAGACCACCAATACTTTTTCTTTATATCTCATTACATCTTGGCACTTTTCGGATGAATCGAATACCTAGAATCATGGGTTTTCTCAATTATCATTTGCTTAGGATCTTTCTATCCAGCACATTGGTTCAGCATTAAATCCTTATGGTATCCTAATCACTCAAAAATTCTGTTTCTTGGCTAAGTCTTCTTCTTTCTTTGACTTGATTTTGTACTTCATCTACCTTCGAACTTCTTATGTTCTGATCTTCTAATGTTGGTTCTATTTCCAAGGCAACTATGAAACCTTGTGGGGTGACTTTTAATTTCAACATCTTAGATTCTTTACATACCTTGGTTAACTGCTTATCATCAACATATTACCTCATAACTCAATCGTGGACTACCACCTTAGCCTTACTAAAATGCCTACGGATTCTAGCACTAGACTCTTTGATCCTTTCCAACCATTATCTTCGTCCTATATTAAGGTTGGACTGAGTAAATATATTTAGATTCTTAAGGCTCATATTTATTTTCGATGAGATAGTGACACCATTTTTCTGCGCGCACTACAACGACTAACTCCAAGTCATACGTAGGGTAATTTCAACTGCCGCATCATTTATGCAACGATGTTGGTTCACTTCTCAGATTATGTCTAGAAGCATCACCCTTATATTTTGAAACTATTCCGCACAGCTAGTAATACTAACACATGCGTTAATGGTAACCGCTCTTTCAACTTCCGAAAACCCTTTTCGTTACTTTGGTGTCCATGCATCTCTTTCTCCTTAACAATCGTACAAAAGGTCTAGCTATTGTCGAAAAACCTTCCTATGAACCAGTGGTATTGTCTTACCATTTCTAGAACCTTAAATCTAGGTGACGTACTTTGGTTGCTTCCTATGTAACACAACTTCTACCTTGCTTGGTTCAACAGTAACTCCTTTAGCAGTCTTTATATGATTAAGGATTTTGACCATTTCACTTCCGGAATTTACACTAGTTGAACTTAGCATATGACTACTACTCTTACAATCTTTCTAAATCTATCTAACATGTTCTACATGATCTTCTCTTGTCTTAGGGTATACTAGATTGTCATCATCCATGAGTTTATCAATTACTCCATAAATATCTTACTTATCATATTCATTAGATATGCGGCGCATTGGTTAATCTAGGAGATTTAGCCAAAACTTATATCGTTTATGTAGAGAGCTCAATCTTAGAAACATCTTTCCCCTAATTCTTAAATTTATGATAGCCTAAGCGAAATTTTGTCCCAAAGAAATTCCAATTCTCATCTAAATTGTCCAATCATGTTGTCAATCCTGACATTGGATACTTGTTTTTGACTCTTTCTTTATTTAAAGCATGATTCATTGCACTTTTCCGATCTTCTATTTTCCTTTTGGTTAACCACAAATAACGCACTAAGCTTTCTCAAAACTCTTCCTAGTAATTCTTCGTCATGCCTTTCCATTTTCCTTTAATTCATTAGAAACATTTGACATTGTCTTTTCACTATTGGGTTGTATCAGGCACTAATTCGCTCACGATCTTAATCTTCTGATATGACGACAGGCTAGACAAATTCTTAGGAAATATATCAAGGTTTTCTCTAACAACTGGTGCATCCTTTAATTGGCAATTTCCACACTATTATCCATTAGTTGGCTAGCATAAACTATCATCGATATACATCTCTCAGAAATAGCCTTAGGCTTGAGCATCTATCGTCTTACATTCTTGCTTTTCATTCCTATAATCCGTATACCAATGTATCAACTATTTCTGATTTAATTCTTTTGACGAGGAGACCTTTACATGGAATTCATTGCTAATCTCTTTATTCTTTTTTTCAATAGGGTTACAACATTGCACTAAGTAACTCATGGCTCCTGACTTCCTTGATTTAGCATTGGCGCTGGGGCTTTGATAGGGACAGAGTTGTAATTGACTTAAACCAATGCGATTGCTTTTCCTTGAGGGCATTTGCTGGCAAACTGCTTAGGCTTGTGGCAATTATAGCAGAGTCTAGGGTGAACTTTCTTTCTTGAGCATTCGTTGATTAGAACAGTATCTTTTACCTAAACGCCTTTTCTTCAATTGGTTTTCTAGGCAAATTTTCTCTCGCAACTTCCCCGCTCACTCTTGGCGTTATGTTCCGAACCGAGGTAACTTTCGGTATATCCACGGCTTCTAAAGGCGAAATATTTACTCAAAATGTTGGTGGATGAGTCTTTATAACTTCTAATAACCTTGAGTCAATACAGGGATTATTATTAACAGTTCAAGATGTTTTGCTGGCGTTAACTTGATTAGTCCTATTCTATATTTGTTTCATCATTGCTTGCATCAGCTGGGTCTGAGCGGCCAAAAACTCTTTGAGTTTCTGCATATCTATCGGTAGTGACGGTTGAAAAACTAATTCATCCTTGGAGTCTCTACCGAGTTGATTTCTACTCCCATCGGCTCCATTACTATCCTTTGGCCGAACCATCGACTTGATTACCTCAAGGGGCTAGGGAAGAGGGAAATAGCATAGGTAAGGAGCAGAAGCCTAACATAGGGGAGATAGGTTTAACACAATAACTTAAGCAATCAATATTAGTAACTTGGTATGGCTGCTTATATAAGCCTAAAAGCCTTGCAACGCATACTGCACACTCAGCAATCAAGAAGAACCAATTCAACCTAAACACACAAAACTACCGTCTACATGGGCGACATGCATATCTTAGGAAACGCGACTCCCACACATGAGTCCCAACTGGCTATTGAGTCTTCTAACTCTGAATATGCTTCATTGATTCGCTCCTCCATGAGCTTGATGATTCTTTCCTTCATGATCAGTATGGTAGCAGCAGGTACTTGATGCCATCTCCAGAAGTGTGGTATATCGTTTTCTACTTAGATAACTCAGGTAAGATTTTAACTCAATTCAGCAGAGGTAAGAGAAAGAAATTTTAGCAAGGGAAAAGAAAGAATTTCGGTAAGGACAAAAATAGAAGAATGAGATAAGTCAAGAACACATTATTCTTCTAGGTTTAGAACTTTTACTTTAGAAAATAATTTCGAAGGACCTATAGGGACGACCAACTATCTAGGGCCAAGACCTACAGTCAGTATGCTCTGATACCACCTCTGTAAGGACCCGAATATGCAAATCCGGACCCTCTGTGTATACCGCACTAGTCCAGGATCACGCTAGTGCACACAGGCTCAACATTAGTGAATATCATAATCATACACAACGTAATTAAGATAAAGACATAATATACTAAATATTAGCAGTTGTATGACCTTATGGTCAACTTACTTAGCAATGCCTCATAAATTTGAACAACAAATTGAACTGCAATGGAATGAAGGCGTAGATAACCCCTCAAGATACACACGAGCAACCGACAAGGCTCGCACCCTAAACATTCGTCTCTTCATGATACTCCTTCTTCAGCACTGATGATTTTTGTAGGCAAGGGTGAGTACACCAACACGTACTCAACAAGTTGTGCACAGAATGCAATCCTATTATAGCTATATGCAAGGCTTATTCAAAGGAAAGGCTAAGTGGCTCATAAGTAGTAAAGCAGCATTTTCAAACATAAACAATATATAGATTGAAAAGACAGTAAAACAAATAATAACAAGTAAATAGATTCCATTGTTTCTCAAATCAAACCCAAGTTCTCCATCCTAAATCAGGTTCCATTATCCATATGGCATCCCGCCATCCCATCCAGTTGACAAGTTTTAATTAACTACCCCTTGACTGTAATTCCCGAGCATTGCTCAATACCGTGAGCACGGCTATCCGAATAGTTTGTACACTCTGCAGAGGTTATGCACTTTACCCACACGACATGATAATCTCTTTGATGCCAAGCTATTAGCACACTTCCTTTGGTATGCTTGGCAGAGAATCATGACAAAGCCTTTACAATGCATCCTCTTAACCCGATGCTACCGCTAAGGTTTCAACATTTGAAGGGCTACACCGCCACAACAGGCCCCCTCTTGCGCCATGTGAGTTTCCCGTACACGGACTCACACCACCAAGATAGCACTTAAGTTAAGCATTTGCAAATTAGTCACTAGGTGCCCCATAATGAGATGTGGTGCAAGTTTGACTCAGTCAAAGGCTCGCAAGGTTAAGTCCTTAAGATTGATTAAAGCAAGACATACACATACCCTCAGCTCCACTGAGCCCACCCTGGCACACCTGCCCCTTCCACTTGCTTCAATCTAAAGTGATTACCCTCCCGGTTGGTTACCAAGCACCACGTGCTTCTCACAAATCAACATCGTTGTGTGACCTCCCCACCACGACAATTCAATCGCTTTGTGTGACCACACATGACACACAAGTTATCATCATTGTTCCATATTCCATTAGTCAAAATTAATACTCAATATTTCATGTACATGTGATGACGTGGCATGGCTAAGCAATTCTATTCCGTTCTAACCATCCATGTTGATTTCAGTATTAACCAACTATAATGAATCATCCTAAGGTAACAAGTGGATCATGGCATACAACTAGCAAGGTAGGGTGTAATTCAAAAGGTACGATAGCTAATCCCAAACTTATGTTGAAATCATTTATACACATAAAATAACAAGTGATAAGGTAAATCAAAATAGCATGCAATCTAGTTTATGGGTGCAACATGATCAAAGCACAACTTGCCTTCGTTAAGCTCCTGCTCCTGGTCTGGAAATAATTCTTGAGCTGTGAAATCCCCTTCCGAAGCCTCGTACAATTCAACGTCTACGCGAATCGAGAGAGAAAGCAAAATAAAAACCAAAAACAAATATCAAACAAATTCAAAAATTCAAATAAAAGCCACCATTAGAAAGATCTCAAATTTACAAATTTTTAGGAATTTGAATCACCTCAATCCGAGTTCGTATGCAAAAGTTATCGCAATTTGAAGTTTGAAAATCCTCAAAATAAACCCTAATTCATAAATTCCGAATTTCCAGATTTATTTTTATAAAGAAAAATACAGTTTTTCCCCGTCAAACGTATGGCCGCGACGTGGCTGAATCTGTGATCATCTGATCTGGATCAGACGACTCACAGTTACCCGAGGCGTTTACTGCTGATACTGTCGACGCGGCTTGATCTCCATGGTGTGCTGATGATCCAACGGCTCCCGAGGCTTCTCGATGCGGATGGTGGCACTGCGGCGTAGCTCCTCCGGACCTGGAGATGAAGACGAGCTCGATGGCGAACCAAACGTCTCCGGCGAGGAAGAAGTGGCAGATTTGGTGCGGCTCGACGCGATGAGTCCGGGTCTGGAATCTTTTCGGCGAACGGCGTCTAGACGACGATGGAAAATTGGAGGAACTAGCGGCGGTGCTACGGAGAACTTTGGCGAGCTCTAGAACAGCTACGGCGGCGATTTGACGAAGAAAGCTAGCACGGGTGGATGTGCTCTGGGATGGAGAACCTCAGGGTGCGAACGGGGGCTTTTATAGCCTCAGCATGCGCGCAAGGATGGAAGGCGAAGCAAATTCGCGACGAGCGGTAGCGGCGCGGATTTTGGAAACCGAATCGAAGACGATGACCGGCGCAGATCGCCACGTTGCCTTCCTTTCCGCGCACCAAAGGAGGATTTGAGTCACCGAATCGGCCACGCACATGCTCGGTGTCCGATAGAACTCCACGCTGCGGCGATCTCGACCACGCATCATTTCTTTGTCCTTTTTTCCCCACGTGTCGACTCCGTTTCCTTGTTGGCGCCAACACCACGAGAGTACGAATCGACTCTGACATTCTCCTCCGCCCGATGGTTTCGGCGCCATTTGGAGAGTTTGAGTCGCCACGTTCGATATTTCTCCCTTTCACGGCAACGTGTAGGCTTGAGTCCGGTTCGGTGGCGTTTTGGAAAGGAACGATCGGTTGGTTAACACGTGGAAATTCGGCGGCTCCCTTTCCTGGTTGTGTGAGACAATTTCCTTCCTGCTGCGACATGCTATATCCTCGATTCCTTTTATTCTATACCGGTCATCACCCCAATTCCTAATCCTATTCAATCCCGGAGAGAAGAAGAAATATTTCCAAAAATACTTCGAGACCTTCTATACTCAAATAAAATATTTTTAGGCAGACTTTATTTTAATTTCCTTATTATAAATATTTCTTAACAAAAAGCCATATATACTAATCCGAAATGATTTAGATAAATCTCAAAAAATCCAATAAATCCAGAAAAACACAAAAATCATAAGTAGCAATCAAATAATATTTAATATTTGAAAAGCCAAAAATTGGGTTGTTACAAACCTCCCCCCCTTAACAGAATCTCGACCCCGAGATTCAAAGCTGACTAGAGAATAGTTTTGGAAATTTTGTTTTTAGATCTTCTTCATTCTCCCAGGTTGCCTCATTTTCCGAATGGTTACTCCACTGAACTCTACAGAAACGAGTGGACTTATTTCTGGTTCTACTCTCCATCACATCCAAAATCTTAATCGGCTGCTCCTTGTAAGTCAAGTCTTCTTATAATTTGATAGCTTCTAATGGCGTCTGCTCTGCTGGCACCCTGAGACACTTCTTGAGTTGCGACATATGAAACACATCATGAACTCCAGCTAATGACTGTGGCAACTCCAGCTGATATGCAACCCCTCCTTGACGGCTTAAGATCTTAAATGATCCAACATACCTAGGTGCAAGTTTTCCCTTAACTTGAAACCTTTTCACACCTTTAAGAGGAGTAACCCTAAGATACACGAAATCATTAGGCTCGAAACTCAATTCTCGACGACGATTATCGGTATAACTCTTCTGCCTTGACTGGGCTGTTTTCAGTCTTTCTTTGATCATGGCAACTTGTTTTTCAGCCTCTCTAAACACCTCAGGCCCAAATACTGAACACTCCCTTACGGGGTTCGACAGGCTCGTCCATATAAGACTTCAAATGGTGACATCTGCAAACTAGCCTGGTAACTATCGTCATAACTGAATTTTTGCCTATGGCAAAATTTATCCCAAAACGTGGCGTAAGCTAACGCACAACCTCTAAACATACCCTCCAAGCATCTGATTAACTCTTTCTGTTTGACTATCGGTATCGAGGCGATAAGCTGCATCAAATTCAAGCGAGTTATCATTGCTTCATGTAACTTATTCTAAGCCCTCGAGATAAATTGGATACCTCTATCGGACACAATCTTCTTAAGCACCTACGCAGTTATTAATTCCCTGACAGATTTGCCAAATGATCTTTTGATTACGTAGTCTTCAATGATATGAAATGAGTAATTTTGGTTAAGTTTAATCAATAATGATTACTCCGAATTCATACCTTTTAGGGTTCATTTACACTAGGGATCATTTTAATGATTTGCCTCCTATAGGAATCTATAATGATTTGCAACGAACCTTTAGATCTCTAATGCATTGCCTTTATTATTTTTTGATTAGCATCACATTGAGTATCATAACCAATAGTTTCGCTCTTTAGTTTAGACCACCAATACTTTTTCTTTATATCTCATTACATCTTGGCACTTTTAGGATGAATCGAATACCTAGAATCATGGGTTTTCTCAATTATCATTTGCTTAGGATCTTTCTATCCAAAGACATTGGTTCACATTAAATCCTTATGGTATCCTAATCACTCAAAAATTCTGTTTCTTGGCTAAGTCTTCTTCTTTCTTTGACTTGATTTTGTACTTCATCTACCTTCGAACTTCTTATGTTCTGATCTTCTAATGTTGGTTCTATTTCCAAGGCAACTATGAAACCTTGTGGGGTGACTTTTAATTTCAACATCTTAGATTCTTTACATACCTTGGTTAACTGCTTATCATCAACATATTACCTCGTAACTCAATCGTGGACTACCACCTTAGGCTTACTAAAATGCCTACGGATTCTAGCACTAGACTCTTTGATCCTTTCCAACCATTATCTTCGTCCTATATTAAGGTTGGACTGAGTAAATATATTTAGATTCTTAAGGCTCATATTTATTTTCGATGAGTAAATATAGCACGGGTGGATGCGCTCTGGGATGGAGAACCTCAGGGTGCGAACGGGGGCTTTTATAGCCTCAGCATGAGCGCAAGGATGGAAGGCGAAGCAAATTCACGACGGAGACGGCGCGCGGCGGGATTTTGGAAACCGAATCGAAGACGATGACCAGCACTTGAATCGGCCACGCTGCCGTTCCTTTCCCGCATACCGACGGAGGATTTGAGTCCCAGCCGAATCGGCCATGCGCATGCTCAGCTGTCCGATAGAACTCCACGCCTGCGGCGATCTCGATCACGATCGCCGCTGTGTCCTTTTTTCCCGTAGCGTGGACTCCGTTTCCTTGTTGGCACCAACACACCGAGAGTCTGAATCGGCTCTGGCATTGCTCCTCCGCCCGATGGTTTGGGCGCGGCCGAGAGTTTGAGTCGACCACGTTCGATATTTCTCACTTCTTGACGACAGTGTAGGCTTGAGTCCGGTTCGGTGACGTTTTGGAAAGGAACAATGGGTTGGTTAACACGTGGAAATTCGGCGGCTCCTTTCTCGCTTGTGTGAGACAATTTCCTTCTGCGCGACATGCTATATCCTCGATTCCTTTTATTCTATACGGTCATCACCCCAATTCCTAATCCGATTCAATCACGAGAGAAGAAGAAATATTTCCAAAATACTTGAGACCTTCTATACTCAAATAAAATATTTTTGGGCAGACTTTATTTTAATTTCCTTATTATAAATATTTCTTAACAAAAAGCCATATATAGTAATCCGAAATGATTTAGATAAATCTCAGAAAATCCAATAAATCCAGAAAAACACAAAAATCATAAATAGCAATCAAATAATATTTAATATTTGAAAAGCCAAAAATTGAGATGTTACAATAAAGATATAAAGTTTTGGGTTTAACCTATTTTCCCCCGCATTAGGAATTCTTACATCTTATCTATGCTAATTCTATCTTTCCTAACCTAAAAACAAATCAAGCAGATGGTGAACACTCGCGGTAACAATAGAGCTTGAAGTGGCCTTCGCGGAATGATGAGTTCAATGATGGAAGCATACGCGGTAGTCACCACCGGTAGATGTGCAGAATTTGGGAGCTTTTATAACCGCAAACTCAACTTATGCAAGCGATGATGCAACAAATGCGAGAATATGAGCAATCAAGTCAGAGGCAACACTAACGATGCAACAGGGCAACAATGGGCGCGTTCTCATTCTAAATTGTCGATTTCATGAGAACCGTCCTCCAACCTTCTCGAGCAATGCTAATCCTTTGGAGGCCGATGATTGGTTAAGAACCATTGAGAGGAAGTTGCATATCACGCAATGTGAGGGCAACGAGAAGGTGTTGTATGCTTCGCACATTTGACTAGAAAATCTTCTTGGCGAAATGGTGGGAGAACTCTCACAAAGACATGAAGCACCACAAGAGATTACTTGGGAAGAGTTTTCAGTGCTTTAAAATCGATTATCATGTCTGGGAAGGAATGATGGATCTTAAGAAGGAAGAGTTTAGGGCTCTGAAGCAAGGAGGCCAGTCAGTGGCGGAATACTTAAATAAGTTTACCCAATTGGCACGATTTGCGCTAGAAGATGTAGCCACCGATAAGGCTAGACAGTCTCGATTCTTGAAGGGTTTAACTTCTGGATTACAGGTGGGGCTGATCACCCACAACTTTCCAGATTTTCAGGAGTTAGTTAATAAGGCTTTAATCCTTGACGATAAGCGTAAGGAATTGGGTGAAGATCGTAAACGCAGGATGGCTAGTCAAGCTGGACGACCTACTCAATTCAGGTTAAGGATGTCACCCCAGCAGTTCGCTAGGATTCAGCCGCGATTGCGAGCAAGACCTCGGCTTCATCATCTCGCCACGCTAATCGAATTTTCAAACACCGGCACCGAGAGGTAATGCACTGAGCGAGAAGTCGGCGATCATTGTCAAGAAATGTTTCTCTTGCAATGAGCCGGGATATTTTGCCAATAAGTGTCCGAAGAAGGGAAATGTTACTCCAGTCCATTTCAATCTGAGTACTACCCCATCTACAGCTCCAGTGACAGGAAGTAATCAAGTACTAGTGCAGTCAGGAGCATCGCCTCAAACAACGACTCGTGGAAGGGTCAATCACATCACGACAGACGAGGTCCAGGACACCGTGGAGGTTGTACTGGAAATCCCAGAAGTTGATACTACTGCTGGATCGCAAGAAGACGACTCCCTCTTCGCTCACCAAAATCAGGAGAATGAAGATAGCTATCCAAGAGCCTGCGATCCTCCGTTCGATATCTGTGGTGAAGGCGGTGAGGAGGAGGAGCAGCCAGACGCCGAAGAGTCGAGTTTTATTACAGTTTTTACTCCATCTAAAGTAGTTGTTAGTTTAAAGTTTTCATTGCTGTATGACCCATGGGTCCAACTTTTGTAATAAGTGGATATGTCGAGCAGTGCTCCGACATTGATTTTTAAGTTACTACTTAGTTGAGGTTCAGGTTGCTACCAGCTATTGACCCAGTTTGAGATATGAACATGATGAATAAAGTATTCATGAAATACTTGGATAATTTGTGGTTGTCTTTATAGATGATATCCTTGTGTACTCTAAGTCGGAAGAGGAACATGCAGAGCATTTAAGATCGATTCTGAAGAAGTTGCGTGAACAGCAGTTATACGCCAAATTCAGTAAATGTGATTTCTGGGAAGAGAAAGTGGAATTTCTTGGTCATGTAATGACAGCTAAAGGAGTTGCTGTGGATCCAAGTAAAGTGGAGGCTGTGTTACATTGGGAACAGCCAAAGACAGTTACCCAAATCCGCAGTTTTCTGGGAATGGCGGGGTATTACCGTCGATTCATAGAGGGATTTTCAACGATTGCTAGACCTCTTACGCAATTGTTGAAAAAGGAGAAGAAATTTGCATGGACGCCCGAGTGCGAGGAAAGTTTTCAGGAGTTAAAGAAACGATTAACATCTGCACTTGTGTTAGTATTGCCAAATGTGCAGTGCAGTTTTGACATTTATTGTGATGCGTCAAGACAGGGTCTTGGTTGTGTGTTGATGCAGAATGGCAAGGTAGTAGCCTATGCGTCAAGGCAGTTGAGGCCGCATGAAGGAAATTATCCAACACATGATCTGGAGTTAGCAGCCGTAGTGCATGCCTTAAAGATATGGCGTCATTATCTCATTGGAAATCGATGTGAGATATATACGGACCATAAGAGCCTAAAGTATATATTTACCCAGTCAGACCTTAATATGAGACAAAGAAGATGGCTAGAATTGATTAAGGATTATAATGTTGGAATCCATTATCATCCGGGAAAAGCTAATGTGGTAGCAGAAGCTTTGAGCCGTAAAAGCCACAGTGTGAATACAATAGAAGTCAGCAAACAACCGGAGTTATGTGAGGAATTTCAGGAGTTAAGAATAGAAGTTGTGCCGCAAGGATTTGTAGCTGCTTTGGAAGTTAAGTCAACCCTTGAGGATCAAATCAAGGAAAAGCAATGTAAAGATGAGAAGATTAACCGAATCAAGTCTAAGAAGGAAGAAGGTTTAGCCGAAGATTTTACTATAGATGAGCAAGGAACCCTATAGTTTAAAGGTCGAATTTGTGTGCCAAATGAGAAAGAACTTAAGCAATTGATTCTTGAGGAAGCACACGATTCTAAGTATTCCATTCACCCCGAAAGTGCCAAGATGTATCAGGATCTCAAGAAAAGATTCTGGTGGCCAAGTATGAAACGTGAAGTTGCAGAGCATGTTGCCTTGTGTGATGTGTGCCAGAGGGTAAAGGCAATGCATCAAAAACTTCTTTGGATTATTCTGACCATTAAGGATTCCGGAATGGAAATGGGAGGAGATTGGTATGGATTTTATTACGGGATTGCCCAAGACTCAGAGAGGTTATGATTCCATATGGGTTATCATTGACCGGTTGACTAAAGTTGCTCACTTTATTCCAGTGAAGACGACTTACTCGGGAGATCGATTAGCAGAGTTGTATATGTCCAGGATCGTATGTTTACATGGTGTGCCTAAGAAGATTGTATCAGACCAAGGTACCCAATTTACCTCAAGATTTTGGGATAAATTGCATGAAGCAATGGGAACTCGCCTGAATTTCAGTACTGCTTATCATCCACAGACAGATGGTCAAACAGAGAGAGTTAATCAGATTTTAGAGGATATGCCGAGGGCATGTGCGATATCATATGCTACATCTTGGGATAAATGTTTGCCATACGCAGAGTTCAGTTATAACAATAGTTATCAGGCTAGTCTGCAAATGTCACCATTTGAAGCCTTATATGGTCGGGCATGTCGTACCCCGTTGAATTGGAATGAAACGGGGGAGCGTTCAGTGTTTGGGCCTGAGTTGCTCAGGGAGGCAGAAGAACAAGTTGCCATGATTAGAGAAAGACTGAAAACAACATAGTCAAGGCAGAAGAGCTATGCTGACAACCGTCGTCGAGAATTGAGTTTCGAACCTAATAATTTCGTGTATCTTAAAGTTACTCCTCTTAAAGGTGTGAAAAGGTTTCAAGTCAAAGGAAAACTTGCACCTAGGTATGTTGGGCCATTTAAGATCCTATGTCGCCGAGGAGAGGTTGCGTATCAGTTGGAGTTGCCCCAGTCATTGGCAGGAGTCCATGATGTGTTCCATGTGTCGCAACTCAAGAAGTGTCTCAGAGTGCCAGTAGAACAGACGCCATTAGAGGCTATCAAGTTGCAGGAGGACCTGACCTACAAGGAACAGCCGATTAAGATTCTAGATGTAATGGATCGCAAGACCAGAAATAAGTCTACTCGCTTTTGTAGAGTTCAATGGAGTAATCATTCAGAAAATGAAGCAACCTGGGAGCGGAAAGAAGATCTGAAGGAGGAATTCCCAAACCTATTCCTTAGTTAGCCTTAAAATCTCAGGGTCGAGATTCCGTTAAGGGGGGAGGTTTGTAACATCCCAATTTTTGACTTTCTAATTATTAAATATTATTTTATTACAATTTATGATTTTTGTGAATTTTCTGGATTTAATTGGATTTTTGAGATTTATTGGAATTATTCTGAATTTAAATATATTGCCTTTTATCAAGAAATAATTTTTAAAAGAAAAGTTTAAAATAAAGTTTTGACAAAAATATTTTATTTAAGTCCAGGATGCCTCAAAATATTTTTGAGATTTTTCTTGGAATTTTTAGAGTATTTTTACTATTTGAAATAAATCAAATGAATTTCCTGAATTGTTTTAAATTGAAAATCCTTGGAAAAATCGTGTGAACAGTGTTGAGCCCGGCCCATTTACTGTGCGGACGCCGGTGGAATCGGGAAGCGTTAACGTGAGCCGTCGGATTGCCATCTAACGGTCGAGAGCCGCTCACGTCATTTAATGAAACCCTAACACGTTCTAGCCGTTAGATTCTGATCGCACGATCGTCATTTGATCTTACCGGTTCGGACTCCATCTTCTGTCGTAGCCTTCGGATCATGATCGGACGATCGATAGCCATCGTGTCCGAGTCGATCTCTCACGCCGTCGTCTCCGAGTACAACTCCGCCGCCGCTGTTTTCTTTCCAGATTTGCACGCCATCGCGGGGTATAAAAGGCACCGGACCCCCTCCCCAATACTCACCTTGAGCTGCCGCATCTTTTCCCTGAAGCGCCGTCGCCGGAGCATCACCGAAGTCGCCTCATGAGCTCGTCGGAGTACGGGAGGCATTGCCGAGGATTCGCGCCGTGATTCCGTTGCCTCGGTGAATCTTCCGTCGAATTGGAGGTGGATTGAATCGCCATCTTGTGCTGCGTCGGGTCAGCCAACTCTTCATCGCCGGGAACCAACGGAGCACCATGAGGGAGGTCGTTGTAACATCCCAAAATTTCAGCTTTTCAATTAATTAATATTATTTTATTGCTAATTATGGATTTTATAATTTTTCTGAATTTATTTGGATTTTCTGAGATTTATTTGAATTCTTTGAAATTGAATACATATCTTTTGGTCAAGAAATAATTATAAAAATAGATTTGCAAAATAAAGTTTTTGTGAAAATATTTTACTTGAGTCCAGAAGAGATCAAAGTATTTTTGAGAATTTTCTGGGAATTTTTAGGGTATTTTTGATGCCTTAAATAAATCAAAACAATTAATCGGAATATTTAAAATAGGAAATTCGGAATAAATATGGAAAGGAACAGTACTGGGCCGGCCCGTTTACTGTACGGGTTGAATAGGAATTGGGAGAATTAACACCGACCGTTGGATCTTGATCCAACGGCCTTCATCACGTCATGCCTTAAATAGGAAACCCTAAGCTATCGACCGACGGATTCTGATCAAACGGCTCGTGGTCATCGTCCTCGATGGAAATAGCGCCGCCGCATCCGAGCCGGATTCTACCGCCGCCGCCTTGAACTTTCCTTCCTCGCCGCGCCCTCCGTGTATAAAAGGACCCCCCGAGCCCCCTCCGATATTCACCTTAAGCCTCGCGCCTTTTCCTCTTGTGCCATCGTCGAAGAGACTTGGCGCTTCGAGAGCTCACCGAATCTGAAGGAGTGGCGAGGCTTTGCGACGAGTTTACAACGCCGCCGAGATTCTCTTTCGAAGATTCAAGCCCAGATTCGAGTTCGCCGGAGCACGCCGCGCCCTTTCCGCCGTTCCTTGGTCACCGGAGTACACTGCATCGCCGCGCGGGAGGTCTTCGTCTTCGTCTTCGGTGCGCCAACGCCGTCGCATCCTCATTGCCGCTCGGGAGCTTCAGGAGCCATCGGATCATCATCGTGCGCTTCAGGATCGTCCACGTCGTCGGCTGAGGTGGGGTGATAAAATACTGACGCGTGGCGCCACGTCGACAAAATCGCCCGTGTGGCGCTGAGCTGGCGTCGGGTTGGCGCCGAGTCGGATGCACACGTGTGCTCATGCGCTGACAACGCGGGCCCGGTTGTCAGAGGCAGAGCCACCGAGACACGTGTCGGCCAGCGAAAAATCGGGATTTTGCTTTATAAAAATAATTCGCTAAATTCGGGAATTCTATTTTCAGGTTATTTTCCAGATTTTCCAAACTTCGAAACCTCATAACTTTCGCATACGAACTCGGATTGAGGTGATTCAAATTCCTAAAAATTTGTAAAAATGAGATCTTTCTAATGGTGGATTTTATTTGAATTTTTGAGTTTATTTGCTATTTGGTTTTGGTTTTTATTTGTTTTTCTCTCTCGTTTCGCGTAGACGTTGAATTGTGCGAGGCTATTGAAGGGGATTTCTCAGCTCAGGAATTATTCTCAGACCAAGACCAGGAACCTAACCAAGGCAAGTTGTGCTTTGATCATGTTGCACCCATAGAATAGATTGCATGCTATTTTGATTTAACTTATCACTTGTTATTTCATGCTTATAAATGATTTCAACTTTACTTCAGGATTAGCTATTGTACCCCTTTGAATTACACCCTACCTTGTTTAATTGTATGCCATGATCCACTTGTTACCTTAGGTTGGTTAATTATAGTTGGTTAATAGAAAATCAACATGGAGGATTAGTACGAAATAGGATGCTTAGCCATGCTACGTCATCACATGTACATGAAATGATGATTATTAAAATTGACTAATAGAATATGGAACAATGATGTAATTTGTGTATCATGTGTGGATGCACAAAGAGATTGAGTTAATCGTGGCGAGGAGGTCACACAATGATGATATTGATTTGTGATAAGCATGTGATGCTTGGTAACCAACAGGGGATAATCACTTTAGATTAAAGCAAGTGGAAGGGCAAGGGTGCGAGGTGGGCCGATGGGCGAGAAAGGGTATGTGTATGTCTTGCTTTAATCAATCCTAAGGACTTAACCTTGCGAGCCTTTGACTGAGTCAAACTTGCGACCACACGTCTGTTATGGGCGACTTAGTGACTAATTTGCAAATACTTAACTTAAGTGCTATCTTGGTGGTGTGAGTCCGGTGCAGGGAGAACTCACATGGCGCAAGAGCGGGGCCTGTCGTGGCGGTGTAGCCCTTGATGTTGAAACCTTAGCGGGTAGCTTTGGGTTAAGAGGATGCATTGTAAAGGCTTTGTTATAATCGTTACTTTGTGTGGTGCATGGTTATATCGTGTGGGTAAAGTGCATAACCTCTGCGAGTGTACAATCTATTAGGATAGCCGTGCTCACGGTATTGAGCAATGCTCGAATTCTGATCAAGGGGTAGTTAAGTAAAATTGACAATCTTTGGGATGGCGGAATGCCATGTGGATAATGGAACTTGATTTAGGATGAATACTTGGGTTTGATTTGAGAAACAATGGAATCTATTTACTTGTTATTATTTGTTTTACTGTCTTTTCAATCTACGTTATGTATGTTTCTTGAATGCTGCTTTACTGCTTATGAGCCATAAGCCTTCCTTTGGAATAAGCTTGCATATAGTTATAATAGAAATGCATTCTGTGCACAACTTGTTGAGTACTGTTGGTGTACTCACCCTTGCTTACAAAACAAACAACAGTGGAGGAGTCATCGCCCATACTTGAGGAGGACTTTCAGGTGGACGCGAGTCACTAGGTCAAGCCTTGTCAAGTCGCCTGTGGTGTACTGATGAGTCATCACGTCTTCTACTATTTTCCGCTGCATTTGTCTTATTTTATCTTAGTCTTGCCCCATGAGGCTGAATAAATGCAAGTGATCATAAGATCATACACTAGTTATATTAAATAAATGAAGTCTTATTGTTATTTTAGTTGTGTATGATGTGATGCTTACCAATGTTAAGCCGTGTGCACTAGCGTTGATCACAGGAATAGTCACGGCATACGGTGGGTCCGAATTGGTGGTCGGGTCCTTCTGAAGGTGGTATCGAGCATCTTGTTGTAGGTCTTGGCCCTAGTTGGTAGAGTGTCCAAACCTATTTTCTAAAAAGCAAAATTCAAAGCGGATTAATACAACTCTCTCACTCACCTCATTCTCCACCCCTCACCTTTGCTGAAATATTGATTTCCCAAGACCATGGAGCATAGTGGACTTATCTATTTCTATTTTTGAATAGATGAGGATGGTCCAAGAGTACGGAGAGCGGGGAAGGAGGTTACGCCAGCAGAGCTATGGCGCATGATGAGGATGCTCGGAGGCTTCGGCGGACCAATCTCGAGGGGAGACCATAGTGCGCGTGCGGACTTGAAGTTGCTTGGAGGGTTGATTACGATCTACGACGAGCAAGGGCAAGAGGAAATCGTACTATCCGCATCATCGTCGGAGATCTACGCGAATTTGGGATCCGAGCGTCAAGACGTTTGGCAATGAGACAACTTGCTCGCACCTACCCCGAGAGTTGGAAGGCGCGTGTTTACGTCATCATCCACGCCGAGACAACCGCTATGATCGGGAGCCAATAAGAGAGGAGAATGCCACTATCGCCTACCTAGCCCGATATGTCATCGCTCAAGAAGACGCTCTCGATGATATGGCTTTGGAGCTGCGAAGAGCCCGAGAGGAGGCCCAGAAAGAGAAGACTCAACTACAAGAGGTTCTAGCCCAGTCTCTCCAGAAGGTCCGTGAGTTGGAAGATGCATTATTCGGATCTGAGCCAGAACCGGAGATGGAGCTACACGACCCCGACCCGAGTCAGACTCAGAGTCAGAGTCAGACTCGGAGTTAGATTAAGTTGAGACTCGAATGTTGAGTCGCGTCCATAAGATAGCTTTACCAATTGTAATAGACGTTAAGGTTGAGTGCTTAGTTCGGATTTTAATTGTTTGCTGAGTGTGCAGTATGTGTTGCAAAGCTTTTAAAGCTTATGTAAGCAACCATACCAAGTTATTCAATAAAATAATAAAGTTGTTTAAATTGGGTTAAACCTATCTTCCCCGCTTTAGAGATTCTTATATCTCATCTGTGCTACTTCTACCCTCTCCTAACCTAAGCAGATGGTGAACACTCGTGGCAACAATGGAGCGTCAGGAAGTGGCCTTCGCCGGAATGATGGCCTCGACAATGATGGAACACCACCACAACCCGCACCACCAGTAGATGTGCAGAATTTGGGAGCCTTCATAGCCGCACAGACTCAGCTTATGCAGACAATGATCAAAGAGATCAACAAATCTGAGAACATGGCGGGTCAAGCGGTAAACAGCGCACAAGCAAGGCAACAATGGACCACGTGTTTTCTCCAAGCTATCAGATTTCATGAGGACTCGCCCTCCGACGTTCTCAGGCAATGTCAATCCACTGGAGGCCGATGATTGGCTAAGGACTATTGAGAAGAAGCTACACATCACGCAGTGTGAGGGCAATGAGAGGGTGCTATATGCCACACACCAGCTTGAAGGGACCGCTGCAGAATGGTGGGAGACTTCTTTGCATAGCGCATGAAGCTCGCAGAAATCACTTAGGAAGAGTTTTCGTTGCCTTCCGCGATACCATGTCTTGGGAAGGAATGATGGATCTTAAGAAGGAGGAATTTAGGGCTTTGAAGCAAGGAGGCCAGACAGTGGCTGAGTATCTGAATAAGTTTACTCAGTTGGCACGCTATGCACCTGAGGATGTGGCTACAGATAAGGCCAAGCAATCCCGCTTCCTCAAGGGGCTAAACTCAGGAATGCAAGTAGGCTTGATCACCCACACTTTCCCTGATTTTCAGGAATTGGTAAATAAAGCTTTGATCCTTGAGGATAAGCGCAAGGAGTTGGGTGAGGATCGTAAGCGCAGGATGGCTAGTCAGGTGGGACGGCCAAATCATCTCAGGTTGAGGATGACACCTCAACAGTTTGCGAGATTCACCTCGGTTGCGAACAGGCACCGATTCGACACCTCGTCTGCGGGTCGAAATTTTCAAACTCGGCACCAATGGGCAATGCAGTTTCTGGAAGTCAACAGCCCGATGCAAAGAGGTGTTATTCATGCCAGGAGACTGGGCATTTTGCCAACAGGTGTCCAAAGAGGGGAGGAATTACACCAGTCCGCTTCAACTTGAGCAACACTCCAGCTAAAGGGACAGGAGGAAATCAAGTGTCGATCTGGCGGGAGCATCGCCTCGGGCAACGATGCGTGGAAGGATCAACCACATCACCGCTGATGGAGCTCAGGAGGCATCGGATGTCGTACTGGGTAAGTTCCTAGTTAACTTCGATCTGCTCTGATTTTTTGATTACGGAGCTTCGATTCGTTTGTTTCTCAAAGTTTTGCATTGGAAAATGGATTTTTGTTAAGAATCTTAAGTGTGTGCTTCTAGTCCAAACCCGGGATCGAACTTCAATCTAACCTTGGGTGTTTAGGAGTTAAGTTGCTTATGAGCAGGATAGAATTCTAGCAAATCTCATCTTGTTAGATACACAAATCTTAGATGTTATCTTAGGGATGGATTGGCTGACAAAGCACAAGGCTGTTTTGGATTGTGGCCAAAGAATGGTGACCTTAGAAAACCCTAATGGTAAGAAGGTGGAAGTTCGCGCTACTATAGTTCGTGATGGTCAGTTGATGATCAACACTATGAAGGTGGTTCATTTGGAGGATGTACCAGTGGCTAGAGAATATCCGGAAGTATTTCCTGAGGATTTGCCAGGCATGCCGCCAGATCGGGACATCGAGTTTGTCATAGAGTTGGTACCCGGGACAGCACCGATAGCAAAGAGGCCATATCGGATGCCAACCGATGAGTTAGTTGAGATGAAGAAGCAAATTGAGAATTGCTTGAGAAGGGTTTCATTCGGCCAAGTTCTTCCCGTGGGAAGCGCCGATTTGTTCGTAAGGAAGAAAGATGGGAGTTTAAGGATGTGCATCGATTATCGTGCACTTAATGAAATAACAATCAAGAATAAATATCCGTTGCCAAGGATTGATGACTTGTTTGACCAGTTGAAGGAGCAGCAATTTTCTCCAAGATAGATCTTGATCGAGTTGTCATCGATTGAGGATTAGGCGGAGGATATTAGAAGACGGCATTCTCAACCCGTTATGGACATTATGAGTTTACTGATCATGTCATTTGGATTGACCAATGCTGACCTACTTTATGAACCTCATGAATAAGGTGTTCATGGAGTACTTAGATAAGTTTGTGGTCGTCTTTATTGATGACATCCTTGTGTATTCCAAGTCAGAAGAAGAGCATGCCAAACACTTGAGATTGGTTCTGGAAAGGTTGCGAGACAAGCAGTTATATGCTAAGTTCAGTAAATGTGACTTTTGGAAGGAAAAAGTGGAATTCCTTGGCCATGTAATGACTGCTAAAGGAATTGCTGTAGATCCAAGTAAAGTAGAAGCTGTTATGAATTGGGAACAACCAAAGACGGTCACACAGATCCGTAGTTTTCTGGGAATGGCGGGATATTACCGCCGATTCATTGAAGGATTTTCGACAATTGCGAGACCTCTCACGCAATTGTTGAAAAAGGAGAAGAAGTTTGCATGGACGCCTGAGTGCGAAAATAGTTTTCAAGAGTTAAAGAAGAGACTAACATCTGCCCCTGTGTTGGTGTTGCCGGATGTGCAAAATCGCTTTGATATTTACTATGATGCCTCAAAACAGGGTTTAGGATGTGTGTTGATGCAGAATGGCAAGGTGGTGGCCTATGCATCAAGGCAATTAAGGCCGCATGAAGGAAATTACCCAACACATGATTTGGAGTTAGCAGCTGTAGTGCATGCTTTAAAGATATGGTGTCATTATCTCATCGGAAGCAGATGTGAGATATACACGGACCATAAGAGTTTGAAGTATATATTCACTCGATCGGATCTTAACATGAGGCGAGAGGAGATGGTTAGAATTGATAAAGGATTATAATGTTGGGATCCATTATCACCTGGAAAGGCTAATGTAGTGGTGGCGCTTTAAGTCGAAAGAGTCATCATGTGAATTCATTGATGGTAAGCAAGCGGTGGGAGTTGTGTGAAGAATTTGAAGCTAAGGTTGGAAGTTGTGCTTGAGGATTTGTTCTTTGCCTTGGAAGTAAAGCCAACCTTGGAAAATCAAATCGAGGATAAACAGAGCGGGATGAGAAGATCGGCAGGATCAAGTCCAAGAAGGATGAAGGGTTAGCTGAGGATTTCTCGGTGGATGAGCAAGGAACCCTGTGGTTCAAAGGTCGGATTTGTGTGCCAAATGAGAAAGAACTCAAGAAGTTGATTCTTGAGGAGGCTCATGATTCCAAGTATTCTATCCATCCGGGAAGTGCCAAGATGTATCAGGACCTCAAAGGGAGATTTTGGTGGCCTAACATGAAGCGTGAAGTCGCGGAGCATGTGGCATTATGTGATGTATGCCAGAGGGTAAAGGCGATGCACCAAAAGCCTGCTGGATTGTTGCAACCATTAAAAATTCCGGAATGGAAGTGGGAGGAGATTGGAATGGATTTTATCACAGGATTGCCCAAAACTCAAAAAGGTTATGACTCAATATGGGTGATCATTGATCGGTTGACTAAAGTCGCACATTTCATTCCAGTGAAGACAACTTATTCGGGAGATAAGTTGGCGAATTATACATATCAAGGATTGTGTGTTTGCATGGTGTGCCTAAGAAGATTGTGTCGGATCGAGGTACACAATTTACCTCAGATTTTGGGACAAAATTTGCATGAAGCGATGGGCACTCGCTTGAATTTTAGCACCGCATACCATCCATGAGCAGATGGTCGGACCGAGAGGGTTAATCAGATTTTGGAAGACATGTTGAGAGCACATGCAATATCATCTGACACATCTTGGGATAAATGTTTACCGTATGCCGAAGTTCGATTATAACAATAGTCACCGAGTTAGTTTGCAAATGTCGCCATATGAAGCCTTGTATGGGAGAGCCTGTCGCACCCCGTTGAATTGGAATGAGACAGGAGAACGTTCGGTATTTGGACCTGAGATTCTTAGGGAGGCCGAAGAGCAAGTTGCCATGATCAAGGAGAGATTGAAGACAGCGCAGTCAAGGCAGAAGAGTTATGCTGATAATCACCGTCGTGACTTGAGTTTTGAGCCCAATGATTATGTATACCTTAGGGTTACTCCCCTTAAAGGTGTTAAGAGGTTCCATGTCAAAGGGAAACTTGCACCTAGGTTTGTGGGACCATTTAAAATCTTGAGCCGTCGAGGAGAGGTTGTTTATCAGTTGGAGTTGCCAGAATCATTGGCCGGTGTGCATGATGTGTTCCATGTGTCACAGCTTAAGAAATGTCTTCGAGTGCCTGTTGAGCAAACGCCGTTGGAGGCTATTGAGTTGCAAGAAGATTTGACCTACAAGGAGCACCCGATCAGGATTCTGGATGTAATGGAGCGTAGGACCAGGAACAAGTCTATTCGCTTCTGCAGAGTCCAATGGAGTAATCATTCAGAAAATGAAGCGACCTGGGAACGTGAGGATGATTTGAAGGCAGAATTTCCAAACCTATTGTCTAGTCAGCCTTGAATCTCGGGGTCGAGATTCCGTTAAGGGGGGGGAGGTTTGTAACATCCCAAAATTTCAGCTTTTCAATTAATTAATATTATTTTATTGCTAATTATGGATTTTATAATTTTTCTGAATTTATTTGGATTTTACGAGATTTATTTGAATTCTTTGAAATTAAATACATATCTTTTGGTCAAGAAATAATTATAAAAATAGATTTGCAAAATAAAGTTTTTGTGAAAATATTTTACTTGAGTCCAGAAGAGCTCAAAGTATTTTTGAGAATTTTCTGGGAATTTTTAGGGTATTTTTGATGCCTTAAATAAATCAAAACAATTAATCGAATATTTAAAATAGGAAATTCGAATAAATATGGAAAGGAACGATCTTGGGCGGCCCGTTTTATTTCACGGGTTGAATAGGAATCGGGAGAATTAACACCACCGTTGGATCTTGATCCACGGCCTTCATCACGTCATGCCTTAAATAGGAAACCTAAGCTATCGATCAAGCGGATTACGATCAAGCGGCTCGTGGTCATCGTCCTCGATGGAAATAAGCGCCGCCGCATCCGAGCCGGATTCTCCGCCGCCGCCTTGAACTTTCCTTCCTCGCCGCGCCCTCGGTGTATAAAGGACCCCAAGAGCCCCTCCGATATTCACCTTAAGCCTCGCGCCTTTTCCTCTTGTGCCATCGTCGAAGAGACTTCGGTAGCCTCGAGAGCTCACCGAATCTGAAGGAGTGGCGAGGCTTTGCGACGAGTTTACAACGCCGCCGGGATTCTCTTAGAAGATTCAAGCCGGATTCGAGTTCGTCGAACACGCCGCACCCTTCCGCCGTTCCTTAGTCACCGGAGTACACTTTGCATCGCCGCGGAGGTCTTCGTCTTCGTCTCCGGTCGCGCCAACGCCGTCGCATCCTCATTGCCGCTCGGGAGCTTGAGAGCCATCGGATCATCATCGTGCGCTTCAGGATCGTCCACGTCGTGGTGAGGTGGGGTGATAAAATCTTGACGCGTGGCGCCACGTCGACAAAATCGCCTGTGTGGCCGAGTCAAGCGTCGAGTTGGCGCCGAAGTCGGATGCACACGTGTGCTCATGCGCTGACAACGCTGGGCCCGGTTGTCGAGGCGAGCCACCGAGACACATGTCGGCCAGCGAAAAATCAGGATTTTGCTTTATAAAATAATTCGCTAAATTCGGAATTCTATTTTGAGTTATTTTCAGATTTTCCAAACTTGAAACCTCATAACTTTCGCATCTGAACTCGGATTGAGGTGATTCAAATTCCTAAAATTTGTAAAATGAGATCTTTCTAATGGTGGCTTTTATTTGAATTTTTGAGTTTATTTGCTATTTGGTTTTGGTTTTTATTTGCTTTTCTCTCTCGTTTAGCGTGAGGCGTTGAATTGTCTTGAGGCTCTTGAAGGGATTTCTTAGCTCAGGAATTATTCTCAGACCAAGACCAGGAACCTAACCAAGGCAAGTTGTGCTTTGATCATGTTGCACCCATAGAATAGATTGCATGCTATTTTGATTTAACTTATCACTTGTTATTTCATGCTTATAAATGATTTCAACTTTACTTCGGGATTAGCTATTGTACCCCTTTGAATTACACCCTACCTTGTTTAATTGTATGCCATGATCCACTTGTTACCTTAGGTTGGTTAATTATAGTTGGTTAATAGAAAATCAACATGGAGGATTAGTACGAAATAGGATGCTTAGCCATGCTACGTCATCACATGTACATGAAATGATGATTATTAAAATTGACTAATGGAATATGGAACAATGATGTAATTTGTGTATCGTGTGTGGATGCACAAAGAGATTGAGTTGTCGTGGCGAGGAGGTCACACAATGATGATATTGATTTGTGATAAGCATGTGATGCTTGGTAACCAACCGGGGGATAATCACTTTAGATTAAAGCAAGTGGAAGGGGCAAGGGTGCCAGGGTGGGCCCGATGGGCGAGAAAGGGTATGTGTATGTCTTGCTTTAATCAATCCTAAGGACTTAACCTTGCGAGCCTTTGACTGAGTCAAACTTGCGACCCACGTCTGTTATGGGGCAGCCTAGTGACTAATTTGCAAATACTTAACTTAAGTGCTATCTTGGTGGTGTGAGTCCGGGTGCACGGGGAGAACTCACATGGCGCAAGAGGGGGGCCCTGTCGTGGCGGTGTAGCCCTTCGGTGTTGAAACCTTAGCGGGTAGCACTGGGTTAAGAGGATGCATTGTAAAGGCTTTGTTATAATCGTTACTTTGTGTGGTGCATGGTTATATCGTGTGGGTAAAGTGCATAACCTCTGCAGAGTGTACAATCTATTCGGATAGCCGTGCTCACGGTATTGAGCAATGCTCGGGAATTACAGTCAAGGGGTAGTTAAGTAAAATTGACAACTGCTGGGATGGCGGAATGCCATGTGGATAATGGAACTTGATTTAGGATGAATACTTGGGTTTGATTTGAGAAACAATGGAATCTATTTACTTGTTATTATTTGTTTTACTGTCTTTTCAATCTCGTTATGTATGTTTCTTGAATCTTTGCTTTCTTTGCTTATGAGCCATAAGCCTTCCTTTGGAATAAGCTTGCATATAGTTATAATAGAAATG
The DNA here is from genome assembly GCA_036346375.1 of Guadua angustifolia. Lineage (NCBI taxonomy): Eukaryota > Viridiplantae > Streptophyta > Magnoliopsida > Poales > Poaceae > Guadua > Guadua angustifolia. Next base: position 18,977,280 of record CM070516.1, on the reverse strand, counting down.
CATTCTGTGCACAACTTGTTGAGTACTGTTGGTGTACTCACCCTTGCTTACAAAACAAACAACAGTGGAGGAGTCATCGCCCATACTTGAGGAGGACTTTCAAGTGGACGCGAGTCACTAGGTCAAGCCTTGTCAAGTCGCCTGTGGTGTACTGATGAGTCATCACGTCTTCTACTATTTTCCGCTGCATTTGTCTTATTTTATCTTAGTCTTGCCCCATGAGGCTGAATAAATGTAAGTGATCATAAGATCATACACTAGTTATATTAAATAAATGAAGTCTTATTGTTATTTTCGTTGTGTATGATGTGATGCTTACCAATGTTAAGCCGTGTGCACTAGCGTTGATCCTGGGAATAGTGCGGCATACACGGTGGGTCCGAATTGGTGAATTCGGGTCCTTACAATCGTCGTCTTCGTCTCCGGTGGATTCAAGTCGCCGTTGCGCCATCACCGATCGGGAGCTTCATGGACCGTTGGATCCGCAACGGGCGATCGGGATTAAGCCGCACCGTTTCGAATCGGTAAGTGTTCCGATTAAAACGTAGCCGTAGGATCTTAGATGGAGGGTCTAGATCATGCCACGACATTTAAGTGCACAGTGAACTCCATGGGTAAGCATTGGCCGTTGGATTGGGATCTGATGGTTAGCAATTGGCCACGTCGGTGAATTAACAGGAGTCGTTAGATGGATAATCAATGGTCCAGATTGAGCCACGTGTTCGTCCGTACAGCCGGGGGGTGAAATTCATAATTTTCTTTATAAAAATAATTCGGTTAATTCGGAATTTATGAATTTAAGGATTTTTCAAGAATTTCAAAACTTCTAAATGCTATAACTTTTGCATATGAACTCCGATTGGGGTGATTCAAATTCCTAAAAATTTGTAAAATTGAGATCTATTTAATGGTGATTTTTATTTTAATTTTTGAGTTCATTTTATCTTGGTTCTTGGTGTTTATTTGCTATTTCTTCTCGATTCGCGTGAGGCGTTGAGTTGGCGAGGCTTTGAGGAGGAAATTAACAACTCAAGAGCAATCTTCGAAGCAATACCAGGAACTTAAGCAAGGCAAATTGTGCTTTGATCATGTTGCACCCATGTTTGCAAAATTGCTATTTTGTTTTACTTTATTGCATGATATTTTATTAGTACAAATGATTTCAACTTAACTTTGGGATTAGTTAATGTACCCTTTTTGAATTACACCCTACCTTGTTATTTGTATGCCATAATCCACTTATCACCTTAGGTTGGTTCACTATAGTTGATTAATACTAAAATCAACATGGATGGTTAGATCGGAATAGAATTGCTTAGCCATGCCACGTCATCACATGTACATGAAATGTTGAATATTAATTTGACTAATGGAATATGGAACAATGATGTTAACTTGTGTGCCATGTGTGGTCACACAAAGAGATTGAGTTGTCGTGGCGGGGAGGTCACACAACGATGTTGATTTGTGAGTAGCACGTGGTGCTTGGTAACCAATCGGGGGTTTAATCATTTTAAGATTGAAGCAAGTGGAAAGGGCAAGTGTGCCGGGGTGGGCTTAGTGGAGTGAGGGTATGTGTATGTCTTGCTTTAATCAATCCTATGGACTTAACCTTGCGAGCCTTTGACCTGAGTCTATCATGCAACCACATATCATTATGGGGCAGACCTAGTGACTAATTTTCAAATGCTTAACTTGAGTGTTATCGTGGTGGCGTGAGACCGGGTGGTGGTAACCGATCCATGCTTGGGGTGGCTCACATGGCGCAAGAGGGGGCCCTATTGTGGTGGTGTAACCCTTGATGTTGAAACCTTAGCGGATAATCTTTGGGTTAAGATGATGCATTGTAAAGGCTTTGTTATGATCATTCACCTGTGTGGTGCATGGTTGTATCATGTGGGTAAAGTGCATAACCTCTGCAGAGTGTACAAACTATTCGGATAGCCGTGCTCACGGTATTGAGCAAAGCTCGGGGATTACTATCAAGGGGTAGTTAATTAAAATGAACATCTGTTATGGGATGGCAGGATGCCATGTGGATAATGGAACTTGATTTAGGAGGGAATACTTGGGTTTATTTGAGAATCACTGAATCTATTTAATTGTTGTTATTTGTTTTACTGTCTTTCAATCTATACACTGTATGTGTTCTTAAATGCTGCTTTATTGCAAATGAACCCTTAGCCTTTCCTTTGGAATAAGCCTGTATATAGCTATGATAGAATTGCATATTGTGCACAACTTGTTGAGTACGTGTTGGTGTACTCACCCTTGCTTAACAACCAACAACAGTGGAGGAATCATCTTAGTCGTTGGAGGAGGATTTTCAGGAGGACGCGTGTCACTAGGCCAATCCTTGTAAGTCGTCTGTGGTGTGCTGATGGGACATCTACGTCTTCTACTGTCTTTCCGCTGCATTTGTTTCATTGATCTTACTGTTGCCTTGTGAGGTTGAATAATTGTAAGTGATCATAAGATCGTACACTAGTTATACTCAATGAATAAAGTCTTATTATTCTTATCATTGTGTATGATATGATGCTTACCGATGTTAAGCGGTGTGCACTAGCAATTGATCCTGGGACTAGTACGGCAAAACACAGTGGATTCGAATTGGTGAATTCAGGTCCTTACAGTCAGTAACGGCATTAACGTCCCCTACGAAGCTATGCAACATTTATCATATACTCTTAGTGTCAAATTAGCATGCGTGCCATTAGAAATTTTAATTAACACTACCTCAACATCATGGATTATGCAACACCTGATTTTTGGCTCTGATTTTCTCCAGCTGATTGAAAATATAATTAGCGCCAGTGAATTCAGGATGCAAATTATATTTGGTTTCAGGTTCAAAATTTCACGCCAGGAACTCAGCAGACCAAAAACCTGTCTATCTGCTTCCCCGCTGCAGTATTCTTTATTCCTATGCATGTTACACCATCGTATTCCCCATCACTCATGCATTCTGTTTTTGCAAAAATCCTTCACATGCAAAATCATCTGAGTAATCTTGGAGAGAAGAGAAGGAGTAGTGGCAGTTGGCAGAGCAGGCACCATGCAGCACAACTTCCCCGTCCCCTGCCATTTTCATTCACCAACCCCTCCATGGTTCAAAATCAAAATCCTAGTGAAATTTCGGCTGAGATTTCAAAATTCAGTCGGGGACAAGATTTCAAATCATGACGGAATAAAAAAATTCAAATTGCAACATTGGTTTCGGCAAATTTCACTGAAATTTTGACCTGATTTTACGTTCTTTGAACCAGATTTGGTGCTAATTTTTCTGTGCAAAATTATAATGCCATTTATGAGGAATACATGTAAAAAATCTGCAATAAACTCATAATGCGACTTTAGCTCAGTTGGTTAGTGGAGAGAAGGCTAATGTCCATTTTGCTGGTTCGAATCCTGATTCCAACAGGTTTTTTTTTTCGCTGGTTGTGTTGCCTTCGGCTCTTCTCTGCACAAAAATGCCAAAATCAAAATTAATGGTTGTGTTGCCTGCATTGGAACCCATGACCTCAATGTGAGACCATAAGCAACATCCTACCAACTGAGCTAGATAGCCTGGTAGTACTCATATTTTTTCCAAAATTTTTGTAGACTCGGTAGACCATTTCACAGGTGGTCAAAAATCCCCAAAAATTCGGCAAATTTCGCCAAAATTTCGGTTGCAAATTTACCGGATTTTAAATTTGCTTTTTGAATTTCGTCCAGATTTCATCAAAAATTCTAAAATCTCACGAAAATTCAGATTTCGATGTGTTATTTTTTTTATTAGATGGTTCGATAGGAACTGCTTAACATGCAGTCCCCCCTCTAACTACACCTACACCTCATCGTTGTCCCCCATTTCTCTCTTCCCCTTTTCCCTCACTGCCTCCCATCTCTCCCCTATTTCTTCTTCTGGCAGCCGAATGGACAAAGATTGGGTCTAGTCACTATAGGGACTGCTCATCAGTCTCTGTAGTCCTGAACCATCTGATTGACACAATGGAGGTTTGGATCGGTTAAAAACATGATGAACATGAGTTGCTACGGTACCATAACAGTGTTTTTGTGCGGTAAAAACCACACTGTATTTTTTTGCCCAATCCAGACCGTCCATTTTCGATCAGCCAGTCAACTTAAAAGACCGCAACCAATCTCTATCCCAGCCGAACCCCCTCCATTTCCTTCTTCATCTCTCCTGCCATTTTCTGCCAGAGAGCAAGAACAAGCAAAAGAGCTCGAAGAGTTCCCCCAACCTTCTCTCCCCACAGTCACACCCAAAAACAAGAAAATAGCCCATGCATGTCATATCGTTGCGATCGTTACCACAAGAGCAATCCATTTTTGTGATTCATTTGCGTGTGCACCATCGTTTGGGCTATTTGGAAAAAGAGTAAGAGGGGAGGAGCAGTGGCACGGCGCTGTGGCTCGGCACGGCAGCAAGACTGCGGTCGGCAGGGCCGAGGCGCGGCCAGGCGGCCAGCGCGGCACGACCGCACGATACTAGGAGTCCTGCTGTGTGGCCAGAGAGGAGAAGACAGGAGGATCTGGAAGAAGCTCGGTGCAGCCCGACCGCGGCGGTGGCGCGACGCAGCGAGGTCCTTTGCCAGGCTCTCAGTTTGGCTGAGCTCGGTGCATGACGCCCCGACGCCGCTCGGCTTGGCTCCGCGCCAATGACCAGCTAGCGGCGGCAATGTGCGGGGCGCCCGTGGCCATGCGAGGCGTGGCCCAGCGCAGTGGGAGCAAGGCGGCACTGCACTGGAGGAAAAGGCATGGCAGCGCAGCTTGGCCCGAGACCTCGCACGGTGCAGCCGGCCGTGGCGGCGCGTGGTAGCACGCAGGCGATGGCGTGGAGGCTGAGCCGGGCGAGGCCGCGGCGCACGGGTTCGGCGTGGCAGCAGCCCGAGGCAGCAAGCTGCAGCGTGGGACGATGCGAGGAGCAACCGGGCGAGGCCAGGGCGGCGCTCGGCGGTGCAGCGCAGGCGCGCTGTGCCAGCGCGCAGATGCGGTGCAGGCGTGCCCGGTGGCGGTGGCGCTGCGCATGGCACCTTGGCGAAGGCACCGGTGAGCAGGCCCGGCGCGCGGCTTGCAGGACAGCAACTCGGCGTAGGCGGCGCCCGAGAGCAGGGCCAGCAGGCAACCGGCCGTGGCGGCGTGAGACGCCGGCGCAGGGGCCGGAGCTGGCGCAGGCGCGCGGCCGGAGGGTAGGGCTGCCTGGCCGTGGCGCAGGAGGCGCGCGGTGAGCGGGGCGCAGGTGTGCGGCGCTCGGCCAAAGGCCGGCTTGATTGGGGGAGGAGAAAGAGGAAAAAGCAAGAAAAGAAGAGGATTGGAAGAGAGAGAAGAGGGGGATAAGGTAGAACGAGGAACGAGCAGGGGAAACGTGCGTGGCCAAGGGAAAAACAAAGAGGAGAGAGAATAAAAGGGAAGAAGGAAAAAGAAAAAGGAAGAAAAAAAAAAGAAGAAAGTGAAAACAAAGAGAGAAAAAGAAACAGAAAAGAAAAGGGAAAAAAAAGAGGCAGATGCAGATTTTCGGTGTCAGGCTCGGATTCTGTTGGCAGGCGGCCAAAAAAATTTTCTCTTCGGCAAACGCGTGTATGGTAAAAACTCAGTAGTCAATTCTATTTATACACGAGTAGCTTTTAATTGTGCGTGTTGCATTTAATTTATGATCATGGCATGCTTACACATGCATATAGTAAAAATTAGTCTGATAACCTATGTAGCTACCCATTAAGTCCTAAATTATTCGGCAGTATAAATATACATTATTTTTGCACTGTAGGAATAATTATTTTTGCCAAAGGATGCGAGCAGATCGGTGGCGGGCTGGATCTATCTCTCTCTTTGTGAGGCGTGCGGCCGTTGCAGGCGATGGCGGTGGCGGTGGTAGCTCCATGTTAGGCGGGTTGTGCGGATCGGGCAAGATCGGTGGTTTCTTCAATTGGGGAGAGGAAGGATCTCGGATGAGGCGACGCCATGGCGGTCGTGCTCATTCGATCCTCTTGCGGCAATCTTGGCTTTGTTCTGAGGCCAATCTCGCGATGTGCAACCGGATCGCGAGGATATTGGGTGGCGATGCTTTAGAATCAATTTAAAGCGATCATGGCGGCATTTCTTTGGTAGCGATCGATTTAATGGTCGCACTATGGTGGTCCACCGTCTGCTCGTGGTGGTCTTCGTCCCCAAGATTTCAAGTTGGTGGTCATGGACGATATGGAGTCCGTGATCGCGTTCAAGATTTTGGGCGCAATGATTCAAATAACGCGGTGTTCTTGGTGGTGCCGTCGAGAATGTTGGAAATCCAGGTGCGGATTGTGGCGCCGAGAATGTTGGAAATCAGGTGCGGATTGCTTACGCGAAGAAGATTTACGATGTTGTTTTAGCTAAGCAATTCAATGAAAAGGGAGAGCTCTGCGATCGGTAGTAACAACCAAGGCTTCTCTTTTTTTGTTTTGTTTAAAAGTGTGTGCTTCTTGTTAGCGGTAGGGAGAAATTTAAGGACTTGTATCATCTTGATGTAATGTTCTTGAAATTAATAAAATCTTCCTTCATCTAAAAAGGAATAATTCTTTCATCAAGTATTCTATTATTTGTTAGTCGGTGGATATCGGATTATTTAATTTAGTAGATTACCATGTCACAATCGAATATTATTGGAGTTGCATGAAAATTTGTTAATTAATTCAATCTCCGAAGCAAAATATTAACAGTCCGTTGATGGATATTGAATTATTTAATTTAGTAGATTACTTTATCATAGATTAATATTATTAGAGTCACAAAAATAGGTTAACAGGTCACATGTTAAATTTATGAACTTTTTTCTCAATTTAGTTCGGTGGATACAACATCGTCGATAGATAGATAGATAGATAGATAGATAGATAGATAGATGCGTCTAAATGGATGTGTTACATGCATGATGATCCAATAGAGTGAGCACATGTAGTGAGTGATCGATGGACTATTAGGCAGTGAGTATGGAATCAACTTGGAAGCCTTGTTTATGTGTTGCATGGTTACATACAGCTACATTAGTGGAATTTGATATGTATCAGTATGGATTACTAAAGTGGGATTGTTACAACTAGATTCTTAGCTCTAGCATAACAAGTCTAGTGGATAGTAATTTAGTGAGTTTTGTATATTTACATGTTGGATTGCATAAGTGGAACATCATGAGTCCAAACAATAAGGAGACAAATTAATTGAGTAAACCTTTAATCCATAATTCATAAGATTATGCATAGTGAGCAACCTTAAGAGATATTGCGTAGCAAGACATGTGTATCTAATTAGTGGTTCCCTCATTAGATCATCATTATATCAAGTGAAAAATTAACCACTTAGCATTTCATATATTAGGAAAATCAGGAGCAAAGTATATTAGTTCTAGTTTTTCTGTATTGGTTGTGTGCAGAAGCCTTGTTGTAGAAGTGAAAACATAAGTAGAACTGATAAAAATTACTGTACTTACAGTCCTTGGTATTATAAATCCCGAGAAAAGGTTCCAAATGGAATAGAATGCCGTTGAAACAACAGAGGCGACATTGTAGTTTGGAGTCAGGCCCACCGTCATCATCCCGTAAAATGTGTAGTACGACAGGGTGAAGTACATGAAGAACAGGTACCAAAAGAATTTGGCAGCGGTCCACTCGAATCCAATCATGGCATACACTAGCACACCATATATTATGGACTGAACAAAGATGTATGGAAGTTCAATTGCAACCTGCAAATGGAACTAGATGTTAGCGGGCTCATTGTTTTGCCTTTTCTTTCCACTTACTGAGGGGTTTTGTTTAGCTTTCTGTACCATCTTGTTATTCATGAAACTGAATAGTACCTTAAACTTTCTATCAAGACTCATATGTACATGCTTGGATCTGATTATGACGGTTTAAATGAAAAATGACATGCCCTTTCTTTGTGGAACTTAAAAATCTTATTTTTAACTTAGCATATAAATTAAATGGTTGTACAATGAAGCTAATGCAAAAGAATTATACCTGTCCCAAGGCATATGGCAAAGGCAAGTACATGTCAGCCGCTCTTTCCCTGTAAAAGACTGTGCGCTCAACTGCCACAACTGGCTGAACTGAGGCAGAATTCTGCACTCCCATGAACATCTAGTAACACTAACACTGGTGCAGATATCAACCTTTTCTTTAATTCTTGAAAACTCTTCTCACAATCTGGTGTCTATACAAATTTCTTCTCTTTCTTTAACAACTGCGTAAGGGGCCTAGCAATTGATGAGAATCCTTCTATGAATCGATGGTAATATCCCGTCATTCCAAGAAAACTTCGAATCTGGGTCACCGACTTTGACTGTTCCCAATGCAATACTGCCTCGACTTTACTAGGGTCAACTGCAACACTTTTGGCAGTTATCACATGACCAAGGAATTCCACTTTCGTCTTCCAAAAGTCACACTTACTAAACTTGGCATACAATTGCTGCGCACGAAGCTTCTCGAGAACTAACCTGAAGTGTTCTGCATGGTCTTCTTCTGTCTTGGAGTAGACAAGAATGTCATCTATGAAAACGACAACAAACTTATCTAGGTATTCCATGAAAACTTTATTCATTAAGTTCATGAAATATGCGGAGGCATTGGTCAATCCAAATGAAATCACTGTGAACTCATAATGACCATATCTGGTGGAAAATGCCATCTTGGGTATGTCTTTTGCTCAAATCTTCAGCTAATGATATCCCGATCGAAGATCTATTTTGGAGAAAATTCTAGCTCCTCTTAACTGATCAAACAGGTCATCGATCCTGGGTAACGGATACTTATTCTTTATTGTCACCTCATTTAAAGCTTGATAATCAATGCACATTCTCATGCTTCCATCCTTTTTCCGAACAAAGAAAATAGGTGCTCCCCATGGCAACGAACTTGGTCTCACAAAACCTTTTTCCAGCAACTTCTCAAGCTGCTTCTTCATTTCTACTAACTCATCTGTCGGCATCCGATACGATCTCTTGGCTATTGGGGCTGTACCAGGCACCAATTCAATCACAAACTCAATATCTCGTTCAGGTGGCATTCTCGGTAACTCTTCAGGAAAAACATCTAAATATTCATTCACAACCGGTACTTCCTCAATGCTAACTGCTTTAACACTATTAACCATCATTTGTCCATTATGAATTGCTGATGCTTGAACTTCCACTCTTTCACCTTTCGGGCTTTCAATGGACACTACTCTTCGACCACAATCTAGCATGGCCTTGTGCTTAGACAGCCAATCCATCCCAAGAATAATATCTAGAGTCTGAGTATCCAAGATAATAAGGCTCGCTAGGAACTCTATCCCATTCATGAGCATTCATACTCCCATGCATCTTAGGTTAGATCGCAACTCTGATCCAAGGGATTGGACCAAAAGCATGCACTTAAGATTCTTAACTTCTAACCCATGCCCAACAGCAAAATCTTGAGAAATAAAAGAATGCGAAGCTCCAGAATCAAACAAAACTATAGCAGGTATTGAGTTAACTAGAAACTTACCCAGTACGACATCCGATGCTCCCTAGGCCTCATCAGTCGTGATGTGGTTAACACGACCTCTCACCATGGCCTGAGTGGTAGCTCCAGACTAAACGGCTCCACGGTTTCCTCCTGGTGCGGGCGTCTTGGCTGGAGTTGACCCAAGGTTGAAACGAACAAGCGTGACACCTCCTCTCTTCGGACAGTTGTTGGTGAAATGTCCTAGCTCATTGCAGCTGAAACAATGCCTCACTGTCGACTGCTGACCTCCTCCTGGTGTATTATTGGTCTGAACAGGCATCTGAACATTCTGCCCACTATGACGGAGCGCAGGCGAAGGCATTTTAAGGATTGCCTTCGGTTGAAACCTAACAAACGATGACTTTCTCCTGGATCCCAGCTTCAAAAGACGACTTTCTCATGGAGATGTAAACTAGGTGACTCCCGGTGGTACCCTCCCGGGCATATACAGTGAGCTTGTAGATCGTTCCTCTCGTCTTTCCATTCACAACCTAGTTGGTACTATGGTAGATTGGGCGATCGAAGCCTCCCAACGTCTGCAACATCCTCTAGAGCTCAGCAGCAAATCGTCCCTTGCGCTCACTATAAAATCAATTCATCTCAACCTGCAGAAAAGCGGCTCTCTCAAAACCTCAACTCAAAAACAAAGAAAAGATAGAAAAATTCAGCAAAGGTAAAGAGCAAGAAGAAAGGACAAGTCAAGATCCTTTTAATCTTCCAAGTTAATTTTTGCCTTTAGAAAATAGTTTTGGACACTCCTAAAGCGACAACTAGCTAGGGCTTGACCTACAGTCAATATGGCTCTGATACCACCTCTGTCGGGACTCGAATATGCAAATCCAGACCCTCTGTGTATTCCACACTAGTCCAGGATCATGCTAGTGCATACAGGCTGAACATAGATGAATATCACAATCATACTCAGCGATAATATAATAAAGACTTTACCAAATTCAATATAATTGTTAAACGACCTTATAGTCCACCTTACATGAATACGCCATGCAGGGCTAAGACTGAAAGTAAATGAATAAACTACAACGAAAATAATCAAAAGCGTAGAAACCCTTCAACTGCCACAGGCAACTGACAAGGTTCGCACCCTAGTTGTTCGTCTCCTCGTGAAACTCCTCCTCAAAAGCAGACATTGCTTCTTCTTCAACTGATGATGTTTGGTTGCAAGGGGTGAGTACATAAAGTACTCAACAAGCTGTGCAAAGAATGCAAGTCTATATACTACATGCATGGTTTAGTACAAAGGATAGGCTATAAGGTTACTTTGCATAAACAACATTTGTAAAAGAATAGCAATAATAGATTGAAAAGACAGTAAAACTAATAATAACAATAATAACTTTGGCATCTGTTTTCAATGACCAATTCACCACCTATTTCCTCATTTCGACATTCCAGTCCCACATTTATTTTGATAAAAATCTAACCCTTGACTATAATCACTGAGCAATGCTCAATACCGCAAGCACGGCTATTCGAATAGGTTTTACACTCTGCAGAGGCTATACACTTTACCCACAAGATATAATCAAACACCATAAAGGCGAGTGACCATAACAAAGCCTTTCCAATGCTATCTAAACCCAGTACTATTCGCTAAGGTTTCAACACTGGTGGGACTGGTTACCACATCTAGGGCCCCCCTCTTGGACCATGTGAGCCAAACCGTGCGAGGACTGGTTACCACTATCCGGGCCTCACACCACCACAATAGTACTAAAGGTTAGACTCAACAAATTAATCCGCTAGGTCTGTCCCATTCCAGACTTGTGGTTGTATGAATGACTCAGTTCAAATTCTTACAAGGTTAAGTCCTTAATTGACCAAGGCAAGACTAACTAAAAATCATCATGTTCATAAACCACAATTATCATAAAAAGCAAATGCGACCGCCCACGTGCCACATTGGCCCACCAGAAATACTTGCCACTTGCCTCAGTCTAAATCATGTTACAACCCAGTTGGTTTACCATGCATCACGTGCCATCAACAATACCAACATCGTGTGACAACACCCAACACACAATTTAATAAACATGTTCCATAATCATTAAGCAAGATTAATCATTTGTACATGAAATGCTGACTCGTTGCATGGCTAAGCATTCTACTTGCGTTCTAACTACCCACATTGGCATATATAGCTACCAATTAACATTAAACCATTCTAGGGTGACATATAAAATATGGCATATGACATGGCAAGGGTGAATGTAACTCAAGTGGATGATTAACTACTCCCAACATATAGAAAACATTTTATAATTCAAATAACATACAATACATTAAAACAACATAATATTTAAAGCATAGGTCCAACATTATCAAAGCACGACTTGCCTTCAAAGGGGTCTAGATCCTGTTCAGAAATCTGGTCAAGTGCTGGCTCCTCGACAACGAACTCACCGGGCAATTCAACATCTATACGCAACGAAATAGAAAGTAATAAATGACCAAAATAGAGAGAAAATCAACTTTAAAAATTAAATAAAATTAACCATTAAATATAGCATGATTTTAAAAAATTTTAGAGACTAGAATCACCTCAATCGGAGTTTGGATGCAAAAGATATGGCCTTTCAAAGTTTCAAATAAATGGAAAAACACTAAAATCCAATAATCCGAATTATTTTCTTACATGAAATTCATATTTATGACATCAGCATGGCTACTTATGATGTCAGCATAGAATTTATTTTTTGACTGAATTATTTTTCTACTGAAAATTAATTATGACGTCATTGCTGATGTCAGCATGACACGTGGCCCAATCACATGTTGACACGCGTTGCAACCTGTAACATCCCAAAATTTGGCTATTTTCAATTTCATAAGTTATTTAGAATTTTTGAGAATTTTTGAAATTTATTTGGATTTAATTGGAATTTCTGGAGTTTAACCCTTCTTTGAAAATTAATTAAATAATGAATAAGTTTCTGCAAAATATAAATAAAAATATTTTATTTGAGTCCAAAATGTTCTAAAATATTTTCTGGAATTTTTCTGATATTTTAAAAGCCTCAAATGATTTAAATGAATTTTTAGGATTGTTTTTATTCTGAAATTCTGGGAAAAAGCTATGAACAGTAATGGGCCTAACCCGTTATTGTGCTGCCGCCAGCCCAGTCCAACGGAACCCTAACCGGCGCTATGTATCCGCCGTTGATTCTGCATTGAACGGTTCGGATGAGGCCGCGTCATTCGCATTTCGGTAGCTGTCAATTCATTGCCGCGTGTACGTCTAGGATCGCGCCACGTCGCCTCGCCTTCGGGTTCCGGAGGCGTCACCGCCGTGCATTACGGCTGGAGAAACCGCGAGCCATTAACGCTGACGAGTTAACTCCTCCACTTCATTACCGGCGCATCGTATAAATCCCTTCTTTCCGCGCATTTTGAGACCTTTCACGCATCCCGAGAATCACCGTAGCGCCCGTAGTTGCTCGCCGTAGTTCCAAAACATCTCCGCCGCATTTGCGCCACCGCCGGTTACTCTTCACCGCACTTGTGGTCACCGTTGAGTTCCTTGCGTCGAGCCGCATCCGAGGAGTCATCTCGTGTCACTAGAGGAACACCCGAACGCCGTCGCCGCCATCGTCTTCCTCATCTCCGGCAAGGACTACACCGCCGCGATATCATCATCAACCGAACCTCGTCAGCCGTTCGATCATCACCGAACAACCCAGATCTCGCCATGTCGTCGCACCACAGTGAGTCCCATCATCATTCCCTAGCTGTTAGATCTTTGATATGCGGCCCAGATTCAGCCACGTAGTCACGGTAACAGTAAACTTCCTCTTCATTTTCCAGCCGTTAGATCTTGATCGTGTGGTTCTTGTTTAGCCGCGTAGTCTAGTTAACCGTAGCCATTGGATTTGTGTTGATAACGTAGGATTGATTAGATCTGGAACATTTGATCTTACTTGTGCGGCTCTAATACGTCCACGTGTCGCGCACCGAAGTAGCCACGTAGCAGTTGTGATGCGCAAATCAGATTCAATCTGGGCTATTGAATTTTGAATGTGTGGTTTGGATTGCACCGCGTGCCGGACCAGTTCCGTGCCAACGCGTGTCGCACGGAAACCGAGGGGTCAGCGCCGCTGCCTCAATCGACGTCGCCTGATTTAATTTCAACCGTTCGATCGGGATCCAATGGTAGATTCTATGCCACGTGTCAACTCCGGGGTAATCAGAACTGAACCGTCATGCTGATCTCAACCGTTCGTTTTGAATCGGACGGGTGAGATTAGATCAAGCTTTCGGTTGATAATTTTTCGCCACGTGTCGTAGCAAGATTATGCCACGTGTCCTGCTGACGTCATCCGTGACGTCATCAGTGACGTCATCCGTGACGTCAGCAGTGGGGTCAACGTGTCAGTGAGTGTACTATTCCGTAGACCGAGTCCACGGTGGACCAAACCCGAGCGGTAGACTAGGTCTATGGACCGGCTGACGTCATGCTTGCGCAATAATTCAATTTTCTTTTAGAAAAATAATTCGATGGAAATTCAATTCGGTGCTGACGTCATATTTTCGAATTTCCCGTATAAAAATAAAAAAAGAAATTCGGTTTATTCTTTATAATTGATTTATAAACTTCAAATGACTATAACTTTTGCGTTTTAACTCCGATTTGAGTGATTCCAATTTCTAAAAATTTGTAAAATCTAGATCTATTTATTAGTTAATTTTATGGAATTTTTAGAGTTGATTTTGGTCTCTGTAAATTATATTTATTGTGTGTATATATGGTTTGAGTAGACGTTGATTTGCCGAAGAGCTACGAGGGAGAATTTCCAGCACAAGATCAAGCTCCGGATTAGGACCAGCCACTATTTGAAGGCAAGTTATGCTTTGATCATTTTGCTCCTAAGTTTTGAAAATGTATTTTGCTTCAAACTATGCACGCTAATTTAATTAGAAATGGATTTAATTAATTTGGGTGAACTAGTTAAATCAACCTATTTATTATTGTCGCCTTGTCACTAGTATTTGTATGCCATGATTCCATTTGATGCCCTAAGTTTGGTGGTATTAGTTGATTGTTAATATTGTGCCAACACGGGAGGCTAGACCGTGAATAGTTGCTTAGCCATGCATAGAACGTGAATAATCTTTTTGAATACAAAAAACAACATTGACTAAAGGAATAGTGAATGCATTTTGATAAAAGGTGGAATGTTGTTGGTAATGTTATTGGAATGTAGAAACCTATGTGGTTCTACATGAAGGATGGCTATAGGCATGTGTTGCACCGTAAAACAACTTGGGGTGGGAATTGTTTTAGACTGAGGCAAGTGGACCGAGGCTGTGTGCCAGGTGGGCCTTCATGGCATTTGGGAAGGTTGAGGGTTGTGAGGGCTGTGTGCCAATTTTGAGAGAAGGGTGTCTTGCCTTGGTCAGCTAAGGACTTCACCTTGCAAGCCTTTGACCTGAGTCACTCGTACAACCACATGTCTGAATGGGAAGACCTAGTTTAGTAGGATTCCGATATCTCACCTTTGATACCTCGGGGTGGCAATTACACAGGGGTAACTGTATGGGGGAGCGTGCCTATGCTACGGCTTGGTACCCTATCCAACGGTGTTCGTCTGTCCTATACTTCGGCTCTGTGTGAGGGAAGTGATAGTGAAGGCAACCTGGAGAGGTTCCTAGGTTGAGCTAGAAGTCTCTGAAAAGCTTTGTTACGGTCAATTGCCTCTGTGGTGTGCGACTGTATCTTGTGGGTAAAGTGTACAACCTCTGCAGAGTGTAAAAACTATTCGAATAGCCGAGTTCACGGAACTGGACAAAGCTCGGAGATTACAATCAAGGGGTAGAGTTTTGAAAATAAAATGGGGTGGAAGGCTATGTGCTGAGGTTAAAGGTGAAAGTTGACTAAGGACTGTGTGTCCAAAATTATGTGGAAAAACAATTGTGAAACTTATTATATTATTATGGTTTTGCTGCTTTACATCTAAATAAAAAGTATATTACGATATTGAAGCAATGCAAAATAACCAAATAAGCCATTCCTTTGTAATAAGCCACGCATGTAGTAATAGAATTGCATTCTGTGCATGACTTGTTGAGTACGGTGTGTACTCACCCTTGCGGGCAACAATTTACCAGAGGAGGAGTCTACACCTGCTTGGGAGGAGGAGTTTGCTAGGGAGCCAGAGATCTAGGGGGCAAGCCTCGTCAAAGTGCCTGTGGCGAAAAGATGGATCACCACGACATTTATTTTCCGCTGTTGAATTTTTATTACTCTGATTGATGTAAGCCTGCATGGCAAACTATTGTAAGAAGTACCATAAGGTCGTACAACTCGTTTATATACATGTTTGAGGTACTTTATTATTATTCCGCTGTGTATGATTGTGATACTTTAACCCTGTTTAGCCTATGTGCATTAGCGTGATCCTGGACTAATGCAGAATACACAGAGGGTCCGAATTTGCAGATTCGGGGCCCAGCACAACCAGAGGCTGCCACTCGTCTCGCCACATAGACCTGGTCCACGCCTCAGCCTCAATCCACCGTGGACCGACCAACACTGTTCCCATGTGCCAGATGACGCAAGCCATGGCGTTAGCGGCGACACGCAGCCAATCACAGGGTGACACACGGCACGATTCTACTGGCGAAAACTCGACGCGATCTCATTCATGCGATTCAAAATGAACGGCTAAGATTAACGGATGCGAAGCAGTTCTGGTCTACCATGAGCGCGACGTGTGGCTACACTACGACCACTAGATCTAGATCGGATAAAAACGGCAGGCGATGCGGCGACGCACTACGCGGCATGATCAGACGACGACGGCAGTAGATGCGGCGACGCACTACGCGATTAAGCAACGTGGTGCAACTAGCACCCTAGGATTAAGATCTAACGGCTGAGATCTAAGCTAACACAAATAAACGCTGCAATCTCTACCGTGCGATTGAAATCTTGTGAGACCCCGTTCGGATGAACAGGAACCTCCATGTGATTACTGTGCTATTCCTGGATCAAGAGCTAGCACTCACATGTTTACAACAATTGGAAATCACAACCATACAAAACATTAATTAAGCGGAAGCGATTATACAATTAAATATTATAACTCGAGAGAAATATAGCGACAAAAAAGCAATTGCCTTGTAGTGTACCCATTCAATCCCGCAGTAATGACGAGCATAAATTTTTAGAAATAAATCGCTACAAAGTAGAACCCGCAACTGCGATGAAAAGCGAACTCAAGCGCTAACTCAACACCCTACAATATAATTAGGCAAGGGTGAGTATTTTACATACTCGGCAAGACTTGAGCAAATCCTACAATACATGTAGGCCATTTCAAAGGAGGCTATTACGGTTAATTTGCATAAGCGAATTTCATTTGTAAATCCGATTATTTGCAAGCGGAATTTATAAAAGAGCAAGATTAATTGATATCAAATAAGTAAAGCATAAATAACACTCACCGTCCTCCATGGCGTGAGCGACGAATCAAACCTTGCCATCGCATGGCATATATCGATTCTTTGTCCACAGGACAACAAATGATTCAATACTTGCCCACACAGGTATAGCATTGGGTCATCGTAGGGTAAGCTAACTTGTAAAATAAACCCTTTTGGAAATACCAAAGCTAACATTGGAATGACTTCACCGAGTGCTCATGACCGTGAGCGCGGCTAATTAATTAGATTTAAACTCTGCAGAGGTGTACAACTTTACCCACAAGGAATGACCAACCTTTTTGCAAGATCACACACGCCTCCAATAGGACATTGTGTCTGCCAGGCGATCATACATAGTCGTTACATTACCTAGACATGGCTTTGACCAGCCCGGGACGTTAACCCCCGCCGTAGAACTAGAAACACACACCCAAGTCGTGGATCCACTTTCACACCCAACACAACGTTTCTAAACACGGCAGGGCGTACACCGTTGCACGTCTAGCAGACCAAATCGGAATGCCCGTGCAAGCTCCCGCCTACCAATGAACAAAGCCATGTCTAATTAACATAACAAGCTATGGCTAACCCATCCTCACCCTTGTGGTTGCACGGAATTCTCGGATCAATAGCGTCCCATTGCTCGGTCCTTAAACTGACACGGGCGACACTTCACCCTACACTACGTGCAATTCCTTTATGCACCCCCGGCTATTGCCAATAGTCGCCCACATCAACACATAGTTTTATTTTGGGTTTTTAATCAAAATATCCGCAACCAACAGTGCCATTTACAAGGTTTTCAGGAAACAAATATTGATTTGATCATGTACATTGCTGATTCTAAAGCATGGCTAAGCATGAATAATATGAACGCATATACCCATGATGACATTAAGTAACGCCTAACCTTAATCTAAGGTTATCAAGGTTCACATTTCATAATCATCAAAGGAGATTCATGAGACAACAGGTATAACTACCCAATCCACAAAATAGCAATTTACATAAAGTAAACGCATGCATAAAATTATTTGATGCACAAAAGGAATACAAAATACTGGGTTCAATATGGTCAAAGGATGCTTGCCTTGCTTAATCACTGCTTACGACGAAGGCGAGGATTGCGGGTGATGAAGGCGACGACGGAGATCAAAGACGTCGGGTTCTACACGTCGACCAGCGAAATCTGACAAAATACTAACTTCAATAAGGGCAAAAGAAAGTTGATAGAGCGAGCAGATAAAACTCTTTACAAAAATAGGGATTGCTCTTTTATGAATTTATTAATCTTATTTTATGAATTCAAGATGCAAAATTGTTTGGATTAATAGAATTAATCATTAGTTGCAAAGTTCCATTGATTTACTATTCATGATATGCTTTACGCTATTTTATTACTTATGGGTTTTGCTCTATTAAGATTGATTGAAGCAAGATAAAATAAGAACATTTTCTTAGATTCTGCAGATTATATCTTAAAGATCAGCTTTAGGCGGTTCTTTACTAAGTTGATTTTAATGAAATGTTTTACGACTTAATGAAAATGCTTAAATGATCATATTATATTATAATTGAATATTTCTTCACCTTAGGTTGACTTCAAGTAGAATTAGTTTTATACAAGTTGAGTCTATTGATTCAGAGCTCTTGGGATTATTTTCAAGATATTTGAGAAGGTTCGGTGATAAAAATAACTTAACTACTGATTCCTTCATTATTACCTAAAGTTTATTCCTTTACATTAAGGCCTAAAGCGATGTGATAACTTAGGGTTATTTGGCTATTAAGATTATCATGCAAAACATGACGAAGTATGGTTATTTCTTCATAATGAGATGATTTATACTTTGTATAACAATTCTAAGCTAATTCCATAAATTTAGGACTTTGGTGATACATTATTTTCATTGCTGAAAAGGCTTAAGTGGCATTGCAAAGTTGACACTATTCGGAATCGGCCAAAAGGTGATTCAAAAGGGTTAACACTTACGGTTTTTGATCTAATGAGATTAATAGGCAAACTTTAATGGAATATGATTCTTTTTATAGAATATGATAGTATGAACTTTGTACAATGTTACTAAACTGATTTTTCTGATTTTAGTATTTGGATGAGTTATTTTATCGATCATTGAAATGGGCTAAATGATCACATCTGCAACCCTTAAATCGCCAAGCTTAAGCTTTGAGTTTGCGATTACAATATACATGATCTTTAATTCATTTTTCAGGTATTAACTGAATACTATCCTAGAAATGTTTTAAACCTATTTTTACATTATTTTGGCCTTAACCTTGGTAGATTAACTATTTATTCGTTGCTGATGATTGCACTTTCTTGCATCAAAGAGTGCAAGATAAGTTTCACTTTAAATATTTTTACATACATGGGTCCTTAGCATTTTCAGGAGATTAATACAAATTATTTCCTCATTTTATGAGCTTTTATACTTTCATTTTCATTAGTAGCCATATTAAGGTTTACTAGTAATCATAAAGCAAATAAATTAAGCTGAGTTTAATATTTAAATACTTTTGTATATTTGAGTTTATTTATGGTTCCAGAGCACATAATAATTTATTCAATGATTTTAAGAATTATATTTTTCCATATACGCAATAATGCCCATAATAGTGTGTTTATGTTATTTCAAATTTCAGTAATTGTTCTATAACTCAAAAATCAAATATTATTACAGATTGTAATTCATCCTGGTCTTAACATCATATAAAAATTTATATTATTATTTATTGCCTTATTGTTCACTAATTTAACATAAAGACCATATTAAGACTATTAACAAAGTTTAATTTAAATAATTCTCCTGTAGTTCAAAAATTAAATACTTTTGAATATTTGAATTCTTATGGATTTTAAATGAATATAGAAATTTGTTCCACTAACTTTTGATTTAAATTGCAAAAGATATTCATGGTTGAATATTAAACCGATTTGAGAATTCATATGAAATAATGAAATACGCTTTTTAACTGAGGAAGCGCCTTTTACCAGTTACACTGAGTCTTCACCTTGCGCCACTGACTGGAGGGGCCCGATCGGCAGAGAGGGAAAACAGAGGATGGCCTAGGGCACGGCGGCGAACGCTCTCCGGCGGTTTTCCGGCGACGGCGACGGCACCAGGAGATGGAGCTCGGCGAGGGGAGTCCGGGGTAGTGTTGATTCGGCGGAAGAGTCTCCGGAGCCGTGCGTGCCCGAGCTCCAAGTGCGGCGGAAATGGCGCCTCGAGGAAGAAGAAGACAAGGCCATTAGAGGTGAAATCGGTGGCGAATTAAGCATGAGGGGAGGCTAGGGGTTCCATCCCTAAGGTTTACCTGGGAGGAGAAACTCCGGGGAGCTCCGCCCACGGCGGCCTGAGCTGAGGAAGAAGGGGCGCACGGTGGTGGCGCAATCTCGCATGAAGGGGCTGAATGTTCTTGAGGGATTTTAATCAGCAGTGTATGAGGATGCTTCGTCCCAGAGGAATTTGGAATTGGTTGACTCTCTTGCTCACATTTCCCCTCGCGCTTGAGCAGCAGAGCACACAGCCATGGCGGAAATGGGTTGGGTTTCCTGCGCCTGGCTTGAGGAGAAGGAAGGAGAGGTGAGGGAGGAAGTAGAGCGGTGCTTCGGTGATAGCCAGGTGCGAGTACTAATTGAGGAAAGTGGAGAATGAGCCGGTTTGGTTGGGATTGGCTCGGTTGTGAGCTTCTCCAGAGGTGACAAGGAAAAGGACGAGCAGTATGGCTCGAAATGGCTGAGGACGAACGTGGCGACGATCGGGGCTGAGCTGAGGTGAGGCTGACGCCGAAGACACGACCGAGAGGAGAGTTGGTTCACTGAATCGCATTGGCTTCGATCTGCTCTACGGGAGAGCTCGCTCGGTCGCAAGAACAGAGGGGTGAAGAAGATGACGAGTGGGCCTGAGGTCCACCGGTCAGTGAATGGGGATGACAAAAAGGAAAAGTCCCGATTTGGATGCTTCCAGTTCCGATTTTTATTGCTGTCAATTGGGAGTAGAAAATATCCAAACTTTTTGAACAAAGTCCTTGAATATATTTTGATGCCTGGTAAAATTATGAAATTAAAATGAGTTACCGAAAAATTGATAATATTCTGACAACAGTGACCGCTCCTAATTACTTGTTTCGGGTTTTGATTTTTGGTGGAGATCAATTGAAGTCTACTATTTTTGAAATTTTGTTTTTCTAAAGTATTTGGTCTCATAATGCTTCTGTAAAATTTTGAGCTCAAAATATGGTTCCATTATTTTATGAAAATTCTGACATTGCAAATTCTAGATTTTCAGGGTTTCTGTTTTTGAATTTGGAAAAGTCTTAAATTATATTATTAATTTATGAAATTTTAACCAAAGGTATAAATTGCATTGAGGTTTTCATGATAAATTTTTCAGCTCCATTTGAGTTTTATAAATATTTTATAAATTCTGACAATTCATTGTTTTGATTTAAAAGTTGAGTCTTTATTTTATTCCTTTATTTCTTCATGTATAAAATTTCATTTTATGGCCAAAATGATTTACTTATATGCTCAGGGTTCTCATGGCAAATTTTATAAATTTTTACTTTTTACATTTTTGCCTTTTCTCCTTTTCATTCTTTAATTCCATTTGTTGAATTTTTCTTGCAACACGAAAATTCAGGAAAACCCAAATAAAAATCAATAACGCCAGGAAAACTCAGAAAGAATAATATTCAATTTCAAAATATTGATTTTTATTTTATTAAAATTTTGGGATGTTACAGATCTACCCCCCTTACAGAAATCTCGACCCCGAGATTTGGCGGGTCTAAGGGAAAAGTATTTCTAAAAGAGTTAGGAAACTTCTTCTTGAGTCGGTCTTTTCATTTCCATACTGCTTCTTCTTCAAGATGATTGTTCCATTGCACCCTGTTCGTCCTGTGGGATTTTATTACGAGTGTGGCGGTCGTCTTCCTTTAAGATTCAAGTTGGATGCTTCCAACAATTTAAGTCGAATTGCAAACCGATTTCATTTAGCTGAGTGAGCTTAGAAGGAAGATGAAGATATTTCGTTAATTGCAATACATGGGAGATATTATAAACACCGGATATGGGAGATGGCAATTTTGATTTACATATTTTCCTTTTCTTTCATCATCTTAATGATATGATATGGCCCAAAATTTCATAGCGCCAGGTTATCATCGGATTTGGAAATGGTGAATACCACGAACTTCATAATTCTTGAGGATGAGATAAATTTGGGAATTCTTTATCGGAGATGACTTTGTCGTTCTGTCGATACATCGCCTTCATTGCAATTGCTTCACTGGATCTTCATCTTGCGATTCCAAGTGAACGTGCGAAAAATAGAAAAAAAATTCTATTTGAGTTTTAGGTAAGCGGATGAGAGATACTAATACTTTCTATATATTTCTTTTGGTTGAATAATTAGTATTGTTTATAAGGATAATTCAATTTAGAGAGTGGTCTGCGATATATTTGGAATTCTTGAGGCGAAGGAAAAGTTGCATTGTCATTCGATTCGGTTGGGAAAAATCGAATGTTTTAATATCAAGGAAGGCATTTGATTACAATGATTGACTTGTATAGTTCGACAATAGTTGATGAAATGAGCTGAGTATAAATGTCATTTCAAATTGACTTTAAATTGAAAACAAGGTAGAGGTAATTCAAGCATTTGGTTGGGGTGGAAGAACTAGTAAGTGATTACGATGACTTGATTCATTTGATCACTTTGGTAGACAAAAGGTTTTATTTTCTTTGGATTTGACAACTAGGGAGGAATAAAATGTACAGGATCAAAAGATTAATTGCGAGGATTGAATCGCAAGGAACATACTCAATACCATATTAAAAGTCGATTACAACCATATAAGGAATATGTTTACATTTGGAGCCTGACGTCAAGGCAGGGGTGAACATGAGCACTTAATGTCTTCTAGGTCTCTAAAATAGTTTAGAGACTACTAATATCCTTCTTGACAAGGGGAAGGGGAACTTTTCTTGGATTGATGTTGGTGAGGTATCCAAGTCCTTCTTAGCTGATGCGGACGACACTATCAAGTTGATACTGCATTTGGTAGGTCTAAGCTTCTCGAGGCTGGAAAAGTGGTAGAGCTTTTTTTTTTTCTTTGGACAACCATTTGCATAATGCCCACGCTCACCACAGCAAAAGCAAATAATATTAGCTTTCCGTTTTTAGTACCGAGAATTGCTCATTGGTTTGGCTAGAGGGATGGATGGATGAAGGTTGAAATTGAGATTGAGGTTGTGTAGAATTCTTCTCGAGGCAAGCATTTTCATTCCAATGCCTCTTCTTTACTTGATCCTTTGGGCAATCTACTTGATTTTATTTCTTCCATTCTTGAAGCTATAAACTTAAGCGATGTGGCTCTTGCACGTTTATGATGCTAGGAGGTGTTTGTTTTCTTTGGGGCACCGATTTTCAATATGACCCGCTTATGACAGACGTGGCACTTTGGTTTCCTTCGTGACTTTTTGCTATGATTAATTGCATGCCCAATTCCTTCTTCCTTATTAGCCTTATCTTCTTGCTTCTTAGGACATTCCTCGGCCCAATGACCTTCCTCTTCACATAAGAAACATCTTGATAGTGATGGCCATTTACTACTTTACGGTGGAGGTTGTCATGATTGAAGTGTTGTTTCTTTGGTTCTTCAAGCGACTTCTCTTGCATAGCTTTCCTTTTATTTGCCAACTCTTGGGCAACTAAGGCTTGAAGTTTTCTTGTTGATCTTTGAATTGCGGCGATGACCAATGGATCAAGGGGGCGCTGCGGTGGATAATGATCTCGACCTTCACAAAGGAAACAAGTAATATTGCCCATAGGGCATTTGCGAGAGAATGATTTCCTTCACTGGCTGAGCGATTGATTGGATGCTCATCATCGATGTGACCTATTTCTCCACAACGAATGCAAGCACGGGCTTCGGTTCTTTGGGTTGACAATACTTTAAGGAATAATGCTTAGGTGTTATATAGGATGTAGAACGGACTTTTTGATCCAACCAACTTGTTCTCCCGGCAAGAGCTGGAATATGATCTTCATTTCGAGGTTGAAGGCCTGGTAGGATTTTACTTCCAAGCTTTTTGCTAAGGGATCTCGTCACAGGCATCCTGCAACGATATTTGTCAAGATAAGGTTATTTAGATGAAATTCCGGTGAGTTACAAGGCAACGTTTCGTTCTTTAAAAGTTCAGTATATATTATTATTGTCATTTCCAGGGATTGACTTACCGTGAATTTCGGCCGAAAGGTTCATACATACACGAGAGTAATCTAACGACAATACAAGGTACTCTTCTATTAAGAATTCAAAAGAATACCAATTATAATATCGATTATCATATAAGAGTTGCAGGGTTTCTAATCACTAGTGATTTCTTATATAGTTTTAGATCTGCATATTTTGAGGATTCATGTGATTGTGAGTTAACTAATTATTATCTGATTAGAGAAGTCTTTTATTTTAATTTGAGTTTCTCGTTCAGATTTTATGGTAAGGGATTTTTTTCTAGTTTAGAATTTCTAAATATATTTCTTCACGACGGATTGATAGGAGAGACGGTGAAGAACTCCTTATGGTAGTGGTTGCAAATACTTTTATTTGTTTGTTGATGTCTCAATCCGATTCTTTGAAGATGGATCTTGGAGTCTTATGCAAACTTTGTAGGCATGAACATGGGCATCTATATCAATGTCACGAACGCATACTTAGCAAAAATCTTACGTTCAGTTCCTCGAATAACGTTGAATTTTGTGCCGTTATGATGTTTCACGTAGTGACATAGAACTTGGCCTTCCAATTGATTGCTAACATAGCTGCGACTTTATATTCAATTTCTTGGTTTATACGGGTTCGCTTTGTGTCATAACAAGTACATAGTTTCCATGTTTAAAGTTTGTAGTTCATTCTTTTACAGTATTACTCCAGTTTTTTTAACTGTCCATATTAACTGTTCTTAAAGGAAGGATGTCAGGACGATAATTTGGAATAGATAGGGATTTAGAATGAAAGGAAGGGCTGTACCATAACCACAGTTGTGCATTAGTTTATTTAAGAATCCGGAGGGCATGAGGTATGAACGAAATGAGAATCTTTATTAAGGTCTAACTTACAGATTTGTGAGATTGGTTGGCTTTGGATAGAATTATCATTTCTTGGCGGTGAGTGACTGCGGGGTTTCATGAGTAGATGAGGAGTGTTAGCATTTTATTCCGAGAATCATTAGCAAGAACGAGTTACTTTAAAGGGAGGTACATAGTATGTTAAAATACTTAAGATGAGTGAAAGGATGCATTTTAACCAAGACGATTTAGGGAGAGCTGAAGGTCAATTACAAGGCTAAAATCTTTATTACTCATTACTTTTAGTAGATGTATTAATGAATTGTGTCACAGGTATCCTGCGATATTATTCATTAGAGTAAAATTACTTAGAGGAATTCTATTAGGTTTTACGGCAACATTTCGTTCTTTAAAATCTTTTCAATTAAAATTTTTCTTATTAAGCAGGGTTAACGCATTGTAAATTTCAACCTAGTGGTTCAACATTCACGAGAGCAACCCGAAAGCAATAGAAAAGATCTACAACAAAATCTCAGTAACACAGTAAAACTATATATATTCAACTTAGCATATAGGAAGCGCATCTATGGTTCTTATTTGTACTGGCCATATGTATTTATGTATAAAGGTTTTACTATATAACTGGTATAGCGTATAATTAATTTAAGTAATATCGTTCTTCAAAGTAGACTATTTGACGATGAGTTTCTTTTAATCCTTACACCAATTGTTGGGTTAGTAATACCAAGCTTCTATGGAGCTGAAGAAGTTGAGACACTTCACTACCTCCACCTTCTTGAAGTTGTTGATGCAAACTTCACGATGTTGCTAACTTGTTGCTTAAATTGTTCTCAACAAGTTTGTTGGAAGTTTTCATTTTAATGTTCATTCTAAAGCTTCTATTCGAAGTATATAACTTCTGGTTCCAACTCGTTTTCATGGTATATAATCGAGATAAGCGGTGAGATGAGTTTTAAGGTATAGTTAAAAATTATCCTTTGGGAAAGATTACATTTTAACTAGCCTAATGTAGCTTATGTTGGTTTGCTGGTTACTAACAAGGTAAGGATCTGGCCTTGGTTTACATACAGATAATGTGATTTCTAGTAGAGCTAGAAGTGGTAATGGGAACTATATTATTAATCTTGATGAGGCTTGCTTCTAAGAAAAGTTAACAACTAAAAGATTGCACAGGTGAGGAGTTCTGCTAAGAGAAGAGATAAGCAATTTTATAATTTCCTATTTATCCTACAGGTTGAACTTTCCATGTCCAGGCATAAGGATAATTTATTGTGAAACTCTAACCTAAAGGTCAAGTCCACACATAAACCACCCGGGCAAGCAAAATAAAAACAAATTTGCAACAACAAGACAAAAACATCACCTAATCGTGCTGTACGTACCAAATTAAACAGTATAATATGCTTCATGCAAGGCTTCCTATTTAAGGTGAATCCTAATATATTCTAATCCTCGCATTTCTTGTCTCTTCGTGACGTAGACTCTTCAAGCTTTACTTCTACTTTGTCGCGGTTAGCGAAGCATTGTATGCCTTCTTGAGTTGGTTGTCGTAGACATTGTAGTCTTCTTGGGTCGGCATGAAGCATGGTAGCGCCAAGTCTTGTACATCTTCAAAATCAGTAGCAAAGATAACCAGTAGCGACAATTTGTTTTTGAGATAAGGGGAATTTGTTCGCAAACCAAAATGAATGTAGGGTAAGAATAGAATCTTAAGACTGAGAAAAGAATAGCAAAGTCTACATTTTGCAAATATGCTAGCTTCGAAAAATAAAATTTTGAATTCGCTCATTCCAATACTAACGACCATTCTATCTAAGGTTTATCCTACGGTCAGTATAGCTCTGATACCAACTCTGTGAGACCCCGTTCGGATGAACAGGAACCTCCATGTGATTACTGTGCTATTCCCTGGATCAGTAGCTAGCACTCACATGTTTACAACAATTGGAAATCACAACCATACAAAACATTAATTAAGCGGAAACGATTATACAATTAAATATTATAACTCAGAGAAATATAGCAGCAAAAGAAGCAATTGCCTTGTAGTGTACCCATTCAATCCCCGAGTAATGACGAGCATAAATTCCTTAGAAATAAATCGCTACAAAGTAGAACCCGCAACCTGCGATGAAAACGAACTCGAAGCCGCGCTAACTCAACACCCTACAATATAATTAGGCAAGGGTGAGTATTTTACATACTCAGCAAGACTTGAGCAAATCCTACAATACATGCAGGCCATTTCAAAGGAGGCTATTACAGTTAATTTGCATAAAGCGAATTTCATTTGTAAATCCAGTTATTTGCAAACGGAATTTATAAAAGAGCAAGATTAATTGATATCAAATAAGTAAAGCATAAATAACACTCACCGTCCTCCATGACGTGAGCGACGAATCAAACCTTGCCATCGCATGGCATATATCCGATTCTTTGTCCACACGAGGCACTGTGGTGATTCCAATACTTGCCCACACAGGTATAGCATTGGGTCATCGTAGGGTAAGCTAACTTGTAAAATAAACCCTTTTGGAAATACCAAAGCTAACATTGGAATGACTTCACGAGTGCTCATGACATGGAGCCAGCTAATTAATTAGATTTAAACTCTGCAGAGGTGTACAACTTTACCCACAAGGAATGACCAACCTTTTTGCAAGATCACACACGCCTCCAATAGGACATTGTGTCTGCCAGGCGATCATACATAGTCGTTACATTACCTAGACATGGCTTTGACCAGCCCGGGACGTTAACCCCCGCCGTAGAACTAGAAACACACACCCAAGTCGTGGATCCACTTTCACACCCAACACAACGTTTCTAAACACGGCAGGGCGTACACCGTTGCACGTCTAGCAGACCAAATCGGAATGCCCGTGCAAGCTCCGCCTACCAATGAACAAAGCCATGTCTAATTAACATAACAAGCTATGGCTAACCCATCCTCACCCTTGTGGTTGCACGGAATTCTCGGATCAATAGCGTCCCATTGCTCGGTCCTTAAACTGACACGGGCGACACTTCACCCTACACTACGTGCAATTCCTTTATGCACCCCCGGCTATTGCCAATAGTCGCCACATCAACACATAGTTTTATTTTGGGTTTTTAATCAAAATATCCGCAACCAACGATGCCATTTACAAGGTTTTGAAACAAATATTGATTTGATCATGTACATTCTTGATTCTAAAGCATGGCTAAGCATGAATAATATGAGCATATACCCATGATGACATTAAGTAACGCCTAACCTTAATCTAAGGTTATCAAGGTTCACATTTCATAATCATCAAAGGAGATTCATGAGACAACGGTATAACTACCCAATCCACAAAATAGCAATTTACATAAAGTAAGCGCATGCATAAAATTATTTGATGCACAAAAGGAATACAAAATCTTGGGTTCAATATGGTCAAAGGATGCTTGCCTTGCTTAATCATCGCTACTGCGAAGGCGAGGATTGCGGGTGATGAAGGCGGCAGCGGAGATCAAAGGCGTCGGGTTCTACGTTGACCAGCGGAAATACAAACAAAATACTAACTTCAATAAGGGCAAAAAGAAAGTTGATAGAACGAACAGATAAAACTCTTTACAAAAATAGGGATTGCTCTTTTATGAATTTATTAATCTTATTTTATGAATTCAAGATGCAAAAATTGTTTGGATTAATAGAATTAATCATTAGTTGCAAAGTTCCATTGATTTACTATTCATGATATGCTTTCTGCTATTTTATTACTTATGGGTTTTGCTCTATTAAGATTGATTGAAGCAAGATAAAATAAGAACATTTTCTTAGATTCTGCAGATTATATCTTAAAGATCAGCTTTAGGCGGTTCTTTACTAAGTTGATTTAATGAATTTGTTTTACGACTTAATGAAAATGCTTAAATGATCATATTATATTATAATTGAATATTTCTTCACCTTAGGTTGACTTCAAGTAGAATTAGTTTTATACAAGTTGAGTCTATTGATTAGAACTCTTTGGGATTATTTTCAAGATATTTGAGAAGGTTACGGTGATAAAAATAACTTAACTTCTGATTCCTTCATTATTACCTAAAGTTTATTCCTTTACATTAAGGCCTAAAGCGATGTGATAACTTAGGGTTATTTGGCTATTAAGATTATCATGCAAAACATGACGAAGTATGGTTATTTCTTCATAATGAGATGATTTATACTTTGTATAACAATTCTAAGCTAATTCCATAAATTTCAGACTTTGGCTGATACATTATTTTCATTGCTGAAAAGGCTTAAGTGGCATTGCAAAGTTGACACTATTCGGAATCGGCCAAAAGGTGATTCAAAAGGGTTAACACTTACGGTTTTTGATCTAATGAGATTAATAGGCAAACTTTAATGGAATATGATTCTTTTTATAGAATATGATAGTATGAACTTTGTACAATGTTACTAAACTGATTTTTCTGATTTTAGTATTTGGATGAGTTATTTTATCGATCATTGAAATGGGCTAAATGATCACATCTGCAACCCTTAAATCGGCCAAGCTTCGCTTTGAGTTTGCGATTACAATATACATGATCTTTAATTCATTTTTCAGGTATTAACTGAATACTATCCTAGAAATGTTTTAAACCTATTTTTACATTATTTTGGCCTTAACCTTGGTAGATTAACTATTTATTAGTTCTTGATGATTGCACTTTCTTGCATCAAAGAGTGCAAGATAAGTTTCACTTTAAATATTTTTACATACATGGGTCCTTAGCATTTTCAGGAGATTAATACAAATTATTTCCTCATTTTATGAGCTTTTATACTTTCATTTTCATTAGTAGCCATATTAAGGTTTACTAGTAATCATAAAGCAAATAAATTAAGCTGAGTTTAATATTTAAATACTTTTGTATATTTGAGTTTATTTATGGTTCCAGAGCACATAATAATTTATTCAATGATTTTAAGAATTATATTTTTCCATATCATAATAATGCCCATAATAGTGTGTTTATGTTATTTCAAATTTCAGTAATTGTTCTATAACTCAAAAATCAAATATTATTACAGATTGTAATTCATCCTGGTCTTAACATCATATAAAATTTATATTATTATTTATTGCCTTATTGTTCACTAATTTAACATAAAGACCATATTAAGACTATTAACAAAGTTTAATTTAAATAATTCTCCTGTAGTTCAAAAATTAAATACTTTTGAATATTTGAATTCTTATGGATTTTAAATGAATATAGAAATTTGTTCCACTAACTTTTGATTTAAATTGCAAAAGATATTCATGGTTGAATATTAAACCGATTTGAGAATTCATATGAAATAATGAAATCGCTTTTAAGCGAGGAAGCGCCTTTTACGATTACTGAGTCTTCACCTTGCGCCCTTGTTGGAGGGGCCCGATCGTGAGAGAGAGAAAGCAGAGAGATGGCCTAGGCACGGCGGCGAACGCTCTCCGTGGTTTTCCGTGACGGCGACAACACCGGGAGATGGAGCTCGGCGAGGAGTCCGGGGTAGTGTTGATTCGGCGGAAGAGTCTCCGGAGCCGTCGTGAATGAGCTCAAGTCTTGGCGGAAATGGCGCCTCGAGGAAGAAGAAGACAAGGCCATTAGAGGTGAAATCGGTGGCGAATTAAGCATGAGGGAGGCTAGGGGTTCCATCCTAAGGTTTACTGGGAGGAGAAACTCGAGGAGCTGCCACTTTACCGGCTTTTTTGAGGAAGAAGGGCGCACGGTGGTGGCGCAATCTCGCATGAAGGGCTGAATGTTCTTGAGGATTTTAATCAGCGGTGTATGAGGATGCTATCGTCCGAGAGGAATTTGGAATTGGTTGACTCTCTTGCTCACATTTCCCTCGAGCAAGCGTGAGCAGCACGCACCATGGCGGAAATGGGTTGGGTTTCTGCGCGGCTTGAGGAGAAGGAAGGAGATGTGAGGAGGAAGTAAAGCGGTGCTTCGGTGATAGCCAAGGCAGTACTAATTGAGGAAAGTGGAGAATGAGCCGGTTTGGTTGGGATTGGCTCGGTTGTGAGCTTCTCGAGAGGTGACAAGGAAAAAGAGCTGAGCGGTATGGCTCGAAATGGCGAGACGAGCGTGGCGACGATCGGCCGTGGTGAGGAGGTGACGCCGAAGACACGACCAAAGGAGGAGAGTTGGTTCATTGAATCGCATTGGCTTCGATCTGCTCTGGGAGAGCTCGCTCGATCGCAAAAACGAGAGGGTGAAGAAGATGACGAGTGGGCACGAGGTCCACCGATGCGTGAATGGGGATGACAAAAGGAAAAGTCCCGATTTGGATGCTTCCAGTTCCGATTTTTATTGCTGTCAATTGGGAGTAGAAAATATCAAACTTTTTGAACAAAGTCCTTGAATATATTTTGATGCCTGGTAAAATTATGAAATTAAAATGAGTTACCGAAAAATTGATAATATTCTGACAACAGTGACTGCTCTAATTACTTGTTTCGGGTTTTGATTTTTGGTGGAGATCAATTGAAGTCTACTATTTTTGAAATTTTGTTTTTCTAAAGTATTTGGTCTCATAATGCTTCTGTAAAATTTTGAGCTCAAAATATGGTTCCATTATTTTATGAAAATTCTGACATTGCAAATTCTAGATTTTTCGGGGTTTCTGTTTTGAATTTGGAAAAGTCTTAAATTATATTATTAATTTATGAAATTTTAACCAAAGGTATAAATTGCATTGAGGTTTTCATGATAAATTTTTCAGCTCCATTTGAGTTTTATAAATATTTTATAAATTCTGACAATTCATTGTTTTGATTTAAAAGTTGAGTCTTTATTTTATTCCTTTATTTCTTCATGTATAAAATTTCATTTTATGGCCAAAATGATTTACTTATATGCTCAGGGTTCTCATGGCAAATTTTATAAATTTTACTTTTTACATTTTGCCTTTTCTCCTTTTCATTCTTTAATTCCATTTGTTGAATTTTTCTTGCAACACAAAATTCAGGAAAACCCAAATAAAAATCAATAACGCCAAGAAAACTCAGAAAGAATAATATTCAATTTCAAAATATTGATTTTTATTTTATTAAAATTTTGGGATGTTCAGATCTACCCCCTTACGAAATCTCGACCGAGATTTGGCGAGTCTAAGGAAAAGTATTTCTAAAAGAGTTAGGAAACTTCTTCTTGAGTCGGTCTTTTCATTTCCATCTGCTTCTTCTTCAAGATGATTGTTCCATTGCACCTGTTAGTCTGTGGGATTTTATTACGAGTGTGGCGTTTAGTCTTCCTTTAAGATTCAAGTTGGATGCTTCCAACAATTTAAGTCGAATTGCAAACCGATTTCATTTAGTGAGTGAGCTTAGAAGGAAGATGAAGATATTTAGTTAATTGCAATACATGGGAGATATTATAAACACCGGATATGGGAGATGGCAATTTTGATTTACATATTTTCCTTTTCTTTCATCATCTTAATGATATGATATGGCCCAAAATTTCATAGCGCGAGTTATCATCGGATTTGGAAATGGTGAATACCACGAACTTCATAATTCTTGAGGATGAGATAAATTTGGGAATTCTTTATCGGAGATGACTTTGTGGATTCTGTCGATACATCGCCTTCATTGCAATTGCTTCACTAGATCTTCATCTTGCGATTCCAAGTGAGCGTCACGAAAAATAGAAAAAGAATTCTATTTGAGTTTTAGGTAGCGGATGAGAGATACTAATACTTTCTATATATTTCTTTTGGTTGAATAATTAGTATTGTTTATAAGGATAATTCAATTTAGAGAGTGGTCTGCGATATATTTGGAATTCTTGAGGCGAAGGATTATGATGATTAGCTAGCCATGTTCAATTAGATAACAACATTGTGAGACGGCAGTATAAGTAATTTGATTGATACGTTAGCAGTTCCTGGATGTGCAATCAATCGCGACATGCCACAACATAATTACAGACATATAATCTAAAATCAAAGAATAACGGATGAGCGCAACAATCCTAAGATAGAATGGAACGCCAATTTCTACAGTACCGCAAATACGCAGGGGCGCTAAATAAGAATTACAGAAGACTATACAAGGAATTCTAAAGATGAAACCTTAATGGTATTACTATAACAATGACAAATGACAACTAATAGCCTAGTCATAAATTGGCATGAGGATTTACATTGTCAGATCAAATTGGCAACGGAATTATTACGTGTAAGAAGCTTAAATAAACACATGAAGTCAAAGTCATACGAATGCATTGCAAGTCAACTGTTCTGAATAATTGATTTTGCAGCTGATTAAATTCCAAGTAACTTGACGAGATAATAACTTGACTAACAATGTACTTCACCTAGCTGCACTTAAACCGGATTAATCCGCGGTAAATTGGCAAATAATCTTATTCACGAACTATGTTTAACAGGACTTGCAAGCTTGCAATGAATCAATCTAAGAGTCACCTCAATAGACTAAAATCCATTGACATACAAAGCTACTTCTACACTTACGGGTTCCTGAATGGACAACTTATAATTTAACTCGCCTTTAACAATAACACCATGCATTACGACAATCTTAATGCACCCGCTATATAGTGACATTCTACACAATATGGTCATCAGTTCCTTATTGCATTACAAGCTTAGACATTATTGATCTTACACCGTATCAATAGATCACACATGAATTTGTCCTTTATACACCAAGCACTATGCAAAAGTTCAATTTTTTCACTACAAGATTGCATTCAATATGATACCTTCATCTCTAATCATATAAGCATGAAAATATTACATATAAATAGAAAGTAACTGCAATAATATCAAAAGTAGAGATTCATCATCATTAACTCCAATTGTATTAAAATGGGCACAGTAAACTAGTCAAGTAATTCACCTAGGATTGCAAAGACTAACATATAAAGGTTCAAAAAGTTCATAGTCAAGGTCTTTCATGTTCATTTTTGAAATATATTATATGCACATGACAATAAACTTTTGATCTAATAGATTATGAATTAATTTTATTATGATTAGATAAATTGTTGATATCAGATACATTAGTAATTCATTCGATTAATTCATGATTCTTAGTATTATTACTTATGAAGTGCCTTTAAGATTATTGACAGAATTAGAAATCTTAGATTACTTAATAAGTCATAATTGTTAGATTTGACAATCTTTAAATTATTTATACTTAATATCAATTATGTTCAATATTAGTATAATTCTATTTCTTAGCTTCAAGTAGATATAGTTTACATGATATTAAAGTTTGATCTTATATTAATTCATGTATTCTAAGGCTGGTATAACTAGATTACATCATTGCCTTATTACAATAGATTTCATTAAATTTATAACACATGATTTCTTTGATAAATAAGATTATAATTGGAAATTCTTATTAATTTTATCTTTGATAGTTAAGATTCAAATTTTGATTAATCATTGAAAGTTAGATTAAATTACATGTTGATCAAGTGATTCAATAAGCTTACTTTCTATGATAATAACTTTATGGAATTATTCTTTTGTAGAATGTGTAAATGTTATTAGCATTTCGATTTAGTTTGGATGAATTTTATGTTTGTAAATGCAATGATCAACCAATGCAGCTTAAGTTTGAGTTTGTTACAATATACATGATCTTAATTATTCAGTATTATGACTATTAATGAAATTTAAATTTTTACTTTAATATTTTTAACTGGTAGATTACTTCTTATATTGAGATTACTTTTGATGAATACAGTTAATATTGTGGACTTAATTCAATTTCATTGGTACTTCATTTTCATAGTTTATAATTTCTATTAGACTTTAATAATAATAATAATTTTATTAGTTCATATATAATAGAATTAAATTATATTTAATTAATAGCTTATATTTATATTTAAATTAGGATGTATTTCAAATATTTTAAAAATATATTATTTACATATATGGCATCTATAATATTATTATTGTTATTTCTAATTTACTAAAACAATTAAGACATACAATTTATATTTGACAAAATTATTCTTTTAAATTTATATAATTTAATTTATGATTTCCACAAGTTGATTTAAATTAAGCGTTAACTATTAACTTTAATTAAATAATTAGTAAGCTTTAATTATAACTTTAAATTGCATAATTGAACCTTTACTAAAGCAAATAACTGATTTCCGCTACTTTGTATGGCAGAGTATTTCGAGGATGAAGGTGAGGGCTGCGAAGTATCGAGTATTTTATCGGCGCGATTACATTCATGGGCTCTCTTCCTATGATCGGGAACGATCATCCTCGATTCCGATTGCAAGCATAATGGACTGGGTAGACGGTATGATTAAGGTTGTGGTGCCAGCTGCGGCGGATCTCAAGAGACGGATTCGATTGCAGGATTAGCGAGGATGGGTCCTCGTAGCATTTGATGGGATAATCTGCTCATTTCCTGCATGAGAGCCTGTAACATGTGCTTAGGTTCCTTACTTTATACGTTGAGCAGTAAGAAATGAATGGTTGTTTGCTGGCTTCCCTGGAGTAGACAGATTGGGAAGGTGTTTCCGTGCGCTTTGAGGAAATGATCAGGTTTGATTAGAGGTCTTGTGAAGTCACATATGGGAAATGAGGCGTTTTGTTGTTGCGAATTGCAGACGTGCAAGGAGCTAGGAGGCAAGCTGAGCACGAAGGGGATTGGTCACTGACGTGCTTATCGAAGGAGACTAAGTCGTCCAAAGGGTATTGAGATGCTTGTCACATAAGGGCAGTCAGGAGCAGTCGATAGATGGATGAAATCCCTTGTGAATTGAATTTAATGCTGTAAATTTGATAGTTGAAATATTCTAATTTGAAGAATTAATAACTTTTGAGTGTGTATTTTGGAGTAAATTGTGAATTTGAAATTTCAATATTTAATCTTGAAATGGTAATATGATTTCTTATTATGAATCAATTGAAATTTATTTAATTTTGTTCTAAGTTTTTCATTAAATTTATCAATATTTATATTTTGAAATAGGTATTCATATGATTTCAGTTTGAGTTTTAGCTGAAGTCTTAAATATTTATAATTATGAATTTCAGATAAATGCTATTAATTCATTATAGTTTCATGATCATTTCAGTATTTTGCAATTATTTTATTTATCTTCTATTCCATTGTATCTTCAAGAAACTACCAATGATATTATGCCATCTAGAAATTAAAAATATTTTATTAAATGATTTCATTATAATCTGATGGCTTTGGAATTTTCTAATATACTTTATAGTCCTTTACATCTGCAGAGATCATTCGGGATTTTCATCATGTGTTAGATAAAATTGGATTCGATCACTATTAATTCGAATTTATCTTGAGATTTTATGAGTTAGAAGATTTTGTCAGAATTATTGAATTGTTGAATTCTTCACATATTTCCTAGGAGAGACTTTGGTCGTCTTCTTCAATCAGCTTTTCTTCATGATTGCATCAATCATAGGCTTGAGGAGTAAGTAAGAGTTTATGCAGGATTTTAGAGATAAGTGGAATTTATAATGATTTCGTTTATCGATTATGCTCATTAGTAGTATCTCGATAGACGTGAATGATTTTGATTTTCAATAAGTGAAATCGAAATGGTCAATTTGATTTAGATATATTTGGTGGTCATTATATCAATTGAGAATTGGTTGCTGTCATTCATTGGTTGGAAAATTAAAAGAATTATATGTGTGAAGTATATTCGATTTTTATGAGATGACTGTTTTCAGTATCATTGATATTGTATTTCAAGATTATTGGATAAGGATGATTTGATATTAATTCATTGATTTTAGTATGAAGGAAGGCTTATTCATAAATGATGTGAAATTATTTGATAAAGATTAATTGAGTGATGCGTAATTGAAATGTTAAAGGAATTCATTGTATAATGGTTAAACAAATTTAAACTAATCCTTTGAAAATGTTTGCTTGATTATTGATCATTAGGATAGTGAGATAATTGCTGAGGTATTAATGACAAGTGGAATTCAATTTTTTGAAACATATAGTCATCTGACATTATCTATTGTAAAGGAGGTTAATAGATTAAATGATTAGTTAATGTGAGGTTTGAAATCATTCTGACCAAGACATTTTAGATGTTTCTATATTAAAAGTTCTTTATTATCCTGAATATAATTGATGACTTGGTATTTAATGTGAGGTTTTCTTGATGAATTTTAATCTTTAATGGATTTATTCATATGCTTACTAAATCAAATTCATTCTTTTAACTTATTAGTTCTATTCTCTTGAATGTTGTTTAATTGAATGTTCATTCTACTGGAAAAGCATTTATTATGTTTTGTCTCGGATTCTCATATGTTCTACTGATTTTAATTACAATGCTTGAAGTTTTAATTTCATGGCTTACATTATGCTGGGTTTTTATTTTGAACCATGAATTTAATACTTTGACTATTACCTGGATGATATTATTATGTCAATTTTCTTATTAGACTTTTTCTGGTTCATATCTTACACAATGCTTGGTTTATAGATGAACTTGCTATGATTAAAAGTTGTATCCTTCTTATTGATGTTTTCTTGCTTCACTAGACTTTCTTCAACTTTTTGAAGAATGTTCCTGTTAATTGATTTATTATAAGGGCTTATCTGATCAAGGGTGTTCAGTAAGTTGTCTTGTACCATTCTAGATAGTTTTTGATTAGGATTTGGAATAAAAGGTTATTTCGGACTAATGGGATCCAATGTGGACCTTTTTAGATAAACCTTTTCTTCAAATATTAAGAATGAGTTTATTTTAGGATTTGAATTTGATATTTTGGCTAAACGATAAATTATTTAGTTCTCAGTGTAGTTTTTCAGTTTTGAATTTTTCTGGGATTGATATTTAGGGTGAAATCTTTAGTTCACTAGTTTTTAAGCGATATCCATTTTAGTCTGAGTGATAAATTTATGAAGGTCTAATATAATTCAAGGATAGGTTCATCTTTCTGAATAAGATTATTTTTGAATATGATTAAAAAAGTTGGTTTAATAACGTATTTTTTTATTTGGCTGCATAATTTGAATTTGTAGGGTTAATTACAATTATCTTTTATTAAATTAAATTTTTAAAAGTTTCGGGGTTTTGATAATAATTTATTGTTAAGTCCAAATTTAATTTTTAAAGGAGGAAGGATAAAGAAATTTCTTATAATTAATTAATTTAGGTTTGTG
Organism: Guadua angustifolia; assembly: GCA_036346375.1. Taxonomy (NCBI): domain Eukaryota; kingdom Viridiplantae; phylum Streptophyta; class Magnoliopsida; order Poales; family Poaceae; genus Guadua; species Guadua angustifolia. Next base: position 18,939,030 of record CM070516.1, on the reverse strand, counting down.
ATTTCAAATTTTGGGTGTCTGGGGTTTAGAATTTAAATTATTACATTGCATGATTATTGAAAACTTAGTTGGTTCAAAAGTTATTTTTTTGGTTTGTTCAAGGAATGAATGTCAATTGAAGTAAATTAATTACTTAATTTTGGAATGGGAACTATTTGTCACCTATAAGATATTACTGTTTAAATTTAATTATTTTTTCGATTTCCTAAAGTTTCTTAATGTCAAAAGTTTTAAATTTTGTTTACGGGCTCATAAAAGTAAAATTTAGATAAAGGTAATACCTTTTCAAAAATGGGAATTAATTTTGGAAAAGGGAGTTGGGGGGTAAAATTTTTGGGGAAGGGGGAAGAATAAAAGTTTAAAACCCTTTTGCAAGTTTTAAATTTAAAGGTTAAAAGTTTTTTTTTAAAAATTTGATTTTCCAAAATTTAAAAATTTTTTTGGGTTTTTAAATTTTTTTGAAATTAAAATTAAATTTTAGGGGGTTTGAAAATTTCTTTGGAAAAAGGGAATTTTAAAATTTTTTGGGAAATTTGGGAATTAAATTAAAATTTTTTTAATTTTTCTTTTAAATAGTGGTTTTAAAATTTTAAAGAAAAGGGGTTTTTTTAAAAAATTTTTTAATTACCCCTTTTTAAAAAATTTTTCTTTTTTTTTTTATTAACTTTGATTTTTTTAATTTAGTTTCCTTTGGCCCAAAAAATTCCCCCAAAATTGGGGCCCCTTTAAATTTAAAATTGAATAAACCCCTTTTAATTTTTTTGGATTGATTTGGTTTTTTTTGGTTCTTTAAAAAGTTTTTAAATTTTCTTTTGCCAATTTCTTTTAATAAAATTTTTTTTCAAAAAAGGAAGCGGTATGGCCGAAATGGTGAAGACGAGCTTGGCGGATCGGTTGGGTGAGGTCCCGGAACCACGACCAGAGGAGAGTTGGTTCACTCAATCGCATTGGCTTCGATCTGCTCCACGGAGAGCTCGCTCGGTCGCAAGAACAGAGGGGTGAAGAAGATGACGAGTGGGCCCGAGGTCCACCGGTCGAGGAATGGGGATGACAAAAAGAAAAGTCCCGATTTGGATGCTTCCAGTTCCTGATTTTTATTGCTGTCAATTGGGAGTAGAAAATATCCAAACTTTTTGAACAAAGTCCTTGAATATATTTTGATGCCTGGTAAAATTATGAAATTAAAATGAGTTACCGAAAAATTGATAATATTCTACAACAGTGACAAGCTTCCTAATTACTTGTTTCGGGTTTTGATTTTTGGTGGAGATCAATTGAAGTCTACTATTTTTGAAATTTTGTTTTTCTAAAGTATTTGGTCTCATAATGCTTCTGTAAATTTTTGAGCTCAAAATATGGTTCCATTATTTTATGAAAATTTGACATTGCAAATTCTAGATTTTCGTGGTTTCTGCTTTTGAATTTGGAAAAGTCTTAAATTATATTATTAATTTATGAAATTTTAACCAAAGGTATAAATTGCATTGAGGTTTTCATGATAAATTTTTTCAGCTCCATTTGAGTTTTATAAATATTTTATAAATTCTGACAATTCATTGTTTTGATTTAAAAGTTGAGTCTTTATTTTATTCCTTTATTTCTTCATGTATAAAATTTCATTTTATGGCCAAAATGATTTACTTATATGCTCAGGGTTCTCATGGCAAATTTTATAAATTTTACTTTTTACATTTTTTGCCTTTTCTCCTTTTCATTCTTTAATTCCATTTGTTGAATTTTCTCTGCAAATACCTAAAAATCAGGAAAACCCAAATAAAAATCAATAACGCCAGGAAAACTCAGAAAGAATAATATTCAATTTCAAAATATTGATTTTTATTTTATTAAAATTTTGGGATGTTACAAATCTAATGGCGAGGGGTGATGGAGATGTTTACTGTTGATTGGGCAACGACGGCTTGATCGGACGACTTTAACGGAGATCCGGCGATAGCCAATGGTAATGCACGGGCGGGCGGCGGTATTAAATGCAGACTGTTCACAAGAGATCGAACGGCAGAGAGAAGCTCACGAGAAGAATGGCGTGCGGCAGCGGGGCTTATGAGACGAGGACGACGACGACGCAACGCATTGCTTTGAGGCTTCCTCCGCCATAACGGCTGGCACAACCGATGCGCCGACGCGGCAACACTCCAAAGTGGGCTTTGCACCGGAGGAGAAGAATTGCAAGATTTAAATGAGCGACGAAGGTTAAGCCAGAACTACGGCGAAAGCTTATGCGTGGTAGGCTAGGTGTGTCTTGCAAGGCATGCATTGACCCAGAGGTGCGCGGAGTGGAAGAGTACGCAGGGTGGTGGCGGCGATTAAATAGGGGCTCGTGAAGGCGGCAGCAGAAAGTGAAACGAATCTCGGTTGGTGGAATACGGCAAGGCAGACAGATTCAAACGAGGTGACATGGCTGCATCAGGAGTGTATCGAACGAACGACAACGGGCGATGGCGTGGCGCGACGATGACCGTCTGATCAAGATCGAACGGCCAAGGCGCGAGGCGGCTATGGTTCAGCGGCGGTTGGGCTAAATAGGCCAGACTGGTTGGGTTTTGGCCCAAACACTATTTAGAGATTTTTAATTCATTTTCGATTAAAAACAAATCAGGAAAATAAATAAAGCCAAAATAAATAGCAAGAAAATATGGAAAAATCCAGAAAAATTCCAGAAAATACCTCAAGACCTCTAGAACCAAAATAAAATACCTCCAACTAAAGATCAACAACAGATTGTATAAAACAATTAAAAGACAGCAAATGGCCTATTTAATAAATGCCAAAAGAAATAAAGAAAATCTCAGAAAATCAAACAAGAAAAAGAAAAACACAATAAATCCAGAAAAGCAAAATTTAGGATGTTACAGCTTGATTCCATAGAATATTAGCTGCATAGATGGAGACTACGTACTTTATATAAAAAGCTACTTATGTAAATGCTCAGGTTGCCGATTTGTGTAATTAATTAAGGGTTAGAGCAGTGCGTGGCAAAGTTTCCTTGGAGGCAAGAAGACGCTGTCTAGGTAGGGAGTACTTACGCAAACTAAATTATGTAAAAAATGCTGTGATACTTTGTAAAAAAGAGGTGCAAAATAAACTATAAGTGACAAAAATTATACAACAAAAAACTACATATTTGTTTATGTTCATATGTTGCAGCTCAAGACGAACCCTACACAAATTGACTACTCCATTATAATATTGTGAACCCATAGAAAAATCCCAAAGGACAACGTGAATCGCAAAGCAATGTCCAAGGGGCCCAAAAAAACAAGTAATCACAAATAAAAAAAAAGTCAGTATATATACCATTTAGCAATATATATACATGTTCTGATAATAAGCAAGTACCTATGGCATGCTTAACAAAGTGACCATACAAATTCGATACAACAGCAGGAAATGGCATGCTTGATTATATATAGCTATGTGGTCTTTTCAAACCATGTGACTCATTAGTAATTACAAGTTTGTGTTTATTTTAGCTTATAGTAGCTTATCAAGGAGTAACAATATGTTAGTTATTACAGGCCAACATCGAGTATTCGGATTCCAGGCTACCATAGAGAGAGGACCAGCAGTTTGCTGATTACAGCCCTTCTTTCATTGTATAATTATACCCACGTGTCGCATGTCCAAACCGGGCGATGATATTATGTCTAATTCCAAATAGCTTATAATCGCAAGAACACTAATAAGTGAGACATCACCACGTGTACGCAGTTAACATAAATGTTTTGACATCACCATGTCTATTTTTATCCAAGTTGTATCAACATTCTTCTCACAACTTTGTTAATTTGAAATTTTCGATAAACTTGCTAGGAATGGCCACTGACCAGGGACAAGTGCCAGAGCGAGTTGGGCCCTTAAATATGGACGAAGGAGGAACGGGTAGCCCAAACCATAGCCTAACATACTACCTGAACTTATAGTATCCTGACTTGGAGCAACCTGGCACCACTGCCATGGACCAACCTGACGTCACTAACATAGGCGAGGTAAAGTATTAGTAGATTGTGGTTTCCAAAACATTGCAGGGTCAAATGACTAATAGGAAGATCAAATTGTAGGCTCAAACGTCTGATGAATAGAGGCAGTGTGCAGGTCGTGATAAGAGCAAGATGCCTAAGGGACTTTATAATATAGTGGAGCTTTCATAATGGGGAACCCGCTATAATCGAAGTCATCAAGAAGGGCTGTACAGAAGCACATGGGGTTCTTGCTAGGGATTATGTGCACATCAGCTATAGGTCATGGACCGGTCGCTAAGGTGACTAGTGGGTGGTTCCCAATCACCTAAAGAACTTGCTGTGGGACAAGCTAAAAGAAGTGTTCCAGTTCCCCCAAGGGACCGAGTTGGTTGCAAAAAAGCGTGCACTATACATCATGTGCACAGCGTGGAAGAATTGGAAGACAACATTGAATAAGAACTATATGAAGAAAAATGAAACACCAAATTTTGACACGTACCCAAAGTTAAGAGAGTTTTGGGAGGACTTTGTGGTGTACAAGAATTCTAAAGAAACCCAGATAGTAAGTCAAAAGAACAAGGTTAACGTAGATAAGAATATTTACCCTCACACACTAGGCACAGGTGGGTATGTGAAGAAAATACTAGCATGGGATAGGTGCAAAGAAGAACTAACCGGTAGGGGCATCATTCCTACGACGACCAAGTTGAGCGAACGATCAAAGCACTGGTTGCTTGGGAGGGGGGTTCTATCTCGAATTGTGGTAACTTAAACTTCAAAAGCTATAGAGACCAGAAAGTGTCGTGCAAAATCACAGATGCTCATGTGCAGTCTTCCCAAGGCTCTTTCAAGCCACGAAGAGAGAATGACAAGCTAACCATAGCCCTGGGTAACAAGGAGCACCCTGGTCGCACCCTGAGGAGTTGGTTTGGTGCCGTGGAAGGAAGGCTTCCCAAATGGCGCATGATTGTATAGGCATCCGAAGAGAATAAGAGAAGATCAACTGGACCATCAAATACAAGTTGCTGTGGTGAGAGCGTTAGAGGAACAGAGCGCGAATCGATAACGCTAGAGAGCAAAGAAGACAGAAGTTTCGTGTCATGACCTCCACCCGATGAAGCCTCGGATGTTCAGTCCTAGTGCTCGTAAGAGCAGCTGCACGTCCACAGGGATTCCCAAAGAGCATGGACTCCATTTTCCTGTGGATGACATCATAGAACCGACACTATGCAAGCTGCATTTGTCTGCACATGGCATTACCATCAAGGTGGCTGAGAGCAAGGCTTGGACATGTGACTCCTTGCAGGTTTTACATTGCCGCCCGATACCACCAGGATTCGCTAGGGTCGAAGTGGACATTGTAGTCCGCCAATACCATAAAATGGAGGTAGAGATCCCTAGCGAGAATGGAAAAAACAAACTAGACGAAAACGTGCATGGCTTCCTCGCGTGGCGCAAGTGCTTGATTAAGTTTGGCTCGGACGATGAGGATGACAAAGGTGATGATGATTAACCGCACTGTCCACACAAAGACCTCCCGCCCTTATTGCCACCACACAGAAAAAGTCCAACACCTCCGCTGGCACCACCCAGAAAATATCCAACTCCTCGACTAGCACAACCCAGGAAAAGTCCAACTCCTCTCGCCAACATCTAAAGAATCAAACACCAAGACCATCTTGGAAGTTGGCATCGCCGTCTAACAAATCTCATCATCCGTGAAGTCGTCAAAGACAACCTCGTAAGAAATTACCAATGAGATGATCAAGAAGAACGGTAAAGGAAATAAGCGCAAGCATAACATCTCACTTCTAAAAGGTGCCATCACCTGAGAAGACTAAAGTTGATGCTAATGCGCAGAAGTTTTTCTTGAGTATGGGAAAAGTGAAAAATACGGGGTGGGCTTCTGAACTTTGTGAAATGTCAGATTACGAGCGCATCTCCAGAAAGCAATACTTGGAAGTGGCTAGTGCCGATGCGTTAAGGTTGGAAGCTCAAGGAGATGCTGCTCAACAAGATCGTGCTCACCAGTAAGGTCTAAGGTAGAAGTTCTTTATGGGAAAACAACTGGTTGAACCAGCTCATTTAGACCACCTAACAACACAACTGCGATGCGTCCATCAGTGGTACATGCAGCTATCCAATGATGGTATGGAGGCGTTCGCAGTCAGATACACCGAGTCGGATTTTCACAATGGGGATAACATCTTCTTGGTGGGTTTCGAGGAATTGTATATGTTGTACCAGTAAGATGACCTGGACGTGAATATACTCAGACTGTGGATATTGTAAGTCTCTATGTATATTATTTTACATTTTTGTACCGTTTAATTGCATGTGTAACATCTTTCTTATGTAGAATGGAGGTACAGATATGTAGAAGAAATGGCAATGACAAGTTAGCATTTCTCGATACGGGGCTTGTCAACGAGAAAATTGCAAAAGATACTCCACAATATATTAAAGACTATTTATTTAATACTTTCTTGAAGCTGCAATACAAAACCTCCATACTTTTACCATATAACTTTAAGTACGTATTTCTCTACTTCTAATATCGTTTTACTATTTTTGTGTAACACGATGTGTGACTAATGGGCTATGTTGACATATATGTGCAGGTTTCACTGGGTCCTCCTCATCATTGAGTTAAAAGGTAGCAGGATTTTTGTCCTGGACTCGTTGAGAAAACCAACTAATTTGTATTTGTGCTGAACAGGTAAACTCGATCGTTGCATTATTGCTCTAGCAATATTTCATTCTATTACATTTCAGTTTAATTACTATTCAAAATCATTCACAGGGCATTCACACGATATTGCAAGAAAAGTGTTCAGCATTGTCCCTACAAGAAAGATTTTCAAATAATAATTGACTTTCCATACATGAGGTAGGACCAGGGAAATAATTTATGCATACTATTTATGTACAAATATACATTCAATTGTCAATGAGAGTGTTGGCTATAAACAGCCATGTTATATAATTACACATTGATGCCTACTTTTCTTTTCATTTAACATATATCATCATTAATTAACTTTCATTTTTTTCAATAATGTTTTTCCAAGCCGAGAACTAATAAGTTACTACTCACGTAAATTTTAGCAATTCAAGAACAAATCAACGGATTCATTCATGATGAGGTCATCAATCCAACTGTGAGTTCCACGTGCAACCTCATCGCCTCATTCCTTCGATCGCGAATTCGTGACATACCTACTTGACACCTTCAATCGAGTCAAGGCAAAATCAAAGTGAATGAGATGTAGTCACACTATATTTGTAACAGACTATTGTAAAAACCAAATATTGTAAGGCTTTAATATATTTGAATTATGATTTAATGATGCTTTATATACTATATTAATACACTATAGAAAAATATTGTATAAAAATATATAATGTAGAAAATATATGCAATAAAAACATTTGGTGGATGGATTATCACTACCTGCTTTTGTCCAAGACCAAGATATATATATATATATATATATATATATATATATATATATATATATATATAGAAAATGATTCCATACTCCTCAGGGGTACACGACTTCACTTTCAAGATACCATTTAAATGATGTTATTATACCTTTATTTTTGAGTATACTTTAATACTAATTATAAGATACTCTAAAGTGAGTTCCACGAAAAAATTTCATTAAAGTCCACTCTTTATAGCAATATTTGTTTATATATTCCTTTTACATATAGAAAAGATATGTAGAAAAAAATAAAGGGTTCTTATGAAATTTTTTCAACCATGATGTATTGTAGTATCTTAGAATTATTATTAGAGTATACCTAAAGTGATAAATGAGTATAAAACGCTCATTTAAGTGGTATATTAAAGGTGAGTATGTACTCTAGAGCACTTAAAAGCTTCCTATATATATATATATATATATATATATATATATATATATATATATATATATATATATATATATATCAACGCCACTTGTTATTCTTGAAATTATAGTGATATGGAACTATCACTACTAGATTTTGGTTAGGGACTAGCGATAGTCCAATGTCACTCATGGCTTATAGTTCTAACCAGCAAGTTGATAGCCCTTATCACCGCCGATTCCTGTAGTGGCAGTGATAATCCCAAGTATCATCACGATTAATCACTACTTACTCCAATAACCAAGAGTGATAGCGTTTGGAGGCGTGATGATGTATCGTTTCAGAGTAGTGTATGTGTTCACCAAGCTAGTTTCACGACGCTACTATTAACACACATCCAACATTGACATACCATATCCATACATAATGGAAAGTCAATTAACACTTAATATTAAGCATCCAAAATTAATTCATACATGACCGGTTTTGACAATGAAAGAGCCAATCGGTCAAATAACTTGTCGGGACCTGTGATTTATTTAACCGAATCCCTCTCAGGTTTACTCCGCGTTAGTCCAGAAAAGCTAGCTATATTACAAAACAAATGTGGATGATAACATAGTCATATCACCAAGTAACAAACAAGAAATAAGCAAAAGGAAATAACATCGTAACTACATTATTACATGAAACAAGCCTTATGGCTTAAGTTGGTAAGTAGCAATGAAAAATAAATAAAGCATCAACAAAAAGAGCTACCCATATGCCCACAGCAACCGATTAAAGCGCCCCTAGAAGTCCGGGCCGCCTTCATCGGGCCACATGCAAAGAAGTCAGAATCACCTTTAGCTTCCGATGATCCTCCGAGAAAATTTTGTTGTTGCAAGGGTCAGAGACACACCGCATCCGCAAGTCTTGGAAACTTAATGCATGATAACTATATGCAAGGCTTATCAATGGAAGGCATAATATGGTTCATTTGCATAAAAGCTGAATTTAACTTGAAATAACAAGAATAAGTTCATAAAGCAAGATTTGACAAAAAGTAAATAACATAATAATTGAATTTGATGTATACAATTTAATGGGTTCCAATCACCCTATTGGCTCCAACCGCTAAACCCAAAACCCATGAAGTTCCAACCACTCACGGTTTTCCAAAACCATTTTCATTTAAAACCAAAACCATAAAATCTACAATGTACAGCATGCACTCAGTCATACGACCGTCGGGCACGGCTACTCAAGTAGTTTTAACTCACAGAGATTGTACACTTTACCCATAAGACATGATCAACTCTTGTTACCTAACACACTTCCTTTGGTGTGCCGCAGACAGGAGATCTTGACAAGGCCAGTCATAATGCACGATATCTGCTACTAACTTCGCCCGCTAAGGTTTCACTGCTATCAATAGGGCTAACTACTAGACAGGCTTCTCCCTTGCGCAAGGGTCTACCCGACACCCCACTCAACCCAATGGCTAAGCCAATAACGACACACACAAATTACTTAGCCAAAGTCATACCCATATAGACTTGTGGTTGTACTAAGAGAGCTCGGTCCAAGGTAACACGCGCCTTCCTTAATTGAGTAGGGCGGAACAATCACTTTCCAAAATTTTGTGCATCCCGCACCACCATACAACCATCCGCCTTGCCTAAAAACCATTTTCCATTTTTATTTCAATTAAATAATAATAACAAGAATAACCAATTACCATAGTTTCATAAACAAGTTTGATCAAAGGTTTAAAAGATTTTCCATAATGGCAGAGAATGATATGTTTATGCATTTCTAAGCAATTTCTACCGTCCCATGGTAAAATTTTAATTAACATTAAGCAAAGAATTATCATGGCCTAGGGTGTCAAATGTTGTCATGGCAAAGATCAATAGGGCATAACAATTTAGGTTTTTAGCTAAGCATTTTAAATCGCAAGTAAAGTAATTTACATAAAATAATAAGCATGCATAGATTAAAACAATATAAAGTTTTATAAACCCGGACCAATATGTTCAAGGAAGACTTGGCTTCAACTCCTCCCATCAAAAGTACTCTCCGCTTGATGTTCATGGCACTTCAATCAAGGCTATCTACACGTAAAATGAGAACAAAATAAATAAAATAAATTCAAATAAAATACAAAAATCAAAATAAGTGTACTGGCACATAGAGCATGATTTTAGATGAATTTAGAAATTTGAATCGTTCGAATCGGAGTTCGAACGGAGGAGAACGTGCTCTTGGAAGTTCCTCGAGAGAAGATCTAAAAATTAACCAGAGATGACACGTGTCTCACGCTATTGGTTGAAATTGGATTTATCCGAAATACATCGTAAAGGATTAATGGATGCCACCGATATGTGGGGACCACATGTCGCTGGGCGCACATCTTGGCGCGGAGGAGGTGAGGTGGCGCAGACGCCAGCTGCGGCATGTGGCGCCACCGGTGGTTCGTGTGTGCCGATGCGTATACAACGTAGCACCACATGGCGGACACAGGTGACTACAAGGTGATGACGAGCAATACAAAGATCACCGATGCGAGGATGGCCACGTGATCTAAGGTCGAGGTGGCGCCCATGCAATGGAGCGACGGATCATATGCGGGAGGTGACGAGGCAATGGTTTCAAGACTCAATGAGAGTACGTGGCGCAGATCCTCCATTGAAAGTCGATCCGACGGTGATGAGGTGATTTGAGCAAGGAGTGGCATGGTGCAACTGGGACGCCGGTAACCGATCGAGCGGCTCGAACCAACGGCGGTATATATGCGGCAAATACGCAAGTCACGGACTTGGGGAAGACAACACCGAAATTGGTGGAGGAACGCTAGATCGGCACGACGATTGAGGGATTAGGAAGATAACGGCGAGACGAACTCATTGGTACCAAGAAGGGAAGTGAGACTCACCGATGGCGAGGAATTCCATGCCATGAAGGACTTCGGAGATGGCTTAAACTCCCATGAGATTTGGGAACGCATTGCCGGGTCCCAAACACGTAGACGCGGGAAGAGGTATAGTATAACTTAAGGTAAAGGCTTAAATAGCTTAAAGCGAAAACAACACCTAAGTCGAGAGAGCGGTTAGGTTAGGCGAATAAGACGGCCATGATACAGGGAGACGAGACGACGGGAGCCGCCGATTCGGTGACGATCGGATGGTTCAAAACGATGATTTAAGCACCACACGATAGATCCGGATCCAACGGCGAGGAAAGGAATGAATTAGGTTTAGGTTTTTACGCGCGACGTGGCGTGAATTTGGACCCTTGGACCCGATCCACGGGGCCTAGGTGCTAGGGTTTCTTTACCGTTTTAGGTTTGAATGCATTTAGGTTTTAAGGCGGCGAAGGCGTGTGGGTCCGAGGAATGGTGATTGGGTCACAGTAGGCACAAAGGAATCGCCCAATGAGGAAAAGGATTTAAATTCATTTTTCTCAATTTAGAAATTGCGTAAATTGCAGCATAAAATCCAATAAATAGCAAATAAATTCAAAAAATCTCCAAAAATACAAAAAATTCAAAGAAGCAATAAGGAACCCAATAAAAACAAGAAATATTTAATTTGAATTTTGGATTAATCATATTAAACTTTTTGTTTTTGAAAATTCAAATTAAGTTTGAATTAATTCAATGCAATGCACGGGTTCTAAGTTTTAAATTCAGACGAGAACTCAAAAATCGAATGTTACAAACCTCCTCAATGTAGTAAATCTCGACCCGTAGATTTGGGACTAACCAGGAAAGAGGTCGGGGTAATTCGCTCAAGATCCTCTCTGGCCCTAGGTGGCTTCCTTCCGGATGGTTGCTCCACCGCATTTTGCGAATTTGATCGCTTTGTTCCTGTCTCCGTCCTTTCTTCCGCACTTGATCGGCATATCGGATAGGAAAGATCCTCCTCGCAGCCAACATCTTCAAACGCATATGACTTTCTAGCACTCGAGGCACTTCTCAACTGGGACACATGGAACACATTGTGCACATTTGACAATCACAAGCGAACTCTAGCCGATAAGCCACTTTCCACTTCGCCAGACTGGGAACGGTCCGATGAATCTTGGTGCCAGCTTTCCACGAACCCGAAATCGACGCATTCCTTTGAGCGGGGAGACTTTCAGATACACATAATCACCAGGAGCAAAAGTCAACTCTCTTATGTGATTATCAAAGATAGCTCTTCGCTTAGATCAACGCCGCTTCTCAACCTTTCTTGAATCATCTTCACTTGTTCCTCAAATTTTTCGCAATATCAGATCGAAGACTTGACGATCACCGCTCCTATTCCATAGAGGTGTCTCCGCACTTTCTCGCCGCATGTAGCTTCAAACGCGGACATCTCGCAAGCGTGCTTGATAGCTGTTGTTGTATGAGAATTCCGCATAAGGCAAACTCGATCTCAATCGGACGCATTGGACAATGCACAAGCCCTCAACATATCCTCCGAATTTGATTTACCCGGCCACCCGACCATCCGTTCGAGGGTGATAGGTTGCAATGAAGTTCAGATTGGTACCCAAAGCTCTTGCAACCTTGCGGAATCTCGATGTGAATTGCGCTCCACGATCCGAGACACAATCTTCTTAGGCACACCATGCAAGCACACAATCCTCGCCATATACAAACCAAGCTTATCTCCCTTGTAGGTTGTCTTCACCTAATGAAATGTGCAACTTTCATCACGATCCACCACAACCCAAACAGAATCATACCGACCTCGACCTCTAAGTCCTGTGATGAAGTCCATCCCAATTTCTTCCCACTTCCATTCGCACCTTCAATGGTCTGAACAAACTGCTCAATACCGATGTTCAAGCTTTGACTCGTTGCACACATCGCACATGGCTATATATTCTGCAATTTCTCTCTCATCCTTGGCCACCAATACACACCTCAAGATCATGATACATTTTGGTGTTTCGGTGAATTGAGTATTACCGACTCATGAGCTTCCTTCGTAATCAATCGCTTGACCTCTTCTCTCGACGGCACATAGATACCTGCCCAAGCCACACCTGTTCCTTCCTCATCTTCAGTAAAAACTCGGAGCTTTACCTTCCTTTATTCTCGTCCTTGATCTTGGTAGCTTCTTTGTCTCGACTTCTCGATCTTCTTGATTTGATCCACCGAGTTGGTGAATTTCCAAAGCAAAGAACAAAGCCTTCTTCCACCAATCCCAAATTCAAAGCTGAACAAATTACGCAAGTAGGTCATTCCTTCTTGAATCATCACATTATTGCAGTAACTCTTTTCTTTACCGAGGGCATCGCAAACCACATTGGCCTTGCTCGGTGGTAATGGATTCCAAGATCATAATCTTTGATTAATTCCAACCATCGCCTGCTCTCGTGTTCAGTCTCTTGGGTGAAGATGTATCTCGACTCTTGTGGTCGGTGAAGATCTGTGCAACGATTTCAATGAGATAATGCCCATAGCTTCAGTGCATGCACAACAAAGCCCATTTCCAAATCATGGGTCGGATAGTTTTCTCATGTGGTCGCAATTGCCATGAGGAGATGCGACTACCTTGCCTTCCCTGCATCAAGACACATGCAAGACCGCCTCAAGCATCACAAGAATCTCAAAGCTTTTTCAATATCGGGCAAGTGAGCACCTGGCTGTGGTCAACCTTTTCTTCAATTCCTAGAAACTTTGCTCGCAAGCTTCAGTCCATTCAAACTTCTTCTCTTTCTTCAGTAGCTGAGTGAGCGGTCTTGCAATCCTCGAGAATCCTTCAATGAATCTTCTGTAGTAACCCGCTAAGCCAAGGAAACTTTCGATGTCGTGCACTCGATTTGGGCTGCTCCAATCAAGCACACACCTTTCACTTTTCGTGATCTACCGAGACACCTCCAAAGAGAATGATATGACCCAAGAAAGCAACTGTCACAACCGTAACTCGTGACTTGCTTAACTTGGCATACAAATCGATGGCTTCGAGCTTTTCCAACACCATTCTCAAATGTCCTTCATGTTCAAATTTCATTTCGAGAATAGATAAGGATATCATCTATGAATACCACCACAAACTTGTCTGTGCATCTCCAAAAACACCTTGTTCATCGATTCATGAAATAAGTCAGCATTGGTCAAACCAAAGGACATGACCGGAACTCATACAACCCATATCGAGTGGCAAAGGTCGTTTTCTAATGTCCTCGCGGCCTTATCTTCACCGATGATAGCCGATCGCAGATCAATCTTGGAGAAGATGCAAGCACCTTCAACAGATCAAACAGTCGTCAATCCCGGCAAAGGATACTTATTCTTGATGGTGACTTCGTTCAGAGCTTTGTAATCCACGCACATGCGCAAACTGCCATCCTTCTTCTTCACAAAGAGAACTGGCGCTCCACAAGGCGACGAGCTGGGACGAACAAATCCTTTCTCTTGTAACTCTTCAATCTGCTTCTTCATTTCAGCAAGTTCATTGGCTAGCATACGGAGATAGGAGCTATGCCGGGGACTAGTTCTATGGTGAACTCAATGTCCCGATCAGCAAAAGATGCCCCCGCAACTCCTCGTGGAATATATCCGGGTATTCACTCACCACAGGCACACTTTCCAGGGTTATTTTTTTCAGCCGATTCAAGGCGCACTTCTCACTTGAAGACTCATCAGGCATACACTCCACTCGAGTACCTTCTGAACTGATGAGAGTGATGGCTCTACTCGCCGAGAATCAATTTGACCTTTGAACTTGGCTAACCACCATCCCTAGGATGACATCTATTCCTTTCGAATCCGTAATGATGAGATTCGCTAGAATTCCAACCCATTGATTTTTATATGTGCACTTGGGCACACCGAACTTGTTTTCATTTCTTTGCCCGGAGATTGCACAATCATAGGGCTCTTGAGAGGAAAAGACTCCAAACCAAATTGCTCAACAAAACACTTGGAGATGAAAGAATGCGATGCTCCAGAATCGAATAAGACTGTGGCAGGAATTGAATTGACAGAGAACTTACCCAAAACCACATCCGGTGCCTCCTGAGCTTCTTCTGCAGTCACATGGTTGACACGGCCTCTTTCCAAAGGATTCTCTCGAGCCTGGGGTCCGAGACGCCCACGCCTGCCTCTGCGCTGGCTCGCGTAATCGATCCCAAGTTCAACAAGCACCGGTGTCACCGGCCGACGCTTCGAGGGCGCTTGTTGGCATAGTGAACTATCTGGTGGCGTGAGTTAATCACCTCTCCTCGCAGATTCCCTTTCGAGGCCGAGCACTGCAACAAACCGAGGTCCCCGAGCAACCGGGTGAGGTCCGAAGAAGCGGCACGTGGTGCTCCAGGATAGGCGCCTCGCTTGAACGCCGAGGAGGGAAACATCGACGAGAACCACTAGCCTCGTGAGCCTGAAATGCCATCTTCCTCTTTGGAGACTTTCTACGGCGCCGAGCATCCTCCTGCACTAGGGCTTTGTTCACTATATCTTCGAAAGTTTGGAAAATCCAAAGCAACAAGTCGAACCTTGATAAAGGGTCAAGTCCTCCATGAACCTTCAGATCTTGGCACTCTCAACATCTCCATCCTCGTGTATACCAGACATTTGAAAGTAACCTGGTTGAGATATTTCAAACACTGGTTTCGATGCATTTCCTAACTCTCTCTTCATCTCAATGATCCCAACAGCACATGAGCAGCTCCGAAGCCGCGGTGAATTCTTCCCATGTGATAGCTTCGAGCATTCTACATGGGTCGCATGGTTGTCCCACCAAGTAGCAAGAACTCCCTTCTACCGGTGGTGGCATAAAGAACTTTCTCATGTCATCACACCGAGCCAATCAAGCTTTCTCAATATCCTCAACCAATCGCTCGCTTCAAGGGTTCACCAGCTCCGAGAAGGTTAAGCTACCGTCCCTCATGAACTCTCCAAGCTTCGACCGAGGTCAGATCACTAGCGCCAAGCCGGTGGTTGAAACGGCGCGGCGGCATTCTCGCTCTTACTCAAGGTGTCGCCCGAGGAATCCTGCCGCTTGTGGCACCGCCTAAGACGACCATGACCTCACGACCATTTACCTTCTTCTGACCCTCCATCTCAAGCAATGGCCAAGGAAAGCTTAGCACAAGACGAGAGGGAAAAGCACAAGACGAGAGGGAAAAAGCAAAAGATAAGGAGACTAGGGAGGTAGCCATTCCAAGGCAAAATAAGCAATCGAACTCCAACGAAAGGTGGTCGCAACACAATGCTGCCCGGGCAAGCGCACAACACACCCAACAAGCAAGCAACATAAATCCAAATAAACTCCGACTACTAAGCTTAAGAAGGGCTACATGGGCACTAATAACTTATTCTTCATAGGGGTCCTTGAGCGATCTTCCGTTCACTTGATCCTTCTAGCATTCTTCCACCTGGCCTTGCATCGATCGAAGACTTAGAAATTTTAGGAGATAAGATCAAATTTAATTTTCAAAATAATATTTCAGCAAAGGAAAGGAATTAGGAACCTAAGAAATAGGTAAGAGAAGACCAACTATTAAATTCAAATTGCTGGTTTGATTTAGAAAATAATTTTGAAATTCTAAAAGACCATTCCAACTAGGGTTATGAGCTACAATGATATGGCTCGATACTACCTCTGCCGGGACCCAGATTTATTAAATCCGACCTCTCTGTGGTTTACCCGCATAGTCCAGAAAAAGCTAGCACACACATTTCAAACAAAGGATGATAACATAGTCATATCACCAAGTAACAACAGTAAATAAGCAAAAGGGAAATAACATCGTAACCACATTATTACATGAAACAAGCCTTATGGCTTAAGTTGGTAAGTAGCAGCGGAAAAATAAATAGTAGCAACAAAAAGAGCCAGTCCATATGCCCATAGGCAACCGACTGGGGTGCACTCCCTAGAAGTCCGGGTCGCCTTCATCGAAGCCACATCAAAAGAAGTCGTAATCACCTTCAGCTTCCGGATACTCCTCTGAGAAAATTTTGTTGTTGCAAAGGTGAGTACACACCGTACTCCGCAAGTCTTGGAAACTTAATGCATGATAACTATATGCAAGGCTTATCAATGGAAGGCATAATATGGTTCATTTGCATAAAGATGAATTTAACTTGAAATAACAAAGAATAAGTTCATAAAGCAAAGATTTGACAAAAAGTAAATAACATAATAATTGAATTTGATGTATACAATTTAATGGGTTCCAACCATTCGGCTGGCTCCAACCGCTAAACCCAAAACCCATGAAGTTCCAACCACTCACACGTTTTCCAAAACCATTTTCATTTAAAACCAAAACCATAAAATCTACAATGTGCTTAGCATTCTGGCCGCCCATGACTGTGGGCACTGCCACTCAGTAGTTTTAACTCTGCAGAGATTGTACACTTTACCTACCCCACATGATCAACTCTTGTTACCTAACACACTTCCTTTGTGTGTGTCAAGAGAGGGAGATCATGACAAGGCAGCATAATGTACTGACATCACACTAACTTCGCCCTCTAAGGTTTCACCATGTTAGGGCTAAACCGCCAAAGACAGAAGCCCCTCTGCGCCTTGCAAGGGTCTACCGACACCCCACTCAACCTAATGGCGAAGACAATAATGACACGCACAAATTACTTAGCCAGGTCGTACCCATATTGACTTGTGGTTGTACGGTATAGCTCGGTCCAAGGTAACACATGCTTCGGTCCTTAATTGACTAGGGCGGAATAATCACTTTCCAAAATTTTGTGCATCCCGCACCCACCATACAACTATCCGCCCCGGTCTAAACCATTTTCCATTTTTATTTCAATTAAATAATAATAACAGCAACACCAATTGCCATAGTTTCATAAACAAGTTTGATCAAAGGTTTAAAAGATTTTCCATAATGGCAGTATACCGATATGTTTAAGCATTTCTAAGCAATTTCACTCATCCCATGGTAAAATTTTAATTAACATTAAGTACAGTAATTATCATGGCCTAGGGTGTCAAATGTTGTCATGGCAAAGATCAATAGGGCATAACAATTTAGGTATTTAGCTAAGCATTTAAAACTGCAATTAAAGTAATTTACATAAAATAATAAGCATGCATAGATTAAAACAATATAAAGTTTTATAAAATGGGACCAATATGTTCAAGGAAGACTTGCCTTCAACTCCCTTCGCTGGTGCTACCTCCCACGGATGCTCCGCTTGCACTTCAATCAAGGCTGCCTACACGTGAAACGAGAACAAAATAAATAAAATAAATTCAAATAAAATAAAATAAAATCAAAATAAGGGTATGGCAGATAGAGTTAGCATGATTTTAGATGAATTTAGAATTTGAATCGCTCAATCGGAGTTCGAACGGAGGAGAATCCAAGCCTCAAGTTCCTCGGGAGAGACGATCGGAAAATTAACAGGAGATGACACGTGTCGGCATGCTATTGGTTGAAATTCGGATTTATCGGAAATACATCAGAAAAGGATTAATGGAATGCCACTGACATGTGGGGACCACATGTTAGTGGCGCACATCTTGGCGCGGAGGAGGTGAGGTGGCGCAGACGCGGCGTGCACGTGGCACCACCTGGCGGTTCGGGTGCTGACGTGGCGACGACGTAGCGCCACATGGCGGACATAGGCGACTACAAGGTGATGACGCGACGCAAAGATCAGCGACCAGGATGGCCACGTGGATCTAAGGTCGAGTGGCGTCGCGAGCGGACGACAGACTGACTATGCGGGGAGGTGACGAGGCAGCTGGCTTCGAAGACTTACCGAAGAGTACGTGGCGAGATCCGCCGCTTGAAAGCTGATCCGACGGTGATGAGGTGACGGAGCGGGCGGAGGGCGTGAGCAATCCGGGACATCGGCGACCGATCGAGGCTAGGAACCAACGGCGGTATGCGGCTGGCGTGCATACGCAAGGCTGTCCGGACTGGGGAAAATGTAACATCCCAATTTTTGACTTTTCAATTAATTAATATTATTTTATTGATATATATGAATGTTGTGAATTTTCTCGGAGTTATTGGATTTTCTGAGATTTATTTAAATCATTTCGAATAAGTATATATGGCTTTTGTTAAGAAATATTTTTAAAATAAAGTCCGTCCAAAAATATTTTATTTGAGTATAGAAGGTCTCGAAGTATTTTTGGGAAATTTCTTTTTCTCTCCGGAATTGAAGTGGTTTAGGACTAGACTGATGATCGGTGCGATTTGGAAATAAGAGTTGTTGCAGGCGAGAATCTTCCGTTTTTGCCCAAGAACGTGCCGATTTGAACTCCATCGCTAGCACAACGCCGAAGCCAGGCGCGAAGGAATTTTTCTGTTGTCTCTAGAAGCGTAGCTAATTCATCCTCTAGCTGACGCCGAGTTCAGAGTCCGTTCGGCGGGAGAAAACAACGCGTGGCTGGCTGAGTTGAATTCCCATGCAGGCGCCAAGCCATTGCTGGTTCGGAAGTCCTTCCGGCGGGAGCATGCACGTGGCGAATTCAAAGTCCTCAGCGCCAGCACCGAACCGTAGAAGGCACGGACTCCGTTCGCGCGGAAAAGGAAGGCTCGGCCGGGTTAAGTAGCGCGCGACCGATTGGAATTTCTGCGCTGGCGCCGCGTTCGGTACGGAGGCGGAGCCGTTTCCAGCGGGAAGCAACACGTCGCCACGCAGCCAGTTAGGAAAGTCTTCTGGGCGGGGAAAGCATGCGCGTGACCGAGTTTGGCAAGGAGCGAAGCCTTTCGGGCGGGAGAAGGACACCTCGCCTATTTAAAGCCTACGCGTGGCGTCCCAGAAGCATCGGGCGACAGGGAAAAAAAAGGGGATGTGTGCGAGTGTCGCCGAAAAGCAAGCGCCAGAAAAAGTCGCCGCGTCCGCCAGAGCGGCGAAAGGAGTCATGAACGAGTCGTGTCGGCGAATGAAGGATTTCGCCGAGAGTGCGGGCGTCGCCAAGAGTACAAGTGGCCCGAAAAGAAGCAGGCGGCAAGAAAAATCGTGAGCGCCGAGCGAAGTCGCGTCGTCGAGGAAAAGTCACGAAGTCACAGCAGTGTCGGGAAGATTTCGAACCAGCTATTGCCGAGTGTCGCCGAGGCCGTCGTCTTCGTCTCCGGTGAATTCAAGTCGCCATCGTTTAAATCGCCGATCGGAACCGTCGCTCGTCGGATCTTAACCGAAGCGGAATTCGTTCACGTCGCTTCGAATCGGTAAGCGTCTTAGATTAAATATCAACCATTGGATTTAGGTCGGACAGTTGATATTAGGCCACGTAGTAGATTTACGTAATCGTTAGATTGAGTTCATCGGTCTAGATTTCACCACGTTTGTCCGTACCAGTGGGGCGGAAAATTCGGATTTTCTTTATAAAATAAATTGAAAAGATTTAGAATTTCTAATTCCAGAATTTAGTTTATTTCAAAACTTCTAAATGCTATATCTTTTGCATTTTAACTCGATTTGGGTAATTCAAATTTTGAAAAGTTTGTAAGATTGAGATCTTTCCAATGGTGGATTCTATTTGAATTTTCAAGTTCATTTGCTATTTGTTCTTGGTGTTTATTTGCTATTTCTTCTCGATTCGCAGAGCGTTGAATTGTGCGCGGCGGAGGAGGAATTTGCAACTCAAGGATAATTTGGGATCAATACCGGGAACTTAAGCAAGGCAAGTTGTGCTTTGATCATGTTGCACCCATAGATTAGATTGCATGCTATTTTGATTTAACTTATCACTTGTTATTTCATGTCTATAAATGATCTCAACTTTACTTCGGGATTAGCTATTGTACCCTTTTGAATTACACCCTACCTTGTTAAATTGTATGCCATGATCCACTTGTTACCTTAGGTTGGTTAATTATAGTTGGTTAATAGAAAATCAACATGGAGGATTAGAACGGAATAGAATGCTTAGCCATGCCACGTCATCACATGTACATGAAATGATGATTATTAAATTTGACTAATGGAATATGGAACAATGATGTAATTTGTGTGTCGTGTGTGGATGCACAAAGAGATTGAGTTAATCGTGGCGGGAGGTCACACAATGATGATATTGATTTGTGATAAGCATGTGATGCTTGGTAACCAACAGAGATAATCACTTTAGATTAAAGCAAGTGGAAGGGCAAGGGTGCGAGGTGGGCCGATGGGGCGAGAAAGGGTATGTGTATGTCTTGCTTTAATCAATCCTAAGGACTTAACCTTGCGAGCCTTTGACCTGAGTCAAACTTGCAACACTACATCTGTTATGGGGCAACCTAGTCGACTAATTTGCAAATGCTTAACTTAAGTGCTATCTTGGTGGTGTGAGTCCGGGTGTATGGGGGAAACTCACATGGCGCAAGAGGGGGGCCCTGTCGTGGCGGCGTAGCCCTTCAGTGTTGAAACCTTCGCGGGTAGCACTGGGTTAAGAGAATGCATTGTAAAGGCTTTGTCATGATTCTCTGCCGGCATACCAAAGGAAGTGTGCTAATAGCTTGGCATCAAAGAGATTATCATGTCGTGTGGGTAAAGTGCATAACCTCTGCAGAGTGTACAAACTATTCGGATAGCCGTGCTCACGGTATTGAGCAATGCTCGGGAATTACAGTCAAGGGATAGTTAATTTAAAATGAACAACTGGATGGGATGGCAGGATGCCATGTGGATAATGGAATTTGATTTAGGTTGAGACTTGGGTTGATTTGCAAACAATGGAATCTATTTACTTGTTATTATTTGTTTTACTATCTTTTCAATCTACATATTGCTTATGTTTGAAAATGCTGCTTTACTGCTTATGAACCATAAGCCTTCCTTTGGAATAAGCCTGCATATAGTTATAATAGAAATGCATTCTGTGCACAACTTGTTGAGTACTATTGGTGTACTCACCCTTGCTTACAAACATCATCAGTCTTTGAAGAAGGAGTACCATGGAGAGCGAATGTTTAGGGTGCGAGCCTTGTCGGTTGCTCGTGGTATCTTGAGGGTTACCTACGTCTTCATTCCGCCGCAGATTCAATTTGTTGTTCAGCCTTGTGAGGCATTGCTAAGTAAGTTGACCATAAGGTCATACAACTACTAATATTGAGTATATTATGTCTTTTATCATATTTCGCTATGTATGATTGTGATATTCACTAATGTTGAGCCTGTGTGCACTAAGCGTGATCCTGGACTAGTGCAAGATATACAGAGGGTCCGGATTGGCATATTCGGGTCCCGACAAAGGTGGTATCAGAGCCATACTGACTGTAGGTCTTGACCCTAGATAGTTGGTCGTCTCTATATGTCCTTCAAAATTATTTCTAAATTAAAAAGACCTAACTCAGAAGAATAAAGTGTTCTTGACTTATCTCATTCTTCTATTTCTGTCCTTACCCAAAATTCTTTCTTGTCCTTTGCTGAAATTTCTTTCTCTTACCTCGGTTGAATTGAATTAAAAATCTTACCTGAGTTATCTTGAGTAAGGAAACAATATACCACACTTTAGGAGATGGCATCAAGTGTCTGCTGCTAATAAAGACCGCGAAGGAAAGAATCATCAAGCTCATGGAAGAGTGGATCAATGAAGTGTATCAAAAGTTAGAAGACTCAGTGTTTCAGGTAGCCAGTTGAGACTCATGTGTGGGAGTCGCGTTTTCTAAGAAAGGAGAGTCACCCATGTAGACGGTAGTTATTGTGTGGATAGGTTGAATTGGTTCTTCATTGATTGTTGAGTGTGCAGTATGTGTTGCAAAGCTTTTAGGCTTATATAAGCAACCATACCAAGTTATTAATATTGATTGCTTAAAGTTATTGGGTTAAACCTATCTTCCCTGAATTAGGATTCTTGCTTCTTACCTATGCTATTTTGTCTCTCACCTAACCCCCCTTTTTGAGGAAATCAAGTGTATGGTTCAGATTAGTAATAGCAACAGGGCCAGTGGAAGAAGAAATCAACTCAGTGGAAACACTAAGGATGGGTCGGTTTTTCAACCATTAATATTGATAGATAAGCAGAGTTTCAAAAAGTTTCTGGCCGCTAACATTTAGTTGATGATGAAACAAATACAGAATATGACCAATCAAGCTAATGCTCCATCTTTAAAAGCCGAGGACCGAGATTATTAAGAGGAACACTACCTCTGCAGGTTTGTTCTAGAGCTAAACATTGTTCTATGAAGAAATCCAACCAAATAATTAAAAAAATCATCGTGCATTCGTTAAAATAATAATAATAAAAATAAAAACGCACCCCGAACCTATCAACCTTAATCAAGAAATCAGTAAGTAGTCATTACCACGGTAGAGGTCTCTTGTGTGAGAAAGGAGATTTTGCCAAAAGATGAGTTGCAAATCAATGAATCATAAGAAGAGCGCATTAAGTGCTACAATCATCAAGAAAAAGGTTATTACGCTAATCAATGTCCACAGAGAAGACAAATAATTCCTATAACCATGGATATACAGAAGATACCCCGATCGATACATAACGCTAAGAGTGAGCAAATGAAGTTGCAAAAGAAATTTGCCAAGAAAATCAATTAAAGAAAAAGCGGTTAGGTAAAGACTCAACTCTAATCAATGAATAATCAAGAAAGAAAGTTCACCTTAAAACTCTGCTACAATTGCCACAAACCTAAGCATTTTGCTAATAAATACCCTCAAAGGAAAGCGATTACATTGGCTCAATTCAATTTCAACTCCGTACTAGTCGAAGCCCCAGTGCCAATGATAAAACAAGAAAGTCAGAGCCATGAGTTACTTAGTGCAATGTTGTAACCCTATTTAAAAAAAATAATAATAAAGAGATTAGCAATGAAATCCATGTAAAGGTCTCCTTGTCAAAAGAATTAAATCAGAAATAGTTGATACATTGGTATACGGATTATAGGAATGAAAAGCAAGAATGTAGGATGATAGATGCTCAAGCATAAGGCTATTCCGAGAAATGTATATCGATGATAGTTTATGCTAGCCAACTAATGGATAATAGTGTGGAATTTGCCAACTGGAAGATACACCAATTGTCAGAGAATACCTTGATATATTTACTAAGAATTTGTCTAGCATGACGTCATATCAGAAGATCAAGATTGTGAGCAAATTAGTGCCTGATACAACCCAATAGTGAAAAGACAATGTCAAGTATTTCTAATGAATTAATGGAAAATAGAAAGGCATGACAAAGAATTACTAGGAAGAGTTTTGAGAAAGCTTAGTGCGTTAATTGTGGTTAACAAAAAGGAAAATAGAAGATCGGAAAGGTGCAATGAATCATGTTTTAAAAAAAGGATAAAAAAAAACAAGTATTCAAAATCAGGATCGACAACATGATTGGACAATTTAGAAGAGAATTGGAATTTCTTTGGGACAAAATTTTGCCTAGACTATCATAAACTTAGGAGGCATGGGAAGGATGTTTCTAAAAATTTCATTCTCTACATGAACAATATAAGTTTTGGCTAAATCTCTGAATTGACCGATGCCCCGCATATCTAATGAACATGATAAGTAAGATATTTATGGAGTAATTGATAAAATTCATGGTTGATGACAATCTAGTATACCCTAAGACAAGAGAAGATCATGCGTAACATGTTAGATTGGTTTAGAAAGATGGCAAGAGTAGTAGTCATATGCTAAGTTCAACTAGTGTGAATTCCAGAAGTGAAATGGTCGAAATCTTTAGTCATATAAAGACTGCTAAAGGAGTTATTGTTGAACCAAGCAAGGTAGAAGTTGTGTTACATTATAAGCAACCAAAATCCGTTACTTAGAGTTGAAGTTCTAGGAAGGGCAGGATAATATTATAAAAAGATTTTTCGACAATAGTTAGATCTCTTATGCGATCGTTGAAAGTTACATGGACACTAGATTGTGAAAATAGTTTTGGAAGTTGAAGAAGCGGTTACCATTAGCATGTGTTACTAGTTAAAGTCGGAGTAGTTCAATATATAAGGATGATGCTTCTAGATATAATCTGAGAAGTAAACCAACGTTGTTGCATAAACGATAAGGCAGTTGAAATTACCTTACGTACGACTTGGAGTTAGTCGTTGCAGTGCGCGCAGAGAAAAAAATGGTGTCACTATCTCATCGAAAATAAATATGAGCCTTAAAAATCTAAATATATTTACTCAGTTAAACCTTAACATGGAACGAAGATAATGATTGGAAATGATCAAAGATCCTAGTGTCAGAATCCATAGGCATTTTTTTTAAGGCCAAGGTGGTAGTCAACGTTTGAGTTATGGGGTGATATGTCGATAATAAGCAGTTAACTAGGGTATGTAAAGAATCTAAGAAGCTGAAATTAAAAGTCGCACCACAAGGTTTCATAGTTGCCTTGGAAATAGAACCAACATTAGAAGATCAGAACATAAGAAGTTCGAAGGTAGATAAAGTACAAAATCAAATTAAGGAAAGGTTTTGGTGACCTAAGGTGAAGAGCGAAACTATTGGTTATGATACTCAATGTGATGTGAATAAAAAAATATAATAATAATAAAGGCAATGCATTAGAGATCTAAAGGTTCATTGCAAATCATTATAGATTCCTATCTGAGGCAAATCATTAAAATGATCTCTAGTGTAAATGGACCCTAAAAGGGTATGAATTCAGAGAATCATTATTGATTAAATTACCCAAAATTACTCATTCCAAACCACTAAAAATTACGTAATCAAAAGATCATTTGGCAAATGTGTTAAGGATTGAGTGACTACATAAGGTGCTCAAGAAGGCTGTGTTCGATAAAGGTATCCAATTTATCTTGAGGTTTTAGAACGAGTTACATGAAGAAAAAGGGAAGCTTGCACCTAGGTATGTTGGACCATTTAAGATCTTAAGCTGTAGAGGAGAGGTCGTGTATCAGTTGAGTTGTCCCAAGTTGTTAGCAGGAGTCCATGACGTATTTCATGTGTCGCAGCCCAAGAAGTGCCTTAGAGTGCCAGTGGGGCAGATGCCATTAGAAGCTACCGAGTGTAGGGAGACCTGATCTACAAAAAGTAGTCGAACAATATTTTGGATGTGAGGGAGCGTAGAATCATAAACAAGTTTGTTGCCTTGGTAGGGTTCGATGAAGCAAGCACTCAGAGAGCGAGACAATTTGGGAGTATGAAGAGGACCTGGAAGCATAATTCCCAAACCTATTCTCTAGATAACCCTGAATCTCGGGGTCGAGATTCCGTTAAGGGGGGGAGGTTTGTAACATCCCAATTTTTGACTTTTCAATTAATTAATATTATTTTATTGATATATATGAATGTTGTGAATTTTTCTGGAGTTATTGGATTTTCTGAGATTTATTTAAATCATTTTGAATAAGTATATATGGCTTTTGTTAAGAAATATTTTTAAAATAAAGTCCGTCCAAAAATATTTTATTTGAGTATAGAAGGTCTCGAAGTATTTTTGGGAAATTTCTTTTTCTCTCCGGAATTGAAGTGGTTTAGGACTAGACTGATGATCGGTGCGATTTGGAAATAAGAGTTGTTGCAGGCGAGAATCTTCCGTTTTTGCCCAAGAACGTGCCGATTTGAACTCCATCGCTAGCACAACGCCGAAGCCAGGCGCGAAGGAATTTTCTGTTGTCTCTAGAAGCGTAGCTAATTCATCCTCTAGCTGACGCCGAGTTCAGAGTCCGTTCGGCGGGAGAAAACAACGCGTGGCTGGCTGAGTTGAATTCCCATGCAGGCGCCAAGCCATTGCTGGTTCGGAAGTCCTTCCGGCGGAGCATGCACGTGGCGAATTCAAAGTCCTCAGCGCCAGCACCGAACCGTAGAAGGCACGGACTCCGTTCGCGCGGAAAAGGAAGGCTCGGCCGGGTTAAGTAGCGCGCGACCGATTGGAATTTCTGCGCTGGCGCCGCGTTCGGTACGGAGGCGGAGCCGTTTCCAGCGGGAAGCAACACGTCGCCACGCAGCCAGTTAGGAAAGTCTTCTGGGCGGGGAAAGCATGCGCGTGACCGAGTTTGGCAAGGAGCGAAGCCTTTCGGGCGGGAGAAGGACACCTCGCCTATTTAAAGCCTACGCGTGGCGTCCCAGAAGCATCGGGCGACAGGGAAAAAAAAAGGGGATGTGTGCCGAGTGTCGCCGAAAGAAGCAAGCGCCAGAAAAGAAGTCGCCGCGCGTCGCTAGAGCGAAGGAAAGGAGTCGCGAGCGAGTCGTGTCGGCGAATGAAGGATTTCGCCGAGGAGTGCGGGCGTCGCCAAGAGTACAAGTGGCCCGAAAGAAGCAGGCGGCAAGAAAAATCGTGAGCGCCGAGCGAGTCGCGTCGTCGAGGAAAAGTCACGAAGTCACAGCAGTGTCAGGAAGATTTCCGAAGCACGCGCTGCCGAGGTGTCGCCGAGGCCGTCGTCTTCGTCTCCGGTGAATTCAAGTCGCCATCGTTTCGTCGCCGATCGGGAACTTCGTCAGTCGTCGGATCTTAACCGAGCGCGCGGAATTCGTTCACGTCGTTTCGGAATCGGTAAGCGTCTTAGATTAAATATCAACCATTGGATTTAGGTCGGACAGTTGATATTAGGCCACGTAGTAGATTTACCCGTAACCGTTAGATTGAGTTCATCAGTCTAGATTTCACCACGTTTGTCCGTACCAGCCGGGGCCGGAAAATTCGGATTTTCTTTATAAAAATAAATTCGAAAAGATTTAGAATTTCTAATTCCAGAATTTAGTTTATTTCAAAACTTCTAAATGCT
Source organism: Guadua angustifolia (assembly GCA_036346375.1). Taxonomy (NCBI): domain Eukaryota; kingdom Viridiplantae; phylum Streptophyta; class Magnoliopsida; order Poales; family Poaceae; genus Guadua; species Guadua angustifolia. The sequence continues at coordinate 18,911,590 of CM070516.1, read as the reverse complement.
ATATCTTTTGCATTTTAACTCCGATTTGGGTAATTCAAATTTTGAAAAGTTTGTAAGATTGAGATCTTTCCAATGGTGGATTCTATTTGAATTTTCAAGTTCATTTGCTATTTGTTCTTGGTGTTTATTTGCTATTTCTTCTCGATTCGCGTAGACGTTGAATTGTGCGAGGCTTCGGAGGAGGAATTTGCAACTCAAGGATAATTTGGGATCAATACCAGGAACTTAAGCAAGGCAAGTTGTGCTTTGATCATGTTGCACCCATAGATTAGATTGCATGCTATTTTGATTTAACTTATCACTTGTTATTTCATGTCTATAAATGATCTCAACTTTACTTCGGGATTAGCTATTGTACCCTTTTGAATTACACCCTACCTTGTTAAATTGTATGCCATGATCCACTTGTTACCTTAGGTTGGTTAATTATAGTTGGTTAATAGAAAATCAACATGGAGGATTAGAACGGAATAGAATGCTTAGCCATGCCACGTCATCACATGTACATGAAATGATGATTATTAAATTTGACTAATGGAATATGGAACAATGATGTAATTTGTGTGTCGTGTGTGGATGCACAAAGAGATTGAGTTGTCGTGGCGGGGAGGTCACACAATGATGATATTGATTTGTGATAAGCATGTGATGCTTGGTAACCAACCGGGAGATAATCACTTTAGATTAAAGCAAGTGGAAGGGGCAAGGGTGCCAGGGTGGGCCCGATGGGCGAGAAAGGGTATGTGTATGTCTTGCTTTAATCAATCCTAAGGACTTAACCTTGCGAGCCTTTGACCTGAGTCAAACTTGCAGTCACACGTCTGTTATGGGGCGACCTAGCCGACTAATTTGCAAATGCTTAACTTAAGTGCTATCTTGGTGGTGTGAGTCAGGGTGTATGGGGAAACTCACATGGCGCAAGAGGGGGCCCTGTCGTGGCGGCGAGTCTTCAGTGTTGAAACCTTCATGTAGCTTGCGGGTTAAGAGAATGCATTGTAAAGGCTTTGTCATGATTCTCTGCAAGCATACCAAAGGAAGTGTGCTAATAGCTTGGCATCAAAGAGATTATCATGTCGTGTGGGTAAAGTGCATAACCTCTGCAGAGTGTACAAACTATTGGATAGCCGTGCTCACGGTATGAGCAATGCTCGAATTACAGATCAAGGATAGTTAATTTAAAATGAACAATCGGATGGGATGGCGAGGATGCCATGTGGATAATGGAATTTGATTTAGGTTGAGACTTGGGTTGATTTGCAAACAATGGAATCTATTTACTTGTTATTATTTGTTTTACTATCTTTTCAATCTACATATTGCTTATGTTTGAAAATGCTGCTTTACTGCTTATGAACCATAAGCCTTCCTTTGGAATAAGCCTGCATATAGTTATAATAGAAATGCATTCTGTGCACAACTTGTTGAGTACTATTGGTGTACTCACCCTTGCTTACAAACATCATCAGTGCTGAAGAAGGAGTACCATGGAGAGACGAATGTTTAGGGTGCGAGCCTTGTCAGTTACTGTGGTATCTTGAGGGGTTACCTACGTCTTCATTCATTGCAGTTCAATTTGTTGTTCAGCCTTGTGAGGCATTGCTAAGTAAGTTGACCATAAGGTCATACAACTACTAATATTGAGTATATTATGTCTTTTATCATATTTCGCTATGTATGATTGTGATATTCACTAATGTTGAGCTGTGTGCACTAAGCGTGATCTGGACTAGTGCATTATACACAGAGGGTCGGATTAGCATATTCGGGTCCCGACAAAGGTGGTATCGAGCCATCTTGTTGTAGGTCTTGACCCTAGATAGTTGGTCGTCTCTATATGTCCTTCAAAATTATTTCTAAATTAAAAGACCTAACTCGAGAAGAATAAAGTGTTCTTGACTTATCTCATTCTTCTATTTTCGTCCTTACCCAAAATTCTTTCTTGTCCTTTGCTGAAATTTCTTTCTCTTACCTCGGTTGAATTGAATTAAAAATCTTACCTGAGTTATCTTGAGTAAGGAAACAATATACCACACTTTAGGAGATGGCATCAAGTGTCTGCTGCTAATAAAGACCGCGAAGGAAAGAATCATCAAGCTCATGGAAGAGTGGATCAATGAAGTGTATCAAAAGTTAGAAGACTTCGGTGTTTGGTGTGAGTTGAGACTCATGTGTGGGAGTCGCGTTTTCTAAGAAAGGAGAGTCACCCATGTAGACGGTAGTTATTGTGTGGATAGGTTGAATTGGTTCTTCATTGATTGTTGAGTGTGCAGTATGTGTTGCAAAGCTTTTAGGCTTATATAAGCAACCATACCAAGTTATTAATATTGATTGCTTAAAGTTATTGGGTTAAACCTATCTTCCCTGAATTAGGATTCTTGCTTCTTACCTATGCTATTTTGTCTCTCACCTAACCCCCCTTTTTGAGGAAATCAAGTGTATGGTTCAGATTAGTAATAGCAACAGGGCCAGTGGAAGAAGAAATCAACTCAATGGAAACACTAAGGATGGGTCGGTTTTTCAACCATTAATATTGATAGATAAGCAGAGTTTCAAAAAGTTTCTGGCCGCTAACATTTAGTTGATGATGAAACAAATACAGAATATGACCAATCAAGCTAATGCTCCATCTTTAAAAGCCGAGGACCGAGATTATTAAGAGGAACACTACCTCTGCAGTTTGTTCTAGAGCTAAACATTGTTCTATGAAGAACTGTCAACCAAATAATTAAAAAAAAATCATGCGTGCATTCGTTAAAATAATAATAATAAAAATAAAAACGTACCCCCCTGAACCTATCAACCTTAATCAAGAAATCAGTAAGTAGTCATTACCACGGTAGGTCTCTTGTGTGAGAAAGGAGACTGTTTTGCCAAAAAGATGAGTTGCAAATCAATGAATCATAAGAAGAGCGGCATTAAGTGCTACAACTGTCAAGAAAAAGGTTATTACGCTAATCAATGTCCACAGAGAAGACAAATAATTCCTATAACCATGGATATCGGAAGATACCCGGTCGATACATAACGCTAAGAGTGAGCAGTGAAGTTGCAAAAGAAATTTGCCAAGAAAATCAATTAAAGAAAAGACGGTTAGGTAAAGACTCAACTCTAATCAATGAATAATCAAGAAAGAAAGTTCACCTTAAAACTCTGCTACAATTGCCACAAACCTAAGCATTTTGCTAATAAATACCCTCAAAGGAAAGCGATTACATTGGCTCAATTCAATTTCAACTCCGTACTAGTCGAAGCCCCAGTGCCAATGATAAAACAAGAAAGTCAGAGCCATGAGTTACTTAGTGCAATGTTGTAACCCTATTTAAAAAAAATAATAATAAAGAGATTAGCAATGAAATCCATGTAAAGGTCTCCTTGTCAAAAGAATTAAATCAGAAATAGTTGATACATTGGTATCGGATTATAGGAATGAAAAGCAAGAATGTAGGATGATAGATGCTCAAGCATAAGGCTATTCGAGAAATGTATATCGATGATAGTTTATGCTAGCCAACTAATGGATAATAGTGTGGAATTTGCCAACCGGAAGATACACCAATTGTCGAGAGAATACCTTGATATATTTACTAAGAATTTGTCTAGCATGACGTCATATCGAGAAGATCAAGATTGTGAGCAAATTAGTGCACGATACAACCCAATAGTGAAAAGACAATGTCAAGTATTTCTAATGAATTAATGGAAAATAGAAAGGCATGACAAAGAATTACTAGGAAGAGTTTTGAGAAAGCTTAGTGCGTTAATTGTGGTTAACAAAAGGAAAATAGAAGATCGGAAAGGTGCAATGAATCATGTTTTAAAAAAAGGATAAAAAAAAACAAGTATTCAAAATCAGGATCGACAACATGATTGGACAATTTAGAAGAGAATTGGAATTTCTTTGGGACAAAATTTTGCCTAGACTATCATAAACTTAGGAGGCATGGGAAGGATGTTTCTAAAAATTTCATTCTCTACATGAACAATATAAGTTTTGGCTAAATCTCCTGAATTGACCGATGCCCCGCATATCTAATGAACATGATAAGTAAGATATTTATGGAGTAATTGATAAAATTCATGGTTGATGACAATCTAGTATACCCTAAGACAAGAGAAGATCATGCAGAACATGTTAGATTGGTTTAGAAAGATGGCAAGAGTAGTAGTCATATGCTAAGTTCAACTAGTGTGAATTCCGGAAGTGAAATGGTCGAAATCTTTAGTCATATAAAGACTGCTAAAGGAGTTATTGTTGAACCAAGCAAGGTAGAAGTTGTGTTACATTATAAGCAACCAAAATCCGTTACTTAGAGTTGAAGTTCTAGGAAGGGCAGGATAATATTATAAAAAGATTTTTCGACAATAGTTAGATCTCTTATGCGATCGTTGAAAGTTACATGGACACTAGATTGTGAAAATAGTTTTCGGAAGTTGAAGAAGCGGTTACCATTAACGCATGTGTTACTAGTTGTGCGGAGTAGTTCAATATATAAGGATGATGCTTCTAGATATAATCTGAGAAGTAAACCAACGTTGTTGCATAAACGATAAGGCAGTTGAAATTACCTTACGTACGACTTGGAGTTAGTCGTTGCGGTCTTGTATGAGAGAAAAAAATGGTGTCACTATCTCATCGAAAATAAATATGAGCCTTAAAAATCTAAATATATTTACTCAGTTAAACCTTAACATGGAACGAAGATAATGATTGGAAATGATCAAAGATCCTAGTGTCAGAATCCATAGGCATTTTTTTTAAGGCCAAGGTGGTAGTCAACGTTTGAGTTATGGGGTGATATGTCGATAATAAGCAGTTAACTAGGGTATGTAAAGAATCTAAGAAGCTGAAATTAAAAGTCGCACCACAAGGTTTCATAGTTGCCTTGGAAATAGAACCAACATTAGAAGATCAGAACATAAGAAGTTCGAAGGTAGATAAAGTACAAAATCAAATTAAGGAAAGGTTTTGGTGACCTAAGGTGAAGAGCGAAACTATTGGTTATGATACTCAATGTGATGTGAATAAAAAAATATAATAATAATAAAGGCAATGCATTAGAGATCTAAAGGTTCGTTGCAAATCATTATAGATTCCTATCGGAGGCAAATCATTAAAATGATCTCTAGTGTAAATGGACCCTAAAAGGGTATGAATTCAGAGGAATCATTATTGATTAAATTACCCAAAATTACTCATTCCAAACCACTAAAAATTACGTAATCAAAAGATCATTTGGCAAATGTGTTAAGGATTGAGTGACTACATAAGGTGCTCAAGAAGGCTGTGTTCGATAAAGGTATCCAATTTATCTTGAGGTTTTAGAACGAGTTACATGAAGAAAAAGGGAAGCTTGCACCTAGGTATGTTGGACCATTTAAGATCTTAAGTGAGAGGAGAGGTCGTGTATCAGTTGAGTTGTCCCAAGTTGTTAGCGAGGAGTCCATGCGTATTTCATGTGTGACCCAAGAAGTGCCTTAGAGTGCCGAGTGGGCGAGATGCCATTAGAAGCTACAGAGAGTGGGAGACACGATCTACAAAAAGTAGTCGAACAATATTTTGGATGTGAGGGAGCGTAGAATCATAAACAAGTTTGTTGCCTTGGTAGGGTTCGATGAAGCAAGCACTCAGAGAGCGAGACAATTTGGGAGTATGAAGAGGACCTGGAAGCATAATTCCCAAACCTATTCTCTAGATAACCCTGAATCTCGGGGTCGAGATTCCGTTAAGGGGAGGTTTGTAACATCCCAATTTTTGACTTTTCAATTAATTAATATTATTTTATTGATATATATGAATGTTGTGAATTTTCTAGAGTTATTGGATTTTCTGAGATTTATTTAAATCATTTTGAATAAGTATATATGGCTTTTGTTAAGAAATATTTTTAAAATAAAGTCCGTCCAAAAATATTTTATTTGAGTATAGAAGGTCTCGAAGTATTTTTGGGAAATTTCTTTTTCTCTCCGGAATTGAAGTGGTTTAGGACTAGACTGATGATCGGTGCGATTTGGAAATAAGAGTTGTTGCAGGCGAGAATCTTCCGTTTTTGCCCAAGAACGTGCCGATTTGAACTCCATCGCTAGCACAACGCCGAAGCCAGGCGCGAAGGAATTTTTCTGTTGTCTCTAGAAGCGTAGCTAATTCATCCTCTAGCTGACGCCGAGTTCAGAGTCCGTTCGGCGGGAGAAAACAACGCGTGGCTGGCTGAGTTGAATTCCCATGCAGGCGCCAAGCCATTGCTGGTTCGGAAGTCCTTCCGGCGGGAGCATGCACGTGGCGAATTCAAAGTCCTCAGCGCCAGCACCGAACCGTAGAAGGCACGGACTCCGTTCGCGCGGAAAAGGAAGGCTCGGCCGGGTTAAGTAGCGCGCGACCGATTGGAATTTCTGCGCTGGCGCCGCGTTCGGTACGGAGGCGGAGCCGTTTCCAGCGGGAAGCAACACGTCGCCACGCAGCCAGTTAGGAAAGTCTTCTGGGCGGGGAAAGCATGCGCGTGACCGAGTTTGGCAAGGAGCGAAGCCTTTCGGGCGGGAGAAGGACACCTCGCCTATTTAAAGCCTACGCGTGGCGTCCCAGAAGCATCGGGCGACAGGGAAAAAAAAAGGGATGTGTGCGAGTGTCGCCGAAAGAAGCAAGCGCCAGAAAAGAAGTCGCCGTAGCGTCTAGAAGCGAAGGAAAGGAATCGCGAGTCGTGTCGGCGAATGAAGGATTTCGCCGAGGAGTCGAGGCGTCGCCAAGAGTACAAGTGGCCCGAAGAAGCAAGCGGCAAGAAAAATCGTGGCGCCGAGCGAGTCGCGTCGTCGAGAAAAAGTCACGAAGTCACAGCAGCGATGTCGGAAGATTTCAAGCAACGCTGCGCCGAATGTCGCCGAGGCCGTCGTCTTCGCCTCCGGTGAATTCAAGTCGCCATCGTTTAAATCGCCGATCGGAACCGTCGGTCGTCGGATCTTAACGGCGCGGAATTCGTTCACGTCGTTTGAATCGGTAAGCGTCTTAGATTAAATATCAACCATTGGATTTAGGTCGGACAGTTGATATTAGGCCGTAGTAGATTTACCCGTAACGTTAGATTGAGTTCATCGGTCTAGATTTCACCACGTTTGTCCGTACCGGCGGGCCGGAAAATTCGGATTTTCTTTATAAAATAAATTGAAAAGATTTAGAATTTCTAATTCAGAATTTAGTTTATTTCAAAACTTCTAAATGCTATATCTTTTGCATTTTAACTCCGATTTGGGTAATTCAAATTTGAAAAGTTTGTAAGATTGAGATCTTTCCAATGGTGGATTCTATTTGAATTTTCGAGTTCATTTGCTATTTGTTCTTGGTGTTTATTTGCTATTTCTTCTCGATTCGCGTGAGCGTTGAATTGTGCGAGGCTTCGAGGAGGAATTTGCAACTCAAGGATAATTTGGGATCAATACCGGGAACTTAAGCAAGGCAAGTTGTGCTTTGATCATGTTGCACCCATAGATTAGATTGCATGCTATTTTGATCTAACTTATCACTTGTTATTTCATGTCTATAAATGATCTCAACTTTACTTGGGATTAGCTATTGTACCCTTTTGAATTACACCCTACCTTGTTAAATTGTATGCCATGATCCACTTGTTACCTTAGGTTGGTTAATTATAGTTGGTTAATAGAAAATCAACATGGAGGATTAGAGCGGAATAGAATGCTTAGCCATGCCACGTCATCACATGTACATGAAATGATGATTATTAAATTTGACTAATGGAATATGGAACAATGATGTAATTTGTGTGTGGGTGTGTGGATGCACAAAGAGATTGAGTTGTCGTGGCGGGAGGTCACACAATGATGATATTGATTTGTGATAAGCATGTGATGCTTGGTAACCAACCGGGAGATAATCACTTTAGATTAAAGCAAGTGGAAGGGGCAAGGGTGCCAGGGTGGGCCCGATGGGCGAGAAAGGGTATGTGTATGTCTTGCTTTAATCAATCCTAAGGACTTAACCTTGCGAGCCTTTGACCTGAGTCAAACTTGCAGCCACACGTCTGTTATGGGGCAGCCTAGCTGACTAATTTGCAAATGCTTAACTTAAGTGCTATCTTGGTGGTGTGAGTCAGGGTTATGGGAAACTCACATGGCGCAAGAGGGGGGCCCTGTCGTGGCGGCGTAGCCCTTCAGTGTTGAAACCTTAGCGGGTAGCACTGGGTTAAGAGGATGCATTGTAAAGGCTTTGTCATGATTCTCTGCCGGCATATCAAAGGAAGTGTGCTAATAGCTTGGCATCAAAGAGATTATCATGTCGTGTGGGTAAAGTACATAACCTCTGCAGAGTGTACAAACTATTAGGATAGCCGTGCTCACGGTATTGAGCAATGCTAAAGGAATTACGATCAAGGGATAGTTAATTTAAAATGAACAAGCTGGATGGGATGGCGGGGATGCCATGTGGATAATGGAATTTGATTTAGGTTGAGACTTGGGTTGATTTGCAAACAATGGAATCTATTTACTTGTTATTATTTGTTTCTTGTCTTTTCAATCTACATATTGCTTATGTTTGAAAATCTTTGCTTCTTGCTTATGAACCATAAGCCTTCCTTTGGAATAAGCCTCGCATATAGTTATAATAGAAATGCATTACATGCACAACTTGTTGAAATCTTGTTGGTGTACTCACCCTTGCTTACAAACATCATCAGTCTTTGAAGAAGGAGTACCATGGAGAGCGAATGTTTAGGGTGCGAGCCTTGTCGGTTACTGTGGTATCTTGAGGGTTACCTCTCGTCTTCATTCATTGCAGTTCAATTTCTTTCATTCACCTTGTGAGGCATTGCTAAGTAAGTTGACCATAAGGTCATACAACTACTAATATTGAGTATATTATGTCTTTTATCATATTTAGCTATGTATGATTGTGATATTCACTAATGTTGAGCTGTGTGCACTAAGCGTGATCTGGACTAGTCACGGTATACGAGAGGTCAGATTTGCATATTCGGGTCCCGACAGAAAACAACACCGAAATCGGCGGAAGAACGCTGGATCGGCACGGTTTTGAGTGGATTAGGAAGATAACGATGAGACGAACTCATTGGTACCAAGAAGGGCGGTGGAGACTCACCGACGGCAGAGGAATCGGCGGTGGAAGGACTCGGGAGATGGCTTGAACTCCGGTGAGGACGTGGGAGCATACTGCGGCGTCACCCGGCGAGCGTGGGGAAAAGAGGTCTTGAGTGGTGAACCTCGGAAGGTGTGCGGCGCCGGCTTAAATAGCCTCGGGGTGCGGTAAAATGACACGAAAGTCGAGGGCGGCGGTTAGGGTTAGGCTGCACGGGCGGCGGCGGTGCTAGGGAGACGTGGACGCATGGCAGCCGTCGATTTGGTGACGATCGGATGGTTCAAAACGCGGGACGAAGCACCACCGATAGATCCGGATCCAACGGCAAGGAAAGGAACAAATTAGGGTTTAGGGTTTTACGCGGCGCGCGACGTGGCGGAATTTGGACCCTTGGATCAGAATCGGATGGCCTAGGTGCTAGGGTTTCTCGGCTGCGTTGAAGCGATACGGTGGAGGACGACCGTTGGATTGAGATCCAACGGTGGAGATTGAATGCATTTAGGGTTTGGGCGGTGGGAAGGCGGGTGGGCCGGAGGAACAGGATTGGGTCGCGCAGCAGCACAGTGGAATCGGCCCAATGAGGAAAAGGATTTAAATTCATTTTCTGAATTTAGGAAATTGCCAGAAATTCGCATAAAATCCAATAAATTCAATAAATAGCAAATAAATTCTGAAAAAATCTCCAAAAATACAGAAAAATTCAATGAAGCACAAGGAACCCAATAAAAACAAGAAATATTTAATTTGAATTTTGGATTAATCAGATTAAATCCTTTTTGTTTTTGAAAATTCAAATTAAGCTAGAATTAATTTGAATAAAATGCAACGGGTTCAGGTTTTGAAATTCAGGCGTTGAGAATTCAAAAACTGGAATGTTACATAACTTTACAGAGCAAAAGCACAAAGCGGAAACAAAAGAAAAATGTGACAAAGTGCAGCGAGCATATCCTACCCACAGGCAACTAACTAGATGAGACCACAGAAATCAGTATCCTACCAAGTTCTTAAATTTTGCATAAAGCGAGCTTTCTTTATCAATAATTAACAATAATAGTTTGCAATTGGAAAGTTACAAGAGAATTTGATATTTGATATCAATTAAACATAAAGCATATGAAGCATAATTAACCATTGGCATGCTGCAACAAAACATTAAACTATGGCAAAACCCTTATTACTGATCAACTGTACATGAATTCCACATCAATCCATACACTCCCAATACTATTTTTAAAGTAAGAAAGCTACTATATAGGAGGATTCACCACGTCGTCCACAACTAGGGATACAACTATTTAAATAGAGTTGTACACTCCGCATAGGCCATAGAACTTACCCGCATGACATAAACATCCCACCATGTAAACACATATCACGTGATACTATTGGAACCTGATTTGAGAGCTTATCACAAAGCCTTTACATTGCTAGACCTAAAAACAAACCATGAGTTGATAGCATCTTTAGGATAAGGAACACCTCTACAACATCTCAAGAGCTCAAACATTGTGTTGGTAGACTTTACTTACCCAATGAGGTCCCTATGAGCAGGGAGTGCACTCTCTATCCGTGCACTAGACCAATCTCACCTATCAACTATCACTTGCAGTTTTGTTGCTAGTTTATGACAATTTATTATGCTAAGTATTTCCCATAAAAGACACGTGTAATTTTTACGTTGGTTCTTGGATCTAAATACACCATTGACTCAGTCCTTGGTGACCTGAGCAAGACGACATACCAACATCTCTTGCACAAACACCAATCTCTACAGCTATTTGCCCAAGTCTAAATATGTTTTCTATTTTATTTCTTAGTCAAAAATAATAGAGGTACCATATCTGGACTAATACATAAGTGTTTTCCATTTTGAATATTTTGACCATAACCAACCTAGTTCATCTAGTATCGATGTGAGCATGGCTAAGCATCTACCAAGATGTTTCATCTAAAATTCCGTAGTTAATTATACGAGTAGTGGATAGTAGTTACTAATGTGACAATGGCAGAGGTAACAATTTACCAATGTAGGGTACATGTAACAATTTGACATATCTACCAATCTTACCAATATAGTGATTTTTATTGGAAATAAGAGCATGCATAATAGTTTTAAACATAATAGTGAAATATGTGATCATATATGATCAAAGGGGTGTTTGCCTTATGTCGACGATCGGGATCGCCAACCGTAGAAGTGAAACAGGGGTTAGTGAGACTGGAACCTGAGCAGACTTTGCTCAGCGGAGAAAGCGTTCAACGTGATGGAGGTCGGAGCAAGGCGGCGGCTGGCGTGAGACGAGGATTTTATACTGGTTCGAGCCCCTACAAAGGTAATAGCTCTACTCCAGTCACCTTGCGGCAGTGATCTTTGTTACTATCGAGTGTAGATGTGTATTACAGCTCAAGCTCAACAATGGCAATGTCTAGCGCTCGAGTTCTCCTCCTTTGTCATTGCGCATCCTTGCCTTATACCCTCCACGCTGCATAACCGTGGGAGGTATTTCAGGGTAGTGGCCTTCATGCGCATTGAGGGCGCCAGAATCGCTCCGAGGTTTGCGCGCGTGCCCGCTTCAAGCCCACGATCCCGTGATCTCAGTTTCCGGAATCAAAGGGGGACACCTGTACGGGCGAGTGGCTACTCGAGCTCAGGGTCGTGCGGACGGCGCGCTCGAGGGCACCCTCGCTCTCGGCCAAGTGCCTTGGCCTGCGCCCAGGTCGTGGTCGGGGCCTCCCGATCCTGGGAACTCGTTGACCATGTGTTGGCCAAGCCAAGTGCCATGAGCCCGTCAGCTAGCCCCGAGGCTCAAGGTCAAAAAGGGCACCTGGGGCAACCTCGAGCCTCACCTCGTAGACGCCGGGGACAAGCCCCTGAGGTCTCGATCCCTTGGCCGAGGTCGAGGCCGAGACCGCATGGCGAAACCTCGGCCTCGACACACAGCAACCCTTGATCTTCACGACGATGGTACGGACGCGGGTGACCAGCGAACACCTAGGGCGCCTCCGAGTCGAGGCCAGACGCCTTAAATCGTCGCCAATCACGGTCGGTCGCCCTTGAGCCGTGGGTGGGTTTATCGGTGATCACGGCCCATAGACCCGTGCCCACAAAACTGCTGAGAAGTCTCTCGTTCTTGCGCTTTTCTCCCAAGCCTCCTTGCCCGAGCAAGACACCTCCTCCCCCTTCGACCAGAATCGCCGCGATCGCCATGGCCAAGCTAGGGAGGAGCACATTGTCGTCTGCTAGAATGAAGGAACTCGAGACCCTGGGGTTGCTTGACCCATTCACATGGCGATTGCCAGGCGGCGAGACCGAGCCGCATCCCAGGGATGACGAGATCGTCTGCACCGAGCATTATTCTCTCTTCGGCCTGCGGACCCCGGAGAGTGATTTCATCGCGGCGGTCCTCTCTAGCTGCGAGATCGAACTCATCAACCTGGTGCCGAACTCCATTCTTTTGCTTTCCATCTTCTCCCACCTGTGCGAGCGGTTCCTTGGAATCCTCCCCACCCCCTCGCTTTTCTTCCGGTACTTCAGCCTTTTCTGCTCCGGGAAGGACCCCGTGGTCGGGTGCCTCTACTTCCGGCAGTGGACAGGGCTCAAATGGTCCGTCCCAAAGATCCAAGGTCGGGACTCCCTCGGGCCATGGTCGGCGGTGGTTCTACTTGAAGAAAAGGGAAGGCGGTGGCGACGTCTGAGAGCCCCATCATGGGAAGAAGGAGACCCCAGTGGGCGACCTCGAGGCCGAAGAGGAGGCCGTCGCCGTCATCCACATCTGCACCGTACGTGGCCTCATCGGGCAGGCTATTGCCAACGACTTTCTGCGGAGTCGCGTGTCCCCTCTGCGGAGGAGGATGCATCCGTTTTACGAGATCCAAGGGCGCGGCGACCCGCAGCGAGAACGCGTCTGGTAAGCCATCTCGCCCCAGGTTTTGTTCAAGCCCACCCTTGATCTTCCCGATGGTCATTTCTTTTCTTTGCTTGAAGGAGTCTGGGTCGTTGCCGGGATGACCGAGATGTTCGGGAAGCTGGCGCATGAATACGTCATCGGTGACCCCGTCCCGAAGAACGTGCTCCACTGGAAGGCCGAGGTAAGCCGCTCGACCGCGCGCTTGATTCGTATGCCCACGAGCCCCTCCTTGAACCTCGCATGCTCGCAGGACCACTAGGAGTTGTTCGAGACGGCCAGGAGGATGCTCTCGCTGCCCGGTGGGGGCAAGAGCAAGAAAGGGAGGAAGAGACCCCCCCAGCTGGAGAAAGCTGCCCGGAGGTGAAGAAACCCCACGTCGAGTGAGGGACGCGCCACAGTAGGACCCTCCACGATCGAGCCCCCGAGCTCGTGCCCGCTCATCAACTGACATCTCCTTCCCTTGCGACAGCGAGTCGGCGGGGCTGCCAGACTTGAGCCCCGGCACCTAGGGCATCAAGGTCGAGGCTCCAGTCTCTTGCCACGGATGATCTGAGACCGGTCTTGACTCAGGGTCCCGTGCTAGCGAGGTGGCGAAGTGCCCCTCTGACATCAGGGCAGCAAGACCTACGTCGGCCCTCGTTAAGGCGAAGGCTGGTGACTCAGGTGAGTTTTTTGGCTTTTCAGTTCACTCTGCCCCCTCCGTGTCTTTCCTGCTTAGTGACTGTTCTTTATCGTAGACCTTGGCGCCAGCGCTCGAGACTTACCGTTTGATGATGGTACATTGTCGATGCGAGTCCGAGTCCGAGTGGGAGGAGAATGTCTTCGTCTTTGGCCCGCCAGACCTTCACGCTCGGCGGACCCCTCGAGACCTCAAGCCCGGCCCCGGTTGGTGAGTTCTACCAAGGGGTCGACGACTCGGGCGAGGAGGAAAATTAGCCCGCGACTAGTGAGGATTACAACATTGGCAAGGCGGGGGCGCGCATTCTTGACCCTCTGAAGTCGGGCGTGGGAAGGCACCAGTGCCACGGTCCTGGTGTGGGTCGCCCTAGGCTCACCGAACCACGGCCGCCTTGGGCGCCCAAGTCGCGCCGCCACCGGCCACCATAGATGGCACCGTCATGAGGCGTCGCAGACCAGCGGCCCAGTGTCTTGCAACAGGTCGTGGCATCTCAGGCCACGGAGGTTGTCCGTGCCACGGGTGCCCTTGCAGCGGAGCCGATCATCGCTCCCTCGGAGCCAGAGGCGAGCGGAGCCCTGATCACAGAGGTAGGGGCCAACGTTGTTGTCGCTCCCTCCCCTGCCGGCAAGTCGAACCCTCTGGAGGGGGTGACGGAATCCTAGGTCGTGCCTAGTGCGGAGCCTAAAGATCCTGGCCCCAGTGCGCTGATGGGGGCTGCGGTCGACCTCACCCCAGGAGCAGTGGGCGACGAGGAGGAGGAAATCTCCCGCGACCGCATCGACGATCACGAAGAATATACCCACTCACACTGGAGAATCGACTTGGCGGGGTAAGGGCCCCTCCGCGCACCCGTGGCTTGTTGCTTTGAGTTCCTGTTTCCTTTCTTAATTAGGCCACCCTTTACATTGTGAAAGGCGATCGACCATGTCTCCCGAGGTGCAAGGCCTTCAAGAGCACACCGATGTCCGAGGGGCCTCTGAACGTGGTGGGCCTTGGGAGGCAGCGCTCGAGGCTCATCGGGACCATCGAGGTCGATCAAGCGGGCTCGGCGAAGGCCGGGAGCTTGTCGATCTTCGCCGAGCGATGAGGCGCAGGAGGTAGCCCACGCGCCGAGCTCGAGCGGAACCAGGACCTTCGGCCTGAGCATAGCTTCAAGGCTGTGGTCTGGCGCCTGCTGATCGGCCAAAGCGCTTCGTGGCAGCGAGCCAAGGTCAAGCACTAGAGAAGGTTGTCGAGAGCAGGCGTCCTCTGGCGCGGCGTCCCCGAGCTAGAGGCCAAGGTCCTAGAGCTCGAAGAGGCTTAGGCGTGCCAGCAGGCGGTCGAGGCCGGCGGGCCTGCAGTCGGCGATGGAGAAGGCGGCGTGGAAGCGGCGTCCTCCATGAGGGCGTCTTCGAGCTCGAGGCCAAATCCTCGAGCTTGAGGAGGCTCAGCGCGCCACAAAGCGTTCGAGGCGAGCGGTCCAAGGTCGGCTGGAGAAAGCTCATGCGGAGGCGTCTCCGGGCTCGAGGCAAGACCACAGGACTCGGGAAGCTCGGTAGCGTCAAGCAAAGCGGCGAGGCGCCTGTCCCAACTCGAAGACAAAGCGGCGCGAGCGGCGATGCCTCCATGCAAGCCCTCCGGTCTGAGTGAGATGGCGACCTTGAGAACCAAGGTAGCCGAGCTCGGCGAGGAGATGCTTGCCCATAAGATGATGGCACACCAGAAAAGCGTTTTAGAGCAAAAATGTTCTAATGAGCCAAATTCCTTTTGGAGAGCAAAGAAAGACTTTTGTCTTGGTATAATTTCATAGTCGAGGATATTTGGAGTTAAGCCCTTGTGCGTTCTTAGTCAGAGGCTTCTTAGGTGCGTGCGTTGATGCGGTATCCTCATCCAGCCCGTTGGGTCCAAGGTCGAACAACGCCGCCTTGGACTCAAACTGAACTCGAGACAATCGACCACGACTGCGAGTTGAGGAAGGGTTCACGAGGAAAGAAGCGTGATAAGCGAGTTCAATAAAGAGATGGTCGCACCGGACTAACGTTTGAGTCACGACCACGACCACGCACTCTACGGTCAAGACCGCGAGGCTTTGGCTTGGCCGGGCATGTGCAGGCGAGCAGATTGCGAATAGATTAAACTACGCTTAGCTCGACCCTTTGGGGTGAGCGTTAAGCTCGCGGGGCTCTAGACCAAGAAGCGAGTCTTGATGCATGAAGGTGAGCTCGAAAGAATATCGGGAAGCAATAGCGGTGTAGTTACAAACTAAAAAGTTATAAGGGCGAAAATAGAAGAACAACTTTCTTGAAAATTTAAGGTATAGAGGTTACACATAAAACTTTGAAGTGATCTATGTTCCACGAGCTAGAGAGCTCTCGCCATCGAGCATCGCTAGCCGAGTAAGCCCGTGCGATCTATTGAAAGCGACTCTATAGGGCCCTCCCATGGGGATAGCTTGTTGGTGTTGGATGAGCCTGAATCCGTCTCGAGGCAAGATCCCCAACATGGAGCTTCCTATGTCGCATCGACCGAGGCGCATGTCTGCGAAGAGCTTGCGGTAGTGCGTGGATCGTAGCGATTGCACGACATCTTACTTCTTCTCTGAGGTAAGATCGAGACCGTTCATACTCGAAGTCGACACAGTCGACCAAGTGACCTGGCGAGCCAGCGTAACCTCGGGAGGCGGGGCGGCTTCGATCTGCAGAACACGAGTTTGGAAGGAGTGGACCACGTGGTTCGGCCGATTGTGGGTGCAGAGTAGACCATAAGGCGGTGGGAAGTTCGTCCACCGAGTCTTGCCGCAGCGTTAGAGCTCATCTCGCAACTTCGTTTCTTGATGCCCTGGGCGATTTGGCCGTTGGCGCGTTCGTCGCTCCGTTGCTCTAGGGGTGAGCCATAGAAGCAAAGCACACTTTGATGCGAGGCCCTCACAAAACTCTGGAACAACTCCTGATAAACCGAAATCTGTTGTCGGTGATAATCTTGCATGGGACCCGTGCACAGTGACCACGAACAAGCGGAAGAAATGGGCGATCGCCCGGCGGTGATGGTCGAGACGCTCACTTCAATCCACTTGGTAAAGTGTCCACAACAACGAGCAGAACTTCTTGCGCCGACCGCTTTGAGGAAAAGGGCCGAGGATGTCAGCCCCCAAGTCAAGAAGGGCGAACAAGCGGGATAGTCTGAAGCGGCGTATCTTGAGTTGATCGACTTCAGGCGTGAAACAGGCATGCTCAGCAGTGCGGACAATGTCACGAGCATCCCGGCGCCGAAGGCGAGAATACCCATCACGGAATGCCTTGCCGACCATTGTCTGTCTGAAGAGTGCGCTCATGAGCTGAATGAATGTCGTTTAACAGTGCTTACCCTCCTCCGTAGAGATGCACGTGTCAAAATGCGGAAGCGTTCACTTTGTAGGCGTCCCCGACAAGCATGTACAAACTCGCCGGCGCTTTGTCACCTTCTCTCGGCGGTCGGCGGTGAGTCGCCCTTGCAAGGAAGTTAAGGATTGGTTCGGCCCAGGAGGGAGTACCTTCGACCACGACGAGCAAGACCTCCTAGGAAGAGATCGAGGGAGCCACCATGGTCTCCAGGATGACATCGGGCGGGACCTCGTCATCGGAGGAGGCGAGCTTGGAGAGAGTCGGCACCGTGTTGTCTCTTTTGGTATGTCTTTGGAGCTCCATGTTCGAAACCATTTCTCCATCTTAGCACCTCGGCTAGGTACTTCGCCATTGAGTCGTCCGAGCATTGGTACTCCTTGTTGTCTTGATTCTGACAGTTAGGGAGTCGCCTTTAACAACCAACCGGACGACCCTAATGCTTTGCAAGCTCGTAGGCCCGCCAAGAGAGCTTCATACTCGCCACGTTGTTGGTCATTTGGAAACTCAAAGCGAACTCATTACCTCAAGTGGTCGCATTGTGGTGAAATAAAATTCCAGCCCGAGTGCTTGAAGGACCTCGAGCCGTCGAAGAACTTGGTCAGGGCTTTTCTTCCTCGACCTCTGGATCGGCGCGAGTTCTGACGTCTACTCGACCACGAAGTCGACAAGCGCCTGCGACTTGATGGCCGTTCATGCTACGACCTGGATATCGAATGCCGCCAACTCCATAGCCCACTTGGAATTCTCCGCGCATATACGGGTTTCGCAAGATGTCCCTGAGCGGAAAGTTGCTCGGGACAACCACAGTGCGCCTAGAAATAATGTCGAAGCTTATGCGAAAGCCATGAGAAGAAGCGTCTGAAGATTTTGTACTGCGGTAGCGCTCCTTGGGCGTGCAAGACTTGACATAATAGATCGGGTCTTCTTTGGGATCCCCGCTTCGGCCACCAGGGCGGCCTTGACAAATTGAGCGGTGGCGCAAGGTAGAGCAGCAACTTCATGCCGATTTGCGGGTCGTAAATGGGGGGTGGGGTCGGCAGTATACCTTTAGCTCGTCAAAGGACATTTGTGCTTCGGCGTCCACTGAAGCTCCCATGCTTTGTGAGCTCAAGAGCGGAAGCTTGCACACGCCGAGCCTCGAGATGAACCTGCTGAGGGCGGCCATGCGGCCTGTGAGGCTTTACACCTGCTTGACCGAGGTCGGGGGCACCATATTCTCAATCGCCTCGATCTTTTCTGGGTTCGGGCCAACCCCTGAGCCCCCGATCATGTAGCCGAACACCTTCCCTGAGGTGGCGCTGAACACGCACTTCTCGGGGTTGAGCTTGATCTTGTGTCTGTTCAGGTTGTTGAAGGTTTCCTCGAGGTCACGAACGTGGTCGCCCTCGGAGGGGCTCTTGACGATGATGTCGTCCACGTAGACTTCAAGGTTGTGACTGATCTGGAGGTCGAACTCTTGGTCATCGAGCGCTGGGCGTGGCCCCGCATTGCGAGACCAAACGACATGGTCGTAGCAGCGATGGAGTGCGAGCGGGGTGATGAGCGACATCTTGCCCTCGTCGTCGACCGCTTGACTTGATCGATGGTACCTGAATAGGCGTCCAAGAAGCTTAGCATCTTGGCGTTTGCGGTGGAGTCAACGATCTGGTCGATGCGCGGGAGCGGGAAGTTGTCCTTTGGGCAGGCCGAGTTCAAGCCCGTGTGGTCCACGCACATTCTCCACTTTTCGCCCTTCTTCTAGACGATGACCGGGTTGGCCAGCCACTCGGAGTAGCCGATCTCGTGAATGAAGCCGGCCTTCAAGAGCCTGTCAAGGTTGTCCTTGATGACCGCGACCTTCTCGGGAGAGAAACGACGCAGTTTTTGGTGCATAGGTCGAGAGTCGGGTCTCACCTGTAACTTGTGCTCGATCACCTCCCTCGGGACACCAGGCATATCCGCAGGCTCCCAAGCGAATATGCCCTTGTTGGCGCAAAAGAAAGTGACGAGCTCGAGTTCTATTGAACTCATTTCGTCCAGAGACATGGACACACTGGCCGTCGCCTTTCTCGGCAGCCTGACCTTTGTCCCCAGCTGGGCTGGATTGCCGCCTTCCGACGGCGCTCTTCACCATCGCGGCAGGGGCCTCATTTGAGGCGATATGCAGCGAGGCGAGCTTTGGTCTCGCACCCGTGTGCCGCTGCCCAGGTCGCCCAGCAGGTTCTAACACCATTGGGGCGGGCAACTTCATGCACCAATGGCCATAGTGATTGGCCGCCATGAACTTGATCGGGCGGGCCGCCCGAGGATGGCGTTGTCAGGAGGTCCCCTCGACCACCTCGAAGGTTATCGGCTTCGGTGTGAAATTGGCCAAATCGCCAAGGTGACGGGCAAGACTCCCCCCAAAGGGCAGTTGAGCTCCGGGGCGATCCGAAGAAGGGACGGCGATGTTCTTGACCTTCGATTGAGAATCTGCATCTGGTCAAGCACTCCGACCCTCTGATGAAGTTAAGGGAGCTACCACCATCGACCATGACTCGACCGGCGGTGTTGCGATGGTCGTGGTCATGACGAGGCGGTCTTGAGATCTCGGGCCATACCTTGAAGTTAAGTCTTACGGAGAAAAGGTGATGGTGGCTGACCCACTTGCGGTGTTGCTCGATGGGCCTCCGGCGACTGGAAGATGGTTCATGGTGCGCCTTGAGCTGGGGGATCAGTAAGCCGACGAGCCACGAAGATGACATCGATCGACGCTTGCCCGTTGGAACTCGGTCGAGGTCATCTGGTCCGCCCTGATGTTCACCTGTCCATTGAGTCGTCTTCTTTTCGGCAACACGGGCATTTCTCCCTGACCATCGTAGAAAGCCTCCAGCTTGCCTTGCCAAGCCCTGCAGGTTCGCAGGTCGTGGCCAGCTGCCTTATGGAATAAGCAGAACTTCACCTCATCGTATCCTGGGCGCCCCTCAGCCCCCTGCGACCGAGCATCGGTCCGCCGGGGCCCAGGCCGTCAGCCCTCCTGCTGGGGCTGGTTTTGCGCCTAACAAGGTCGAGGCCGACCTTGGCGAGGTCGGGACCCCTCCCGTGCTCGATCTCGGACTTCAAGGACCTCGCGCTGGCCATCCGCCGAGACGATCACTCGTGGCAGTCCTCCGCCGTTCCTGCGGTCACGCTTCCGCTTCTTGGCAGCGGCACTGTGGTCGGCGCCCTTGGAGTTGGATGGTCCAGCCTCTGTGGGGGTCAGACCGAGCTTACCTTGGTCGTAGTCGGCTTCTAGCAGACAACGTCGTCCGCATCTATGTACCGCTCTGCCATACGGAAAAGCTTGTTGACGCTGAGCCTCGAGGTAATCTCCAGGTCCTCAGTGAGGCGCCGGTCGCGGACGCTGAACTTGAAAGCCTTTATGACAGATTCGTCGGAGATACTCGGGATCAGGTTCCTTGTGCGGATGAATCGCCGCACGAAGTCACGAAGCGGTTCGTTCTTCCCTGGATGATGCGATCCGGGTCCTTCTCTCTTCGACGCTCGTAGCAACTCACGAAAGTTGGGCGGGCGCTCTGAATTGGCGCCACGACTGAAGGAGCCAGGCTTCTGGTTGAAGAGCCAGGTCCACGCGGTGCCGTCCAGGATGGTCGGGAGGTAGTTCGCCATCATAAGCTCATCGCCTCCGGCCGCCAAGATGGCGGTCGAGTAGATGGACAGGAACTCATCGGGGTTCTTGGTCCCATCGAAGCGCTCTATCAACGTCGGATTGAACCGAGCCGGCCAGCGCACACGGCGGAGGTCGTCGGAGTACGCCATGCAGCCGTAGGCTGGGACAGGCGCACGCCGGGTGTAGTCATCGCCAACGAGGCCCTCGCTGCCGCTGGACTCAGAGTCGAGGCTGCATCGACGGCCCGACCTTCGGTGAGAATGACCACGATGCCGGGCATGGGAGTCACCTGGTAGGTATGGCGGTCTGAATCAACGGCGCTGGCGGAATGTGCGGGAAAGACCCTTAGACCTGCCGCCGGTCGACCCGGAACTCGTGAGGCTTGGCTCGAGCCTGACCCTACTCGGGTTGGTGCTTGTGGGACGGAGACGTGGCGCCGTCAAAGCCTCGTCGAGTCCGGCTCTTTGGCGAAGGTGCCCCTGCGGGAGGCGTCCAAGCGGAGTCTTGGCCGTGGCGCGCGATGAGTTGTCGTCACTTCTTAGGGAGTGGGTCCTCGAGTGCTGGCTTCGGTGCTGCGGTGGTATGGCCTCGGTCGTGGCCCGATCGAGCTCTTCGGGCAGGGCTCGGCCAAAAAGCTCCGACCTCGCTCTATCGGTGTGAGACCCCGTTCTGACGAACAGGAACCTCCATGTGATTACTGTGCTATTCCCTGGATCGATAGCTAGCACTCACATGTTTACAACAATTAAATCACAACCATACAATATAGTAATTAAGCGAAGCGATTACACAAATAATATTACAACTCGGAGAAATAGCGAGAAAAAAGCAAGCCTTGTGGTTTACCCATCCAATCCGCGAACAACCGACCCGGCATAAACTTGGATAGAACACGGCGAAGAAAATCCGCAACTTCGATGGACAACTTGAGCTGCGCTAACTCAACCACCTACAATATAATTAGGCAAGGGTGAGTATTTTACATACTCGGCAAGACTTGAGCAAAACCTACAATACATGCGAGGCCATTTCAAAGGAAAGGCTACTACGGTTAATTTGCATAAAGCGAATTTGAATTTGTAAACCAAGTTATTTACAAGCGAATTTAGAAGAGCAAGTTTAATTGATAGCAAATAAGTAAAGCATAAATAACACTCACCGTCCTCCACGGCGTGAGCGGCGAATCAAACCTTGCCATCGCATGGCATATATCGATTCTTTGTCCACACGAGGCTGTGGTGATTCAATACTTGCCCACACAGGGTATAGCATTGGGTCATCGTGGGGTAAGCTAACTTGTAAAATAAACCCTTTTGAAAACAATAAAACATTTAACTTTCATGCGAGTTCACCAAGACACCATGACCGCGAGTGCGGCTAATTAATTAGATTTAAACTCGCAGAGGTGTACAAGCTGGACCCACAAGGAATGATCAACTCACCACGTCGGTAGTGGATCGCCATACAAGAGTATCTGAATGGCGATCATACATAGTCATTAAATTCCTAGACAAGGCTTTACCCGGCCGGGACGTTAACCCTCATACAAGCAGAGACACTCACCCAAGCCGTGGATCCACATTCATCACACCCAACACCACGTCTCTGTCCATGGCAAAGCGTGCAAATCTGCCGACCAGACGATTACCCATCTGACGCATGGAAGCCCCTCACAAGCAATCCGTGCAGGAATGCCTCCGCTAGCTCCGCCTACCAATGAGCAAAGCCATGTCTAAACAATTTAATAAGCTAAGGCTACCCCATTCTCACCCTTGTGGTTTGTACGGATTTTCTTGGATCAAGCTACGATGTTCGGTCCTTAGTTGTGACACAGGCGACACTTCACCCTACACTACGTGCTATTCCTTTGCACAACCGGCTATTGCCAATAATCGCGCATCAAAGCATAGTTTCATTTTGGGTTTTAATCAAAATTACCCACCACCAACAATGCCATTTCCAAGGTTTTAGAAACAATGTTGCTTTAATCATGTACATCATTGATTCTAAGGCATGACTAAGCATGAATAAAATGAGCATATATACCCATGATGACATTAAGTAGTGCCTAACCTCAATCTATGGTTATCAAGGTTCACGAGTTCATAAAGCATCAAAGGAGATTCACAAGACAACGGTATAACTACCAATCCACAAGATAGCAATTTACATAAAGTAATCGCATGCATAAAACAATTTGATGCACAAAAGGAATATAAAATAATGGGATCAATATGGTCAAAGGATGCTTGCCTTGCTTAATTCTTGACTACGATGAAGGCGAGGATGGCGGTTGGACGGCGACGATTTACTTAAAGCAACAACGTCGGGTTCTATCGTCGATCAACGGAAATAAAGCAATTAACTAACTTCAATAAGAGCAAAAGAAATAGATAGCAAAACAAATGAACTCTTTACAAGAACAAGGATTGCTCTTTATGAATTTATTAATCTTAATTTACGAATTCAAGATGCTAAAATTGATTAGATTAATAGAATTAAGCATTAGTTGCAAGCTTCCATTGATTTACCATTCACAATACGATTTCGAGTAACTTTGTTACTTATGGGTTTTGCTCTATTAGGATTGATTGAAGCAAGATGAAATAAGGATATTTTCTTAGATTACGGTAGATTATATCTTAGTGATCATTTCTAAGCTATTCTTTACTAAATTCGGATTTAGATGAGCTGCTTGCGAGTTAATGAAAATGCTTAAATGATTATGTAAGGTCATGAGTAATTAATTCTTTTACTTGATTTGATTTCACTTAGAATTGATTTTGCACAGTTAGATCTTCAATTGTAGGCTAATGGCTTATTTTACATTATTTTTGAGAAGGTTACGGTGATAAAAATATCTTAATTATAGACTTCTTCACTTCTACTGATTCATATTATAAAGTTAGGAAACTTAACACTTGAGGTTATTTGACTATTAGGATTTGCATGCGAAACATGATGGAATATGGTTATTTCTTCGCGATCGATGATTTATACTTTGTATAACAATCCTAAGCTAATTCCATAACTTTCGGACTTTGGTGATACATTATTTTCATTGTTGAAAAGGCTTAAGTGGCATTGCAAAGTTGACACTATTTGGAGTCGCCAAAAGGTGAATCAAAAGGGTTAACACTTAAGGGTTTTGATCGATGAGATTAATAGGCAAACCTTAATGGATTATGATTCTTTTTACGAATATGGTAGTATAATCTTAAATGCAATTGGTTCTAAACTAGTTTTCTTGATTTTAGTATTTGAATGAGTTATTTTCTCTCTGCTGAAATAGTCTAAATACTCATATTTAAAATCTTAAATCGGCAAGTTTCATATTGAATTTGCGACTACATTATATATGATCTTTGATTCATTTTTCAGGCATTGGCAGAATACCATCCTAGAATTGTTTCAGAACTGGTTTGGCATTATTTCGACTTTAATGTAATAGATTATCTAGTTACTTATTGTTACAATTTACATTTCTTTTCATTAAAGAATACAATTTAAATCTTAAATTAAGTGTATTTGCACACATGGATCTTTACTGTTTTAAGAACTTGATACCATGCATTTCATCATTTTATGAGTTATCATGCGATCATTTTGCTAATAGCCTAACATGGTTTAATGATGATTAACAAGCAATTATATTAATCTTGGTTCTAAAATTTAATATTTTTGCATATTTGAATCCATCTTGGTTTATTTATCACCTAAAATTTATTTCATCATGTTACAATTTACTATGCATAGATTTGCATCAAAGACCATAATGGGATTATAGCAAAGTTTAATTCAATAATTTGCTCTGAAGTTCAAGAGCTAAATATTTTTGTATATTTTGATCCTTTATGATTTTATATGAATAATGAAGTTTATTTTACTGAAATTGATTAAAATCACAACAGAGATATTCAGGATTTCAATCTCGGCCTATTGGTAAATACATGAAGAAATGGAAATCGTTTTCTCGGCGATGAAGGCATATACGGACTCGGCTTCTTCAACCTCATTTCGATAGCCAGTATATGAAGCGAAGCGAGGGACTTCTAGGGCTTGGCGGCGAGGGCACTCCGGCGGTCTTTCGGCGAGGGCGAGGACATGGGAAGCATCAGCACGGCAAGGAGCACTCGGTGGTGGAGTCGATTCGTCGGAAGAGATACCGGAGTGAAATGCAGCCGAGGTCATGCGGTGGCTCAAATGGCGGCACGGCCAGGGAAAAGAAGGATTCATTTCAGTACAAATTGGTGAATGATTGAGCATGTAGAGGTCACAAGGAACCCGTTTTGACGTTTACCTCAACGGAAGAGTCACCGAGATGAAACGCCACCGTGTCTTGTTTTGGAGAAGAAGGGGCTCCGCTGGCGGCTTGATTTCGCATGAAGGAGACCGAATCTTGTTGAGGGGTTTTGATGCCTGAGGTCTGGTGATACTCTAGCCCAGAGGAATTTGAGAATGGTTCTCTCCATTGCTCGGATTGATTCACGGCTTGAAGCTCTAAACCTCCCTGGCAATGGCGGAAATGAGCAGGCTTAAGGCGTTTAGCTTGAGGAGAAGGAAGAGGACTCAGGGGGAATGAGAAAGGGCTTCACTGTGATCACTGAGGAGCAATTTATAGCCAAGCATTGTAGTGGATGAACCGGCCCTGGTTTGCACTTGCCTCAGATGGGAGCTACATTGGAAGCGACAAGGATGAACAATGGCAGAAGACTTCGTGGCGGCAATCGGGCTCTTGGGCGACGCTGCAAGGACGGAGTAGGTGAGGAGGACGCTGGACATGCGACCAATCGAGCAAGCGATCCATTGAGCAGACTTCGGTCAAGCGCTGTCTCGCTCGGGAGTTTTCGCTCGATCGCAGGAGCAGGGAGAAGGAGGTGACAAGTGGGCCTGGGTCTACCGATCAGTGAATGGAGAGGAGTACATGAATTTATTGGGCTATCAAATGAGAGTAGAAAATATCCAAACTTTTTGACCATGGTATTTGAGTAGATTTTGATGCCTGGTAAAATTTTGAGGTTAAATTGGATTACCGAAAAATTATAAATATTCTGACAACAGTGATGGCTCCTAATTTCTTGTTTCGGATTTTGATTTTGATTGAGACCAATTGAAGTCTACTATTTTTGAAATTTTGTTTTTCTAAAGAGTTTAATCTCAGAATGCTTCTGTAAAATTTTCAGCTCAAAATATGGTTCCATTATTTTATGAAAATTCTGACATTGCAAATTCTAGATTTTCAGGGTTTCTGTTTTAAATTTCAAAAAGTACTAAAGCACATTATTAATTTATAATACTTTTACCAGAGGTAGATATTGCATTAATTATTTCATGATAAATTTTTCAGCTCCAGATAAGATTTATAAATATTTTATAAATTCTGACAATGCATTGTTTTGATTTAAAAGTTGTCTTTTCATTTTATTTCTTCATTTCTTTATGCATAAAATTTCAATTGCTGGCTAAAATGATTAAATTGAATGATCAGGGTTCTCATGGCAAATTTCCTAAATTTTTACTTTTTGTTTCATGGCCTTTTCTCCTTTACTTGATTTTACTTGCAACACAAAATCCAAGAAAATCAAATAAAAATCAATAATGCCAAGAAAACTCAGAAAGAATAATATTCAAATTCAAAATATTTATTTTTATTTTATTAAAATTTTGGGATGTTACAGATCTACCCCCCTTACAGAAATCTCGACCCCGAGATTTGGCGGGTCTAAGGAAAAGTATTTCTAACAGAAGTCAGAAACTCCTCGTTGAGTTAATCTTCTCGTTTCCAAGTTGTTTCTTCTTCAGAATGATCGCTCTGCTGAATCTTGATCATTTTGTGGGGTTTATAACGAGTGTGGCGTTCAGCTTCTTTTAAGATTTTAGTCGGATACTTCCGATTGGTTAAATCAGGTTTTAGATCGATTTCCACTAGTTAGGTGAGTTTGGAAGGGAGACGAAAATATTTCCTTAAATGCGATACCTAGATGATATGATGAACACCGGAGCTAGGATGACAACTCTAATTTATATGTTTTTTTTTCTTTTTCTCCCATCTTCATTGCAATTGCTTTACTGGACCTTTGTCTTGCGATTCCAAGTTGACGTGCGAAGAAATAGAGAAGAATTCTATTTGAGTTTCAGATAAGTAGACGAGGGATACTAATAGTTTCTGCATATCTCTTTTGTTTGAATAACTAGTATTGTTAACAAGAATGTTCTAATTTATAGTGGCATATGGTACATTTAGAATATTTGAGATGAGGGAAATGATGTATTTCCATTAGATTTATTTGGGGAAAACCCGAATGTTATCATTAAGAAAGGGTATTTGATTACAACGGCTGGTTTGCTTGATTCAACATTGGTTGATGAAATGAGCCGAGAATAAACGTCATTTCGGATTGACTTTCAGATTGAAAACAAGATAGAGATAATTCAAGTATTGGGTTGAGGTAAAAGAAATATAAGATGATCCTGATGATTTGATTTGTTTGTTCACTTTGATAGATAGGAGGTTTTTTGATCTTCTTTGGATTTGGCAATTATGGAGAAATGAAATGTACAGAATCAACAGATTGTTGGCAAAAATTGAATACACAAGGAACATACTCAATATCATAACAAGTGCCGAGTGCATTCGCATGAAAAGGATGTCTATATTCAGAGCCTGATATTGAAGCCGGGGTTGTTCTAAGTACTTGATGTTTTCTAAGTTTGTGAGACAACCTAAAAGTTACTAATGTCTTTCTTGACAAGGTGATGTGGAACTCTTCTCGGGCAGATGTTGGTGAAGTGCCCAAATTCTTCTCGATTGATACAAGTGACATTATCCGTTTTATTCGAAACAACAAAAAGGGTGTTTGCCAATATTATAGGACAGGTAATTAGGAAGTGACTAGGATCAAAGAATAGATCATGGAACTAAACTTGAATCCTGGCAGAGTTCAATTACATAAGTATTGTACCTAGTACTACATATGGCAGATCATAAGCTTCTTTTCGCGAATTAGCGTTGTAGGTAAATGCCATGAATAGTGGATTGACATTTTGGGTTGGATTAATAGACATCTAAGGAATTGTTTGTTCGCAAATCTGGGACATGTGGGTTATGGGCCCTCACGCTTCCATTCTTGCGACTCTGGTTTAGGTAATTGTTTTGAATGACTTGAATTAATCATTTTGTGTCGATTGAATGCGAGTCTAAGAGCTGGTTGATTTTCCTTCCCTTGGGCAAGTATAGGTGTAACGTCCATGTTTACCAGTAGAGAAACAAATGAAATGGGCTTTTCGGTTTTGCATATCGAGATAAGCTGTCCATTGGTGTTGTTGGAGGGATGAGCAGATGGTGATTGAGATGGAGAATGAAGTTAAGCAAAATTCTCTTAGGGACAAGTATTCTTGCGCGTTTTTTTCTATCTGATTCTTCGAGTAAACCACTTCAGATTTTATTTCCCTCTACTCTTGAGAGTTATAAACTTGAATAACGTAACTTTTGGTATAGTTATGGTTGTAGAATATATTTATTCAACTTGCGGACATTGTTTAGCAACACGGTTCCTTTTGCGACAGTTGAATCATTCACACTTTTCTCATGGTGTTTTGCTAGGTACAATGATATGCTTAATATTATTTTATGAAGTTCAATTTGTTGCTTTTAGAACATTCTTTAGCCTAATGACTTTCTTAGTGAGGATAGTTAGGATCGAATGTTGTTTCTATAATTCCTTAAGTGATATTTCTTGTACAATTTTTTTTCTAATAATCAAATCTTGAGCAACCAAGGATTGGAATTTCATTTGTTGAGGCTGAAGTGCAGTGGTAATTAATGAATCAAGGGGGGCGTTGCGAGGGGCAATGATCTTAATCTTCGCAAGGTTAACAAATGGTATTACTTACAGGACGTTGTTCAGGGGAATAATTTCCTTCACGGCTAAAGTAATTGAGTGCACTCTCATCCATAGCATGTCCTATTTCTCCATAACGAACACAAGCACAGACTTCGAATTGGCTGGGTTAACAACACTTCAGAGAACAACGTGCAGGTATCAAATAAGGTATAGAAGTAGGTTTTTAGTCTAAACCATTTTCTTTTCTGACAAGAATTTCACCAACGTTGGAAATATTTTGCGCTACTTGCTAAAACAAAAGGTCTGTGTTGGGTGATTTTGTTCAATTATGGTGAGCATTTACACCATGGTTACAGATTCTTGTAATCGTTTTTCTTGTTAGTTTTTTTTTGTGCGCATTTTTTTTGAACTTAAGAAAAGTGGAGAGTTATATCGATTGCTATGTAAGGGAAGTGCTTTAGCTAAATACTGAAGATCTGGTTGGGCTTAGATGGGATTATCGTTTCTTAGCAGTTGAGTGTCTTGCGGGGTTTTACGAAGTAGATGAGATGTGTTAACAGTTTATGCCAAGAATCCTTAGCAAGAATAAGTTAATTTAAAGAGAGATACCAAGTATGTTAAAATATCTAAGATGAATGAAAGCATGCATCTCAACCAGATTTATTTGGAGAG
The DNA here is from genome assembly GCA_036346375.1 of Guadua angustifolia. Lineage (NCBI taxonomy): Eukaryota > Viridiplantae > Streptophyta > Magnoliopsida > Poales > Poaceae > Guadua > Guadua angustifolia. Next base: position 18,882,400 of record CM070516.1, on the reverse strand, counting down.
AGCCAGAGGTTGACTTCAAGGGGAGTATTCAAGTACAATTATTATTTGAATAACTCAATGAATATTAATGAGATTAGTGGCAATTAAATCTCATTCAAGGCTGACCTTGAAAAACATAAATATGAAGTGAAAGTTTACATTGAGTAAAGGCGACAACAATTCAAAGAATGAGTGAAGGTCGGTCATAAAGCTAAAGATTTTATTACTCATTACTTTTAGTGGATGTATTAATGAATTGTGTCGCAGCATTACGCAACAATATTCATTAGAGTAAAGCTATTTAGATGGAGTTACATTGGGTTTCACGACAGCGTTTCGTTCTTTAAAATATTATTTTAGGAAAGGTTTCTATCTTGCGGACTAAGTGGTTTTAGTTCAAGTGTATAAGGCAACATTTCGTTCTTTAAAATCTTTTAATTAAAAATTTCTTATTAAGCGGGGTTAACGCCATGAAATTTCAACCTAGTGGTTTATCATTCACGAGAGTAACCGAAAGAACACAAAGCGATTTGCAACAAAATTTCAATAACACGAAATACTACACATATATTTAATTTAGTACATAGGAAGCGTATCTAGGGTTCTTCTTTCTCTTGGCCATATGCATTCATGTATAAAAGGTGTACTATATAGTTAAAATAATGTATAACTCGCATTCTGCTATCTTCCAAAGTAGATTATTCGATGGCGAGTTTTATTTTAATCTTCGCACCACTTGCTGCGCTAGTCTTAGAGGCTTCGATAAAGTCGGGAGGTTGTGATGCTTGTTACTTCCATCTTCTTGAAGTTCTTGATGCAAACATCACGATGTTCTTGACTCGTTGCTTAAATTATTCTCAACCAATTTGTTGGTAGTTTTCATTTCGCAATAAGATAAGGAGAGAAATACTTTTAGAAAGAGTAACTTAGGAGCAGATAAAGAAAATTCTACAGAGAAATGAATACACAGATGAGGAGATTAAATTCTATAGATGGGAAAATAGCATATGTGCAACTGATGCTATGAGTAACATTAATTGTACACATACTCTTTTTATATTTCTTATAGAAACTAAATTTTGATTTTTTTTTTCCAGTTTTCATTTTTATCATTCTTTCGAAGGTTTCTATTCAGAAGAATACTTTTCTGGTTCCAACTCATTTTTATGACATATAATTTAAGCGAAGTGGTGAAGTGAGTTTTGAGGCATGGTTATAAGTTATTAATGAAAAAGATTAGGTTTTAATTTAAAACAGCTTAGGCAAGTTGATGACTATGAACATCTTGGTCCGGTCTCAAGAAGCTAGAAGTGGCATGGAGAATATTTTACTAATCTTGATGAGGTTTACTTTTGTGAAAGGTTAATGACCGAAAGTTTGCACAGATAAGAAATTATATAGAAAGAAGGGATAAGTTTGTATAAAGTTTTATAGAAAGATGAGATAAGCTATTTCATGATTTCTTATTCATCCTATGGGTTGAGTTTTCCATATTCATACATGAGGACAATTTATTGTGAAGCTTTAGCCAAGCGGTTAAGTTTACACATAAATCAGTCCTGTCAACCAGAAACAAAACCAATTTCCAATAGCAAGACAAAAACACCAAATAGTAAAATGCTTTATATAACCAGAGCGGAACAAAATGCTATGCGCAAATGGTTCTTAACCTAAGATGGATCGTAATATTTGTCCTAATCTTCTGCCTTTTACTGGTGGGTAATATTGTTCCTTCCCGAAGTAGGATCTTCAAACTTTACTCCTGTTTAGTCGGAAGTGGTGAAGCGTTGCATGTTTTCTTGAAATGGTTGGCGTAGATATTGTAGTCTCCGTTGGTTGTCTTCATTGGTTGTCATGAAGGAGGACAGCAACCTGACTCAACATCTTCAGAAGCAACAGCAACGAAAAACCATTTTTAAGGAAAGAGGCATTTGTTTACCAAAACAAAATGAAAACAGAGACAAGAGTAGAGTCCTAAGAATGAGGAAAGGATGGCAGAGTCTTCAATTTTGCAAATATGCTAGATTCGAAAAATAAAATTTTGAATTGGTTTATTCCAATGCTAACGACCATTCTATCTAAGGTTTATCCTACGGTCAATATAGCTCGATACCAAAAGTGTGAGACCCGTTAAATGAACAGGAACCTCCATGTGATTCTTGTGCTATTCCTGGATCAAGTAGCTAGCACTCACATGTTTACAACAATTGGAAATCACAACCATACAATATAGTAATTAAATGAAGCGATTACACAAATAATATTACAACTCGAGAAATATAGCGAAAAAAAGCAAGCCTTGTGGTTTACCCATCCAATCCCATGAAGTAACCCGACCGAGCATAAACTTGAGATAGAACACGACGAAGAAAATCCGCAACTTCGATGGACAACTTCAAGTCGCGCTAACTCAACCACCTACAATATAATTAGGCAAGGGTGAGTATTTTACATACTCAACAAGACTTGAGCAAAACCTACAATACATGCGAGGCCATTTCAAAGGAAAGGCTACTACAGTTAATTTGCATAAGCGAATTTGAATTTGTAAACCAAGTTATTTACAAGCGGAATTTAGAAGAGCAAGTTTAATTGATAGCAAATAAGTAAAGCATAAATAACACTCACCGTCCTCCACGGCGTGAGCGGCGAATCAAACCTTGCCATCGCATGGCATATATCGATTCTTTGTCCACGAGGCACTGTGGTGATTCCAATACTTGCCCACACAGGGTATAGCATTGGGTCATCGTGGGGTAAGCTAACTTGTAAAATAAACCCTTTTGAAAACAATAAAACATTTAACTCGCGAGAGTTCACCAAGACACCCATGACGCAGTGCGGCTAATTAATTAGATTTAAACTCTGCAGAGGTGTACAAGCTGGACCCACAAGGAATGATCAACTCACCACGTCGGTAGTGGATCGCCATACAAGAGTATGCGAATGAGCGATCATACATAGTCATTAAATTCCTAGACAAGGCTTTACCCCAGCCGGGGCGTTAACCCTCGCCCTGAAAACAGAGACACTCACCCAAGCCGTGGATCCACATTCATCACACCCAACACCACGTCTCTGTCCATGGCAAGGCGTACACCGATGCACCGGCCAGGCGATTACCCATACGAACTGCATGGAAGCCCCTCACAAGCAATCCGTACCGGAATGCCTCCGCTAGCTCCCGCCTACCAATGAGCAAAGCCATGTCTAAACAATTTAATAAGCTAAGGCTACCCCATTCTCACCCTTGTGGTTTGTACGGATTTTCTTGGATCAAGCTACACGATGTTCGGTCCTTAGTTGTGACACGGGCGACACTTCACCCTACACTACGTGCTATTCCTTTCTGCACAACCGGCTATTGCCAATAATCGCCCGCATCAAAGCATAGTTTCATTTTGGGTTTTTAATCAAAATTACCCACCACCAACAATGCCATTTCCAAGGTTTTCAGGAAACAATGTTGCTTTAATCATGTACATCATTGATTCTAAGGCATGACTAAGCATGAATAAAATGAACGCATATACCCATGATGACATTAAGTAGTGCCTAACCTCAATCTATGGTTATCAAGGTTCACAGGTTCATAAAGCATCAAAGGAGATTCACAAGACAACAGGTATAACTACCAATCCACAAGATAGCAATTTACATAAAGTAATCGCATGCATAAAACAATTTGATGCACAAAAGGAATATAAAATAATGGGATCAATATGGTCAAAGGATGCTTGCCTTGCTTAATTACTGACTACGATGAAGGCGAGGATGGCGGTTGACGACGACGACGACGACGAAAGCAGCAACGTCGGGTTCTATACGTCGATCAACGGAAATAAAGCAATTAACTAACTTCAATAAGAGCAAAAGAAATAGATAGCAAAACAAATGAACTCTTTACAAGAACAAGGATTGCTCTTTATGAATTTATTAATCTTAATTTACGAATTCAAGATGCTAAAATTGATTAGATTAATAGAATTAAGCATTAGTTGCAAGCTTCCATTGATTTACCATTCACAATACGATTTCGAGTAACTTTGTTACTTATGGGTTTTGCTCTATTAGGATTCAGATTCGAAGCAAGATGAAATAAGGATATTTTCTTAGATTACGGTAGATTATATCTTAGTGATCATTTCTAAGCTATTCTTTACTAAATTCGGATTTAGATGAGCTGCTTGCGAGTTAATGAAAATGCTTAAATGATTATGTAAGGTCATGAGTAATTAATTCTTTTACTTCAGTTTGATTTCACTTAGAATTGATTTTGCACAGGTTAGATCTTCAATTGTAGGCTAATGGCTTATTTTACATTATTTTTGAGAAGGTTCTGGTGATAAAAATATCTTAATTATAGACTTCTTCACTTCTACCGATTCATATTATAAAGTTCAGGAAACTTAACACTTGAGGTTATTTGACTATTAGGATTTGCATGCGAAACATGATGGAATATGGTTATTTCTTCGCGATACGATGATTTATACTTTGTATAACAATCCTAAGCTAATTCCATAACTTTCAGACTTTGGCTGATACATTATTTTCATTGTTGAAAAGGCTTAAGTGGCATTGCAAAGTTGACACTATTTGGAGTCGGCCAAAAGGTGAATCAAAAGGGTTAACACTTAAGGGTTTTGATCTGATGAGATTAATAGGCAAACCTTAATGGATTATGATTCTTTTTACAGAATATGGTAGTATAATCTTCGTACAGTGGTTCTAAACTAGTTTTACTGATTTTAGTATTTGAATGAGTTATTTTCTCTACTGCTGAAATAGTCTAAATACTCATATTTAAAATCTTAAATCGGCAAGTTTCATATTGAATTTGCGACTACATTATATATGATCTTTGATTCATTTTTCAGGCATTGGCAGAATACCATCCTAGAATTGTTTCAGAACTGGTTTGGCATTATTTCGACTTTAATCGCAATAGATTATCTAGTTACTTATTGTTACAATTTACATTTCTTTTCATTAAAGAATACAATTTAAATCTTAAATTAAGTGTATTTGCACACATGGATCTTTACTGTTTTTAAGAACTTGATACCATGCATTTCATCATTTTATGAGTTATCATGCGATCATTTTGCTAATAGCCCTAACATGGTTTAATGATGATTAACAAGCAATTATATTAATCTTGGTTCTAAAATTTAATATTTTTGCATATTTGAATCCATCTTGGTTTATTTATCACCTAAAAATTTATTTCATCATGTTACAATTTACTATGCATAGATTTGCATCAAAGACCATAATGGGATTATAGCAAAGTTTAATTCCAATAATTTGCTCTGAAGTTCAAGAGCTAAATATTTTTGTATATTTTGATCCTTTATGATTTTATATGAATAATGAAGTTTATTTTACTGAAATTCGATTAAAATCACAACAGATATTCAGGATTTCAATCTCAGCCTATTGGTAAATACATGAAGAAATGGAAATACGTTTTCTCGTGATGAAAGGCGTATACGGACTCGGCTTCTTCAACCTCATTTCGATAGCCATGTGTAGAACGAAGCGAGGGGACTTCTAGGGCTTGGCGGGCACTCCGGCGGTCTTTCGCGAGGCGAGGACATGGGAAGCATCGGCCTGACAAGGAGCACTTTCGGTGGTGGAGTCGATTCGTCGGAAGAGATCTGGGAGTGAAATCTGGTAGAGGTCATGCGATGGCTCAAATGGCTGCACGGCCAGGAAAAGAAGGATTCATTTCAGTACAAATTGGTGAATGATTGAGCATGTAGAGGTCACAAGGAACCCGTTTGGCGTTTACCTCAACGGAAGAGTCACCGAGATGAAACGCCACCGTGTGCTTGGTTTTGGAGAAGAAGGGCTCCTGGCGGCTTGATTTCGCATGAAGGAGACCGAATCTTGTTGAGGGGTTTTGATGCCTGAGGTCTGGTGATACTCTAGCCCAGAGGAATTTGAGAATGGTTCTCTCCATTGCTCGGATTGATTCACGGCTTGAAGCTCTAAACCTCCCTGGCAATGGCGGAAATGAGCAGGCTTAAGGCGTTTAGCTTGAGGAGAAGGAAGAGGACTCAGGGGGAATGAGAAAGGGCTTCACTGTGATCACTGAGGAGCAATTTATAGCCAAGCATTGTAGTGGATGAACCGGCCCTGGTTTGCACTTGCCTCAGATGGGAGCTACACTGGAAGCGACAAGGATGAACAATGGCAGAAGACTTCGTGGCGGCAATCGGGCTCTTGGGCGACGCTGCAAGGACGGAGTAGGTGAGGAGGACGCTGGACATGCGACCAATCGAGCAGGCGATCCATTGAACGGAGCTTCGGTCAAGCGCTGTCTCGCTCGGGAGTTTTCGCTCGGTCGCAGGAACAGGGGGAGAAGGAGCTGACAAGTGGGCCTGGGTCTACCGATCAGTGAATGGAGAGGAGTACATGAATTTATTGGGCTATCAAATGAGAGTAGAAAATATCCAAACTTTTTGACCATGGTATTTGAGTAGATTTTGATGCCTGGTAAAATTTTGAGGTTAAATTGGATTACCGAAAAATTATAAATATTCTGACAACAGTGATGGCTCCTAATTTCTTGTTTCGGATTTTGATTTTTGATTGAGACCAATTGAAGTCTACTATTTTTGAAATTTTGTTTTTCTAAAGAGTTTAATCTCAGAATGCTTCTGTAAAATTTTCAGCTCAAAATATGGTTCCATTATTTTATGAAAATTCTGACATTGCAAATTCTAGATTTTCAGGGTTTCTGTTTTAAATTTCAAAAAGTACTAAAGCACATTATTAATTTATAATACTTTTACCAGAGGTAGATATTGCATTAATTATTTCATGATAAATTTTTCAGCTCCAGATAAGATTTATAAATATTTTATAAATTCTGACAATGCATTGTTTTGATTTAAAAGTTGTCTTTTCATTTTATTTCTTCATTTCTTTATGCATAAAATTTCAATTGCTGGCTAAAATGATTAAATTGAATGATCAGGGTTCTCATGGCAAATTTCCTAAATTTTTACTTTTTTGTTTCATGGCCTTTTCTCCTTTACTTGATTTTACTTGCAACACAAAATCCAAGAAAATCAAATAAAATCAATAATGCCAAGAAAACTCAGAAAGAATAATATTCAAATTCAAAATATTTATTTTTATTTTATTAAAATTTTGGGATGTTACAATCGGGTCAGCATGACCGAAGCGATAGCGTGAGGCGCTCTCCTAAAGGAGGAGCACAGGATGGCGATGAAGCCTTGCGGCCCTCTCCTGGTCCTCCCGTCGGAGGGTGGTTATGGCTTGGTTGATGGCGACATTGACCATCCGAATGGCGTCCTCAGGAGTCTGCGGGTCACGGCCGTCCGCAGCTTCTCCCGCGTCATGATTGTCTGCCATCGAGACGTGTCGTTCGCGAGGTGGTGGCGAGGGTGAAAACAAGGACGCGGAGTCAGAGTCTGCGCCGAGCCCACGCTCGAGGAATGTCCGTTGATGAAGCGCGCCATGCTCCCAAGATCTTGGATTTTTCCTACAAATGAGCAAAGCCAATCGGGCCCCATGGTGGGCGCCAGCTGTCGACGATCGGGATCACCAACCGCAGAAGTGAAACAGGGGTTAGTGAGACTGGGACCCGAACGGAGCTTTCGCTCAAGCGGAGGAAAATGTTCAACGTGTTGGATGTTGGAGCAAGACGACAGTGAGCGTGAGACGAGGATTTTATACTGGTTCGAGCCCCTGCGAAGGTAATAGCTCTACTCCAGTCGCCTTGCAGCAGTGATCTTTGTTACTATCGAGTGTAGGTGTGTATTACAGCTCATGCTCAACAATGGCAATGTCTAGCGCTCGAGTTCTCCTCCTTTGTCAGGCTCCGTATCCTTAGCCTTATACCCTCCCTGCTCGCAACCGTCAGGAGGTATTTTCACGTAGTGGCCTTCATGCGCGTTGAGGGCGGTATGCTTCGCTCGAGTTTGCAGCGTGCCGCTTCAAGCCCACGATCCCGCGATCTCGGTTTCGAAATCAAGGGGACACTGTGCAGGCGAGTGGCTACTCGAGCTCGGGGTCGTGCGGACGCCGCCCTCAAGGGCACGCTCGCTCTCGACCGAGCGCCTTGGCCTGCGCCCAGGTCGTGGTTGGGGCCTCCCGAGCCTGGGAACTCGTTGACCGCGCACTGACCGGCCAAGGGTCGCCCAGGCCCTGTCACCTTACTTGTTGAACACTGAGTCTTACTCGGGGTTGATTTGGGAAAGTTCTAGGGCATCGATGTCTACATGTGAAACAACGAATAGCACAAGAGCCAAGATAAGTCAAACAGTGATAAAATTCAAATATTTTTTTTGTAGATTATGAAAGTTCATAATTTCATAATAATTTAGCACCTGTTTTCTCTCATTTTGAAGTTCATACACAAAAGTTATAAGTATTTGAATTTAACTCTACTGAGAAAATCGAAATAAAAAAGATAAAGTATTGTACTGAGAGGTGATGTCAAAGGCTCATTTCCTAGAGTATGCTATCCTACTGGGAAAACATATTCTTACTAAACTAAAGATGATTTTTCTAATTTTTATGATTTAGTTAGTGAGGTGGGTCCTACCTATTAGTCTGACATAACTTAAAATCAATTTAATTACAAAAATACAAGTGAGTTGTATTTTTCATACTCACATTAGATACTAATTACATCATTAACCATTAATTATTTTCTTAACCATGATTTAAGGGCCAGACGTGTGAGTCTTAGATGTCAAAGAGAGAAAGCAAGAGAACAAAAGGAAGAAACAGAGGAGGGCGGCGGTGATCTCGGGCAGTGCTCGCCGATGGCAAACGGCATGGGGGTTGGTAGTGGCATAGATGGAAAGGGCTACAAAGGAGAATGGAAAGAGATTCGGGAGGCACAAGGATGGTGAAACAACCATGGAGTAGCATGGGACTCACCAGAGATGGTGCTGCTTGGTCGCGACAGTGGCGATCGGAGACAAAGAAGAAAGTGCGATTCCGATGCTACACTGCACAATCGACGAGATTGATTGATAGCTTTTGAAGAAGAGTGCAAAAGGGACACTGACGTAGACGTTGAGGCAGGAGCTCACTAGATAGGGTTCGGACTTCGATGGGGTGTGGTCGAGGGCGTGCATTGGGGCTGGAGACAATGATCGTGTTTCAAACAGCTTGGTGGTGGAGATGAGCTGGAATTGGCAAAATGGAAATAGCAAGGGGTGGCGAAGGTTTTGACATGGTCAATGGGGCCTTTTGTGGCAAGATGAAGGCATTCTTGTCTTCGAGAAAATGCATGCAATCCAAAGACGGCGCGAGAAATCGGTGACGGAGGTTTCAGGTGGATGCCAAGGCTTGGCTCCAAGATCAAGGCGAAATGATCGCTGGTGGAGTGGCATAATGATGGGTGGAACGGTTAGAAACCATGGATGCAACAATATCCATAGAGCTCTCTCCCATAATGATCACACGACACGTTGAAAACAACGACTGATGGGTGCGCCCCGGCGTGTCAGTGATGTAGATAGAATGAAAGAGAGAAGGCTAGACTGCGAAAATACGCATTTTGCGTAGAGAAAAGGGTTATTGGCGGAGCAACATGTGAAGTGAAACAAGAACAGGCTAGGCCAGGGAAAAGGAATTCGGCCCACGGTGAAAAAGCAATTTTTAGTGTTTTCCAATTGATTTAATTGAGAAACTCAAGTTTGACTTTTACAATTAGCAAACCAACTCTGAACATTATGAAAAATTTTGAATAAGTACTTTAGATCATTAAAAGCTTAAATAAAATATTTCCCAGCTCTGATCGTGTTTTATTTAAATTTTAAAATTCAAAAATAACTGTTGAGAAAGGAAAACAACTTTTCATATATGCAATTTTTTTTAAAAAAAAGCAAGAAAATGGAGAGAAACACCAAAAGCAAGAGGAAAATATTAACACATAATTTTAGCTTGAAAATATTTTTAATGTTATTACATTCAATCTTTTGTCTTGAATCATTTCCAACACTATGTCGGTAATAATTTGTCTTTTTTGTATCTCGAAAATACAATCAAATTTGATCTTGACATCTTAGAAAGATGTAAACTATATTCTCTACTATAAGTTGTACTTTCTTGAGAATTTTTAAACGTTTAAGTTTGGTGAAAATCGTGTTTAAACTTTTACCCATATTTCGCATGGTTAACTATTTCTCTGTTGGAGATATACATTTCACATGTACAACTCTATAGTTTTGTATTCATAACATCATAAATCAAACACATATTTGAAATTTACTAAAAGTACAATACAAATAGTTCTAAGGTCTTATAAAATCCTAAATCACTAAAGTCAGAACCAATTCAATTAACAAATTTAGTTCATTAAACTGGTAATCTTGTAGCGCTTTTAAAATTTTTGGAGGTGCCAGGGATCCGCCCCTGATCTCTACTATAATGAATATGTAAGGGCGTTTCCTAAATTTTCAATTTTTTTGGTAGCACTTATATAGTATATTATTCTAATATTGAAGTTGCCAGGTTGCTTCCTTTTTCCTTTTACAATTGGCATTTTGAACATCTCAGTCTAGTATCAACCGGACAGTTTATTACGAAAAATGCCATGTTGGTATCGAATTTTCAACATGTGGTGATGAGGGCAATAGCCAATCTGTGGTCTTCCAATTTCCAACTGAGTTTGTTAGAGTCACAACATGGTGATCTTTGTAACATACCTGAAAATTCAAAATTAAATAAAAATAAAATTTTTATATTTAAAAATAGAAATGAATTGAAACTCTAATTGAAATCAAGATTTTGATTTTAAACAATATTCTTTCCTCATTTTCTTATATTGCAATCTTAATGAAAAGAAATATTTCTAAATTAAGATTGTTATTCCCAAAACAAATGAACCACAAAAATGAGTTTGAAATGTGATATTGATTTGAATTCGTATTTTCCGAATTACTAGATTTGTTTGAGCATGTGCATTTAAAAGAAAAGTCAAATTCGATGAAATGGTAAAAGTAAGAAAGTAAGAGTAAAATATCAAAAATAATAATAATGTTCAATTTTCAGAGCATCCCAGATCTCTCCAGAACCAAATCATGATGATTGAGATAATCCAAACAATTAAAATAAAAAGAAAACATGTGATAATCTTGAGATAAGGAAGCTGATTTAAACCAAGTCAGATTTTTGTAGCAGATCTCTAGATCTGTCCTCAAGTTGATATTTTCACCATACTATCTGAAGGCCATTATCTATCCTGGTAAAAATATTAGAAATAAAAACTTAAATTTGTAGCTTTTAGAAATTCAAAAAGCGGAAAGCAAATAAAAATAAAAATGGGAATGTCAGAATTATTAAAATTTAAATATCAAATATAAAATTCTGAAAATTTTACAGAAGAATTTTTATCTCAAATAAATATGAAAAAAAATAAAAATAAAAAAAAATTCATTGGGAAACTTTAATAAATCAAAAATAGAATTGGAAATTCTGTGCATTGTACATTGTCAAGATTTTAATAAAATATATACAAGGAGTTTTTATCTGAAAATTTTTCTGAGCTCTTATCTTCACCTGGTCAACCGCTAAAAAAAATAATTATAAAATTTCAAGTCGGTTTGAGTGCTTCAATTCCTGTGGCAAGTTGACCTCAGTACTCTTGAGCCGTCCTTCTTATCGTGACCGCAGGATCACCACTTGTCATCCATCCAGCGCAGCCACAGTCCAGCTCTTTCTTCCTCACCTCTCCTCTGTCTTGCGCCAGCACAGCTCAGTCGCCGAACCGCCTCTCTGACTTGTCCCTTCTGCGCCGCAACTCTTCGCCCGAGACACCGCCGACCTGCCATACCACTGCCAGCCCTCTGCCACAGCATCGTCTCGGTGTTTGCGCCTCTGCCGTGCGTGAAATCCTTCACGTGATCTCCTCGGTAGAACCGCACCGCCCTGCCGAATCGCTGCAGCGGCAAACTTCTGTCCACCAATTCGCTGCCACGGCACAAAGTCGGCAGGTTCTGGTGATTCAATTTGCCGTGCCTCTCCTGCCAATCGTTGCCACGGCAGTAGTTTTCCTCTGGAATTGCTGCCACGATGACAATTCGGCAGAAGACAATCTCAGCACCGCCACTCCATTTCTCTTCCGCTGCGCACCAGAAACCAAACCACCTCGGCTCAGCTATAAAACCTAGTGCGGCTATGTCGGTGTTTCGTGCAACCGGCAAGTAAATTTGTAAGTATAGGGGCTGCGCGCTCCCTCTCCCTGAATGGTTAGTCGAAGGGAGGCCAAGATGTATACTGGTCCGGGCCGAATATCCCTACGTCCAGTTCGTGTGGTGGTTTTGTATTGATCGGGGTGTAGTGGACTACAGGGTTACAAGCGGGGGCTAAGGACAAGCCCTTAGCGTTCGTCTGAGTGGAGACTCCCGGGGAGTTCGTCTAGGTCAGATGGTTCGGATGTGGATACGAATGAATGAGAGGATGCCGTGAATGCTCGATGCCCTTCCACGAGGCCTGCCTCCCTTTATATAGGAGGAGGGTAGGTTACAGGGAGTTTTGGAGAAAAAAGGTAGAGTGCGCTATGCTTAGGAGTTCTGGTCTTGGTCTTGATGATTGTGAGTCCTGTTGCCCCATGCGGGTTAGTGACACTGCGGACAGCGCCCTATTGGGAAGGTCTTTGCCCTCTGTGCGCTTTGTCGAGACAGTGGGCCGATTCGCCGCGTTCTCGATCTTGCCATGGGGCGGCGCGCTTCCTATGCGCTGAAGGGGCGGATGCGACCTCGGGCCCCCACCCTACAGGAAGGAGCCACTGCCTGACATATGGCCGTCATCCATCAGCCAGGCGGCGACCAGGCCAATGGTGTTGGCGTGGCGGAGGTCATGAGTGAAGCCGTTAGGGCCCGAGCCTAAGTCGGTCGAGCCTCGGGCGTTGGACCCGGTGCAGGTCGGAGCCCTCTGGGACGTCGGACCAGTGCAGGTCGGAGCACAATGGGGCGCTTGACCCAAGGCCTGGCCGGAGTCATCTCGATAGGCTTGCCCGAGGCCGGGGATCCTTCGTGACCCGACGGGGCCCTTGACCAGATTGTGGCTTCAGAATGGCCCATTTGGTGCTCTGTATTGCCCCCCGTCTTGCTGCGACGTCCGTACGGTAGAGAGGGGGATGATCTTGAAATATACATACGCTTTGCTGTGGGGTACCCCTGGTACGGGTATTCATCAGTAGCTCCTGGGGTCATCCTGAGACGCGCGCGTTCCCGGATGGACCCATCATCTTCGGTGACATGATCTCTTTGTATGCATGACGGTGTTTTTGACTTGGCGCCTTAGGCATGAGGCGGCATATTTGTTGAAGTTGGAGAGTCAAGCCCGACTTAGTCATTTGGTTTCGGGTAGGGTCTTGTGTGGCCGCCGGTGGAAGTGTAACCCGAGCCCCGGCGAGTTGGAGAGCTGGTCGGGGGGTTAGCTTGGTCGGCAAGAACCCGACTGGGTGAATCGAGTGGACTTGGTGGGTCCCGAGCCCCCGAGAGAATCGGAAGGCTCCTTCAGTTGATAGAGTCCGACCGACTTGGTCGGCCGGTTTGGCCGAGCGCTGAGCGCACCGGTGTAGTCTAACCAGCGGTCGGAGGGTGGTCGAGAGGTAGCAGTCGGCAATCAAGCGACTTAGTCGAAGAGTTCTCGGCGTCGATCGGGTTGAGGCGGACGCCTGGATGCTTTTGGCACAACTTTGGCGTCCGAGTGCTAGTTTTACGTCACAGCTGGACACGGCCTTGGTTGGCGGGGATGCCCGAATGCCTTAGTGAGGTTCCGGTTCCCGAGTGCTCATTTTACGTCGTAGCTAGACGCGGCCTTGGTCGGCGGGGATGCCCGAATGCCTCAGCGAGATTCCGGTTCCTGAGTGCTCGTTTTACGTCGTAGCTAAAGCGGCCATAGTCGTGAGGGCGCCGGATGCCTCAGCGAGGTTCCGGTTCGTGAGTGCTCGTTTTACGTCGTATCTAGACGCGGCCTTGGTCGGCAGGGATGCCCGAATGCCTCAGCAAGGTTCCGGTTGCCGAGTGCTCATTTTACGTCGTAGCTAGATGCGGCCGTGGTCGGCGGGGACACCCGGATGCCTCAGCGAGGTTTCAGTTCCCGAGTGCTCGTTTTACGTCATAGCTAGACGCGGCCGTGGTCGGCGGGGACACTCGGATGCCTCAGCGAGGTTCTGGTTCACGAGTGCTCGTTTTACGTCGTAGCTAGACGCGTTGCAGGGCTGGTTTTACGCCGGAGCTAGGAGTAGGGCATCCGTCCCGAGTCCTCGCTGGTCGAGGCCGTCTGCGGGAGGAGTGGCCACTGTCTGTCCCATAGATACACCCCGTCCGCAGGTGTGGGACCTGGAGGGGGTGAGCAAGCGCGTGTTTACCATGCGTCGGTTTGAACACCGTGCTCGTGGAGCTGCAGACGGGTTATCCGAGTGGGCCCTGGAGATCTAGCGACCTCCGAGCGGACGATCCCTACGTCGGGTGTCCGACCCACTGGGGCGACCCATAGAAAACCTTTCTTTACTCGATCCCGTATCGGACCCCGAGCCGTCCGCCGGCTCGGAGAGCAGCTGGCTGCTACCCTTCGAGGGGCCCTGCGGGAGAGTCTGAAGTATGGTCTCGGACACGAGTTAAGACGATTGGGCCGTTCGCTGACCCAACTAGAGACCTTTGGTGGTTCGCCTCGTCCTCGCCCTCGCTTCGTTTGTCTTGGGCGACCACGAATCCACTTGGTGGATTAGGGCTTCGGAACCCGCGGCGCCGGATTGGTTCCTAGCACGAGCTATTGAGCTCTCTCACCACCTCGAGGCCAGCGCGGCCCGGTGGACTTTTCATACCTGTTTCGGCCCAGTCGATCCGGCCCGGCGTCGGAGTTCAAGAGGTCGTGGGTTGTCTCGTTCGGAGCGGCGGCCAGGCGTCTTTTGCCGGCATTTAATGCGCATGCAGGAATTAAATGCAAAGCGAGATGATTGGGGTCCGATGCATCTCACCAGCAGCCTAGCGTGGCGGTCCGATGGGACGGGCAACGCTTCATCCGAGACG